>VDFB02168118.1:43655936-43723584 GCA_007258455.2 Sequoia sempervirens
CAGCCATATGCATTGAGTTCTCCGAAAGCACATAACCTTATGAGTATTGATCTTATATTTACTACTTAGACCAAGCATATGCTGTGAACAAGAAATTATGTGTATATACATGCACATTGGATTCTGTCACAGACAGGTACATACGCAAATAACATCGTGAGTGTCGAACCTGCATCTACTCCAGAATGCTCAAGCATATCCCCATGAGTTTTACCTGTTTTGGGCATATAAACACAAAAGAAACTGGAGTTCTACTGATCATTTTTGGCACATACCAGCATGAAAATTGTTGGTGGCGCCAGAGATTTCATCAAATGTAAAACACCTCCATGAAGGCTTCCAGAGAGGAGGTGGGATTGCAGGCATTGGAATTGGGATTTCATCAGCTGAAACATTGGCTTCTTCTTTGTCCTTGAGCTCCATGTATGAAGAAGAAGAAGAAGAAGAATCTTCATTATATTTAGCACGTCTAGAGAACAAGTTCTTCAAAGAGTAGTTATGGAGGAGAAGCCTCATGGTGATGTTTCTCCAGATGCCAGAACAATTGTTGTTAAAATCATGGGTTTCATCATGTGGGTTGCTGTTGCTGTGTTGTAATAGGGCCTTTTGAGAAAAAGAACGAAGAGATTTTGCTTTACGGCACAGATAGGATTCCTTCTTTCCCGGGTACTCTGTCATTAACAAACCCATTCGTTAGAACAGAGGTTTTTTTGTGTAATTCCTGTGGAACGCATCTCAGTGTAGTTTATGTAACGTTGGAGGCCGTCTCGAAGGGGGCGTCAAAGTCGTGGAATTATACCGTGTAAATTAGGAACGGGAACTTGGAGTTTGACGCCGCCTGAGATGACGGCGGCGGAAAAAGACTCGTGCTGACGTGTACAGGGTCTGTCCTTTTCAGTGGCTGTGTGGGACCTACAGCTGCCACTTCCGCCCGGGATATTGTGCCGTCGGCGGCATTCCCGTCAGACTGACACGTCAGCCACCTTGATGGGCCCCACTTTCTTGGAGACCTACTTTTCAGGTTTTGATAAAACTTGTCGTTTACTTGTTACTTTAGTTTTACTGCAATTGACTTTTGAAACGTGGGAGAAGATATGATTATGTGGGACACCACACTCACCTCTTGATGAGTCATTATTTGTTGCCATATGTGGATTAGTTATAAGAGTGGGTTATATTTCATCAACTATTCTAAATTTAACTCCTTTACTTACATCATGCAAGTATACTAGTGCTCTCTAATTAGGGCAACTTTACATCCTTTAAAGAGATGTGACATAAAATGAAGGACATCATTCTCTTTGCATTGAGACCGTACAACATTATTGGCAAGGATTTTAGATGGGTTATGGTACATTTTGAAGACAATTTGAAGTGATTGATTTTGGGAGAATTTGGATTAGGGTCTTAGCTTACAAAATGGGGACCCACAATTAAAATTATAGAACACATACAAGATTGATAAGTAGGAGGTAATTTTCATAGCGTGTCAAATTGTGATATTGTTATCAGGATTCAATTGTGTAGTTTTACGAGTCAAACTCATTCACCCATGTTTCATGAGTAGTGGTTCACAAGAACCCATCTCTCATGATAATGAATGGTTATCAAGAAGAGTGGAAACCCTAGTCTATAAACAATCACCCAACATCAACCCAAAACTCTACCTTGGTAAACCACATTAACTCTTTATCGTCAATATATAGCATAATCTATGCAAAATATTTCAAAGATAATTCCACCTCAATCTCCTCCCTTTTAGGTACTTCTAATATCTCATTTGAGCTCCTAGTGGCTTGCAAATAAATAACTATTTGTGTCCTTCCTGCACCCTATCACTCTCTCTTGGAAGTTAATATTTTCAAATTTCTCAACAAAAGTTTTTATGAATCTCTCCAATTGTAGCTCATCATTCTCCAAGTTTTGAGTGAGGAATTGAGAATGTCTCCTCCATGAGGTGGCAAGATTCTCCAAGGGACCTAAGCAATAATCAAGGAAATTAAAATAAATTTTACAAAATTAGAACATGTCATTTATCTTTAAGAAGCATAACTTATGAAGGACTATCAAATGCAACTCTCGTAAAATTGTAAACCTCCAAAAAATTCCATACTTCATTTATAGGTTGACTAAGAATCTATGAAGTCAATTTGTAACTCCTCCCACCTAGTCAATAAATTGAAGGCATGCAAGATTCTGATCAATGTGTAACTCCACACATAGGTGTTCCATTCAAGAATTTTGGTAGACAATTGAAGGTAAAACATGTAAGAAACACGCTCCCCCAAACATGCTTATGAAAAATGTAATTATTCAACTTTTGTATGGAGTCTTGAATATGTGTACACACATCAATGGGGCCCTTCCAAAGACCCCAAACAAAAGTGAATGTTCAAATGAGAGAGAAGTTGAATTTCAATATGAATAATTTGAAGTCTAGAATTGCCTCCTATAATTGGAAGTACAAGGTTAGACCATAAAAATATAAAATTACAACAAAAATGTTTTTGGTTAATGTTGATGGATTGGCCTCTAAGGTGGTTCTACATTAGACACCCCAAATAAGTTTTTTGTGATCATATTACTTACAAAATAGGGCTAGTTGGTGTAACTACTATTTTTGTCTATGAATAAGCATCAATGTGATCCATCACTAGAGATAAACACCTTAGAAGAAATTTACTTCTCTTTCTTTTGTTAGAAAATTTTAATCCCTAATCCAATTGTTTAACATCAAACTATGATACCAATTGGTGTGATACAAGGCTTAGACTACTACAATATAGAAATATGAAAATTGTGTACAAATATGAAATTACGTAATCTTAGAATTTTCAAGAGATTTAAAGGATTTAAATAATCAAATAGAAAAATTAGCAAACACCATTGTTGCATCACATAATACAAGATTTACATGGATAAACCCTTACAAAATAATTCACCGAGAAGAGAGTCTAAGCATGTATTAACTTTGAAAAACAAGATTAGAATATAATACTACTTTCATTCTTCTCTTTACCTCCAATAAACCAACACCTATGTACCTATGAAAAATATCAACACATCCAACTCTATATCTTGTTCCTACAACCTCTTTAACTTGTTTATTGTATTCCCCTCTTTTTAGTTGTATCTCTTTAAATCTAAGGCACCAATTTAATATCCAAATCTAAAGATGACACCCAAAATGCTTCTTCCCATTTCCAACCTTCAGATCACCTCCTAGGCTATGACAGGTCATCACAAATGTATCCCAAAAGTATTTGTTCTCACTCTACTAAGTTCCTAATTTGGTGAATGAAAAAGGACACATCATAGGATATCCAAAAGGTCCATGTTTTCACACTACCAAGTGCCTTTAACCTAATGAATGTCAAAATACACAAGCTTGGTACTCAAGAGTCATCCACTCTTTCTAAGTGCTCCACTTGTAGGAAAAAAAATTAATTAATTAGTTTTTCTTCACAAGTCACCTTTACCACTATTGATGAACCCCTCCTTCCTTATGAATGTATTACAAACAATAGGTGAGATTAAAAATTAAAAATTAATTTTCAATAACACCGTAAGTTCCTAAAGACACTTTCCAAGTATATTAGAAAAATTCAAAAATGATATAGGATTTACAAGGTAGATGACACCTAAATCCTAACATTCTCCCACTTGACATGATACGTTGTAAATATACCCATAAGAATTAACAAGGGAAAAAATCCCTTAGCAAACCATGCACCATATGAATTGCTAACATGCTCTTATGCTCCAAAAAGATACCTTCAATAGCAACCAATGTAACCACCATCTTAGGCAAGAAACCTTTCCATCCTCCATCATGTCAAACCATGATAGGACAAGGACCATGCCAAGGTGAAAAATACCATCACTGAATCCTGCACCAATCTATATATGAACATGAGTGCCAAATTAAAATGCTAACAAATGGCTCTAAGTGGCTACCTCACTCATACTAGCTTGAATAGCAACCATATCAAGTTGTTAGCTCATCTAATCTATACACACCTCAAACTAGGCTATAAAATATAACATAGGTAAAACTCCATTCCATCAATATATGAACCCAAAACATTGCAATCAATTCCCTATACATCCACCATCCTATAAAAATAAATTTCAAAGGTAACAAAACACATAGATATGTGAAAAAAATAGCTGAAGTATCTTAAAATTGTAATAGAGTATAACAATTCCAAGAGAGGGGCCCATCTCATACAATACACACACACACACATTTTGGAACTCCTATTGCATTGGTAATGTCAAATCCAAAAATTAGATCAAGACATTAACACATTTGTTCATGTAAGTTTTTATTTTCCTAATGGGTTAATTCTTTTTCCCTTAGTTATAAGTTTTTCTTACACATTTATTAAGCTTTCTTGGGATAATAAAGTGAGTTTATTATTTAATAACTAGGAGATAAGGTGTATCCACTCTTAAAGGGTGGAATATTTACTTATACATCACTTTATTTAAAATTGATGGTTAGTGGTGGTCAATTATTATTGGTTGATTTGCCACCTCCATCCTCTCCTTAGTTCTATATAAAATCACTACCTAGCTTGTATTTTTTTTATCTTGGAAGCTCTTAATGCAATTCAGTCATCCTGACATTGCATATCTCTCAGAGTTGTTGGTTTGCATTGTTTATGTTTTTTCAGTTGATATAGCTTTCAATTTATCATAAAAAGTTCCTTGGGTTATTCAATATATTTCAAATTTCTAACATGGTATCAAAGCTTTTGTTTTGAGAAATCTAAGTTCTTAGATTCCTAATTGAGAGATTGAGCTTTTCATGTAAAATCTTGTAAAATCTTGTATGTTATTCTCTCATGTTTTGAATGATCTAGAGAATCAGAAAGGGTTTGCAAAGATCTAATAACCTCTTCATATTGCATATGTGTTTTGTGAGATATAGGTGATTGTAGGATTTTTGGTTATACTAGCAATATTTTTTTACTATTCCAACACATCTAGGAGGCTAGAGAAAGTCAATATTGGCTTTCGTTTCATTTGATTTGGAGATCGTTTGACATAGTTGCAAACAGGGGTTTGAAGCTTAGATTTGGCGAACAGGTGTTTGCAAGAGAATTTTCGGTCAAAAAGGACCTTTCCATTGCGTTCAAGAGGTTGAGGAGACAAGTTTTGACATAAAATTTTCCCATATTCGATGTCGGGATCCGTTGAGGCAATTTTTTTTACCAAGAGAGTCGTAGACCCCCCTAGCATCAAATTCGTACAATTTTATTCTAAAATCACAAAAAAAATAAAGCAAAAATACAGGTTGTGAATCATCTGAACCCTCTGGTGATTCAAAGATCTTCCAGATATGCAATTGTAGTTTCAACCACTGGTGTCTACACAATTGTTACAAATTCCTATGCAATAAGGTCAAGTGGATATGGATAGGATCTCTCCTCTCCATAAGTTGCAACTTCAAACTCACCAGAAGAGCACAAAGTTGGTTGATGAAGATGTCAAGGTGTTGCAAGAAGGAATTCTTGGAATATCCATTGATACTTCTTTATCAAATGTACAACAATTATCGTTGCTAGATTCTTTTAAGGAGTACTTTGGTGGTTTGGAAGAGAAGACAAAGAAGGACTTGTAGCAAACAATTTGAATGATAAGAGGCTAGTTGATGCCTCAAATAAGTGTGCTAATGCTCATACCAAGTTGCAAGGCAACTTGAAGGATGTTCAAAAGTGTTTGGAGGAAGCCAAACTATTTTTTCAATTTTGTTTGATATGGCTAGCGTCTACAAAGAGCATAAAGGATCAAATGGACTCAATTGAGTCTCAAATTGCTCAGGCGTCTAGTGTGTATGATCTAGTGAATGATGGGGATAGAGAAACTAGAGTGGTCATTGAAAATATACACGATCAATTCTTTTTACTACATGAACAAAAAGAGAAAATGATAAAGCAGCATAGTCAGCTTCGAGATATGGTAAGTGTAAGGCTTACATATTTACTAGAGTTTTGGCCAATGAAAAGAAGGTTGTGCAAAATCAAAGGCATCATATTAGGGTATATTACCCTCATCCAGTTAAGGTGTACATTTTTTAATTGTATAGTCAATTTTTGATCTCAATGTACATTTGCAAAGTTAGTAGATGGTGTTGTAGTACAATTTTGTATTTTTTGTGATGGATAACATAGATAGGGGGAGCTATTCTCATGTAGATATACTAGTAAGGGGATGTAATGTGGAGTTACTACCCTTTTCCCTTGATGTCAAAGGGGGAGTGAAGCAAAGAAGTGTGTTGCCATCAATAACAAAGGGGGAGATTGTTGGAAACATGAGCATGATGATGTATGGTGTTGTCATTGATGCCAACCCATTGTAGAAGTGATGGTTCATGAGTATGTATATAGTCCAAAGAATACCAAGTGTTTTTGGGAAATTGGCTAAGTCCCAAACTGAGATAGTGATGTAGTAGAGAATAGTTTTGTGGTCCGCATTGCTCCACACTTCAATATCCTATCATGTGGTTTTGAGGTGATAATGGTACGTATTGAAGGATTCAATATCCAAAGTTGTAGGCTTTTTTTATCTTCGTAGTGAAAGATATTGATGAGAGAGTATCAGACTAAGTAGAGACATAGTTATAGTTGTAGAGTTCATGTTGGAATTTGCATATTCCACCTTAGATGATCATTATGTTGTGCAGATTTTAGGAAGCGCTTAAAGATGTCAAATATGTGTGCACTTCGAGTGTCAAGTGGTTTGGTGGTCTGCATGTCAAGTTTTTGGATGAACAATTGGTTCATTTAGTTGTTGCTTCACCATTTTTGTTGTGCGGTGCTGACCTAAGGGTTTTGGGATTTTGCAGGACTAAATTGTGTATGGAGCATAATCATAGGAGTATCTATAGGTCATTCTGACCTATCTTGGTGAAGAACATGCGTTGGTTACTTCTACAGATATGTATGATGGATTTTTGATTCGACGGGTTATGAGGTCACACATTTCATCTAATTAGGACGACCTAATTGATGATATGATTGTTTGCAAAATATATACATATTTAGAAGGTCAATTCATTGATGGTATGATGAGGTGTGTAGTGAAGTATGAAATGTGATAGTGGTGATCTTGTGACAGTAAGGAATGAGGTGTGTAAAGTCAATTTTCTAAGCCTGACTAGAACTGTATCTTTAGCATATAACAGATGCATTGTAAGCAATTCAAATTCTAGCAACGAGTCATCCTTTTGTATATCTTCTATAATTCTAGAAGAAGTGATCTTCCTTCGACAACAAGCCCTCATATTTTCTAGACAGTGAGTCCTCTAGGAAGTGATCCCTTTAGGCAGTGAACCTCCTGTAATCTATTGTAACCAGTTATGATACATTGTGAGCTAATCTTCATTGTGGTTTTTCCCTTTCAAGGGTTTTCCACATAAATCTAGTGTCCTTGTGTTGATTATTGTGATGCATGCTTTAATTGTTCCTTTCAATTTCTGCAAGTTCATTGAGATGCTTTGAATACACTTTTAAGATAATGAATTTTGAGGAATATTGATTCACCCCCCCTCTTAGTATTCTAGTTGTTCAACATGAGAGTCTCAAACTATCCATAAAATGGATTATGGGGATTAAGAAGTCTTGGATGAGCTAAACAAGAACTAAGTGGAAGGCCTTGATAAAGCATGCACCATACCAAATGGGAAATTTAAGTTCAAGAATAGTTGACTATATAGACTAAAATTGGTGATGCCAAGTATCAAGATAATAATGAAGCTACCAACAATGATTTAGTTGATAAATCATATGAAGGTGAGGACAAAGCCACAAATATATTTTATGAGGATTATGATTATAACATGACATGTGTTCAGATAGCATATCTAATATTTCCACCAAGGATTTAATGATTTCAACCTAATTTTGTGAATCACTTAAGGAGGATAAATATCAATAATAGTTTGAAAAGTGTCTTGGACTTGATTAGATAGCCTAAATTTCATTTTTATTTTAAGACAAGAAAGAACATTCTTGATAGCTCTATTAATGAGATCTAGTAGCACTCTAATGCCTCATTTGAAAATTATGAAGGTACGGATCCATATCACCTTAGCCAAAGGGTGGTTTTGACAAGATAGAACATGAGACCACCAAATAGGCTACTAGTTGATTGAAAGGCCATTGTAGAAATTATTTGCCACCCAAAGAATCCAAGTCTTAGTAGCTTCCCAAGATTTAAAATGCTCTTAATTTAACAAAATTTCCTTGAATCTAAATTGGCTCCATTATGGTGAGGAGAGTACCAAGATTGAGGACTTTCTAATCTTGTTGCCCAAAAGGAACACTTGAATTGATAAAATGCCTAGTGAGAATTTTCTAGGCTTCATTTCCCTCAAGGGCCTCGAGAATCCATTTAACACATAAGGGAATACCTTTTTGATTGATTGAAAGCAATCTTAATCCATAAATCACAAAACCTAAGATGAAGCTATTTGACTCAAAGAACTCTAGCATGGCATGGGTAACTCACATAACTCAACCTAGACAAGGACCAAGAGTCTTATTGTTGGAGATGACAAAATATTGTGTCCAGGGTTTAAAAAGAAACAAAGAACAAACATGTTAAGGGCCAAAACTAAGAATACCCTCAACATGGTTGGCTTCAAAAAAAAGAGAAAGAAAGAAACCTTTAGAAAAAGGTTATGCATAACTTGAAGGAAAATTCCATGCAAAATTCAATTCCTATTGACCTAATATTTGAGCATGCTTTTAGGGGGTATCTTTCAAGGGACACACCTCTTGAAACACCTTGGAACCAAACTTCTTGAATTGTTTCAGTGGGGGTACCATTGTTAATTGCCACCAAAATAATGTCAACAATTGTTGAGTTGTCAAAGAATGAAATCATTTAAAAGAAACACATGTGTGACAACTTAAAGAATATCACAATAAATACAAAAAAAAATCTAAAAACTAAAAACAACACTTAATTTTTCATTACAATATTTGAATATAATATATTATAATTATAATTAATAGCTCTAAATCAAATCCACCATTCCTCATTAAAAAACATATAAATCAAATAAAATAAATAAATTTTTGTATTAATAATCTTTTCTATGAACTTTTAAAAAACTAATTCCACAATTAAAAAATATGCCATTCATGAAATATGTGAACAACATTATGTTTTTGTATGTATTAATATAATCTATACTTCATATATCATTCATGAAATATGTGAATAGCCTTATGTTTTTGTATCCATTGATATACTTTATACTTCATATAAAATATATTTATCTAAAAAATCCCTCACCCCCCTCCTTTCTTGTAAGGACAATACAAAACCCTTTTTTTAAATCTTTTGAAATTGTAGCTCTTGTAATGGTTCCCCACAAGTTATTCCTACTAAAAACCAAAATTTTGAGAATATTCTTAATTGGTTCCCTTTCACTAAGTTGGTTAGCGACGTGGGATATTTGGCCAAACTTGGCCCGTTTGGGTAACTTTTGTCGGTTGGGGAAGTGAAGTATTTGCCCAACTCAACCTCTATTACGTATTCAATAAGAAAGGGCTGCAAATTGCAACATTATCTTAAGGGGCCGTTTTATAATTGTTTATAATTATAACTAATGAAGTAAATATCTTCAAAATAGATATAGGAGAAAGAAAAAATGTATATTTTATGTTTCAATTTTTTAATGTTATATTTATTTTGGTTTTAAAAAGTTATAGATATAATATGTATTTAATTTGTTTTTCATTTTATTAAATTTAGAAAATCTATCAATAATTATGTTAGTTTTAATAGTTTGAAGTCATTTTAATTATACTAGTTTTTTTTTTATTAGAGTAGATCATAGGTGTAATATTTTTTTCTTAACATAATGACACATATAATCATGTCTTAACCCAAGTTTATTTTTCACTCATCTCGAATTTATCTAAATTAGATTATTGTCTATTGACTTGTGTGCCAAAAAAAATAGATTTAGCACTTAGGATGTCATATTGAAGACAAGCCTTATGACACTAGAGCTAATCTTGAAATTGTATTTGAAAAGCATCTTGAAAGATATCATATCATATCGAGAATAATCTTAATTGCATTAGTAGTTTTCTCGAAAAATTCTTCATATAGGCATATTGTATTTGTGTCTTTTATATCTATGAATCTTGTGAAAACAATGAAGGGGTCTGATTGAGTGTCAAGGAAGTTTCACACTTTAATTCTCTTAGGGTAGACTTGCCAATGTGTTTTTAACACCACTAGGTTCAACAAGTATGTACCATTGTAGGTGCAAAGGATTTAGAGGAATACAACTACTAAAAAATTATGCTCAACTAGGATAAAATTTCATTTGGTCATGTTTAAAGACATAACAAATATTAAAGACAAATCAATGACATAGTCTCCAACTTAGATTTGACACCATAATTCTATATTTGATTGTCGAGCACTTCTTCATAGCCAAATTCACAGCATTGATACTCAACATTGGCAAACCTCAAGCACCTTCTAACCTCTCATTTATATTTATCAATCTCAACTTATAATAACCTAGGTTTGATTATTAAATTCTTTTCTTATGATTTATTAGACATTGGACCTAAATTATTATTTATAGGGAGCCTTTATTTACCCTACATTTTTGTGAACCTAATCTTCAATTCCCTCTAGTGCCACCTTAGGGTTTTGGGTCTTTTTTCATTTATTATTTATGATTTTCCCATCTTTAATTTAGGTTGTAAAATATTTGTGCTTGCATTGCTTTTTTTTCTTTTGATCCATCATTGGTTGTATGTCAAAACATCAACCAAGCTATAATCTTCCACTTACATAAAATTGTTGACTTAATCCCATTATGGGCATGGATCAAAGTGAGGTTGCTATAGTAAAAAATCTAAATACACCAATTTATTTAAATTTAGAATATTCTTTTGATCATGAGACCTATATTGTAAATATAGATAAGATGGATATTGCTAATATGACCCACATGTTTATAGAGGAGTTTTCTAGCTCTATGATGACACTGATCCTTTAGATCTAGGTAAAGATATTCATAACATACTTATATCTAAATCTTACAAAAATGGAAGTCCTTAAAGACGTAGGACAAAGGATAAATGCTTCAAGCTCTCTTCATGATTCCTCCTTCCTTTCGAATTCGCAAGATTTCTCTTCCATTGTTATCTCCCAAAGATAATTCCCCACCTTTTCTATTCACATCCCATCAATCCAACCCATCTTACATTCCTCCCACCATGACCACTTCTAACCTCCTTTTCCCTACTTACTACATACATCATCACCCCATTATATCCTCTCACACTCCTCCTCATCCTCATTCTATCAAGTTATCTATAATCCATCGATTACAACTTACTCTCCTATCCATACCTCCAAAATCACCCAATTCACCCTTTCTGTTATCATAAAAAAGGCTTGATGATGCTCAAATTATAGTGAGAACCTTTCCTTTAAGTACAAATAAAGACATTACTAGTAAAAATAGTCATAATTCTATTACTTAGTATGTTTTGGAATATCCATTTCCTATATTTTATGGTTACATATTTTGAATTGTATAATGGTAATGGAAATCTAAGAATAATCTTAGATACTTCAATACCACTTGTTTTGATTGTATGTACAATGATCATTTGCTAAATTGCTTCTACATACATTAAATAATTGTACACTTCACTAGCTATATTCATTGCCACGTGGTTCTATTCACCATATCTTGAGATTGCATATTTATTTTTCTAACATAATTCATGCCAAGATTCATCTCAAGGTCACTACTTATTTGGTTGGCTATAAACAAGTACACAATAAGTCTATTCATGATAATGTTATACAATTTCAATCCTTGTTTGTCAATATGGATTATAATTTTTTTTATGATGAGCTACAAAACTTGTTTGTCAAAAAATTTCTCCCTTCCATCCAAGATTAAGTGTATCTTGTTGGTGTGAATGTCTTCTACCTAGTAATTTATCTTACTAGGGACTTATGGGATTTATTCACATGTTAAGTTTACTTAGGATATAGGATTCCTTCTAGAAGTCATAGTTGGCATGTCTACATCTTATCTTTCTAGCTTTTAATGTTTGATTCCTAGGTTGTTAGGTTGTTAGTTATCTCATTTCATAGGATTAAGACACATGTCACAATCATTTTTAATCCTATTCCTCACCTTGCCTATATAAGCAAGGTCATTGTACTAATTTGTAACATACTTCATATCTCATCATCATTTTGATAGGTCTCAATATCAAGCAAGCTCATATTCTTACATACCCTCTTGTGGAAGGAATCTATTATTTTTGTAGGTGGTCTTGGGTATAGAGCTAATCTTTAGCTCTTACATGGTATCAAAGCCAAGCCTTGAAAAACCCTTCTCAAATCTAAGAGTTGAGCTATTGCTAGTGAGATATCTTGGTTATTTTTAGTCAGCTTGAGTACACTCATCCATTGCACCATATGGTGAACCTAGGAATTAGAAAAACTTGAAAAAATACTAGATTTGGAGGGTTTCTCTATGTGGGTTTTCATTGAAGGTCATTTTTCGTTTGTGTTGGGGGAAATATATGAGCTCATTTTTTAGTCTAGGGTGATTGAGAAAGTCAAGATCAACTTTTGTTTCATCTAAATCTAACATTTTTTGCCAAAACTTTACAAGGGTTTGAAGATTTCAAGATTCGCAGGTAGTTGAGCTTTTAGTACACTTTAAGCCCAAATCAACCTCGCCATCATGTTCAGAAGGCCCGAGAGATGAAGTTTGATATAAAATATGCCTATGTTCAGTGTCAGGTATTTTTGAGGCAATTTTATTTTACCCAGGTAGGTCGTACAACCCCCGGGGTACAAGTGGTATGACATTTTAATTTAGTAGAAAAAATATATTTTTTGTGGGTTTATTTTTTAAATCGGACAAGAATTATTTATTTTCGGGCTTTTTAATATTTCTTTGGTGGAGCTATTTATTTTTCTGTAGCATTAGACTGTTGCTATGTGTAGACACTTAAAATGTCTTGAATGATACTACACACTTGAATTTGATCATTAACTTCATTTCATCCTAAAATTAATCCTCTTTTTGCCTATTTGATTAAATTAACCTAGTTATTTAATTAAATGCTTCATTTTCATCTATTAATCTAATTAACCTAATTGGGTTAATTCAACCTCTCTCATGCTAACATTTCGTCTAGTTTAATTGAATAATGCAAATTATTTAATTTAAACTCTTGCCTTTATCTCCTCTTATTTAATTAAATATCACAACCCCTTTTTCATTAAATAAGTTAGTTATTTAATGGATATCTTATTATTCCTCATCTTGCACATTCAAATTTAGTTTTAATTACTAAATTGCTAATTTCCCCTCCAATCCACTTGCATAGGGAATATTCCAAAGGAATATTCTCCTATTTAGCTCCAAAAATGGAATATTCTTTCCTAACAAACTTTGTAACAAACTTTCAGAGTTGTTACAAAGTGTGTTTGAATCATTCTTATCCCTTGATCTTTCCTCGATCCATGTGATCTTTGATTCTCATCCATTGATGAGAATCCTTGATCCATGTTTCACCCTCCTTTTCATCTTGACCATTGATTGACCAAATCGATATGAGGCCTTGATTTTTCATTTTATTTTGTATAAATACATCACCATTTGGAAAGAAATGGATTCATCTTTTGATAGAAAAGTTATGTTGTTGAAATTCATACTCATTTGCATCCATATTGAGCACTTTTTAGCATTTTAGTTTAATATTCATCTATATTAGCTTAAGCATCCATTAATGGCTTCCATTTTAGATTAACTTGCATACATTTTAGCATAGTTTGCATCCATGGATTTCATCTTTGAACTTTGTTTCCATTTATCGTAGCTTGCATCCATTATCATAAAGCATCTTAGCATTTAGAACTCATCTTTATCATGTTAAACTAGTTTTGCATCATGTTTCACACATATCTCATTAGTTTCATCAAATTTTTTCAATAAAATCGATTGGAACAAGGTCATATTATCCAAGGGATTGGGAAAGGGTCACCATTCCACATCAATGCGACACCACTCCACCAATGGGATAAGATTTGAGATCTTAGAATAGATTTCCTTTATATTTTCATTTTTTTTTCATGTTAGTTTAATGGTTATTTAGTTTCTTTTTTATTTTGAATATCGTATTGGGGTCATGGCTTAGTGGATTAAATATGCCTCAAATTTGTATGGATTTGGTGTAGTTATCCTATACTATGACTTTGGTCACACTATGTACCTATACTATAGGTTTGGTTGGCATTTTTTTTGCACTGACCTTATTCCCCATGCCCAACGCTATTGGTTTAGGATTAGGGAGTTAGGTTTTGATGTAGTTTAGTTTTTTTTTCTTTATTTTTTTGTTTATCATCAGTTTCTTTTTTGTTTTGTTGAGCTTCTCTTTTGTTCTCCTTCTTTGTGTCTCTATGTGCTGTTTTTTTTGGGGGTTTTTTGTTTTTGTTTCCTATTTTTGTTGTCTCACTTTCTTTTATCATTTTTTCCCTTGTTCTTCCCTTATTTGTTTGTTGTTTTCATGAATGTTACTGATCCAAATGTCAACCATGAAGAGGATGCCCGTGGTATTTCTATTTTCAGATTTTTTCCTTGTTTAGGTTCAAAGTTTACTAATTCAATTTTAAACTTTGGAGTCATGATTGTCTAATGTAAGAACCCAATTCATCTTGGAATCTTGTTGCTTGGATCTCAACACTTACAAATACTAAAGAATCATGATTATAAGTAGAAATGAAGGTTAGTAATCTACAGGCTCAAGAAAATCAAAAGGGTGGTGTCTTTCTTAGTGACCGCCGTGATTCCCAACCCCACACCAAGTGATAACTTGGAAATAAAAAATGATGAAAAATGGATTAATGAAGAGGGTGATTGAAATAACCTCTTCCAGGGCTATGGACGGCTGACTGGCAATAGAGCTAGGTTTGAGGGAATCAAAGGTATCTCCATTGGGGTTATGGATTCCTGGCTAGTAGTGGAGCTATGCCCAGGTTACACCAACTATAGTTCTAAAAAAAAGAGAAAAAAAAGTGTAACAAAGTAGTTAGAAGAAAGGAAAGATCAAATAAATGGTCTTGATCTATTGGTTATTATATTTCAATGATGCTTCCTTTCTGAAAGGATTAATCACATGTAAACACTTTGAAATCCATGAAAACTTTTGTGAAGGGTAAAATTGGTTGAATACTTTGATACATTTTTACTTTGTTGTTTAGCGTTGAATTTGTGACACCTTTGAGTTCAAGCCTGTTTTAAATTTTTTGAAGACGGAAATACTCTGCGAGCATCTTGTTCTTTGGTTTCTATTTGTTGTGCCTTCACACTCACACCCCTTTTTTATTTTTACAAAATGGGGACCCCCTTTTCTAGGCTTTGAGTGTTGTGGTCTTTCTCATCCCTTCCCTTATTCTTCTTTCCTTTCATTTGGTTTTTATTTTTCCTTTCTCTATTTGTTTTCAAAGATCGAGCATCGAGCTTCCCTTATACCTTCCTTGTTAGGCCCAACTCCCAACTTCTCCTCGCCATGTCTCTACTCCACTAAGGTTTGTCTTTGCCTTAGCATGATTAAAACTTGAGGTCCTTGTCAGGATCTAGGTATCAAAGTTTTTGCTTACTGATTTCACAAAAGTAACTAAGACAATGTATAGTGAAGCTCTAAAACCTGGTCCCCATAACCATGAAAAATTCATCTTTTCCTTAGTAAAATGAATGGTTTTATGAAACACACTCTTAAAGGATTTTTGAACAATCAAACCAAGTTGCAAAATAATGATCTTCAGGCTTTGAGGATTTTTCTTACCACATGCTAAAATCTTAAGAATAAATGATAGATGGTAAACCCAATGCTCGACTCTCAATAGCCTTAAAGATTTCAGACTTCACGAGTTGAGAGTACTGTTTACACAGTGTCGATAATGATAGGGTAAGGGGTAAAGGGGACCCCCAATCCTTGATACCCAATCAAACAATAATATCCCTTGGGAGAGTTCACTGACAAGTATAGGATACCTGATACCCCTGATTATGCTAGTAAAAACTTAACCAAAAATGTCTCCCTTTGCATCACCCTTTGAACATCGGGTATCATTGATTCCTCTTACCCATTGCTTATAGAGGTGCAAAGGGTAAGGGTTATCCCAGATTCTCAACATTTTGGATTGCTTGCTTTTAAATATTATAATAATAGATGCATGTTTTATGTTTAAAGGCTAAATTTTAAAATATAAATTGAAGATAATTAATAGTTGTAAAAGGGGTGGCAAGGAGTGAATTGAAAAGTTGAACTTTGATCCCTGAAGTCCTTTCAGACTTTGCAAGTCAGAGATACTGATTAACAAATACCATTGCCTATAAGGAGGTAAGGGGTAATGGGGATCTTCAATCCTTGACACCTGATCAAAAGACGAAGCATATCCTCAAGAAGACTTTATTAATGAGAGGGTAAAGGATATCTCTGATATTCAATACCTGAGAAGCTTTTAAAACTTAGCAACAAAATTTCATTTTATAGGTATCGAGTATAGGGAAACCTCGATCCCCGATACTTGAAGGATTTTAATAATGGAAGCATGAAATTTTAAGGGTATATGCTAATGGTAAAGGGTAAGTGGGAGGCTTGAGGCTCGACCCTTGAAAATTCACGTGATCTTCAACTTTCTTTTAATGAATCGTTATTTTACAAATATGGAATGTATCTTGATCAATATAACTTGCTTTTTAAAGATTTTGCTTTCCTCTAAGATAAGCGCCAATAACACATTTTTTTATGTGCAAGAGATACGCCACCAAGTGTCACGTCTCATACATTGACTTATTTTGACCATTGACTTATTTTGATCATGACTTATTTTGACCATTGACTTAGTTTGACCATGACTTATTTAGATAATGTTTGACCATGACCTTATGAGATTTAATATGCGAAGTATGATATGTGTTAAGAGCAATGCTTTAATATAATTGTTTTCTTTCAAGAATTATGAATGCATTCATATAAAATAGAAATGTTGAGTTAATTATTGTTTCTACAATGGTTACTAATACACTTTTGTTTTGCACGCCTGAGTGCATTTGAGTGGCAGGTGATCGAAGGCCAAGGAGATCGAAGGCCAAGAGTGTGATTGAGGAAAAGGAGGTTAGCTTCTCGACAGGGTAAAAGAGGAGAAACTCTCGGTTACGCACACACCACTTAAATCATGTAGCTGCATTAGGTCATGTTCATTTTTACAATGTGATTGCGTGAAAATGATTAGCATAGCGAATTTGAAATATGGTTTAATTAAATTATGAAATAATAGGGCTTATTCTATTTCATTATTTCTCATTATATATTTGAGCAACAAAAGGATAAATCTGTTTTTGTTAAAAGAAATGTATTTAAAAATAAAAACAGATTAAATAAAAGAATAAATATAATATAAATCTGTTTTGCATAAATGAATTTTTAAAAATTGCATAAAAGAGGATATAAATAATTCTGTTTTGGGATATAAGGTTAATTTTTCCAAAAGAATGAAGAATGAATAGCACGAGAGAGCATTGGGCTCTGGAAAATTCTGTCTCAAAACCAACAATTCGCTGGGCATGTGGCAATCCTTAGGAATTGCATGAGAATATCATCTGTCATTAGGAAATTTTATGCATGATCCTTGAAAAAGAGGAAGAGGCTTTAAGAAAGAGAAGAAGACTTTGATTGAATACATCAGAGAGCTCTGGAACGGAGGCAAAAGGAGGTACTGTTGAACATCTACAATTAGAACCGAATTTTGCCAGGTTCTCTTCATTGCTATGCCTTCTTTTAACTTTATTTTAAAAACTACAGTAAGGAATTGATTAATTCTCTGTTTTAGAGTACAAACAACTGAGAATTCCTTCCTATTTCGTTTTGAAATCTGGGTAACAGTTTACTATTCTGTGTTGCAATTATAGAATACACATTCCTTCTTCAGAGTTAGGGTTTTCGTTATGTGGCAAGTCTGCATTTTTCTCAAGTGCAATTACAATTATATGTCTCCATATCTGGTTTGTTTAAAAATTCTGTCATCTAAATAAAAACCAAAATGTCTTGAGATAAATCCGAATGCAGTTTATACTGGGCGAATGTCTTTCTTTTTTTCTTGAGTTTTGAAATTGCTAGGGAATTATTTCCCCTGCCCTCCCCATGGGAAGGTCGTGGACTGTGGAGGCTCGCGCCCTCCACAGGGCGCGGCCTGTGGAGGGCACGAGCCCTCACAGCCCGCCCCCTCCCCATGGGAGGGGCAAGGGCTTTCCCCTGAGCCCTTTAGTCGCTCAATGCCAGTAAGGAAACCATGAAAAATACCCTGTTCTGTGTGCATGACCAGTGAATTCGTTGCACAGATTTAAAAACCAGAATTTCTTACTTCGAATTATACACAGCTGAACATGAATTTCTACACACACACACACATATATATATGTATACAAATTGACTACACATACATACATATATATATATATATATATTATATACCTATATATATACATATATAAATAGATACCCATGCATTTTGTGCCAAATACAAGTTGAAGCAGAAAACTCATATCCAGAAAATAGTATGAACTTTGTTGATTTTGTGCCAAATACAAATTGAAACAGGAAACTCTTTTCCAGAAAAGTAGTATGAATTCTGTTGAATATCTATACAAATATCTCTGAATTGTTAAACCTGAAGCAAGGACAGAAATGTCTTGAAAAGCCATGTAACAAAAAGTAGTATGAATTCTGTTATATAAATATCTTTGCATTGTTAAATCTGAAGCAAGGACAAAATTGTCTTGAAAAGCCATGTATCAGAAAGTAGAATGAATTATGTTGAATATATACAAATATCTCTGAATTGTTAAACCTGAAACAAGAACAGAAATGTTTTGAGACACCATGTAAACTGGAAAGTACCTTGAATATGTTAAAAGGAATACAACATGAAATGTGAATGAAAGATTATCTTTCAAACCTCAGAATTTCTGAATAAATTGCATTGTATCAGTATATTATTTTTACTCTGTAACCTGTATTGAAATAGGGAATTAAAACTGTCAGTCAGCTTGAGCTTGGTAAGAATAGAAATGCATATTGAAAACAGAAAACACTGTTCTTACTATCAATTAGTGCACTGAAAATTATCAAGATATATATATATGTTCTTCTTTAGAACAGAGTCTTTATCCAAATCAAAAGGGAACACTTACCAAAGAATAAATGACATCTTACAACTGAATTACAAAGAATGTTCTGAAAATTCGCTTCTTTTAGAATTGATTGAATGATGGAAGCCTGTATGAAAATGTATAAAGTTTCTGTTAAGTATTTATTTTTACTTCACTATGGTAACTTCCGGGACAGGGTGCCGAAGGTGGGCAAACAGAGACGGTAGTATTACCTTTTCTAATTCTACCATTTACTTGTATTATTTTGCTTGGCCAAGCACTGTACCATTGAAATAGATGGATTGTTTATTTTAAAAGCCTAGAAATTTATTTGAGTCTCTGCCACCTCCTGTTGCAAGAAATGTGTTTATTTCATGTTAGAAATGCATATAGGCATCAGGCACGCACCGAGAGTGCCCTCCTGTTTTACCGTTTCGGGTTGCTAGGCTCCTTTATGCAGGGCCGGGGATTCCTTCGAGTTAGGAAGGGACCCGGGGAAGTCATGGACTTCGTGGTTGGGCGGAAAAGGCGCCTGAATCACATTCTTGGCCCCAGCTCGCAAGAAGACCAAGGTGTCACGGCGGTTGGTGGTTCCAAGATTATTTGCTATTGATGTACTTATGTATCATTCAGACTTGGCTTGTGAAGCCCATTGTATATGTATATGCATTTTGACATTCTTGTTGAAACTTGAAATGAAAGTATGTTTTGAAAGTATTTAATGTAACATTGATTTCGAGAGGTTAAAGTTTTATAACTTAGCATAGAAAAGATGTTCTATTAGAAGGATTGATTCCTCCAAGTGAAGTTGAATATATGTATA
The DNA here is from genome assembly GCA_007258455.2 of Sequoia sempervirens. NCBI lineage: Eukaryota > Viridiplantae > Streptophyta > Pinopsida > Cupressales > Cupressaceae > Sequoia > Sequoia sempervirens. Next base: position 43,675,994 of record VDFB02168118.1, read on the forward strand.
TGAGAAAGTCATTGAAATACTTATGTTTTGATACATTACATTGATGGTATTATTTTATGAAATGCAATTTAAATTCTCTTTATTTCATTTGGAAGTGTTATGAGAAATGTTGACCTTTTGGAAACCTATTTATAATGGTTTGAATAAATTTAGATTACTCTTAATTTCTCTTTAATGCTGCGTTAAATGGTTTGATAAACACTCTTAATTTTCCGAGTGCTACACCAAGGGACTTTGTAAAGAATAAAGGAAACATCGATGAAGGATCTCCTGAAAGCTATTGTAATTGTAAGGGAAAGTTACATAGGTGGGCATTGGTTGGAAGATGTCAAAGATAGGCTTGATAATTTTGATGAGAATAGAGCATATATCATGTGCAAGAGGAAAAAGGTGATGGAATTATGAAGCTACTTGTGGATTTTAGTTTACTTCAATTTAATTTTCAGTTATTTCACGCATTCCTTAAATCTAGCAAAAAGACTCGATGTAACTAGGGTGCCTAGTTTAGTTTTATTTCATTCTAAAGTTTTGATTTACAATTTGATTTTAGTTAAAAAACTCAAGCGCTAGAGGTACTTCCAGTTATATTTTTTATCGGATCCACAGTTTTATGAACTCATTTTTCTATAAATGTTTGATTCTAGATCATTTCTAAGGATCCAATTTCGATGTAATTTTTTGCAATAAACAATACAATCTCAATGTGGAATTGCCTTCTAACTTCATGAATTATTGATTCAATCAAAGGGTTACACCTATTGCATGCATCTTGATTTGGTATCATGATGATGGTATGAATATTTTATTCCAATCTAAATTGTCAAATTAGTAAGATTTCATTGGTAATGGTGGACTTAAGTAGGATTTTTTCCCAAATCTGTGCATGCTTGACATCATTTTGATTGTATGAAATCTAAAAATCTTATGTGGTGAATTATTTCCTTTGAAGATTGCATTGTTGTTGTTGGTAAATGTTTTAAATACTATTTGTTGTAATGGTGGTTTGGAAATATTTCTTAAACACACATAAATGATGAATGGAATGATTCTTGTCATTGTCCAATTAGTTTAAATTTCCTATACATTACTTATTGTTTTCTTATTATAGGTAAAGCAAGTTTTGAAGGGGCCTCAAAACCCTTTACAAAAAGAACCATTGCTTAGAAGATAAACAAAACCAAACGAAGCAACCAACCATAAGCAAAAACCAAGCCATCAACAAGCCAAAAAGCGAGAAAAAAACAACAAACAACTATAGGTTCTTCAAAATATTAGCCACTTTCAAATAACTAACAATGATCTTTTGATGCATATCCATAACCTCAGACAACTCCTTGGCAGGGATCCCAATATTATTTTTGTCTTGTTACAAGTTTGAGTGCAAGGACCTTTCTCATAGTTTCCATCATTCTGAGTACTTGGGAGATCCACCGTACCACCTGCAACTTCTTTCAAACCAGAGGAACCCCCCATCCACTGTTTAGCTTTCTCATTCAGAAATTGCAATCCCTCAACTTCATTACACATTGAGGTCTTACTAACATCAACTACCTTTTCCAAATTCTAGTAGGCTCTTTCCATTTTGTCTTCAAGGACTGCAATTCTAAATTCAGAGTCTTTCTTCATCTTTAACATTTCATCTGTAACAATTTTTAGAGCATCCACCAATAGATTAACTTGGTCTTGGATAGAAACCTCCTTAGAGGAAGAGGAATCCCCAACATTATTTATTAGAGATCGAACCTTTACGTTAGTAAGGTTCAGTTCATTAAAAGCCCATTTAAACAACCTGAAAAAAATTAAAGAAACGTCTTTTTCCAAACCAAGAACATTAGGTAGGTCATCCCTATTACAATTAAAATAATCCCTATCAACAACCACCCCCTCCAGAGAAACCTTAGTATCCTCATTCAAGCAAACCTCCTTCTCGTTATTACCATCCTTAAGAACCTTAATTTTGTGCACTGACCTCTCAATCTCAACAACCGAATTCACACCCTTTTTATTACTTTACAACATTTACATTACCATCCACATTACACCCTTTCTATCCACTTTACAACCTTTAATTTACACCCTTTCTATCCACATTCACAACCTTTACATTAGTTCTTGTTATCCTTTCTATCTTTTGAATTTTATTTAAAATCAAGTTTGGAATTATTGAAAGAGCATCGAATTATTGTAAATTTCTATAGATCTAAACATGCAATGCATTTATTAAATTGTTAGATCTATTATTTTAAGTTGCATTTCATTTACAAGAAGTTAAAATCTAGATCCCCTCATGAAACTACATTGATCTTACAACTGCACTATCCAAAATGGTCAAGACCTGACTACAAAGGAACCTTAGAGTAGTTTCTCTACTTTTCAAGAGAGACAATAAACCCTTATTGCCTAGCATATTGTGTGTGAGTAAAATCACCCTCAACACTACCCCCTCTCATAGAGGTGGCCCTTAGGGTCTAACGAAAATTTAATTTTCTACCAAATTTTCCTTCTTTTATGCTTCTAATTTCTTTACTTCTCTCTCCAAGGTCTCAGCAACGAAACTAATGATGGCAAGAGAAATGGGGAAAGTACAATCCAAATATGTGTAGCCCAACACTCCTTGTGTAGTCTATTTATACCCCAAAGGATACAGTAAGAGAAACAAGCACACACAATAAGAATCTAGAAGGCATACATATCATATAACATCATAATATCAAAAGAAAATACTGATATATCCATCACACATATGTATTTCCTTATAACTCCTTTGTATTAGATCATAATAGGTACAAAAAGTAGGTCTTAGTCTCTAATCTGGTATATGGTTCTCTATAATTCTATCTCATTCCCATCCTTCTTATCTATCTTATCTATTTTGCATCACATATATACATGTATTCCCTTGAAGGGACATGACTCATGACTCCTAACTATAGCTAGTGCCTTTTCTAGTACCATAGACTTCTTTCGGTAGGTTGCAGTATATTTTTGTTGTCACCCTTGTCCTACCAACAATCTTTCTTGATGTAGAAATTTATTTCAACTTCACTAACACTATGGTCCACTATAAATGTACACATCAATTTACTTGACTATTCAACTTAGAAATATTATTTTTCTTCTACTAAACAAATTATGATACTCAATGGTACACCAAAATAAACTATTACAAATCATTATGGTGATTCCATATTAGAAGAAATCACTATAATGTCCTTCAAAGTGTAGGGTTATTTTTTTGTAGAAGATCATGAATCTTCTTAATAAAAAATATGTTTTTTTTAATAATTTTGTAACAAATGAATTGTTAATTTAGCATTTGGAGGTATTAAGTGCTATTGTTCATTTAATTTTTATTTGGTTCTTTTCCCAAAGGGCACCTTCAACTCTAGTGTTATTAATATAAGCTTATCCTATGGTCTCTTAATGATTTTATAATTAATCAGTGTTGTCTAAGGTAGCCACACTAAAAAAATTTAGGCATTGGAATCCAAAGTTTCATCTATTTGGTGTATCATGGTCATAAAATAACACCATTTTATACAAATTAAAGGGTTAAAATATCATATACAATAGAGCTAATTAGATTTCCTATGGATATTTTCAAAAGGAAATCATCTATAATAATTTTAGAAAATAAATTTACTAGTAATGTCTTGCAATGTTTGATAAAAATTGGCATTCTCCTCTTCCTTATTGTTGCATCCAATTCATCCATAAATGTCTACTTCCTTTTCTCACTAATTGGATGTATTTCATCAAGTAGATGAAAGAGTGAGCTTGGATCATCAAAAATGAAATGGAGAGAATAAATCTCTATAAATGATAGTTTCCACTATCTTGGTTTGGATGAGGAAAGATGAAAATAAAAATGAAGAGCTCAAGGCCTAGGTTTTTAAGTTATCAACATATATTAAATACTATATGTATCATGTGGATTCAAGTACACTAGCACCAACCCTTCTAGAAATATTGGACACAGGGACACAATGAAGATATACATAAGGAGTAATGAGTGCCACAATAGCTTGGAAGGATTCTTGGAGTCCCAAAGAGGTAGATTGATCTGTGTGGTCATCCAATGTTAACATAAGTTAATTGATGAGGCTAGCACCATGATGGAGTTTGAAGAAACAATGGAGTTTCCACCTTACCACTACTATTCAAAATGACACTATCCACACAAGACTATTAGTTTCACTATACTTGTAATTAAATTTTTGACTGAGTTTTCCACTCTTTGACAAACATGGGTCTAAGAATCTACTCCAAAACATATGTAACTAAAGGTAGTGCACAAATTCCCTCCTTGTAAACTTGTAAGATAAATATGAATGCAAATTGGTTATAAGTAAACACAAGTCTAGGTATAGTAGAATCATAGTAAAAAAATTCTAAATATAAGAAACACAAAATTACTAGGAAAAGCAATAATTGTGCTAAATTTTGGTTCATTGGTGTCATAATTGATACTACTAATCTATATAAAGAATAAAAATTATTTTAAAATTAATCTCAATAAAGCCTAACCTACTTAATTTAAAGGGAAATTACACTCAATAGGCAAAGAATTGAAAAAATGGAGATTATAAAATGATAGTTCCATTTGTGTTCCCATCTATTCAAGTAGTTACAATTTTTTTTTTTGGTGTTTAAAATAACTATTAGTATAAATGTGAAAGTGTTCTTCAATGGTAATTATCCCTTTGTTTTATGTTTTGATCCCTAAAAAATATGTTATCGTGAGAAGGATAAGAACACTAAAGGATAGTGCATTTGTGCCTCTTAAAAATCAAGAAGAGGACATGCGTGTATATTACAAATAATTCAATACTATCAAACTATCACTGTTGGTCCAATGTGTATTTAAGGTATGTCCCCCATCATTGTGTTGATTGATGTATCAAATCAAATATACCAAATAAACCATCAAATAAATGGATGAAGTACATATAGATAGGGCACCTAGATGCATGACTCAAGGAGATGGCATGCCTAGTGATCATAAGTTTAATTACCAATCAATGGATCAATTAACCCAACCTAACTATGAGTTGATTAGTTGAACTTCTAATTAGTGGATAAAATTAATCAATTTGACTAATAAAAATGTGGCAGACTAATAAAAATGTGGCCTTGACCAAATAGAGGTGGAACCTAACTACTATCAATCAAGATTTGATGTGATAGTTGGGACACTTGTCTACCTCAAGTCAAGGGGTACACATATCATTACTATCTAGTTAGATGAATAAAATTAAGTATTCCTAATATACTATGTAAAATTATTAAATATATGTGATATCACAAGGTCAAGAAAATTTTACACCAATAAAAAGGATGCAAGAAGGTAAAAAAATCATTTTGATCAAGTTAAGGTAGGGAAGGAAGATAACCAAATTAAGGGGAAACTCAAAATATCCCTTTGGATAAGATTACTAGTAATTTAAAAAGAGGACCATTTAGTTGTATAATTTTTTGAGCTTTACTATATGAGAGAAACAAATGTGTAAGACTATGATCTATGAGGATGTTTCTTTAGAAAAAGAAAAAATTCTCATGCACCAAGCTATGAGAATATTTTGAGCCCAAAACTTAAAGAGTGGCAAGTCAAGGCTAAATTATGTGTAGAGGACATTCATAAGTAGTTGGGAAGAGTTTTGAATAGATTTTATTTATATTTGATCTTTCTTTATGTATATCTTCCTTTCAACTTTATCACCACTATTCGTTCCACCATAAATCTGCACATCAATTTAATTGACTATTCAACTTTATAAATATTAGTTTTCTTCTAGTAAAAAACTTATCTCAATGGTACAATATGTTGGTGTAAATAGGTATTTTACCTATCTAGTTCAATAGTAGACCTCCTATTTACATGTTAAGCTTATTTAGGTCCTAGGAATCTTTCTAGAATTATTAGGTGTCATGTGATCTTATCTTATTTTATCATTGAATCTAATACTTGTATCCTAAGTTATTTAATAATGTTGAGGTAGTTGTCTCATTGAATAGGATTAAGACACATGGTAAGATGTTGTCTAATCCTATCTCACAACCTTGACTTTATAAGAAAGGCATCATATGTATATTTTATATTCAATAAATCATGCATCAATAATCAAGCAATCTATTCTTGCCATTTTCTCTCTTGTGGAAGATATTTTGGTCTTACAGTTGTTCCTAGGGTGTTGGGAGTTCACCATTAACTCCTACATGGTATTAGAGCTTCAATACTGTAAATTCCTTCCTAGATCTAAGGGACATATTTTGGCTTGAAAATTTTGCTAGGTGCAATTTGGGGTTTCAAAGACCTCACAGTTGAATCTAGGGCATCAAATAAAGTTAGGTTTTCCTTGAACGTTTCATCAAATTTTGTTATGTCTTATCAGATCTAAAGGGTTTCAAGTAGGGTTAAAGTTATCAGATCCAAGAGGTAACTAAATTTTTAGAGAACTTTGGGCCAAATATGACCTTGTCATTGAGTCCAAAAGGCCTAAAAACCTAAATATTTCCAATAAAATTATTGAAATTGGAAATTGGAGACTTTGTCTCGAGGGTATCATTTTGGTTTTTTGTTGTTCATCACCATATTTCGTTCGTACACCCGTACAAAATCCATATGGTATGGATCCATACATGTCATACAAGTCGCAATTGGTAGAGTGCAAGCACCAACAAATTATTTGACATATTCACATAATATTTTGTGTTGGTGTGTTCAAGGTGTCACCTCTTATGTATTCTAAGTACAATTTGGTATGTCTAAAGTAAGTTTGGTTAGCAAATTTAAATTTAATATTTTTTTTCTATTGGTTTTCTAATTTGTTTTTGGTTGTTTGCTAGTCTTAGTTCAATCTTGGGGCTATCCACCAAGGGGGCTTAACCTTCGAGTGGTACATGAAGCCACCTTTTCCCCCCATCGTCGAGGTGCCACCTCACTACTGCCCAAGCGACAACATTTTATTTTTGCACTAAAGTGCACACAGTCATGAGAGTGACCGGGAGCTAGCTTATCAAGGGTTTAATTTTCCCCCCTATAGCCTTAATACAAAATTTATTTCTAACTTGCATAACTTTCAGCTAGGGTATTGGTTTTTCAAAAAAAAGATATTTTTGAAAAGATGGTTATGTGAATTTTATAGTGGTACATGTTATTTTTCAAAAAAATTCTATTTTGTGACAATAATTTCTGATTGAAGTCAAATTTGGTTTTTTGACTCTCGAGCTCATAATGTTTTGCCACAATCTCTAATTTTCACGATTCTTGTGGCATTGGAAGGTATTGAGGAACTGTATCTAGTTATCCATGAAATTTTTCCTATTTATGTCCCAGGTATATTTTTGTTTCAATTCTTGGTTGGTGGGTATCTTGGAGGATTACTTGGGAATTTTGGTAGTTGGGAGGGTGTTGTTTTGATCATTATACTTCATTTTAGCCATATCTCATGTATTGATCTCTACTTTTATCATTTGAGAAGTATATCATTGTTGTAATCATGGATTATGCAACTCATCATTCTATAAGCATTCTAACTAAGGATTATTATTTCTTGAAAAAAGTCATCTTAACAAATTGCAGGTGGTATGATCTTTCGCCTCATGTTTATGGACTCATACTTGAGCTAGAGACAACATGGAAGAAATCAATTTGGGGTAATAAGAATGATCATATCATAGGATTGATCGATTGCAATTTTAGTGCAAGAATCTCTAGAGATACCTACAATTAGATTTCAGGAATCAAGTGCCCACACATAGTTTGGACCAAGATATGGAAGATGTTTAGAGATTCACATAATCCTGCATAATATTGCTTCATTCCACTTGGTGATGTTGACAATTCATCATTTGATGATGTTACCTTAGAGGAGCTTGAATATGATGTAGAACTTGAGTACCTTGTTGATCCAGAGACTTCACCTACAACTCTTACTTCTCCAATTGAGATCACACATTCATATTTTTTTGGCAACTCATTGATAAATTCTAGTGATTCATTGCAACATGTATCTAATTGTATTCTTGATTGGGATTACTATTTATCATACATTGCATCCTTATTTTTAGAGTCTCACATTTCAGATTTGGAGGACCAATTTGAGGGTTTATCTCTCCTATTTGCTAATGATCATGGCACAAATGTTTCCATTTCATTTTTTTCTTTCGAGTTAGTTAAATATTAGTTTCCATTTTGTTATTGGTTTGTCACATTCTATTGTGATTGGGCATGTACCTGATTGGATTGTGTCATCATCATCATCTACCAAGAACTTGGAAACCCATGAGAAGATTTCAAAGAGACAATCTTCACACATATAGATTCTTCTTCCTACCAATTCCTATTTGAAATGGGAAACATTCCTACATTTTTACTTGGTTTATCTTCTTCCCAAGGGGAGAAACATTTTTTGTAGGCATTGTATCATGTTTTATCTTTGAACATTCACCATTTTTGTAGGAGATTACACATTATGGGGGCTACATAGTCTCTCTTTTTGCCTCTTATGGGGGTAATTGATTTTATATTTATGATGGATGTAGTCCTTGGGGGTACTATTGTGTCCTCCATACACCATCCTTGTTTGTATCATTTCTCTCTTTTAGAGAGAAGTTTTGTCCCATTGGGTTTTCTCCTTTGTTCTATTTTTGAGAGATTGCATTGTACATGGGTACCTAACATGGCCTCATAGCCAAGACCCATTCTTGCATCTTTGCATCATTTTCATAATAATCTTCTCCCTAAGTTGTACTTAAGGGGGGATGTTAGTGTAAATAGGTATTTTACCTATCTTGTTCACTAGTAGGTCATATTTATATGTTAAGCTTACTTAGGTCCTAGAAATATTTCTAGAATTCTTAGGTGTCATGTGATTTTATCTTATCTTATCATGGAATTTAATACTTGTGTCCTAAGTCATTTAATAATGTTGAGGTAGTTGTCTCATTGTACATGATTAAGACACATGTCAAGATCTTGTCTCTTATCTCACAACCTTGACTTTATAAGCAAGGTATCATATGTAAATTTTATATTCAATCAATCTTGTATCCATAATCAAGAAAATTATTCTTTCCATTTTCTCTCTTGTGGAAGATATTTTGGTCTTGCAGTTGTTCCTAGGGTGTTTAGAGTTCACCATTAACTCCCACACAATAAATCAACCATTACAAATAATTTAGATGAGTCCATATTAGAAGAAATCACTATCGAGCCTTTCAAAATGTGGGATCAATTTTTAAAAAAGAACATGGATCTTCTTGGTAAATATGCAAGTTCTTTTTCTTTTGCTCTACAATAAATGAATGATTAATTTAGTATTTGGAGGTATTAAGTGCTATTATTTGTTGTTCCTTTGGTTTTTCTTTGGCTCTTCTCCCAAAGGGCACCTTAAATTCTAGCTTTGTTAATATAAACCTATCCTATGGTCTCTTAGTGAAATTTTATCATTGGTCATCACTATATAAGGCAACTACAAAAAAATAATTATGCATTGGAAACCTATCTTTCATTTATTTGGTGTATTGTGGTCATAAACTAACACCATTGTATGTAGACTCAAGGGTTAAATGTATCACATATAATAAAACTAATTAGATTTCCTATGGATATTGTCAAGTAGAAATAATCTATAATGATTTTAGAAAATAAATTTATTGGCAATGTCTTGCAATGCTTTGTGAAGATTGTCATTCCTCTCTTCCTTCTTATTGTATCTACTTCATCCATCATTGCTAGCTTTCTTTTCCCACTAGTTGGATGTATTTCATCATGTAAAAGAAGAAAAATAAGTCACTATTATATGTAGAAAGGTTTTTCCTATGTGCTAAAATTACTTAGAGGCTATAAATTCAATTTTAATAAAATCTCAAAACAATGGAAGCAACAAGACAAATACACTAGAAATCAAGCATGGCCAAATGTATAACACCAAAATGGTCTCTACCTTATCACTACTATTCAAAATGACACTAGTCACACAAGACTTATCGATTTTACTATACTTGTAATTAATTTTTTTAGTACATTTTCCACTCTTTGATGAACACGGGGCTAAGAATCTACTCCAAAACATACGAAACCAAAGGTAGTGCAAAAATGCCCTCCTCTTAATGTAGTACACCTCCATTTATGCTTATATTTTCTGTTGCATGTTTTTATACTATTAGACTATGGTACTTGGTTTGGATATTTTGGATCGTTGATTTTGAGCGACAATGGATTTATTTTGTGACATGATGATACATTGTATTGCGATATTTAATTTCTGATATGCTTTGAGATAGCGTAGATGTTTTCCTTCAGATGATTATTGCTATGTATATGTTTATGATGGACTAACTGTTATTTAATTTGTCAGTCTGATGTGACGTGTATTGGTGTGGAGAACGAAATTGCATCACTCGCTTGCGAGTGCCCTGTGATGTCTGTGATTTTCTCCGCATGGTGTGCCTGTACAATGGTTTATATATATATGCATGTTATTGCTTGGTTGCAGGATTGCAGGTACATGACACCGACTCCACCTGGTTACTCAGGTCTGAGCGTGTCAAGACTCAACGGAAATGTTGATTTGGAGGTAGTAGCATGGTTCATCCTAGTCTAGTCTAAAACCCGGTCACAGTACATTGTCAGTTAGTTTGAGTCTCGGTTTTTTTGTTTGTCTCTGTTTGGATTTAATTGTCTGAAAGGAAAAATTTGTTAATTTTAATGTTAGTTTATTATGCTTTAATTTATTATTATTTAAATTAATTTTTAAATGTTAAAGAAATTAGTTTTGCATGTTATTTAATAAATTAATTAGTTTGTTTGGTTAAATAATTTGATCTTAGAGATTAAATTTATTTAATTAAATAAATTAATTAATTAAAAATTAAAATTGTTTAAATGTGTGTGAATAGATTTAATTTGAAATTGTTATTATTTTGGGAAATGACATATTTATTATTAAATATATTTGCAATTTGAAAATTGAAATTTTATAAATAAATAAAATGCATGCAATTTTGAAAGGCAAGATTGTCGAGAAGTGGTTGAGGATATTTTGTTCTTCTCGACAAGTGTGCTAGTTGCATTTATGGTTTATGGTTGAGGTTGTTCACGGATATTATTTTGGATTTGGAAAAACACAGGGATTTTTTTTCTATTCTTCACAGGAAAAATAATTGAGCTCTGTTAAAAAGTTTTCTGTTTATGGTTATTTGGTATTTTGTTGCAAATTTGTGTAAAATCTCTGGTTTTCTATTTGGGTTTTGGTTCTTGGGAAAGGAATTGTGGAAGCTACAGGCAAAGCTCTTCTCCAGTCAGTTTTCTGAAGCAAAGGAAAATAGGTAATCTTCTTGTGAATTTTGTATTGTTTGTTTCAGAAGGGAATGTTTGTGAAAAGAAATTTGTTTTATTTAAACTCCTGTATTTCTCACAAAGAAAATTGTTCTCTGTATTTTGTTTTGTGAAGATTTGATGGATTCAGAAAAACTTCTGTAGTACACTCTCTGTAGATAGCATTTAAATTTTATGAAGGGAAATTATTTGTTGAAAAGGAAATTGAATCCATAGGGAATGATTTAGGAATTAATTCGAAATTTCTGTGCGTGTTTTCTTTTGAAACCCTGAAGAAATTTGTTGATTTCCCCAATTTCCCTATTGAAAACCCTGTGAAAATTTATTTTATTTTCTTTATTGTAAAACCCTGTATGATTTTGATATACATATATATATACATACATATATATATATATATATATATAATTTTCTTCATATATAAATTTGATTGTGAAAATGTTTTTAAAAATTGTATATCTGGAAATCGCCGTACAGGCGAAATTGGTTATAGTATTTTCTTTTAAAAAAAATTAATTGCGTTTTATTTACGCAGTCGCCGTACGGCGAATATTAAAAAAAAAAAAAAACAATGTTGGGGAGGGCCGAAACCCTCCCCATTTCCCATAGTGGTGGGCGTAGCCTCCATGGTTGCGCACACTAGCCAGTGGCTGCTGGGCGCAGCCCTGGCAAGGGCTGCGTCCTCCCCACAGGGAGGCCGCGACTCTCCCAGCTGCGTACCACTATGTTATAAAAGTCTTTTTTTTTAAAGAAATTTGAAACTTATGGGATATATTATAAATTCGATTTCTTTCTTTAGTTTCTTTAATATATATATATATCTGTATATATTTTAATAATAATCAATGTAAATATTAGTAAAATTTTAAATTTATTAAGTTTTAGAGAAATAATTTTAGAATTAAATTGTGATTTCTTTAAAATTTAAATACATGTAAATTAAAGATTAACTATCTTTAAGTAGTAATACTAGAAAAGAGAATATTTAGTGTGTTTATTTATTTGTAAAATTGAGAAAATTAAATTGGAATAAAATGATGTAATTTTCTTTAATGTATGAGAAATAAAATTACGAACAAGTTAATTTATTTCTTGTTATTTTTGATTGTTTTGAATGGATTTAGTATATCCAAATGATAGACGTGAATTTGCTTTAAATTGCTTTAAATTTTGTGTTGGGCAAATGGGGATTATTTTTATGTGATTTTAAGTCTTCCAGTTGCAGTCTCTTCAAGGGAGTAAATTTTACTATGGTTTCATGTGTTTGAACAAACTAGGGTAGTGCACTTGATTTTTGTGAACTTGAGATGTTCATTGTGATTTATCTGGTATTATATGTTAAATTTTGTGCACTTTGTCTACCCTAGATAGAGAACTTATAATTCCTATGTTATGTTTAGGGGAGAGGCTCTATGTAAGGGCCGACACACAAAGTGGTGTCAGGGTAACTTACAAAGAGTTAGTAATTCAGTGATAACTAAACAACACAGTAGTTAGAATTAAAATCCTTAATAAGATGATTATGCCTCACTTATGGACTCTTGAGCTAGTTTAGTCTTAAGTATAAGATGAGAAGGCCTGGAATGGAAAATCGGTGTCTTGTTCCTTCAAAAGACATTCGATTCCGCAATGATTTGCAATGGGGTCGGGTTTCGTAAGAGGTTACCAGGGTAACCCAAGTTGGGGGCCGAAACCTAGGAAGAAACACCAGGGTAACCTTTGCAATATTGTGATGACACTCCACCTAAAGTAACAGTCTACCTTGAGTACTTAGTACATTCGATTGTCTAAAATTTGGAAGCAATGTAACCATCAATTAGTTAAGTACTTATGTGTAGGGTTAGTAGATTATGTCTAGGTAACCATATTACTATCTCCTAGCATAGGGGGTGGACCTACGGGTACCACATGGTTGGGTGGAACGTGCACCTTACTCCGTTGGGTCCCCAGTTTATGATCATGGCAACGAGAGCTTCATGGATGGAGAGCTCGTACTTGGATACAGATGTACTTTCTTTATTGCATTCTTGTAAATCTTGTATTTGTAACATCCCTCGATTGTTATGAGGTGAATATTGAAAAATGTAACTATTATTGATCCACCTCATCAGATGAATGAGTATTGTAATATCTTATCAAATGCAATGTAAGAAACATGTTTGTACTTTATGTTATCTTAAATGGTATTTCAAATGATATGCAATATTTATTTTTAAGTTTATGTTAATTAAATATGTGCAATACTAAATACTAAAGTCGTCTATGGAAACTCAAGTAGTGTAACGTCGCGTAACTTAGTGAATGTATGCAACTAATTAACTTAATATTAATATTTTAAAAAAAAAATTATTACACCTTTATACACAATTGCAACATTCTTTAGGTTATTAAGACGGGGCATTACACTTAAACTTGTAAGCTCAATAAAAAAACTATAACTAAACACAAGACTAGGTATAGTAGAATCATAGTATGAAACTTCTAAATAGAAGAAACACAAAAATACTAGGAAGCCACAATGAGAAAGCAATAATTTTGCTAAATTTTGGTTCATTGGTGTCATAATTGATACCACTAATCTATATAAACCATAAAACTCATTTCAAAATGACTCTCATTGAAGCCTAATATACTTTACATTAAAATAAAATTACACTCAACAAAGAAAGAATTGAGAAAAGGTGGGATTATTGGAGAATAGTGGTAGTCTTGTTCTCATCTTTCTAAGTGGTTACACAAACTTTTCTTGGTGTTTAGAATAATTGAGAAAAATGTGAAAGTGCTCATCCATTGTAATTATCCCTCTCTTTTATGTTTCAATCACTTAGATGTTTGCTATCTTGAGAAGGATAGTGCATTTGTGCCTCTTAAAAATCAAGAGGACATGCATGTAAATTATAGATAATTCAATATTATTAAAATATTACTATTTTTTCAAGGTGTATCAAAGGTATAACCTCCATACTTGTGTTGATTTACGTCAACATCCTTGTCAATGTGTTGGCTACTAATTGGTCCACATATCTTCACATTGATAGGCTCATATGCTTGCAAGAGCCAAACATCATAATCTAAAGACTCTACTTGTCAGATTTCAAGCAAAAAATCATAAAACTTTATAGCATGAAACCCAAATCATAAATGCACATCTAACCGATAATACTTAACACCTAAACTCAATATGATCAACTTTTGTCTAAAAAATTTACACCAAAAATCTAAAACTTAATATACAAGAATAAAAATATATATATTAAATACAACCCACCATTTATTTAATGATTCACATTTAAAACCTCTTTAATTTACCCATCACACATTAATATACAACTACTAACCATAAAACTTATTTTTATTTATACTACAACAAACTCTCAACTAGAAAATCCCCCATTTTTGCATTAAAACAACCTAAAGCCAAATCTTATCATTCCACCCACAAGACACTCCACCCATAATAAAAATCCACTTTAAAAAATGTTCTTTTTTAACCAGAACTTAAGTGTAAATTGTGGCAGGGGCCATGAAGAGTGGGAGGATGACCAAACAATGGGAGGCATTCAACCATTTTACACGATTTGATAAAGTGGGCACACAACCTTATGCGTGTGAATTTTTTTAAAATAATAACTATACTTAGAGAAATGGAGATGTGTAGTGTGGGCTCCACCAACAACATATCAACCAACACAAAATCTTGTCGTCTAACACAACACAAGTGAATTGGATTCCTTACGGAAAGTAGATTGCTTCCTAGCCATATAATGATTGCTTGTACTACTTACACATTATCATTTGGGAAAACTCTATACCTATCCTCATCCATATACCAAATTATTAAGTTTAATAAAGGGAAGGTACAAATGTTTTCATCCATTGTATTATTTTCTAATGTGAGATTGATAGATGGTCATATACACAAGAGGGGGCGTGTTAAGATCATGAATCTTGAAACGACATGAAGATGTTATTTGTTTCAATTGCTTTGTTAAACAGGTTCTGTGAAGTTGGATTTCCGAAACTCTCAAATCATTTCACTTATCTAGTAGCGAGGTCAACTTCGAGTCTTGTTTGCGCATCGCCACTACCTCCAAATCCATCATGTTGGGTTGAGCTGGATTAGAAGGAGATAAGTTATCAGGAAGAAATGTTTTAAAAAGGAGGGGGAAATAATAATATGTCTAGGTTAATTTAATTGTGTGTTTGAAAATAATATGATTATTTTTGGATTCACCTTATTCCACCTAATTAACATTAATGTTCAAGAATGGTGGACCTATGAAAATGTGACATGTAAAGACCAACTTTCCTTGTTCAAAGGCTTTTGGGCCTATTAAATCCACCATTATTTGTTCGACCTTTTTGAGTTTATCATCCCATTAAAGTAACATGAATCTTTTGTTCATGTTTGATTAAGAGACTTTTTAAGATGCATGGTAGATATATAGACTACGTGTTTCAATGCGCATTAAAAATGTTTACATCAAATTGAATTATATTAGTAATTATATCTAAAGATATTTTGTAGATTTAAAAATGTTTACATCAAATTGAATTATATTAGTAATTATATCTAAAGATATTTTGTAGATTATGAGTGAAGGAATTGGGAAAGGATTTAGGTTTTATTATGGGAGATATGATTGGGTATTGTGAATTGACTAGGTTAAAGAATAAAATTAATTGCTTAGTAATTATTAATTAAATTAATAATAAATAATCATTTATAAAGATAAAAATATTAAATGTTTTATTTTTGTTCATTTTGATAAATGGTATGAAATGTTTTTATTTTTATGGATTTATTTAATTAAATTGTATATTCATAATGAATCGATGGTGGTTTCAAGCTTCATCTCATAATTATAAGAGGTTCATTTATATTTGGAGAGTTTTTCAATATATATTTAGTAGAAGTATTTTTACATTAATTGATGTGAGCCATTTTTTTTGGATTCACACAGTTGAACATAGAAAAAATAGCTCTCATTAGTATGGACTATGGAAATATAATGTCTCTTATTAATTGATGTTTTGTGAGGGCAACTTCTCTTCTTCATTTGAAATTATTTTCTCACCAAAGTTTTCGCTTTCATCCATTATAATGATATATAGTCTAATAAATTTCAATATCGTACCATCACATTGTATAACATATGCATACAATGTCATTGTGTAAGAAAATTAAAAGATTAAATTTCCAAAAATTGAGAGAGAGGGAGATGATGTGCAAACCAAAAAGTTTTAGTACCATATCATTACATTGTTTAAGTATTCATGTAGTACCATGGTGTAAGAAAATTAAAAGATTCTTCTTCTATATATTGAGAGAGATGATGTGTAGACTAACAACTTCTAGTATAATTTCATTACATTGTTTAAGTATTCATGTAGTACCATGGTATTGAAAATTTAAAAGACAAGAAAGAGAGGGCAAATAAGTTATGTAAGAGAAATTCCACAGAGTGTTAATTTATTTCATCACATATATTGATTTATTATTGTCAACTACTATATCTAACAATAAGAAATCATTGACAATATAATATTTAAATAAATTTAGCAAAAGATTGAAAAATTACCATTTATTATTCCATAAAAAAGTTGTTTTAGAGTACCAATAGGGATAATCTAATATAATACAAGCCTCACAAAATTATAGTAGGTTTTAGAAAGTAATTACAACAATAATTTTAAAAATAAACGACTTGAATCTAACTTGTGAACTCATTCCAAATGTTAATAGTCCATAAATTTAGAATTTTCTATCCATTAAGAGTATTTGACACCCAATTTTGTAGATAATTATGGATTTAGCAATTTCTCATAGTGTTACCAAATCACATGGATGAGGAGGCAATGCTTGAATAAATTTTCTAAGAAACTTAGAAATTATTAGTAGATGAGAGGGAATAATGGTAGATTTTTTTGTAATGTTATGATTGTGCTCATAAAAAAAAGCTATGATAATAGGGGTTTTGATGCAATGGGGTTTGAAACTAGGGTTTACTTGAAAAATAACCACTACTTTGATGGTGGTGGTGGTGGCAATGAAGTAGGGATACCTATTCTTGGTTTGTTTTAGGGCACCACCACCAAGTTGATGGTTAAAGAGTTGTTGATGGTGGTGATAGTGGGGCCAATGGGAGCGGTGGTGGTGGGTTGGGCACTACACATATGGTTTCAAAGATGACAAAAAACCAAATGAAAAAAAGGTTTTGAAGCTAATTAAGTTTAGATTAAAAATGGAAGGTTTACAAAGTCCACTTATTTCACAACACTATATGAAGTGCTAGTTGAGTTTTTGGGACATATGAGAGACACGTCCAAAATAAAAGAATTAGGTACTAAATTAGATTAAGAGCCAAAATAAATCTTTGTTGTAATGATCCTAATATATCTCATATAGATGAATCTCTTAGCAAATATATTTTTTCTATTAAAAAATTGAATACAAAGTCAACTTGTAACCCCTCTTCTCAAAAATAGCATTCACCCTTGAATAATTCATTTTAGATACATAAATAAAGTTTCTATTTAAACCAAGAATATGTAATACATATGTGAAGGTTTTGACCCTACCATCACTGAAAATCAATTTTATATCTCCTTATCCCACAATCTTCTATGTTCTTTTATCCTCAAGAAAAAAATTCCACCATCATATACTACATATACTAAGAACCATTTGTATATAGATAATTTAAAACAAACACCAACATAAACTACTTAATTTCATAAACTAGTTAATCTCATATTACAACATACTACACTTTTACTATATACTATCAATCCCATAAACTACTTAATCTTTTAAATATTATTAAAACCTTTTATCCATTTAAATCTTAAAAAAAAATTCAATTGAACCTAATACCTACCTATAGATCCTTAGGGATAATTTAATTGTGTGTTTGAAAATGATATGATTGTTTTTGGATTCACCTTATTCCACCTAGTTGATATTACTATTCAAGAATGGCGGACCTATGAAAATGAGACATGTAAAGACCAACTTTCCTTGTTCAAAGGCTTTTGGGCCTATCAAATCCACCATTATTTATTCCACCTTTTTGAGTTTACCATCCCATTAAAGTAACATGAACCTTTTTATTCATATTTGATTGAGACTCTTTTAGTTGCATGGTAGATATATAGACTACGTCCTTCAATGTCCATTGAAAATGTTTACATCAAATTGAATTAGATTAGTAATTATATCTAAAGATATTTTGTAGATTGTAAGCGAAGGAATTGGGAAAGGGTTTGGTTTTATTATGCTATAATTAAAGTTTTGGGGGAGATATGATTAGGTATTGTGAATTGACTAGCTTAGAGAAAGAAATTAATTGCTTTGAGCAACAATTATTAATTAAATTAATAGTAAATAATCATTTATAAAGATAAAAATATTAAATGTCTTATTTTTTATTGTATTAATATTTGGTGTGAAATGATTTTATTTTTTTATGGATCTAATTAATTGTATATTCAATGTATTGGTGTTCTCAAGCTTCATCTCATAAGTATAAGAAATTTATCTATAATTTGTAAAGTTTTTCAATATATATTTATTATATATATGATAGTGTTAAGGCTACTTGTGGAAATCTATATATATGTACATGTGTGTGTGTGTGTATGTACATGTATATATATATGTATGTAGGTACATACATACATATATATATATATATGTATGTACATGTATATATATATATATATATACACACACACACACACATATACACACACACACACACACATACATACATACATACATACATACATATATGTGATAATTAATAGAGGCTGATTTGTGTATATGCTCTGCAAAGTATTATAGGCCGATTGATACATATGTTTGACATAAGATAAAGGTTGATTTATATGCAAGTAATGCAGACTAATAAAGGATGATATGGAAAGTAAACCATAGCCGATACCATTTGAAAATGCATCACTAAATTATAGCAGTGAATTACTTCAACATGGAACACTTTAATATAAAGTGATGGAAACATTTAAGCTTGCTCATAAAGTGTTTAAACACATGAAAATAGGATAACACAAACAACAGATAATGTGCTAGTCAAAGCATTGTTTGAACACTATAAAATGGGAGTCGACTCATCTTTTCTCTATCACACAATAATGCTATGACCAAGTCGACATAGTATAAGTGTTTCCTGCAAACAAAAGACTATTTCAATGAGTTAAACCATGCCAAAAGATAGGAATGGTAGCTGCAACATAGCGCCAACATATGAAAACTCTATATTTTGTAGAAGTCTATTTTGGTTGCAAGTCGATTGTCATCATTTGGGCATGCGCACATTTGAATTAGTCTTAAGTTGTTGTCAACTAAAAGGGTTGATCTGTAGAAAACTATATGCTAAGTCAATCTACATGTGGATAGGTGTCAATTGACACACCATTTCTTTAGCCTACAAAGTCTCAATTTTTTGTATAAATAGAGGGGCTAGTTCTCTTATTTGGGACACACTATTCTGCAAATCTATTTTGTTGCAAATATTTTGAGAGCTATATTTTGTGAGAGCTAGAGTTATTTTGTGAGATTTTGGAGTTACTTTGTGAGAGCATTGAGTTATCTTGTGATAGAGGACATAGTGAAGTATCACTTTGAGTGGAAAAGTGAAGGCTAGCAAGCTATCTTTGGAAGGGTATGCATCAAGTCAATCAGTTGGGTTAAGTGTATTACAGGCATGAGGATCTATCCTTCTCTTATTTGTCTTTATTTATGAAAGAATGAGATTTGAATGCTTTGTTTGATCTACTTGAGAATACTTGCATTAGCAAATCATAGCATTTGCGTTGGAAAGGAAGGAGTTGTTTTATGTTTTCTATGAGAGTGCTTACAGTATTTACTCCATAATAGGAAGGATTGCTTGTCATTATTATAAGTATACTAGGAATGATGAATCAAGAATAGCTTAAGGGTTGTTCATAATGTGAGACCTATCAATGTCATGAAGTGACTTGACACTATTGGCTTATGATGTTAGGAAACCTTAGGAATGATAAGGTTTAGTTGTACATCAACAGTTTGGAAGAAATGATAGGATGAGTCATTTGTAATCCATACTAGTATGGTCACTTGATCATTGCTTAACTATTGGATGAAACCCTAGGTTGGGAGTAAACTATTTGGATTGAGAAGTATATTGAAACCTAGGTTAAGATTAACCTATTAGGTTGGAATATTTACTTGATTACCCATTGGAACCAATAGGTTAATAATAAATTGCTTGGATGGGTTGTATGTTGTTCTTGTTGGAATACATAGGTTTAGGTTAACCTACTTGATTACACTGATTGTTGATTATTGATTATATCTAGGATTGGGGTATACTAAGGTTGAGACTCACTTATGTGAATAAGTAAATCACTTCAGTTTATGAGATACTATATGTATGGATACATAGGTCTAGGATTACATATAGAGTTAGAGTTACTACTTGATTAGTTGCTTCACACTCTTGAGATGAAGTCATATTGTTGACAGGATTCTACTCTTTTGAACAACTCTTTTATTAGAGGAGATTGCACTCTCAAATGGAATCATCTATTGATATAATTATTCTTCGATTGAGGACATTATTTACATGGATATACTCTTGATGAGAACTACTTATTTATGTGATATATTACTGAATGGAGACAATTATTTATGAATATTTAATCCATGATTAGATGAAGCTTATGTAGGTAAAATTTAGATTATAAAGTTATACTTGAGACTAGATTGTCTTTTGAAGCAAATAGCTTGTTTATGCAAAGTCAATTTGCAGACTAGAAAATCTCATATGTTATATCTAGGATTGGAATATTCATTGAAGGGGGGGTAACTTATGCTTAGGCTTTATTGATAGAAATACCAATGTGTTTGGGAAAAAGTGAATAGGTTATTTCTAAGGTTAGGGACTACCTATGGAAGGAAATTACCTAAGCATAGTATATAAACGGTCATAATCCAAACCAAGCTATAGAAGTGTATGCGAATAGGATGACTATCACTTGAAGTACCGGGTGAGAATACTTTGGCCAAAGTAGTGTAAGTTGGCACTGTTTACATTGTCAGTTTGATGTGTTCCTTTTATGCGTTCTAGTTCAAGATTTTTATACTCATAGAATGATGACCATATGAATAGGTTCTAATTTGTAGAACGCAACACTAAGCTCAAATATGCTATTGTTATGGGGTTTACCAACCAGTCTTTTCATCGAAGGGTAGTGCCATCTTGTCATATGTGACATATGTGTGGGGGACCGCATTTGAGTCTATGTTTGGAAAAAAGGTACTTGAGTAATGCTTCTCCTCATCATATGGTGGCCAAGGTTTGCAGATGTTTGCACCAGCATTGGGGACAACTAGAGTGTATGCACCAATGAGCAAGGAAATCCAAAAGGTATGCACCATTGTGGCAACATTAGGATCAATTTGTATATCTGTTGCTAGATGAAGCTCAGAAGAGCTATGTATATATCATGTACCCATTTATATGGAAGGATATAATCATGAATGATAAAATTGAGTTCATTCAATATGCCATCTATGTTTTGGAAAGATTTGTGAAATTACAATGAAATGCAATAGAAGTTTGGAAATAGTGTTATTTCAAATGTGCATGTAATTTACATTATGGAAAGAAAAAAAATTATTACTTAGCTATGGCATCATGGGTTATTCACTTAAGGTGAAATCTTTGGAGTTTTACTAAGTATTATATTGGGTTTGTTACAAATTACCATTGATTATTCCATAAAAAGTTGCTTTAAAGTGCTGATAGGGATAATATAATATGATACAAGCCTTAAAAAGCTGTAGTATGTTTTAGAAAGTAATAACATCAATAAATTTTAAAAATAAGTGACTTGAATCTAACTTGTGAACTCATTCCAAATGTTAACAATCCATAAATTTAGGATTTCTATCCATTAAAATCATTTGACATCCAACTTTGTAGATAGTTATGGATTTAGCAATTTCTCATAGCATTACCAAATTATATGGATGTAAAGGAGCCAATTCTTGAATAAATTTTCTAAGAAACTTAGAAACGATAGGTAGAGGAGAATGCATAATGGTACATTTTTTTGTAATGCTATGATTGTGCTAATCAAGAAACCTATGGATGAAAATGGGGGTTTTGATCTAATGGGGTTTGAAACTAGGGTTGGATTAAAAAAACCACTAGTTTGATGGTGGTAATGAAGTAGGGGTACCTATTCTTAGTTTTTTTTAGGGCACTGCCACTAAGTTTTGATTAGAGGTAAAAGACGGGTTTTGAAGGGCCCGAAACCATTTACAAAAAGGAACAGCTGAAACAAAAAGGGAATAACATTAAACAACCATTAGCCCAAAGTCAACAAACCACTAGCCAAAAAATGGCAAACACCACTACATATTGTTCAGAATTTCAACAGCTTTCATCTTACTAGTAGCAAGCTTCTGTCCCTTAACCCTAGTATCAGAAACCTCAATACCCGAGGCCCCAACCTAATTTTCCAATCTATTTCTAGTCCTAACCCCAGGCCCACCAGTTTTTACCTCACAACTCAAAACATAACCTTTAGCAGGACCCATAACAACAACATAATCCTCCACCATCAACTTACCCTCAATAGCCATAACATCAACAGACAAATTTTCCTTTCTCTTTTTAGGGGAGAAAGCCATCGCAGAGTCCAACATAGTCAAGATTTTAGGGGCTTCTCTACTCTTCATAACCACATTACAAATTTTATCAATTTTCTCCTCAAGGGATAACATTCTTCCCTCCATACTCTGTTTTAGATTGACAGTTTCCTCCACCATAGTATTAGCAATAGTATTGAGACCAACCACTAAATTATCAATTTGGATTTGGATTGAAGGGTCCTCAGCCTTGCAATCAATACTTCTAATAAAAACTTTGGTCCTATTGATCTCATGAAAGAATCATTTAAACAGTTTAAAAAGCACATTGACACCGTCACAGGCCGATCCCAACACATCAGAAAGATCCTCCATATCAAAATTTTCAATGTGATTACCCACAACAACATCCTCTTCAAAAGAACTCTCATGAACCTTATCATTAGAAGCATCCTTACCTTTACCAGCAGGGACAAGAGACTTCATCCTATGAATGTAATTAGCAATTTTCTCCACAACAACCTTCCTCTTCTGAATCCTATCTGCATCCTCTTTATTAGTTCCCGCAACCTATTCACCATCCACAGCTTTGACCTTCTCTCACTTTGGAAACCCTATGACAGTGCTCAAAATATCCTCACCATGGAAGCCACCAACCAGAGAGAGAGGGACATCCTTCTCCAGGTGTTGACCATGTTTCAAAACCCTTCTCTTCCAGCTTCCCTCCTTAGGTTCCTGCACATGTCTAGATGCAGGGGGAGGAGAAGAAGCTTCCCCATAAAAGGTCATTTTTATCTCTACCCCCTTAGAAGGAATAATTGCCTCCACATGATCACTACAAGTCATATAACCCGCCTCCTCATCCATTTTCCTTTTCCCAGATTTACCCTAAACAGGGGATATGGGGCCCTCCTCCAAAGAGGCATACGAATCTGGGACATAGTCAACATCATCATCCCTATCTGACTTAGATTATTTATTTAAATAAGCCTCATCTTCCTCAGTTTCTTAGAATCCCTTTCCTCACCTGACTCAATTTCATAACCCTCCCTAGCTTTAGTAGAAATATCCTTCAAAGAAACAAGAGTTTTATGGACATCATGAGCTTTCACATGTTCATAAATCAAAAGAATCAACCCCAAATGCAGGACAGGGTTTTGGGATTCTTCCTATGCTCTTTAATCCCACAGTCCATCGACACTAGAAAATAATAGGGAAATGACACCCATTTCTTGTGCCTAAAATGGTTAAGCAACATAAAATGGTAATTGTTAATGGCCATGTACCTTCCTTCCAGGGTTACATACCTCATGATTTCTTTGACAACATCCCGCCAGAGAGATTTTAAGGAACTCCTCAGATACCCACCACTCTTCATAGCTTCAAGTCATCAATCTCATTCTTAAAAAAAAGGGACATTGCGGCCTGTGATTCTTTCTTATCCCTGTACACTTTCATACCCTTAATTGCTAGGCCAGTAATCTGGGCTATGAATTCCTCATCCACCACAATTTCCCTACCACCCAAGTCCAGGGTTCTCCCTTTCCACCCTTTCTCAACCAATTTAGTAACCTGAGGATTATTGCCATGCAGTTTCTCCATGAAAGGAGCAAGAGCACCCTTTTCTAAAATATCCCACACCTCCTTTCTCAGCTTAGCAGTATCACAGGATTTGGGCTTAGCATGATTTCTGTCCCAACCCATGACGATAGAAAATATAGACCAAGCACTCAATAGGAAACTTAGAAGGAAGCAACAAACACCACCTAGAACCAAATTATCCAACAGAAGACTCTGGAAGCTTATGCGACTAACACCCACAATCTGTGCGAAGGAAGGCACAAGAAATACATACCATAATGAATTTGAACTTCGCGCCATATGAAAGCCTTTCCTCAAAATCATAACCATAACATCCTTACTAATGGCATTCAACCACGTGAGCAATGACGTGCACAACTTAATGAATAAATTAGCTTTCATTTTTAACAATAATTGCGGCCTCATAAGGGATGGGGTCATTTAAATCCTAGACCTTACTATCTCTAACACCAAAGTTAGTGAAGAAATCAACTAACTTATTTCCCTCTCTCAAAATATGGGAAATATAAACATTATTAAAGGATTTAATAATTTCAATGGAATCCTTGATCAAGGCCTCAATTATCCAAGATGGGGGAGATATATTCTTCAAATTATTAATAATTTTCAGAGAATCACCCTCCAACCAAATCTTCCTGTACCCTCTTCTCTAATCCAAAACAAGACTATGATAGGCAACCACCGCCTCCGCAAAGCGGTTTGTTTGGGTTCCCAAAGGGAGTGCCACAACAGAGTCGAGCCTACCATTGATGGTTAAATAATTGTCATTTCTGATAGTGTGACCAATGAGAGTGGTGGTGGAGGGTTGGGAACTGTATGTGGTTCCAAAGAAGATGTCCAAAAACCAAATGAAAAAGGATTTCAAAGCTAATTAAGTTTAGATTAAAAATAGAAGGTTTAAAAAGTCCACTTATTTGACAACACTGTGTGAAGTGGTTGTTGAGTTTTTGGTACATATGAAATATACATCCAAAAGAAAAATTTAGGTACTAAATTATATTAAGAACCACAAGAAATCCTTCTTGTAATGATCTTAATATATCCCATATAGATGGATCTCTTAGCAAAGATAATTTTTCCATTAAAATATTTAATACAAAGTCAACATGCAACCAAAATTCTCAAAAATAGCATTCACCCTTGAATCATTCATTTTAGATACATAAATCAAGTTTCTATTTAAACCAAGAATATGCAATACATATGTGAAGGTTGTAACCCTATCGTCACTTAAAATCAATTTTATATCTCCTTTGTTTGAGAATCTTCTATGTTCTTTTATCCCCAAGAAAAAAATTTCCACCATCATACACTATATATGCTAAGAATCACTTGTATATGAAGAATTTAGAACAAAAACCAAAGAGATTAAAACAATATTAAACCCTTCATTCTAAATCAAGCATAACCTCTAATTGAGCTAAAAATAATATAATAAAAATAATTTATAGATTGAGGAATACAACCCCTCTATGTTGAACTTGATTAATTAATATTTGATTGATGTGTTGCTCAAGGGGTCATGTAAGATTTCTATACCATGTACCTATCAATCCTTAGATGTGATTATTGTGATTTGATGAAGAAATTTTAGTAGAACTTTCATATCAATATTGTGAGGATGATTTGATCATGGATGAGAGTATATTTATAGATATCTTGATTGAGGATGTGAATGGTTTATTTTTCAAGATGTAGTATGGAAATGGATGGCTAAGATGCATTAGGGTAACTTTACTGAGTATTTTCTAGCTTATAGGGAAAGATAAAGGATGATTGGTTGAGATTGATTTTAAATAGATGGCTAAGAATAATTGAGATAAATTTTCTAAAGGAGTGTGGGTAGTTTTGGGAGTGTTTAAAAAATGAAACCTTTAATCCTTAGGGTTTTAATGTTTGTCTCAAGAAGGATTTACTCAAAACCTTAAACCATGATTTCCCTAGTCACTTCATGATGTCAATGTGGTTTTATTTTCTATTAGTGAATTTCTAGGTTGGTTTGAGTATTTTATGTTGTATTTTTAAGCCTTAAAGTGTCATCAGTCTACTAGTCCCTTTGTCTAGGTTACCAATTGTGGCCTTTTCCTCCTATTAAATATTGTTTTCTATGTTGCATCCCTTTTAAGATTTTTTGGTCCCAACTTTCTATCCACACGGAACATTTTCATTGCATCATGTTGAGACATGACCATCATAATTTTATTTTCTTTCCCTTGTTGCACTTACAAGCACACATTGTTACACCAGGTGCAAAATAATGTTGAGATGTTTGGATGAAAATGGGGATCCCCCTCTTTTTTTATTTTTTCTTCTTCTTCTTTCTATTCTCCTATGTTTTCTCTCTTTCACTTTCCTCCTTTTGTTTCCCTTTTTCCTTCTCTTTTTGTTTCTTTTTTCCCTCCCCTTTGTGTTTTGGTCACCTGCCAGAGTTTCAATATCTTAAGGATTGGCATGTCATCCTTGTCAAGCTTTATCCCCAATTCCTTTCATTGTCTCTAGAGCTTTAGTCTTTGGGATTTCCTTTGTGGGGTTGCTCACCTAGTGACATTCACAATCCTTGGAGCCCGATCGCGGTGACGTCTTGTCACCTCATTCTTCAAGCCTATCAGAGCATTCATAGTGCCACCCAACACCATTTATTGAGCATTAATGAGGAGTAATAAGTTGGTTTAAAAGTGAAAGTAGAGGATTTAATCCTTATTTGAGAATTAATGAACAAGAAACTAAGCAAGCTTTACAATTTCTTTGATTATTTTTCATGATTTTAACTCGTTGTTTGTCAAATTTTCCCTTGTGATTGTTCTTTGTTGTTTGGTTACATTGTCTCTTCCTAGTTCATGGTGGTGTGCATGTATTCTACATTATTTATCTTTTGTTTTCACTTTTCCCTCACTTGTAATTCTCAAGTAGGATCGAAACTTGATATTTTATTTTAAATTGGGTTTTACTTATCCTTTCTTGGCCTTGTTGTTTTGATTCAACTGGGTTTGTCTTGCTTGTGTTTGCATCTTCGTTATTCTTTGTGACCTCTTTCACTTCTCCTTTATTTTTTCGTTCTTGAACATTTTTGTGTTTTAGCAATTGCCAAATCATACATTTTTTAGCATGTCAATCGATGGTGTTTGTGACATAATCATATAGGGTCTCAATGTTAGGAGCTGATAGTTAACTCTGATACCATGTAGGATTTTATGGTGAACTCCTCAACACTCTAGGATCACCTACAAGCTAAAATATCCTCCACAAGAGAGATGGTTGAAATATCATGCTATGATTATGGGTGCAAGATTTCCAAAATGAACTTGATTGTTGTTCATAGATTGATGCTTGAATGGTTATGTACATATGAAGCCTTGCTTATATAGGCAAGGGTGACAATGTACCAATATTAAATGAGTATTTCATGATTAAATGACATGACTCAATATTAAATGTCCTGGGACACATGCATTAAATAAAATACAAATAGATAATATATGATAAGATCTTATCTAGACAACTAAGACTTATAGAAAAAGCAACTAGGACCTAAGTGGACTTAACAATGTAAATAGGACCTAGATAGGTAAAACACCTATTTACTCCAAAACCCTCCCTTAAATAAAAATTAGGGAGTACTTATGTAAATGATAAAAAGATGGGTCCCAACTACAAGGCCATGTGAGGTACCCATGTACAAATGTAAATACAATCTCTCACAAACAAAGAAAAATAGAAAATCTAGTGGGACAAAAATCCTCCCCAAAAGAGAGATGAAAAATAATATTTCTCTCAATGATGTATAGGAGAAGGAAAAAACCCCATTTGAGGAAAAGTCCCCCCATAAGAGAGAAGAAAGACCATGCAATCACCCCTCAATGTAGAGTCTCTTGCAAAGATGGTAGATGTGTGACAATGAATGCTGAAGATGATCCATGACCATCGAACAACATTCCTCCTCTTGGGAAGAAACAAGACCAAGATGCTATGCAAGATATCTTCCCATTCTAAGAATATGCAAGAAGAAAGATGACAAATGATGTCTCTAAAGAATTCTCAAGTGTCTCCATGTCAATGTCGAAAAGTGTCACACTCGAAACAAATGTTCTAGGCCATACTATTGAAGAAGACAATCCAGAATCTTCTAGAAATGATTGTACAACACAATCCAAAGACAAAGATACCTCCTCTAAAGATAAGGAATCCTCCTACAAATTTTGTCCAAAAGTATCCACACTCATGTCAAACTACAAAGGATGATCATGTAGAGAATGAACAAGAGGGTCAGAGTGTTCCCTCACAACAACTGAAGAAGGATCATCTCCATAAAAGAGAAGGTGAATGCAATCAATGGTCGTCTCCCAAATTTGAAATACAAGATTCACAAAACAAACCAACAGTGTCTATCAAGTACTTATCCCAATTAGCCATCTTTGGTAGATGATGAATGTCCTATTGTACTGAATCACTAGGAGTCAAATCCATGAAATTGCAAGCATCCTTAGGTACAATAGTAGATGAAGTAGATGAGATCTTAATGCATATCATTCAACTACACTTGTTATCCCCCACTATTTCCTCAAAACATGATGAAGTAAGAACACTAGATGATTCTACCAATGCTCGATTACAAGAATCCTTAGCCTCAAGATGTTGACTCATAGATGAAGAAGATGAACCCTCCAAATCTAGATTAAGAGCCATAAAAATTGAAGTCTCAATAGAAGTCTCGATAGGAGGAGAAGGAGAAGGTTCTAAATGTCATAAAAAATATAAAAACTTTCCCAACAAGAAAGCGTTGTAGCTGTTTTATCATCAATAGGTCAAAATTCTACAAGTGGAACAAGACAATCCATGATGGGATCCTCTGGGAATGGAGGTTCATTTGAGTATCCATACATCTCCCAAAGTAGGGTCATAAGGTCATGAGGGATCTCAATACCATAAGTGGCCAATTATGTGTCAATATCAAAACTACAACCAATTACTCCCAAGATATGTTCTATTTTTATGTCCCACACAACTCTCTTCCACTTTGATGAAGGTTTAGGAACTAGTCCATAGAGATATGACAAGAGATTAAGTCACATGCATTGTGTTAGGATTCCATCTCACCAAGACTTACAGTTCCATAAATTTAACCTAATTAAAATATGATGTTTTTTGATGCCCATATTGAACTCCTCAATTTTAGTCACACAATATACCAATCAAGAGACATAAGCCAACAAAAGCAAAAGATTACCCCCCCCCCCCCCAAATTACTCAATCATGAAAACCCCCAAGAAAGATATGAGGTTGGTACTTTATGCTTAGTGCAATTATAGGTGCTAATTGCCAACAACAAAAAAGTGAACTTGACCTTAGTGCATACAAATTTCCAAATTTTGCCACAATCTAAAAGTAAAATTTTTATGCAAGATGAGATAAATCTAATCACACCACTAGAAAGTACATGAAGAATTATGCACTTTCAAAAAAAAATCACTAAAAAATGTTACCATAAGAGTGAGAACGGAGCCCCAAAAGTTCTAATAATGAGAACGACTCAATGACACCTATGAGAATCTACAATTTCTAAAAAAGCTAGACACCAAAATAAAAAACCAACCGCACCACTACGTGGAGTGCAAAATTCTACCCCAAATAAAAAAAAACACTGAAAAAGGTGTTGGAAGTATAAGTAGCTTGTGTGTTTTCATTGATGTCAATAGTTCTAGGTTGTTGCATTGATGTCAACAGTTCCATGAGGAGATTGTTGGAAGTCTATGGAGATGCTTTGATTGGCTACATTATGTTGTCATTAATAGTATCACTGTTGGTATATGGAGCCTAATCAGACTTGAAGGTTAAATTTTCCCCACTTTTATCAGTGCGATTTCCCCCCAAATTATTTAATGGGGGTTTGGGGGCAGCGCCCCTGGTGCGCTCTCTGTTGCGATACAAGGCAGGGACGAGGGGTAGTGCCCCCGCGGGGGCTCGGGGGTAGCACCCCCAAAACCTCTCACAATTTTTATTATTTTATAAAGGCGTTGGGAGTTAATTTTTCTATTAGCCAACATAAAAATCCCTATCTTGTAATCAACATAAGTCTTGATAAAAGGCTAAGGGTTAGGGTTTTCGTTGACATTGTATTGTAGCATTTTGTAGCGGTATTGAGTTGCAAGGATTATTGGTTGTAATCGGTTCTATTTACTAGATAATAATATTGGAATCTCTATTGGTAGATGTAGCCCAAGTTTGGGTGAACCATGTTAAATATTGTCTCTCGCTATTATTATTTATGTGTTCTTCATTTCTATGTTTAATCTTTATTTGCATTTAATTGATATTTTCTGCATGTAATTCCTAACAAGTGGTATTAGAGCGAGGTTGTGTTCGATTATCGTCTGTAGGAAAGTCTCATGGTTGAGTGGGCGTCTTACGGTTAAGTGGGAGCAATGGAATACGAGGGTAAATTGAAGGTAGATAAATTCAATGGGTAGAACTATAAGTTATGGAAGATGCAGATGGAGGATTATCTCTATCAGAAGGATTTATGGAGGTTGTTGGAATGAATAGCCAAGAAACCAGCAACAATGAGTGATGAGGATTGGAATCTTCTAGACAGAAAGGCACTGGGAGCCATTCGTTTATGCCTGGCACAATCAGTGGCATTCAATATTACAACAACAAAGACAACTCAAGAGTTGATGGAAACCCTAACAAAGTTATATGAAAATCCTTCTGCTTTGAATAAGGTATTTCTTATGAAGTGTTTATTTAATATGAAAATGGTAGAAGGTGGGTCAGTTGCTGATCATTTAAATGAGTTTAATATGGTTACTAGTCAATTAACTTCTGTAAATGTACACTTTGATGAAGAAGTTAGGGCTCTTTTGATTCTATGTTCTTTTCCTGAAAGCTAGAATAGCTTGGTAATGGATGTTAGCAATTCTTTTTCTCATTTGAATACATTGAAATTTGATGATGTTGTTGGTGTTATTTTGAGCGAGGAAATTCATAGGAAAAGCTCAAGTGGAACATCCACATCAGATAGTGTTTTGTATGCAAAAAACAGGGGAAGAACAAAGGAGAGAGGAAACAATTCTGGAAGTCGTGGGAAGTCACGAGGAAAATCAAAAGACAAAAGGTCCCAATCTAGAGACAAGAAGGATTGCTGGTACTGTGGTAAGCCGGGTCATTTAAAGAAAGATTGTTGGTCTTAGAAAAATAAAGAAGACAAAAAGGAAGGAAGGAAAGAGGCAAATGTGGTAAGTAAAAAATCTAATGAGGATGATTTGATTCTTTCCCTTGATAATGTTGATGATTCATGGGTTTTAGATTCAGGGGCGTCATTTCATGCTATGCCCCATAGAAGTTATTTTCTTGATTATGTCCAAGGGGATTTTGGGCTAGTTTATTTGGGAGATAAAAAACCCTTCCAGATTGTTGGAAAGAGAAGAATTAAGATTAAGTTGCAGAATGGGAATCATTGGCTACTACAAGAGGTAAGGAATGTTCCAAGACTAAGTAGAAATTTAATTTCAGCAGGGCAGCTAGGTGATGAAGGTTGCACAATTACTTTTAATGATAAGAATTGGAAGGTTTCAAAAGGTTCCTTAGTAGTAGAAAAAGGTGTGAAAGTAGAAACCTTATATCTTTGTACAGGTCATATTGTTCCTTCTACTTTAGTTGTTGCAGAGAAAACACAAACATGTGTAGGAATAGTTGTTGCGGGTTCACAAGAAGAGACTAAAATAGTTGCTGCAAGTTTTGAGACAACATTGTGGCATAAAAAACTTGGGAATATGAGTGAAAAAGGTATGAAGGTACTTCATTCTAAAAAAGTTTTACCAGGTCTGAAATGCATTAATATGGATTTCTGTGAAAGTTGTGTGTATGGAAAATAAAAGAGAATTAGTTTTCTCAAGGATGGGAAGCAAAAGAAAGATGAAAAGTTGGAGCTTGTGCATATAGATGTATGGGGACCGACTTAGGTATCTTCTCTCGGTGGATCTCAGTATTATGTTACATTCATAGATGATGCAACTAGGAAGGTTTGGATTTATTTCCTTAAGCATAAATTTGATGTATTTTAAACATTTAAGAAATGAAGAAGCTTGGTTGAGAATGAGATGGGTAAAAGATTAAAATGTCTCAGATATGATAATGGTGGTGAGTATTGCAACAAAGAATTTGAGGATTATTGTTCCTTTAATGGAATTCGTAGGAAAAAAATGGTTACAGGGACTCCACAAGAAAATGGAGTGGCTGAGTGCATGAATAGGACAATAATGGAGCATGGGATTGCATGTTGGGCTGCCTTTAAATATGTGGGCAGAGGTTGTCAATACCACTGTATATTTAATTAATAGAGGTCCTTCAGTTCCTTTGGGTTGTGGTATTCCAAAGGAAGCATGGACAGGTAAGAAGGCGAGTTATTCTTTTCTCAAAACCTTCAGATATGAAGCATTTGCACATTTAGATTCTGAAAATAGAACCAAGTTGGATGAAAAATAAAAAAAGTGTATCTTTGTTGGATATGGCATAGATGAATTTGGTTATAGGCTTTGGGATGTTGAAAATATTAAAATTGTGAGAAGCAGGGATGTTGTATTCAATGAGAAGGTGTTGTACAAAGATCAGTTGCAATAGCATGAGAAGAAAGAAAATGATTTTGTGGTGCTGGATGATACTCCAAATAGTAATGTTCCAGTGGTTCCTCATGCTCTGCAACAAAAACAAGAAATACCACAAAATCCAATGAATGTTAGACGGTCAACACGACTAAGTAGACCTCTTGAAAGGTTTTATCCCTCTTTGTATTCTATTTTGTTAACATATGCTGGTGAACCTAAAGGGTATGATGAAGCTATGTAGGTGGATACAAAGGTTCAATGGGAGAATGCAATGGAAGAAGAAATGGACTCCTTGTTGAAAAATAAAACTTGGGAATTATGCAAGTTTCCTATAGGTAAAAAGACTTCACCAAACAAATGGGTTTATAGGCTGAAAGAGGAAGATGGAGGTAAGAACAAATTTAAAGCTAGGTTAGTTGTAAAAGGATTTGCATAGAAAAAGGGCATTGATTTTGTTGAGATTTTTTCTCCAGTTGTTAAGATGACTTCTATTCGTACTGTTTTAAGTATTGTGGTTGTTGAATATTTGCATTTGGAACAGTTAGATGTGAAAACTACCTTTCTCCATGGTGATTTGGAGGAGGAGATATATATGGAACAACCCCAAGGATTTAAGGTCAAAGGCAAGGAGAAACTAGTGTGCAGATTGAAGAAGAGTTTATATGGCTTGAAACAAGCACCTCGACAATGGTACTTGAAATTTGATAGTTTTATGGCTGAGCAAGGCTACATCAGGTGTAATTCTGACCATTGTGTTTATTTTAAGAGGTTGGATAATGACAACTACATTATTTTATGTTTATATGTTGATGACATGCTTGTAGCGGGGTCTAACATGGATCACCTAAGTGAGTTAAAACAACAGTTAGCAAAATCATTTGCGATGAAGGATTTGGGGGAAACAAAAAAAGTCCTTGGTATGAGAATTTGTAGAGATAGGAAGAACAAAAAATTGACTCTATCTCAAGCTGGTTATGTTGAAAAGGTGTTGCATAGATTCCACATGGAGAATGCAAAAGATGTTAGCACACCTTTGCCTAGTCATTTGAAATTGACTAAGGAGATGTGTTGAAAGACACAAGAGGAGGAAAAAAAAAGTCCAAGGTACCATATGATTCAACTGTAGGAAGTTTAATGTATGCCAGGGTATGCACGAGACTGGATATTGCACATGTTATTGGAGTTGTAAGTAGGTATATGAGTAATTCCGGATTGGAGCATTGGAATGCAGTAAAATGGGTTCTCAGGTATTTATGAGGTACATCCAATAAACATTTATGTTTTGGGGGCTCTAATATTGATTTAGGAGGTTATGCAGACTTAGATTTGGCAGGGGATATTGATACCAAGTAGAGTACTACAGGTTATGTCTTTACTATAGGTGGGACAACAGTAAGTTGGATCTCATGGTTGCAAAAGGTGGTTGCTTTATCCACCATGGAGGTAGAGTATGTAGTTGCAACAGAGGCAAGCAAGGATATGATATGGCTGAAATCTTTCATGGAAGAATTGGGCAAACAATAGGCCAACAATGATTTGTTTACAGACAGCCAGAGTGCCATACATCTTGCAAAGAAGTATGCCTTGCATTCAAAGACCAAACACATACAATTGAGGTATCACTTTATTCGGTCGATGTTGGATGATGGACAGTTAAGGCTGGAAAAGATACATATAGACGACAATCCAGCGGATATTTTTACAAAGGCAGTGCCAAGGGAGAAGCTGAGCTCCTCTTCAGCTTCAGTTGGTCTTCAAGACTGAAAACAATAAAATTAGAACAATAGGGTCCGGGGGGTTTATTTCCAATGGGGAGCTATAGGGTTAGTGGTGTTATGATCAGTCTCCAAGTGGGAGATTGTTGGTATATTGAGCCTAATCAGAATCAGAGGTTAAATTTTCCCCACTTTTATCGGTGTGATTTCCCCCCAAATTATTTAATGGGGGTTTGGGGGCAGTGCCCCTTGCGGGTCCAGGAGTAGCGCCCCTGGTGTGCTCCTTATTGCAATACAGGGCAGGGTCAAGGGGTAGCGCCCCCGAAACCTATCATGATTTTTATTATTTTATAAAGGCATTGGGAGTTAATTTTTCTATTGATCGACATAGAAAACCCTATTTTGTAACTGACATAAGTCTTGATAAAAGGCTAAGGGTTAGGGTTTCCATTAACATTATATTGTAGCATTTTGTAGTGGTATTGAGTTGCAAGGATTACTGGTTGTAATCGGCTCTATTTACTGGATAATAATATTGGACTCTCTGTTGGTGGATGTAGCCCAAGTTTGGGTGAACCATGTTAAATATTGTCTCTCGTTGTTATTATTTCTATGTTTTTCATTCCTCTATTTAATCTTTATTTGTATTTAATTGATATTTTTTGCATGCAATTCCTAACAATCATTGATGTCAACCTCTAGTATTGATTTGAGAAGAATGTATTCGTGATGTTTAACCTTTTTTATGGTTGAGATTTTGAAGAAGTATTCTAGGTGATGAGTTTGTGTTTGTGGTGCTTGGTTTCCAAGTGCTTTTGAGAAAATTTGAAGAAAAGAGAAAATAGTATGGTTGAGAGGTGTTCAGTGTAGTAGAGTGGTGTTCAGTATTTTTCTCTACATTTCTTCATGATTGAAGATTTTCCTATGTAGTTTAGATATGTTGATTAGAGGTGTTATATCTAGAGTCTTAGGTTTTGGATTGTTGTGCAAAGAAATTTGTGTTCACCAGTGTGTGAATAGTGTTAACAGTGTTGTCTGGGAGAAATGGTTTTTCTCCACATTTGTTTGCAGTATGGTTTTTGGTCTTGCGGATTTGAAGGTGTGCTTATATTGCTTATATCTATCTTTAGTCTAAGTTGTTTGAATTTTGGTGCTACACAAGGTTGGTTTCAGGTGTTGCAGTGTGTGGAGGTTAACTGGTTGTGCAAAATGAATATGTTTTTTTGTTGTATGATGTTGCGAAGGAGTTATTGGATTTCAGGGTTTTGATGGAATATTCCATATTGTGTTAAAGTGTTGTGTGAGGTCCAAGATTTTCATTTGGATCAAAGGAAGCATGTACTTAATTGTTTAATGGTGTTAACACACATTCGACTGACCTCAGGTGTTTTCACTAATTGTGGATATGCTTCGATGTTTGTGGAAGCATAATGTGGTGTATATGAGTGGATTTGGGTCAGAGTTAAGGTGTGTTGTGGTATGCCTTCATTCCTTTCCACCATTGGAACATTTTGGTGCCGACCTTGTGAATTATTTTCAAGGTTGAGGATGATATATATGAGTGTTGAATTGATGGAGGATGTTGATGTGATGTGTGTTGAAATGTGAAGTGTGAAAGTGTGAAATGTAGTGTGAGCTTTAATTCCTAAGACTACTAGAAGCAGTGAGAAAAAGGTGTCTACATTCTATAGAGAGAGTGTGGATGTTTTCGTGAAGTAGTGGTGGATCTTTCTATTGCTTTGAGATGGATTTCTCATTGTAACATTCTTCTATCTTATTCTTTCTAATTTGGTAGTGAGCCATTAACAATGAGCCCTTCTTTTCTTTTGGGTAGTGAGCCTATTGTATTCAGTGTTACAATTACTTTATATTGGGAGCTAATCCTCACCGTGGTTTTTCCCTTCTTGGGGGTTTCCATGTAAATCTAGTGTTCTCATGTGTTTGGATGTGTTTGCATTACTATTTATCATGTTTACATTCTAGTAGTACATGATAAGGGTTTAATGGTTGTTAAGGGTTTAAGGAATAATGGAAATCTGAATTTTAATGAGGGTTTTGGTGTTTTAATGTAAAAATAATTTAGCCCCCCTCTCAGTTGTCTTATTCATTCAAAATTTGGTATCAGAGCAAGGTTCCTTAGAAGAAATCTTAACTGCTTGAGCTATGTCTGGGATGGAGCACAAGGAGGCTCCTCTATCTGATGGATCTGATTATGCATTCTAGAAAATCAAGATGGAATGTTTTCTTATTTCTTGGTATTTGGAGTTTGGAAGTTTGTTGAAACTGGATATACAATGCTTGCAAATGGTATGAGTACTAATGATGAGATTAAGGAATATGAGAAAAATGGAAAAGAAAGGTATGCTCTTTTGAGTGGTCTCTCTAATTCAAAACTTGTGAAAGTTATGAGTCTTAAAACTACTAGTGAAATTTGGAAAAAGCTAGAAAGTATCTATGAAGGAGATGATAAAGTCAAGCAAGCAAAGATACAAAATTTGAAGAATAAATTTGAGACCTTAAGGATGACTGAAGATGAAGATATTACATGCTACATGCATAGAGTGGACAAATTTTTCAATTCCATCAAAGGCCTTGGAGGAAAACTTGAAGAAGAAGAAGAGGTGGTAAAAAAGGTACTAAGAACTCTTACTAAAGCTTATAGTCATAAGGTTTCTGCTATTAAGGAATTTTAGAATTTAGATCAGTATTTTAGAGATTAGTTGTTTGGTACTTGACATGCTTTTGAATTGAGAGTGTTCAGTCCAAGTGATGTAAAAATGGAGACTACTTTTAAAGTTGGAAAAGATGAGCAAAATGAGGAATCCAATCTAGATGAATTAGATGAGTTGGAAGCAAACTTTGTGAGGAAATTGAAAAAGGGTACTGGAAAATACA
Organism: Sequoia sempervirens; assembly: GCA_007258455.2. Taxonomy (NCBI): domain Eukaryota; kingdom Viridiplantae; phylum Streptophyta; class Pinopsida; order Cupressales; family Cupressaceae; genus Sequoia; species Sequoia sempervirens. The sequence goes on from VDFB02168118.1 coordinate 43,713,806, forward strand.
TAGGTAAGTTACCTTTCAAATATTTTAACTATGGAAAGATTGGTTATTATGCTTCAAGATGTCCTATCAAATCTTCAAGAGATAGATTGAAGGAAAATAAAGGTAAATCAATAAAGTAAAGTTATTATGTTAGAGAAGATTCCAATATATCTGTTGATGAATCTGATTACCCTGATGATGAAGATGATGAATGCTTGTTCATGGTTCTAAATGTTGGAACCAATTCTACTAACTCTAAGAGATGTATGAAGGGAAGTGCTCCAAAAGTAGGTATGGTGACTACTTTTCATGCTAGAGAAGAGAAGAACAACTAGATCATTGACAATGGATGCTCAAATCACATGACAGGTGATAAGAGTAAGTTTGTTAAGCTTGAGAAGTTTGAAGGTGGTTTAGTTAAGTTTGGTGATGATACATTTGCTAAGATATGTGGAAAAGGTTCAATCAATTTTGATGACAAGAATAATACAAATGATGTTCTTTATGTTAAGGGTCTACGACATAATTATTTGAGTGTAGGATAAATGTATAGCAAAGGATATAATCTTGTATTTTAGGACAATTATGAAGGAAGAAAATATCTAGATGTGTATTGGAGAGAAACAATTCATACTGCAGTCTACATACTTAACAGAGCACAAGCAAGGACAAACAATTCAAATACTCCATATGAGTTGTGGTATGGAATAACCCCTATTATGAAATATTTCAGAGTGTTTGGAAGCAAATGATAAATCATAAGAGATGAAGAAAGCTTAGGAAAGTTTGATGCAAGATCTGATGAAGGAATCTTCATTGGATATTCTACAAAAAGCAAGGCTTACCGATGCTATAACAAAAGGCTGAAAAGAATTGTTGAAAGTGAAAGTGTCAAAGTGGATGAAGACTTACATAAAATTTTAGTGATGATAGAAGGATATGAATCAAACGATTCATATCGCAGAGAAGAAGAGAAAGATGAAGGTAAGGAAAAAGAAATGTAGGTTGAAGAGGAAGAAGCTCCAGAAAAGATTCCTAGGACCTCTAACTAGGTGCAAAAGAAACATTTAGAAGATCAGATTATTGGTGACAAAAGAATAGGTGTGTTGACAAGAAGAAAGGCTATTATGATAGAAGAACAAGTAAAATTATGTTTACTTTCCAAAGTTGAACCTAAAATAGTGATTAAAGCATGTAAAGATGAATATTGGATCAAGGCTATGGAGGAAGAGTTGATGTAGATTGAGAAGAATCGGGCTTGGGAACTTGTCCCAAGACCAAAAAACAAGAATGTGATTGGAACTAAGTGGATATTTTGAAACAAGATCAATGAGAGTGGATAAGTGATAAGAAATAAAGCAAGATGTGTGTAAAGGCTACTCAGAAATAGATTTTGAGGAGACATTTTCTCTGGTGGAAAGAATGGAAGCTATTAGGATGCTTTTGGACTTTGGAACACAAAGATTTCAAATTCTATCAGATGGATGTAAAGCCTGCATTCTTAAATGGTCAATTGAAGAAGATGTTTATATTGAACAATAAGAAGGCTTTCAATTATCAAATAATCCTAATATGGTATGCAGATTGAAGAAGGCATTATATGGACTCAAGCAAGCTCCTAGAGCTTGGTATACAAGATTGGATAACTACATGCTGCAATAATGATTGAATAAAGTTACCACAAATAGTAATCATTCTTTAAGGTTGAAAAAGATTAAATATTGATTGTGGTTGTGTATGTTGATGAAATAATCTTTGGAGGTAATGAAAGTATGTGCAAGAGATTTGCAAAAGAGATGCAAAAAGAGTTTGAGATTGTTATGTTTGGGGAGATGAATTTCTTCCTTGGAATCCAAATTAATCAAACGAAGAAAGGGATATTCATTTCAAAATCTAAGTATGTCAAGGAAATGTTGAATAAGTTTGGGATGGAAGACTCTAAATTGGTATGTACTCCTATGGTTATTGGTTGCAAGTTGAGCAAGAATGATGAACCTCCTAAGGCTGATTAGAACAAGTACAGATCAATGATTGGAGGACTACTCTATCAAACTGCTACTAGACCTGATATCATGCATGTAGTTTGTCTTGTGGATAAATTTCAAGAAGATCCCAACGAGTCACATGTGGCAGCAGTAAAGAGGATATTTAGATACTTGAAAGGTAATCCAAAACCTGGTTTGTGGTATCCAAAGGATACTGATTTCTCTCTAAGTGCTTATACATATGCAGATTGGGCAAGTTGTGTGGATGATAGAAAGAGTACAAGTGGTGTTACATTATTTCTTGGTAATAGGTTGGTGTCTTGGAAAAGAAAGAAGTAGGATTTAGTGTCATTATCTATTGTAGAGGTGGAATACATTATTGCAGCATCATGCTGCACACAAGTGTTATGGATGAAGCAAAATTTGAAGGATATCAAAATAGTATATGATGAACCTATTTCTATCTTATGTGATAATACAAGTGCTATTAATATTTCAAAGAATTTCGTAATGAATTCAAGGACAAAGCATATTTCAATCTAGTAGATCACTTTTTGAGAGAGAAGGTTGTAGAGAATGAGGTGAAGTTGGAGTATGTGCTTGCTAAGGATCAAGTTGTAAATATCTTCACAAAGACTCTTCCTAAGGATACTTTTGAGTATCTCTAGGAGAAGCTGGGGGTTATTGCCACTCCTTTCAATTAGATGCATAAGGATATGTATCATTCCAGTGGATTTTAAGACCCATCCCTTGTTTTGGACTAATGTTGGTGGCTACCTCTCAGGGGGAGTAGGTAGTAGTATTGTTGGTTGTTGCATTTAGGGGGAGTAAGAGTTGTCATTGTATGGTATGTGTAGTAGTTTTTGATTGGTGTAGTTTTTGTAAAAGGGAGTGTGCAAGAAACATGATACAATAAAATGAAATGATAGTTGCATAGTAGTTGTTGTCCCTTATAGGTGTTGCCTTTGAGGGAGAGAAAGTATGTTTGTTTGATGTCAAAGGGGGAGAGAGATACAAGTGTGTTTCCCTTTGCCATTGATGTCAAAGGGGAAGAGAGAGATAACTAAAAAACCTTATGAAGTAAGGAGGAGAGAAGAGAGTTGATGCTTGTGTAAGGGGGAGCAATGTGTATTGTGGTGTAATATATGAGTTGGTGATCATAGCTATTGTTATTTTTTTTGTTGATGGTTTTTGCATGTGTTTCCATCAATGAAAAAGGGGGAGATTGTTGGAAGTATGAGTAGCTCGTGTGTTGTCATTGATGTCAATAGTTCTAGGTTATTGCATTGATGTCAATAGGTTTGTGAGGAGTTTTTTGGAAGTCTATGGAGATGCTTTGATTGGCTACATTATGTTGTCATTAGTAATATCACTGATGTCAGCCTCTAGTGTTGCTTTGATAAGCATGTGTTGGTGATGTTCAACCTCTTGTATGGTTGAGATGCTATAGAAGTGTTCTAGGTGATGAGTTTGTGTTTGTAGTGCTCGGTTTCAGAGTGCTTTTGAGAAAATTTGAAGAAAAGAGAAAACAATATGGTTGAGAGGTATTTAGTTAAGTAGAGTGGTGTTTAGTGTTTTTCTCCACATTTCTTCATGATTGAATATCTTCTTGTGTGGTTTGGATATGTTGATTAGAGGTGTTCATAGGTGCTATATCTAGAGTTTCAAGTTCTGGATCATTGTGCAGAGAAAGTTGTGTTCACCAGTGTAAACTATGTTAGTAGTGTTGTCTGGGAGGAATGTTTTTTCTCTACATTTCTCTATAGTATGGTTTCTAGTCTTGTGGATTTGAGGGTGTGCTTATATTTCTCATATCTATCTTCAATCTAAGTTGTTTAAGTTTTGGTGTTCCACAAGGCTGGTTTCAAGTGTTGTAGTGTGTGGAAGGCTAACTGGTTTTGGAGAATGGATATGTTCTTTTGGTGTATGATGATGCAAAGGAGTTTTTGGATTTCAGGGTGTTGATGGAATATTTTAGATTATGTTAAAGTGTTGTGTGTGGTCTACAAGTCATCTTTAGATTGAAGGAAGTGTGTACTTAATTGTTTAATGGTGTTAACCTAGGTTCGACTGACCTTGGGTGTTTTCACTAATTGCGGATATGATTTGGTGTTTGTGGAAGTATGGCATGTCATGTATGAGTGGATTTGGGTTTGAGTTAAGGTGTGTTGTGGTCCACCTTCATTCCTTTCCACCATGGGAATGCTTTGGTGCCAACCTAATTTGAATTTGCACAGTTGAGGTACATAGCCGACCTTGTGAATTATTTTCAAGGTTGAGGACAATATATATGAGTGTTGAATAAATGGAGGATGTGGATGTGATGTGTGCTGAGATGCGAAGTGTAAGAGTGTGAAATGTAGTGTGAGATTTAATGCCTAAGACTACTGGAAGCAATGAGTGGAATGTGTTTACATTATACAAAGAGAGTGTGAATGTTATGGTGAAGAAGTGGTGGATATTTTTGTTGCTATAAGTGTAGACACATAAAATTGTCCTAGGCTTGCAACTCTTGATTATTCAACATTGCCCCTTTCATTCTTAATAATTAAATAACTTTTAATTATTTAATTATTTTCTAAAGTCATAATTCTATTAATTAAATAATTTTAATTATTTAATTAATTCATTTTTATCTTTATTTTATCTTGATTAATTAAATAAATTTTATTTATTTAATTACGTCACTAATTAAGTTCCCTTCTTTTAAAATTAAATAGATTCTAATTTATTTAATTTTTGTCCACTTTCCACTATAATTAAATAATTATTTTAATTATTTAATTATTCATTAGTCTTTTCTCTCATTAATTAAATAAATTTTATTTATTTAATTTAGTCCACTCTCTTGAATTTTGAATTAAATCATCATTTAATTCAAAATAATTATTTTTGTCACATTCCTCCATAATTAAATAATATCTTTATTATTTAATTATTTATTGGTCACCGAGTAAATAAATTTTATTATTTAATTTCTCCAAAACTCTTTGTCCGTGCCTTTATCTTCCAAATTTATTCTTATCTTTTGACATCTCATTTAATTTCGACCCTTCATTGAATTATCTTATAATTCAATCTTGGCCCTTCATCCTTATCATTTGCCCTAATTTTGACCTAACCCTAATTCTTATTCCAACATTCAATCTTGATCATTGATTCTAGGGTTTTTTGTCATCTTCTCATCCTGGCCACACATTCAAAATTGCAGTTTTTATAAAATGGCAATTTTGTTCTCATTTGGGGCTCTCTTAGCTCTCTATCTCTCTCATGCTCAGATTTTAACTTAGGTTATTGTTATCTTTGCAGTCATTGTCATTTGCAGCCATTTTTGTCATTTTAGTTTTATTGTGAGGTCATTTTCTTTCATACAAATCCTTCAACACTTGCATAGGGCTTAGTCATTTTGTCATAGTTGCTCACACAAATATGAGGGCATCTTTTATTTACTGCAAGCTAGGAGGTGTAACAAAGGTCAATCATGGAAGGTGGAGACTTAGGGTAACTTTGTCCCTTTTGTTTTCATTATTTCCTTTGTACTTTGTTATTTCAATGGATTTGATGTTATTGTGCTAACCCCTCTAACATTTTCTGATTTTCCCTTGATTACAATAAGATGGACTTCTCATTGTAACATTCTTCTATCTTCTTCTTTCTAATTTGACAATGAGCCCTTCTTTTCTTTTGGGCGGTGAGCCCTTCGGAAGTGAGCCTATTGTATTTAGTGTTGCAATTACTTTATATTGGGAGCTAATCCTCATCATGGTTTTTCCCTTCTTGGGTTTTCCACATAAATCTGGTGTTCCCATGTGTTTGGATGTGTATGCATTATTGTTTCTCATGTTTACATTCTGCTAATGCATGATAAGGGTTTAATGGTTGTTAAGGGTTTAAGGACTAATACATATTTGAATGTTACTGAGGGTTTTGGTGTTTTAATGTATCACTAATTCATCCCCCCTTTCAGTTGTCTTGTGAATTCAACAAATGGAGTCTGTATGACCAAGTTATGGGCCTCTGAAGTTTTCCTCCAAAATGAAAACTACCAAAGGAGAGGGGGGCCAATAGGAGCAAGTTGTTGATGACCATTTGGCCGTCAATCTTAAGACAGTAAATACTGATGGTCATCTAAACATCAAATTTAACAAAGTATTTGATGACATCCATTTGGCCATTAAATTTAACATAGTGTTTTTTGATGGTCATTTGGCTATCAAATTTAAGATAATTGTGCAAAAAAGCTAAATTTTTTTCCTACACAAAAATATGAAGTATTATATATAAAAATGGGGGTTTTTAGGCCTTCTAAGCATAATGGAAAGGTTGATTTTTACTCAAAGTGCTCCAAAAATTTTCCAACTTGAAACCCACATAAATCAAATAATATATGATGAAATTTGATGAAACAAAATCCAAACCTGACTTTCTCTAATACCCTAGATTTAATGGAGAGGTCCTTGAAACTTGAACTCACACCTTGAAAAAATTCCACATTATGATTGGTCCCTCAGATTTGGGAAGAAGTTTGTAGCACTAAAGATCTGATACCGTGTTAGGAGTTGATAGGTAACTCTAATACCATGTAATAGTTTATGGTGAACTCCTCAACACTCTAGGATCACCTACAAGACAAAATAACTTCCACAAGAGAGATGGTAGAAATATCATGCTATGATTATGGATGCCAGAATGAACTTGATTGTTGTTCATAGATTGATGCTTGAATGATTATGTACATATGAAGCCTTGCTTATATAGGCAAGGGTGATGATGTACCAACATTAAATGAGTGTGTCATGATTAAATGAAATGAATCAATATTAAATGACCTAGGAAAAATGCATTAAATAGAATCCAAATAGATAAGATATGATAAGATCTTATCTAGATAACTAAGACTTCTAGAAAAAGAAACTATGAACTAAGTGAACAAAAATTTAAATAGGACATAGATAGGTAAAACACCTATTTACACCAACACTCCGGGCCCTCTCTTGTCATGCTTTTTGAAGGAGTCGTGGGCTCATGCTCCATGAGTGTTTTTGCTTTAGAATTTTTTACCTAGTTTCACATTTTGGGTTTCAGTTGTTAGCGTTAAAGATTAAGATTATCTTGTAAGGATTAAATTGCATTCTTGAATCTTGATACCTGATAAAAATTTCCCTTAGGAAAATGGAGTTAAAAAATTCAGAGATAGGACATCAGGATATCCTTTGTGACCTTCCCAAAAGACTAGGATAAAACACATTTGTGAATCCCAATGTACGACAAATGATGACTTGAAATATTTTGGTGAAACACCTCATATTTTTGGAGATCTAACTTCGGGGATACCATTTAAACCTTATCTTAACTTTAAGTTAAGGATTATATGCTACTCCCAAAACACGATTCGTGACAAGTATTCCTTTTGTGTTAACAAGTCATTGGTTGTCAATAATCGAGTAGATATATTACTTGTCAACACTTTTAAATGATAAGAAACAAGCATCATCCTCAAAACTTGATTCCTAAAAAACTAATGATAAACCTTTACCTCTAAAACCAACTCATTGATGTTTATTGGAATTTATTTGATTTATATCAAATATCAAAAATCAGACGTGTCTTAACATTTAAGATCTTTTGAGCATAAGAGATAAATGTTACACCTGAACCCTAACCCCGATGACAATATATCTTGCTGAAAGGAAATTATCGAGCTCGATTAGCAGGTGTCTCCCCTAACAATTGCACCTAATAAAAAGTATGGAGTAGGCAGTAAGCCAAATCCCCAATTCCTGAAAAGGCACAAGAGTAAACATGTCCTTAACAAAACCAATGTTCAAACTATTTTTTTTTATATTGCTTGGTTCTTTTTGTCATGCCCCAAAAGTACAAGCGTTAAAATACAAATAAATAACAATATAATATAAATATAAAAGTTAACAATTTAATATTATTATAATTATTATAATATAATATTATTAATATTAAATATATACATAACATAAAAATATAAATATTAATGTTAACAACTTAATATTATATAATGTTATATAATATAACAATATATATTCTCCCATTGGGAAATCAAACCAATCACTGTGCGGAAGTTGAAGCTGCATTTATTAGTATCAAGTATGTGTTGGAAAAGGGCTACACCAAGCTTTGGATTGAGGGTGATTCCCTCAATATCGTTAACTGCTTACTTGGCACTTAGTCACCAAGTTGGACAATTGATCACAGCTGATGGGGGATTCTAAAATGATGCTAAGATCTTTTGAAGAATCTCAGGTCACACATATTTATAGGGAGGGAAACTCCCTAGTGGATTTGTTTTTAAAGGAGGCTGTCAGATTTCATGATTAAAAGGCATGGGAGGAGTACTCCATCCTTCCTGAGGATGCCAAAGTTTTATTACAAAATGATGGCTATGGTTGACTTTGTATTCTAGATTGTTCTTACCATTATTGCCTATTTTATTAGCGCATGCTTTGTGGGTGGTGTTTCGCCTACTTTTAATTTGTTGTTTGTTTCTATTTTGGATTTTCAATTTATGGTGATAGTTGATTAGGAGGTGATAAGAGAAGAATCAAACCATTTTCATGTGAAAGATGGAGGAACAAGTGCAAGATATGGAGAATTTTAGAACATGGGCATATCACACCCTTTTTGGAAAGGCTACATGACCATGATCCTAGTGCATCTGTGGAATTTGTTCACTATTGGCATGATAGAAGGTTACAAGTTAAGAGGATAGAGTTTGTGATCAATGAGGAATTTATTGCCTCTATTACTAGACTACTAATGGATGGGCCAAGATTTTTCAAGGAAAGAAAGAGTAATGATGATGCCATGGATCAATTTTTCAAAGATAATGTATGAAAGAAGCTGATTAAAATGCCCTCTTGGGGTTACAAGAGGACTTCTTTGAAGTGGATTTGGGTCAATATTTTGGAGGTTATGATGTGGTACATAACCCTAGATGGTTGTTATACTGCCATTTTAGGTCACCATTTCACCTTGTTGAATCACTTCAGGCATGGGTTACATGTTTTGTTTCCTTTCTTTCTTTTATCTTCATTGCAAGTGTTTGTCTATGCTCATTTGAAAAATAGAAGGGCTCTTGTTCTTCATGAGGAACTCATACTCCTCATTATGGAGCATGTGAGATCTCGTATTCTTGCAAAGTCAATCAAAGGAAATGAGAAGGCTATTAGTAAGGATTCACTCTCGACTTGTTTAGAAACTAGTGCTGATGATGAAGATGAGTGGAATGAGGAGGAGGAGGGTGGTTCGTCATCCCTTGTGGCAGCCCTCTCTAAAAATAGAAAGAAGGGGAACCTTAAAAGGAAGAGTGCTACCAAGAAGTTGGTTTTACAGGATTTAGAATCCAATGGGTTCCCTTTTGCTGGCAATGATAGTGATATTGTCTTGGGTGGCTCCCATTCTAAGGAGGATAATGTACTACATGGAAAAGAGTTTGGTGTAGAGGGCTATATGGAGGAGGTCAAGCTTGATTATGAAAGGGTTAAGGAAGGAAATGAAATATCGTGAAGGAAATCCAAATGAATTACAAAGCTACAAAATCAAGTTGTGAAAGGTGGCATGATTAGTGACAAGGCTCTGGGTAAAAAGAAGAGTGGCAAGGAAATTGTTGTTGAAATCAATGACTCCCCTATTCGAAAATCACCTAGCGTGGAGGTTTTGGGTGACAGGTCGTTGCATAAGGATGTGGGGGTGAATCCAAACTCCAGAAAGCTTAAGTCCTTGAAGATCAACCCTCTCTTTGAGGACTTCTATTACCTAAATGAGGACAATACTACAATGTTC
>VDFB02168118.1:43723684-43745548 GCA_007258455.2 Sequoia sempervirens
GCACTAAAATCCTACCATTAGAGAGCATTATAAAATTGTTTTATTTTAAAAATAAATCATATCAAATATTGGATTTAGTTGGATATCCGATTTGTGGGCCATACCAAAACCCCATATGGCCCATTTTTTGCATTCCAACGGACCCTGCATTTTTTTTGCAAGCTTTTCAGGCGACAAACACGCAGTTTCAGACAGGAAGAGACAAAGTTCAACTTTTTGGAGCATCTTGTACTCAAATTTGTTATAAACAATGATTTTTCAGCATATTTTATGAGGTATAATGGGGAGCAGCAATCGTAGGAAGCATAAACGTAAGAGAAAGCTTACAAAAGAACAAATTGAAGAATATAGACAAAAAGATAAAGAAGATTATAGGAAGAGAAGACAAGGTATGTTAAATATTGGTGAATCTGAGCCCTATGGTCTTTCAAGTGAAGAGTAAATTGAATATGTACAAGGTGAAAATGTTGAACATGATATTGAAATTGGGAGTGAAAATGTTCAAATTGATACCCAAAATGTTCAAGCTAAAAATGTTGGAATTGAAGATGTTGAACATGATATTCAAATTGGGAATGAAAATATTGAAATTTATAATGAAAATGTTGAAGGTGAAAATGTTGGATTTGAGGATGTTGAATATGATACTAAAATTGGGAATGAAATTATTCAAATTGAAGGTGAAAATGTTGGAATTGAAGATGTTGAACATAATATTGAACTAAGTGTAAATTATGTTTCACCAGATTACATGAGAAATGAAGAACCCGTGGTGGAAGAAAGACATGCTCAAATTCAAGACCTCAAGAAACCCCAATGGTTACTTGAATTTGACGAGAACATTATGTAAATTTGAAGGCAAGAGGTCAACACGAATCGCTCGGCCAGGGTTGGGAAGACTTTTCAAACTAATATTTTAGTGATAAGACATTGCCCGAGCAATGCCAACTTTTTGTACAATTGCTAAAGATGCAAAGATGAGACCTTTGCTAGCCAAATTGAAGATTCGTGTGAACAAGAAGACCAAAAAAATCTATTATTGTCAAAAATATTTTTAATTCTCTCAAGTCTATTGGAAAAATAACAAGGAAAAAGATAAGAGAGTTGCTCAAAGAGTCATTAATAACCCTCCCCAGTAAGCCATCAACGTTAGTTGCTTTATGAGACAAACTTGTATTGATTTTGACATAAATCATAAAACTTTGATAGAGCACTTGTAATAAAGAGAATAGATGATCCTCTTCAAAAATAATACATGGGATTTTTTCCGAGGCTTCCCACGTTGATAAGAAGTTGAACTAAGGGCAATGTAAAAGTGTGTGACCAACAATTTTGGCACGATAACTCTAGAGTATCACCCAATGCAAAGGATGTTTTAAAGTTAAGAATTAGCAATCGAGACCGTACACCACATCCTAAAAATTTCTTGGAATCAATCCAAACAATGTTGTTCAAAGAATTTATTGAAACACATCCAAATATGGAAATATCGCAAAGGACTTTTGAAGGTTTGAAGCCATTTTATTGTGTGCCTCTTAAAATTCGTAATACTTGCTGTTGCAAATACCATGTGGAGTTTTCAATGTACCATGAAATATTATGCTATATATGTTCTACTTTGCATACTAATGAAATGTTTTAGGAGTGTGGTGCAATGCATCTTCCAAAATCATCAAGGGACTTGCTAGATCTTTTTTTGTGTTTTAGAGATGATGGTTGCTTTTTCTATAGAAATGATTGTTTAAATGCAAAGTGCTCACAATGTGGTGGCTTGTCAAAGTTTGTTCAATGTTTTCATGAGAGTTTCGAACATGAATTTGGAAAGAAGCTTGTTGAGAAAAAGAGATATGAGATATTCAAATATACTTTGCAGAGTGGAGGTCAAGGTTCTAGATGTGAGTTGGTTTCAAAAGAATGCAGTGTTGCTGATTTTATTTCAGATTTTAAGGACAATCTTTTTCTACAAGTATGCAAGGCATGGTAATAGGTCTTAGTGGTTGGATCAACAATTTAGGATGTGTAAGGACTCTTTTCTGATTGGCACTATTTATCAGTGGTTGATTTTGCAGAAAACTACACATTGCAACCACAAAACGAGGTGCAATCTCAGTATTACAATTCCATTCAGATTGCTATTTTTGTCCACATAACATTTAGACATGCACCTGATAGTACAGAGGAGGATCAAAAGATAATCAAAGAGTGTCATTTTTATATGAGTGATGATAGATCTCACTCGTCCAAGTATGTCCAACATTGTTTCAAGAATTTTTTTGAGTTCTTGCAGGAGCATGATATAGCCCTGGGCCGACATCTAATTTGGTTAGATAATTGCACAGGTCAATTCAGGAATGCTTGTATTTTTTATTGGTTGAGTGGAATGCATGTAGAGAGGGGTCTACCTCATATTTGGAGTTTTTTTGAAGCTGGAAATGGGAAAGGGGAGCATGATGGAGCAAGTGCATGCGTAAAGAGAGCTCTAGTTAAGGAGCAATTGAAGATTTCAGGAGCAAAATTCAACGATGCACATTCTATAGTTGATTGGTGTAGTTCAACATTGTCACAGGGAGGGACACTTGATTCAATAGTGCGCAGATTATTTTGGTTTGTTAAGGAGGGTACAGTGGGAGGAAGATTGGATTGTCATACAATCAAAGATTCTTCAAAGATGCATTCATTTCGAAGCTCAGATGTAGGGAACATCATAGACCATTTGGACAATTTAGAGTTGGCTTGTTTTTGTCATGAGTTGTATTCAATGTGAGGGACTAATGCGAGTCAAGTGAGTGGGTGGATACATGGGTACCACAACATCTAACTCCTTTATCTCAAACAATATCCATGACAAATGACACAATGGAAAGTTTAGTTGATTATGACCTACTTTCAAATCTACTATAGCTAGGACATATTTTTGCAGTTGCTGTAATAATGTGGGAATGAAGAGAGGATTAGACTATTGGTTGGTCTGATGTGTGTGTGGGTGTGTAAAAGCATAAGCTAACAATAAACCGATGGAAGATGATGATGGGTTCATGTTTCCTATAGGTTCAGTTGTGGTTGCGGGAACTTGGTTGTGAACATATATGGTTAGAAAGAATGGCATACCTACATTTGAAGACTATGAGAAACACAAAACCATTCTCATGTATTCGCATCTTGTTATAGCAATAAATGTTAAGTTGTTGAAGTATCATGCCAGACCAAAGACAAAACCACTATGGACACTTAGTAATGTTGATCATGAAGCAATATTGGATACTCTTAAGCAAAGAGATGACCCTTCAAGCACACTTGAATAACATATTCAAGAATGGAAGGTATAATGCTTAGGTTCATTATGCTTAAGTTCATTAGTGTTCCTTATTTAATATTGATATTTTATATACTATTGCAATGCGTGTCTTTTAATAGTGATATTTTGTATGCACTTTGTGATATTTTTTGGCAAGATTGATCATGGACTCACAGCAACAATACACACACAATAGCCACTGATCTTTCAAGAGGTATACATATTAGGAACAATATAGATTGGTTATTCTAAGCATCTTTATAGTTTGTATCACCAACTCATCATTAAGGTTGTTTAGATTAATAGATATGTTAGTCTAAGCATCTTTCTATTGTGATGATATAGATTTCTCATTTTCCCACTTTTGCGATATTCTTGACACAATTGATCATGGACCTGTTGCAATAATAGCTAGCTTTGATCCTTTCAAAGAGGTATGTGATAGATTGCAACAATATAGATTGGTTATTTTAAGCTGCCTTTTATAGTTTGTACTACCATCTCATCATATTTTGTGTCATTTAGAATAAATATATAGATTGCTATTCTACATCTTTATATTTGCATCACCAATTCATCATCATTCAAGTTGTTTAGATTAATATAGATTTGTTAGCCTAAGCGACCTTTTCTATGTGAGAATATAGATTTCTCACTTTTCCACTTTTGCGCATTCCCGCACGACATCATGGAATCTCGCTACAACAATAGCTAACTTTGATCCTTCGTGAGAGGTAATATGCAAAACATATTACAACAATATAGATTGGTTATTCTACATATTTATAGTTTGCATTACCATCTCATCATATTTGTGCTGTCATTTAGAATAATATAGATTGCTATTCTGTCAGCTTTGATGGTTTGTATAGGTGCTTGTTAGTCCAGAATGTGAACATACTACTATTGTTGAAGACTGTGCCATGAATGCCTCTAATAGGAAAATTTTGTAAAATTTGAATTCTCAAATTAGAAACAATGTAAAACAATCATAATTGTGTATGGGCATAATCTCTACCCAGTGATGTTTTTTGAAATATGGGTCAAATGTTTGGCATTGTATAAAGGGTATGTTTAAAATGTAAAGGGGTCTGTATTTTGGAAACTCATAGGTTTTGTAAAGGGGTCTATTTTTGTACTTAATCGAGCTACAACCGAAGGTTTTCTTTCTTCTTTTCCCTCAGCATGTTCGCTTGAACCTGTTTGTGTTATCTCCCATTTATATATAATAAATTATAGTGGCTTGCAACTTTGCCCTCAAATCCAACTTGGGTGCAACTTCATTTTTAGCAACTTTCATGAGGTTTTATGAAATCAATGTTTCCAACCTTTCCACACCCTATAAATTCATCAAACACGTCTATTAGGACCGCGCATGCTTGAGCCAACTTTAAATCTTGTTGCCCCGATGTTTCATTGACATTAGCAAGTTGTAACTACTATTTTTGGTGTAGGATCATCTACCCTACAATTTCATTGTGGATCATTTCAATGATTAAAGTGTTAATATTTTGAGTTTTTGTCTTTAATGAGATCTAATAGTCCTAATGGTCATGTATTAGGAGGATTTTTTAGGTTTTAGGGTAAAAAAAAATGGAGATCCCAACTTGTCCTAGTTCTTGCTTTGTAGCCTTTGAAGGAAAAATTAGTAAATTTGTTTAGGGACAAGAAAGAACAGTATTTTGAACATGTAATGATGCTATTTCAAGCCATTAAGTGAGGTCTTAGTAAAGTTAGAAGTGGAAAAGTGCAACATTTCATTATGAGTCATATTAATGTGAAAAATATTTTGTATTTTGGCCTTCAACGGTCATTAAGGTTTCAAAAGTCAGTTAATATTGGTGGTTAAAGACATTGGGAGTTGGATTCCAAGGCATAAAAATGTACTTAAGGCCTTCAAGGGCTCGAGACAGGTTTGGTTGAAGGAGTTTTTTTTCTTTGAATCAATAAAGTTTCAATTGCTCAGTTCATATTTTACTGTTTTTCTTGTTTTTTTGCCTGTACACAAGCCATTCAAGCATTTTTGTATCAAAAATTTATGTAGAAATGTTATTACATGTCTTGAATTTATTCTTACTTCTTAATAGAGGGTTTCTTTATTCATTTTGTGCCTCAAAACTCAAACTTTCTTTAGACGGGTTCCTGAACAAGGGAATAAGAGTTTTGCAATTTTAATGGCTTGAATCTCATCCCACCTACTGTGTGCCAATGTGAATCAGTGGGATGAGTTGGTAGGGATTAGGAAATGATATTTCAAGAGTGGAAGGTGTGGAGAACTCGATTTTGAAATAAAATGAAGAGTTAAAGGTCTAAAAGTGGTGGTTTTTTTTCACTTGAAAATAGAGTTTTTACCCTAGGGTTTGCAAAAATCTCTGAGATACCAGAATTTTCTTTGTTTTGTAAGAATATTGAGGCCTAAATAAAGGTGTCTAAGGTGGTGGAAGAGTCTGAAAGGTTGTGGAAGTGCTACATCCAATAAACCCTCAAGAATTACACTAAAAATAATGGTTTTCTTATTTGATGGTTATAGGTCCATACAAATGGAATCCAATTGTAGAATCTTTGTTTTCTTGGAAATTTATTTGCTGCCCCAAGGTTTCAAGGGTCTGTGTGGTGTTTGAAGGTATGTTTCTTTGCATTTTTGGGCTAATTGAGTAGCCTGTTCAAGGGTGAATGTATAGGAAGTCAATGCTGGTCCAAAGGATTCCATGTTGTTTCTCATATATGTTGTGTAACTTGGATATGGGTGTTTGAATTAGTCATGTGTTGGTCTGGTGTTTTGGAAAATTGTGGAGTAATTGGACAAAAACTAGTTTCTCACTATTACAAGGGTTTAAGGGGGTTAAAGAGGGAAATGTGTATTTAGTTGCTTGTCAAGTTTTAAGGGAGTTTTTGACTGTCCAAAGAGGTTAGAATAATCTTGTTAGATGCCTCAAATAGGCAGGTTGCAAAGAGTTTGTGATTGTGCCCTTGTGTTGCATCAAATTTTCACCTAATTTCACTTGGTCCAATGTAGCTCAGAGTGATTCAATGTATTTGGTTGCAAAAGAAGACCATCCCTAGTGTAAACATACCCATCTAGATGTGTTGGAACAATCTGTTTGGTCGTACGAGTTGCGGAATGAAAGTTGCACCACTTGCAACTTTACACTGCTTGCATCTGGCAACTTTTCCCTCCACTGAAAAGTCATCACCTCAGGAAAATGCCTCTAAGATAGCAAAAACTGAGAGAGGGTTTTGTAGATGGTCCTAACATGATCCCATAGCCTTGGACGAAGAGTCTATAAGCATCACGGTCTCTGAGAAATAGCCCTTCAAAGATTGTTGCCTTTTAGCACTTTGGACTCTTAAGGGAAATCGCCGATCCAATGTAGCTCAAAGTGATTTGGCATATTTGGGTGCAAGAGAGAACCATCCCTAGCATAAACGTACCCATCTAGACATGTTGGAACATTCTATTTGGTTGTACGAGTTGTGGAATGAAAGTTGCACCACTTTGCAACTTTACACTGCTTGCATCTGACAACTTTTCCCTCCACTGAAAAGTCATCACCATAGGAAAACGCCTCTGAAATAGCAAAAAATGAGAGAGGTTTTTGTAGATGGTCCCAACATGATCCCATAGCCTCAAACAGAGAGTTTGTAAGCATCATGGTCTTCGAGAAATAGCCCTTCAAAGATTGTTGTCTTTTAAAACTTTGGACTCTTAAGGGAAATTGTCGGTCCAATGTAGCTCAGAGTGATTCGGCATATTTGGGTGCAAGAGAGGACCATTCCTAGCGTAAATGTACCCATCCGGACTTCCCTCCACTGAAAAGTCATCACCACAGGAAAACGCTTCCGAGATAGCAAAAATCGAGAGTTTTTTGTAGATGGTCCCAACATGATCCCATAGCCTCGGATGAAGAGTCTGTAAGCATCATGGTCTCCAAGAAATATCCCTTCAAAGATTTCTATCTTTTAGCACTTTGGACTCTTAAGGGAAACTAGTGGGCAACATAGTTAACTTCTTCACAAACTTGGTTTGAAGTAACTTCATTCTTTTTTGTGCATTTAAAATGGAGTTTTAAGCCTTCCACCCTAAAAGTGACCTCTAAATAACTTCAAACACCTTAACTACCTCATTCTTATTCATTTGTTTTGCAAACAAGCATTTTCATTCCAAGAGGATGAGCTTTCATTTTTGCTTGTTGGATTGAATGCAAACCATGACACAACTTTCTTTTTTCAAAAATTGTTCAACATCATTGAACTAAGAATTTATCACACATCTACAAAGAAACAAAGGAGTACTACAAACTAAAACACATTACACTTCAGTTCTCACTGACTTGATGTACTCTTCAACATCTCTCTTCTCTAAAAGTGACCTCTAAATCACTTCAAACACCTTAACTACCCTAAAAGCGACCCTAAAAGTGACCTCTAAATCACTTCAAACACCTTAACTACCTTATTCTTATTCATTTGTTTTGAAAACAAGCATTTTCATTCCAAGAAGCTGAGCTTTCAAAGAAAAATCTTCCTATGCCACTATTACACTGCACAGGTAAACCAGGTTTTGTATTGTGGACCTATATTAAGCTACCACTCTCAAGACCAATGTAACAATGATACAAAATAAATTTTGAGACTGCAAGAAGACATCTAATAACTCTTGATTGTACTAAAAGAATTCTTATGATTTTTCAAGAATGCTGATAACTCTACTCAGTTGTCTTATTTTTTCAATATCATACAAATTGAACCCTGGCATCAATAGACTTTGTATATCAAGCTACCACAATTCAAGTTTCAACGATGAATATTTATCATGCATGTTTTAAATGACATTCAAGTTTATGGTGGTTTTTTCTTTATATGATGTTATGTGATATTCTAATCATAATTCATGCTTCTAGGCTACACACACACACACACACACATATATATATATATTATTTTTACATGTTTTCTCCATTGTTCGGCCCCTACACCACAAGTAAATTGTTGCATAGCGTGTGGAATGAGGGGACAGCAGGCCTGAGATCCCTTTAAAGTTTGTTTGAATGCATTTAAAATGAACTTTTAAGCCTTGCACCCTAAAAGCGACCTCTAAATAACTTCAAACACCTTAACTACCTCATTCTTATTCATTTGTTTTGCAAACAAGAATTTTCATTCCAAGAGGCTGAGCTTTCATTTTTGCTTATTGGATTGAATGTGGACCGTGACACAACTTTTCTTTTTTCAAAAATTGTTCAGCATCATTGAACTAAGAATTTATCACTTCTGCAGAGAAACAGAGGAGTACTACAAACTAAAACACATTACACTTCGGTTCTCATTGACTTGATGTACTCTCCAACATCTCTCTTCTCTCATGTGGAGAGTTAGAACTGCTTGGCCATGCCTTTGCATCATTAGGGAAGTTTTTCTCTTTTTGACAATGTCAAAAGCATGGCTACATACAAATTAGGAAAAAGACCTTTGCTTTTAGATTAGCAATGCATGGAAGATTCAAAAAGTATCCTTGATATTAAAAAAAGGTTTATGTTTATACACTTCAAACATGCAATCACTCTCAAGACCAATGTAACAATGATACAAAATAACGTTTGAGACTGCAAGAAGACGTCAAAATGGCTAATGTACTAAAAGAATTCTTATGATTTTTGAAGAATGCTGATAACTCTACTCAGTAGGCTTCTTTTTTCAATATCATACAAATTGAACCCTGGCATCAATTGACTCTATATATCAAGCTACCACAATTCAAGTTTCAACAATGAATATTTATCATGCATGTTTTAAATGACATTCAAGTTTATAGTGGTTTTTTTGTTTATATGATGTTATGTGATATTCTAATCATAATTCATGCTTCTAGGTTGTATATATATATATTATTTTTACATGTTTTCTCCATTGTTCGGCCCCTACATTGCAAGTAAATGGCTGCATAGCGTGTGGAATGAGGGGGCAGTAGGCCCGATACCCCTTTAAAGTTTGTTTGAGTGCTTTCTTTTCATTTTTTGTGAGTTTTGTGCCAAGTTTCCTCAAAGAAATGTGGTCTCATAGAATTCCATGTCAAGCTAATGCAATTGATAGCGCTCCTAGTTATTAGTTATGTAATGTGAAGTAATTACATAACTGCTTAGGTTGACTTTGTAAAACTATATTGTTATTGAAATTTTTTCATCTATCAACATCTAGTTGTTACTTATGTAATGTGAAGTAATGCTTTGAGTTTGAAAGATGTGCAATGCAATGTAATCAACAATATGAATATAAACTACATAATATTTAACCATTCTTTTTATGCTATTGTACATTGATATTTAACCATTGCTTGATTAAATTTTCAAAGAGTTTAATCATGCACATGAGGAGGAAATTAAATTTGATTGTCAACTTCTATATATCAAATTATCCAATAATCAAGTGAATGTCCATATACAAAAATGGCATCAACGCCAACTCAAACAAATTTTTACAATATGTGGCATATGCCATCTCGGTATCTATTCAAAATTTACATGCCAAAATGTCTATCTCATCCTAAACTACTGGTGGATCATCAAAATGGAGCCTCTTTGAAGCACTCGTTGGCTTTGAAGGTAGCTGCACAAGAAAAAGTCAAACCACAATTGAGATTAGTTATACTACATAATTTAAAATCGAATAATTAACATAAAAATCAATATACATTGAATTACAATTGAACTCTAAAATTGAAATCTTGATTACTTGAAATATACGTCTCTTTGAAGGGTCAGGAGTCCTAGAATATACCCCTCTCAAAGAACCAACCAAACCAATTTTTGTAATGTCAATCTATATATGTGAACAAAAACATAAAATTGATCCAAGTTAGCATAGAATTGTCGATAATAAGAACATATTTACCAAGCACAAAATAAAATAAACACATACCTCTTTAGGCTGAACTTTTTTTGTATCTCCTTTAGGTGTTTCGACACCTCCTCCTTCAGGTGTTGTGACACTTATCAACAATGATGTATAGCTCACAACCGCCTGTACATAAAAATGACAAGTACATATGAAACTACGAATCTATGTCAATGTATGCATAATCAATAAAAGATCTTATAAATCTTAATTCAATAAAATTTGAGTTCAATTACCTTTCCCTTATCTAACATTGTGCCTCCATAGTCAGGAGAGCATTGCACCTCGCTCGCACTAGGTGTTTCCTACAAGTAGAGAATAAGATAAACATATAAGTTAATATATAATTTCATTAATGACAATTCAAATGACAAACAAGTATACAGTAAAAAAATGTAAATGAGTGAGTGCGAAAATACATACTGTGTGCATGTCGAGGCCAAATGAAATGGCCCTAAGGGTGCTATCAGTCACCCATGTGAGCTCCTCCTCAGACATTATGTTAGCTCTCAAAAATGCAGGCAGAATGCCTCAAGAGGTTTCCAATCTCTTGATACGTTTTAGGGTAACAGACAAGGTCAAAAGACTTAGACCTTCTACTCTTCAGGTGCTGCTAGACCTAGGCAGGTGTACCTATATGAATGAAGCAGACTTAATGTGCTTATTTCTCCTGAAATGCTTTGTCCACAATGGCAGATGGGAGTGAACAAATGAAATCAAATTTGGTATAAATTGTATACGAATTCTAAAACTAAAACCTAATATGTTCAATTAACAGATGTAAAGAAAATGAATGAATCTGAATGATGAAATGCAGAGACTAGTGCCTTATTTGGTATGCGGAGTCAAATGAAATAGAAGTGGGCAACTTATTTTGGCAGAAACTTAAATTGTTGGCATATATTTTGTTTATAACTTGTATAAACATGCAAGATTGTGACTACTAAGCTCTACTTTAATAATCCAGATGAATCTCCCTGATTACTATGATCAACCAAAAGAATTTAATCTCTCCTTGAGAGAACCAGTTAATTAACCACACAGGTACAACAAATGTGCACTGATAAATTGAATATAAACTTGTTACATCAATTTAAACAACCAGAAAGCATCAATCTTGGAGACAACTTAGCAATACTTTTAAATAAACTCAACAGATAATTGACACCAGAAATAACTTGCCACATCAACTGATTTTCATTGAAATCACCATTTGAAAACATGCATCATAGTTTCTGATCTGAGAATTTGATTCTACTGTATCCATTCCTAATCTACCTACTATATCTCCTAAAATCTAATCTTTTTTTCATTCACAATTGGGAGTGAATATTTATACATCTGCATCTGAACAGACACATCGCTTCACATTCCAAACGTCAGCCAACAACAGTATTCGGGAAAATCCCATGTCGGCTAGCAACTGTATTTAGAAATTCACATGTCGGCCACAGTAACTGAGTTGTTGTTAATCATTCGCTGAGACATCCAGATAGTCATGCCGAAGGCAATTGTATCACCAGTCATCCCGTGTTCTTTGTGTTTCGCCATGACTTTCTACTGTCAGGGAGAAATCATATCGAATACCTTATGTCATGATGAGAGCCCTCATGATACAATCTGGTCGCCATAACATAAGGGGTATCTCACTGATGATGTGCCCCTTTGCTTCATTCGCTTCGTTGTAACTTTATGATATCAGGGAGACCTCTCGTAGATTATACCATGTCATAACGAAACACCCCGAGCTCACTTTAGATCACCAAGACAATACCGAGTCGAAAAGAGGCTTCATAGATTATCCTATGTCTTACCGAAAGTTCACACTTTGTTTCCGAGACATAATCACTTTCATACCGATAGAGTCACCTTTTTGCTTTATCGGCGAGACTAGACGGGTTCGTTGAGACCTTATTCTGATGCTTATGAATCTCATCGAGATATATATTTTATGTTATCGGTTGGTAAGACAATATGATCTCATTCTGACTTCACACCGACCACCATTTGTTTGGCCGAAGCAATCCTTCAATGTGCCACTCGGTGAGACTCTCCCCGATAACTTGTTGATGAAGACCCCCAGTCGGCAAGACCCAACAAAGTCATTGAGACATCATTCTGAAAATGATTTCCTTCACCGATATGCCTTTTCTGTTGTCAATTGGGGAGACATATTGAATTCGATGAAACATTACTCTAAAGACCAAACTCCTACCAATATGCGTATCCCTCTCTGTCACTGAAACAAAGTGAAAGTCCTACCGAACGAAACAATAGATGAATTCTGATCGCCATGACATCAGAAACGTCTTGCCGATAGGAAACATAGACGTTTATCAGAAAAATGGATCGGGGAGACCCTAATATTGTCATGCCGATACGAACTGCAATGTGAAATATTCAGTCTTAGATGGATTTTATTGGGCTATATGGGCAAAATATGGGCAAAATGCTATGAAGAGAGGACTTTTGTGCACATGGCGAGGACTCATTTGGAAACTCATGAATGCAACTGACTGTGAAAATATCAAATTTTCACAGTTCCAACACATTAACTGTTAAATAGACCATGTAAATAAATATTAGTACTTGATACTATCTCTTATTAATATTCATTTTTAAAAAAATGCAAGTTATAAATTTACACCTTAAATGTTACCTGTGTAACTATTCCAATGTCCACCTCTCTAGCAGGAGAGGAATTTGTAGGGTGTGCTCCACTCCCCTGCGTGTGATCTGCTATAATCTGCACATCCTGGATGTCATAATCAGAAGTGTCTAATGGATGCTCAACAGAATTTACAATAGGACCCAAGCATATCTCCTGGCACATATTGCAAATATGTGGACCTGAGGAGGATGTAGCAACACTGGATCCATCGCCAACATCACCAGAATGTGGCTGAGCTACTGAAGAAGCATGGGAAACCAAAAGACCACTCAAAGAGTGAATGGCCTGGATAGTTTGTGTGGCTGCATCCTTTGTAATATCTTGATGTTGTACTCGAGGTGGCAGAGGAAGGGGAGGATGGGGAACATGTGGGCATCTGACTACTTTAACTGCCCCTAGCCTATCCTAGGGCATACCTCCACCAACGCCCTAGAAGGGTTTAATGTCAAAGTGATTGACATGATGCCCTAACAAAAACTCAGCATATAATTTTTTAATAAAGTAAAAAGGTGCATCAAGATTATTGTTGGGTGGTTTATCAAAAACCATACACCAACGATCCCTAAGGTTATCTACTATGCCCCTATGCGTGCACCATTTTATAGAAAGTTTTGGTTTGTTAACATTAACTCGCAAACTAGTGTTGGGGCTAATAAATAAAGAGGCTATTTGGGATTTTGTTATTTGGAGATTTTTCACATCATCATAAGACAATCCACATGCATAATATTCTCTCATGGTTTCTCGCCACGAATGAAAGACATTATGTTGGGTGGAGAGGGTTTCTACATTTGTAATTATTCTTGTCAATGTGGTTGACATACGGGATAATCGAGGTATTTTCTTATAAACATCACAAATGCCCCTCAATTGCTCCAATTTTTCACGAATTAAGTCTTCAATTGGTGGCCGCAGAGGTGGTGGAGCATTTGGCATTTCTGCATTTTGATTCTCAGCTGGTGGATTTTCATTCTCAACTAGTGGAATTTGTGCATTCTCATTCTCAGTAGCCATAATGCCTGATTAAAGTTAAAAAAATTAATCTAGTTAAAATTAGACAATATAAATGAAAATATTATAAAAATACCCTAGTTTTAAAAAAAAATCCAAAAAAAACCCTACTTTTTAACAAAAATCTATAAAATTCTCTAATTTTTAATACAAATACATAAGCAACACTATTTTAAATCAAAATCCATAAAAACATTCATTTTTTAAATCAAAATCCATTCTAAACTCAATTGTTTTCATAAAAATTCAATCAAAACCCTATTTTGAAAAAAAATCCACAAAACATTCATTTTTTTATCAAAATCCATTCTAAACTCAATTTTTCATAAAAATTCAATCAAAACCCTATTTTGAAAAAAAAATAAACATTCATTTTTTATCAAAATCCATTCTAAACTCAAAATTTTCATAAAAATTCAATCAAAAACCCTATTTTGAAAAAAAATCCACAAAAAACTAATTGAAATTATCCAAATCTAATTCAAAATTGAATCAAAGCAAATAAAAATCTAAAATCTTACCTTTTCAAATCAAAATTGGTGAAATCGGATATTCATTACACGAAGAACCTCCTCACTGTGCGCCCGCGGGTTGTTGACTGTCAAATGATTTTAAAAAAGCCACAAAATTTGTATATATATATATATATATTTTACAAATCGGATATCCGATATGGAAAACTAGGATTGGTGTTTGCTTTGGTGGTGTGTACTAACACCCAAGCCTAAAAAAAAGTCAACACGATATTTTTTGCATTTTTGGGTCAATGAAAGACGTGTTTTTTTCCTCATTGCCACTTTTTGGCCCACCATGATCCTGCAAATACCCTATTGTGAATTATTAAATAAAATACATAACAGGGAAGAACATCTATAGCGCCACTAGTAGCTCCAATAGAAATTAAATATATTTTAAAGTGATTTATGAATTTTAAATTTTTAAATTTTTTGATTTATGTTATTTCAAATTTCTATTAAAATAAAATATATTTGTAGAATTAATAGCTCTATATGTGTAATAATATAATTTAATTATGACATTAATAATACCTTTTCAAGTTTATTTTGGTCTAATAAATATTTTAAATGTATAAATTAGTAATCAACAAATCTTATAATTATGATGATATATAAGTAGAATATTTTTTTATCTCAATATACAAAGTGAGAGCACTTCTAGATTACTACTCATAGTGTCACAAAAATTACATTATAACATCACAATACTATATAATAATAAACTCATAAAAAAAATCATTAAATACTTGAAATCATTTAATAAAATGATTTTATTTTTTTACATCAAAATGTAGTTCAAGATGACACAAAGTTTCAATTATTATTGAATCTCTCTATTTTACAAAATCGCATAAATGTATAGAAATAGAACATATGTAATTATAATGAATAAACAAATATATTTTTCCATTAATATAGTTAAATGCCTTAAATTTTTTATAATCATATAGTATAATTGGCATCTCAACTTCTTTATCATTACTACATATATTCCTCAACCATTTTATAATCACATAGTATAATTGGAATCTCAACTTCTTTAACATTACTAGACTCCATGAATTAACAATGTGGATGCTTTACCACACATCCCTTAGTAAAATCAATGAAATTGATAATATTTAAGTAGGTGTGTGCTACCATCTATGTAAGTGGGATCACTCGTTAAACAAACCTTTGCATATTCTCTAACTTAATTTTGATTGTTTGAGCATTTTAGCATATCTCATGAGGTCAAATGTTAAGAATAAAATCATATATTTTTTATCCCACATAGTAATACACATGCAAGTCATGACCTCAATATGTTTTTATCCCACATGGGATACAATTTTTTTCTTGAAAATAGATATATTCAAATTGGATGGACAATTTGAGATGCTTATATTCAAAATTTTAAGACCTTTCAAAAATAAGAATTATAATCATATTAATCTAGCTTTTAATTACTAAGTCATTTTGAAATTGATGAAATATAATTGAATCAAACATTTTTATTTTAGTTAGTTTTTTATATTTCAAATCCATTGCAAGTATACATTTCAAGACTAATCTTTATTATCTAGGTTAGTTGCTATATCAATTTCTTGATTAATTAGCCCAAATAACTTGAAAAGAAAAGTGTTTTATTTCTAAATTCATTTTGGTGAAGGGCCATTGAATCATATACACCCTAAGAGTTTATTCTTCTACCTTATAGTTTTAAATATGATTTTTTTATTTCTTTATCTTTCATTTTAGAAAAAAAATATTGATTAGGGTTTGTTGGTGTAAATAGGTGTTTTTCCTATCTAGGTCTTATTTATATGTTAAGTCCACTCAGATCGTAGGAAGGAATATTTTTAGTTAAGAATTAGTTGTCACTTATCTTATCTAGTTGGATTTAATTTAATGATTGTGTTCTAAGTTATGTAATGTTGGCTCATGTCTTTTAATTATGACAGTCATTTAATGTTGGTACATCATCACACCTTGCCTATATAAGCAAGACTTCATATGTACATTGCCATATTCATTTTGGCATTCTTTCATTCATAATCATAGCATGGTATTTCTACCATTTCTCTCTTTTGAAAGTTATTTTGTCTTGTAGGTGATCTTGGGGTGTTGAGGAGTTCACCAAAAACTCCTACATGGTATCAAATATTTAGTGTTGCAAACTTCTTCCTAGATCTGAGGGACCAATCTTGGTGTGAATTTTTTGTCGGATATGATTTGGGGTCTTGAGAACCTCTTCATTGAATCCAGGGCATCAGAGAAAGTCAAGTTCAACTTTTGTTTCGCCAAATTTTATCATATATTGACTGATCTACAAGGGTTTGAACGAGGGGTTTAGCTTCTAGATCCGAGGGGTAGCTGATTTTTCAGCACACTTTGAGCCCAAATTAACGTTGTCATCATGTTTAAAAGGCTCGAGAGATGAATTTTGATATAGAATATGCCTATGTTCGGCCTCAAGGTGTTTTTGAGGCAAAAACATTTTACCTAGGAAAGTTGTACGACCCCTCGAGTACAATCGGTATGATATATTAATTTTCACATAAAAATTATTTTAAAATGATATTTTTGTGGTTTATAATATTTTTCAGGATTTTTTTTTTAATATTTGTTGGGGTTTATAAAATTTTCAAGTGGAAATATTTTATCGATTGCATATTTTCTATACTACAGATTAGTGGTTTCTACAGCAAGCATTTATTGCAAGTGGCAGGCAAATTTTTGCAAGTTTTTTTTGGAATTTTTTTATAATGTCGTTGGCTCCCGCAAACCCTTTTTACCGATCACCCCAGTCCTATGCTCTATGGAGGGGGCTATGCCCTGAGTGGCGTGGCCAATGACCCCCCACCCCCCGAGTGCCCTGCCCCAACGACGCCACCGTTGGGAATGGTGGCATTTTAATTTTTTGAGCGTCAGTCATGTGGTCACATGGAGGACCACACGCTAGCCCTTAGGGGCTCATTTTTTGCATCGATTTAGACTGCATATGCCCTAAATAGGGTATTTTTTTCATTTTGTGATAGGGTAAGTGCACAAAGATGGGGGGCCAAAAAGTGGCCACTCCAATTTTTGGTCCTGAAATAAAGAAAATTTGAGCATGTTATAACAAAACACGCTCATGTTATTTGAATGCATTGACAAAATGCAAGTGTGTTATAACACGCTCGTTTTTTGTAAATGCTTTTACAAAATGTGAGTGTGCTATAACACACTCATGTTTTGTTTTGTATTGAAAATTTAGCTAGAATATCATCAACATAATCTTCCATAATTTTATGTATGTAATTATGGAATATCAATTTCATAGCTCTTTGATATGTTGCACCAAAATTCTTTAATCCAAAAGGCATGACAACCCAGCAAAATGTTTGCCAAGGTGTAGTAAATGTTTTCTTGTATTGATCTTGGGTGTTTATAAATATTTGATTATAGCCTAAAAAACCATCCATGAATGATAATAAGGCATGGCTTGCAGTTGAATATACTATCATGTCAATATTAGGAAGGGGAAAATCATCTTTTAAAGATGCTTTATTAAGATCACAAAAATTTGTACATATCCTAATACGATTGTCAGGCTTTCCCACTGGTACGATGTTTGAAATCCATGGTGAATAATCAATAGGATGAATAAAGCCAATATTTTGGAGCTTCTTAATTTCAACCTTAACCAATAAGGCTACCTTAGGATTCATCTTGCATATCTTTTTTCTTAATGGTTTAGCATCTCACACCAAGACAATGTTGTGTGTAACTATCTTAGCGTCAATACTCGGCATATCCGAATAAGTCCAAGCAAAATGTTTAGGAAATTCATGTAACAGTGTTGCATGTTCTTCTTGTTCATCCTCATCAAGGAACTTTCCTATTTGAATCACTTTCTCTT
Source organism: Sequoia sempervirens (assembly GCA_007258455.2). Classification (NCBI taxonomy): domain Eukaryota; kingdom Viridiplantae; phylum Streptophyta; class Pinopsida; order Cupressales; family Cupressaceae; genus Sequoia; species Sequoia sempervirens. The sequence goes on from VDFB02168118.1 coordinate 43,741,954, forward strand.
TGTTAGATGTGTCCATCGGTGCATTAATTGTATCTCCCATAGGTAATGCACTTTGATTTAGAATTTCAGGAATTTGTTCTTCTTTAATATCATTTGTTTTATTTTCTTCACCAAAGTATCCCTTACTAACTAAGGCACAAGTGAATCTTTGTTTGTGGTGATGATTTGGTAAATTTCCATAAACTTCATCATGTTGAAAATAATCCAATGATTCATCACTTGTGGGATCTATTAAATCAGGATGCTTTAAAGTGAGATTAGTCTTAGAAGAATCTTGCATAATGGTGTTGATATTAAGTGAAGGTCTTTTTGATGCTTTTTTAATCTTAGAAGGGCAATATCCAAGACCATTTTTTGTTTCTTGTATGTTAGACTCTATAGGGAAACATATGCCTTGTTCTTTCACACCACACCCTTTTCCACTATAACCTTGTTGCCTCAAGAGTTGATACCCTCTTCCATAAATATTTTCCATTGCTTTCGAGGATGGTGGGTGTTCACAATCAACTTCATCATAATTTTTTGTGTAAGTTGTGTCCTCTTCCATACTTGTTGAATTAGATGCTTTTGAAGGTTCCTCCAAATGTTGTGTTGACATCATCATTGTTTCTTTTCCCTTTTGAGATTCTTTTGTTGTGATTTTGTATTCTCCCATGAATGTAGGTGTTAAATCCATTGAACCCCAATCACCATCCAATAGCTTTGTGAATTCTTCAATAGTCTTCTCTTTTTCTTCCTCTTGCATGGGTTCTACTTTTGAATTTGGTATCAATGTTTTCAAAGGACTTTCCTTGTCTTTCTCAGTGTGCAAACAAATTTCTGGTTGAGGGTCAGCCTTGATTGTATACACCTTGTTGTTATAGGCATACTTTATTAAATGATGAAGAGTTGAAGGTACCCCATTCATTTCATGGATCCATGGTCTACCCAAAAGAAGATTGTATGAGAGATCTTGAGGCATGACATGGATAGGAGTTTGCAATGTGACCTTTCTAACTCTAATAGGCATTGTTAACACACCAAGTGGTTGTTTTCCCACATTATCAAATCCACGAATAGATAAAGAATCAGGTTCAATCATAGTCTTTTCCACTCCAATCTTATCTAAAATGTTTACACTACACACATTAAGAGTCGAACCATTGTCAATGAGAGTATGTTTTATCACACACTTATTAATGACGACCACTATCATAAAAGCCTCATTTTGTTTTTGTGTTTCCAATGGAGGTAACTCATCTTGATGGAAGACAATATCAATGTTAACTGAATTCATACCTTGAATTAGGGTTGCTACATCATTTGGTTGCACACTAGGAGGGACCACTAATTGTTGCAAAGCATTTTGAAGCACAGTATGGTAATTAGATGAAGATTGAATGAGATCCCATAAGGAAATCTTTGCAGGAGTGTTTTTAAGTTGTTCCACAAGATCATACTCCTTTCCACTATGCAAAGGCAAGCGGGGAGCACTAGGAAAAATCGGCTGAGGCAATGGTAATAAGTAGGTATTGTTTGTGGTTGCCTATTGTTCCTTGTGTTATATGTATGAGAAACAGTATTATAACTCAATTGTTGTGAAACATTGTTACTAGTAAGTTGTCTTGCAAAATTCAAAATGGTTCCTTGAGGAAATGGTTTGTTCTTAGGTGGTCCTATGATGAGAACATGTTTGTTTTGAACTTGTGGTCATTGTGAGGGTAGATAGATGGTAAGTTGAGGTGTGATTGCATTAACTTCCCTTTTTTTTGGTTTGTCATAGCAAGTCGTAGTGGACGATCCTTGTGAGACGAAATCCTCAAGGGCTTCATCTAACATATCAAAGTCATCACTACTAAAGGGATTGATGGATATGTTAACTTATAGAAAGAGATATGACATTATCAAATAACTATGATTTCTCCAAGGTTGACCATTTAATGTGTAGTTTCTTGTTTAATGTTTTGAGATAGTTTATGGTTTTTAATGTTTGCAAAATGAGGACTAATCTAATTAAAAAATGCAATGATGTAAAAAGATAAAGAAAAGAACCACAGTTCTGGAATAATCTAATACTAAAATAGAAAAAAAATTCAAATTTCCTCAATATTTCATCAAAAGAACAACTTTCTTTAGCATTCAAATCATACTGTTTTAGAATTTCAAAAGACATAACAACATAAATAGAATGTAGAAATAGACACAAAAATGCACCCAAAAATCCACCAGAATACCTGGAAAAGGATGGATTCACCATAGGGCGAATGAATCCTTGCACAGAGGTTGCAAAAATTAAAATATGAGTTTCAAGCTTACTACTAGAGTTTCTTGTTTTTGGTTTCATATTTTGATTTTAGTAACTGATTTTCCAGATTTTGACTGTCCAATTGCAAATGCAAGAAGGGACAACAATGGACAAAAGTGACAACTTTTTTGAATGTGATTTTAACTAAAGTGACAACTTTTTTGAATGTGATTTTAACTAAATTTGCTAATATATATATATACATTCTAGTTAGGATTTTCAATTTTTCATTCTAGTTATTATTTAAGTTAATTATATATATATATATATATATATGCCTATATATATATATATATGCATCACATATACATATACATTTTGTACATATATACATATGTATACATATATATCTGTATACATATACTATATGCATTATATACATATGTATGTGGCATGCATATATACACATATCACTATGTCCCATATATATACATATGTATATATGTATGCATATATATGTATACATGTATATATATGCATATATGTATATATATGTATATATGTATATATGTATATTATATATATATATATATATATATATAATATATTGTATTGTTTATATATATAAATATATATAAATAAATATAAACATATATAATATATTATATTGTTTTTGATAATATAAGTTACATTGTGATAGTTAGCATCAATGCCAACGACTTGTTAAGGGAGTTTTGGTTGTTTTATGGTAATTAAACATGCCAATATATACATGTTAAGGGAATTAAATTAAAAAAAATCATATAAACCTCTACGTGAGGATTAATGCCTCTATCGAAGGCTATATGCCAAGTGTAAACGAGATAATAATGCTCTTCATTAAAAACATAGTGGGACGAGATTTTAACTGTATTGTGGCATGCCTTTAAGTTTTCAGTTTTTACTATTATTAGCATGGTTGTTAATGAGAAAAGAAGTTCATGTTTTAGAAGTTATTATCATTCTTATTATTATGATCTATGAGGAAGAAGAACAGGGGTAAGTCTTTGAAGAAAAGAACTTTTGTTTGCCAGAGGTGAATATATATGACTTATGTAGATAGTTCTTGAGGATTTTTATTTGGAGAATTCATATTATTGATAGCTATGGGTTATACTGAGGAGAATATATAAAGAAGAGCAGAGTTTTTCAAACTATAAGCAAGTCGTGGACATTTGGAAAAGCTTGACAAGAGTATTGTAGTTGTGCATTGGAAATTTGGAAGTGCCAAAGTAGAAAAATAATATAGGTATGAGTACAAATTCTATTTTCATTCTTTATTTTTGGAAATATATAGATAAAGTTTCATATTTGAGAGTCAATAAGAGTTTT
>VDFB02168118.1:43745648-43777512 GCA_007258455.2 Sequoia sempervirens
CTGGAGGTGAATTTGGGAGACTGATCCCTGGTTCTAGCTCCAACCTTTGATAAGATCCCTATCCTTATATGTCACCTCAAAAATCTACCAAGGCCCTCAAAAAAAAAAAAAAAGATACAAAGGTAAAGGATCTCCTTGTCTGAGTCCCCTTGAAGCCAAAAAGGAAGAGAAAGGTGATCCATTGATCAAAACAGAGAAGGAGGATGTGGTCACACAACTCATAACCCAAGAGAATCGGTTAGGATGAAACCTGAAGGCCACAAACATATGGTGAAGAAAGGACCACCTGACCCTGTCATAATCTTTAGACATATCCAATTTTATAAACATTGCTTTCTCCTTGGAAGAGGACATGGAATGCACAACTTCTGTCGCCACCACAATCCCATCCACAATTTGATGACCTTTTACAAAACCCCCTTGCTCCATAGATATTAAAGAGGCCAAGCAAGTTTTCAACCTTTCTACAATCAGCTTAGTAATAATTTTAAAAGAAACATTACATAAAACAATAGGCCTAAAAGAATCAAAGGAGTTGGCTCCATCATTTTTAGGAATAAGAGCAAATAAGGTTGAGTTAAGAGCCTTGAGAATTTTCTTATTAGTTTGAGACTCTCTAACCACCTCTAGAAAATAAAAATTTAGGATATCCAAAAACTCCTAGAAAAACTCAACGAGAAATCCATCAGAACCAAGTTCTTTACCTTTCTTCATCTAGAAAACAATGCTCTCAACCTCCTCCAGAGAAACAGGCTTTAGAAGTAATTTGTTCATCTCCTTGGAAACAATTAGAGGAATACAATCAAGGACAATATCCTCCTCAACCACCACCATTAGGTTATCTTCCATGAAAAGGAAAGAAAATAATCTAACAACTTCCTCATAAATGGCTTGAGAAGAAGAGAGAAGATCCCCTTGCCCTGAAATAATATAAGTCACCAAATCACCATACCTTCTTTCCTTGACAAAATTATGAAAAAAAATAGTGTTCTTCTCCCCCTCCTAAATCCAATCAGTGTGAGCCTTCTGTTTCCAAAAATGTTCCTCTTGTAACTCCCATTCAGCTAGATCCCTAGAAAGTCTAGACTCTTCCTAGAGTAACTCCACTACAATGCTCTCTTCCTTAGTTATGAAAGTGATGCTATCCAAATGAGCCTAAACTTTCTTTTTCTCAATGAAAATATTCCCATACGAATCTTTGTTCCATTTTTTAAGCTTGCACTTAACAAACTGAAGCCTCTTGAAAAAGGAGAACATAGTAGTACCAAAGGTGGGATTCCCTTCAAACCACCAACCCTCAACCAATTGGTGAAGACTACGATCACGAAACCACATAAGCTGGAATTTAAAAGGAGAGTTTTTGGACATAGAAAACCGAAGGGATGAAAATTTAATAAGCCAATGATCCAACCCTTTCCATCCTAAAATTTTAGAAGAAGAAGCCCAATAATCTCCAAACCAATGGTTAGAAACAAGGAATCTATCAATCCTCTTAGAAATAGAACTCTCCCCACATATTCTGGTATGCCAAGTAAAAGTCCCATTAACAAGCTTCACATCCACCAACTTGAGAGAAGAGATATTATCACACATTAAGGTCGAAGAAGGACCCAAATGACCTAAACCACCATATTTTTCTTTCAGGCAACAAATAGAATTGAAATCACCTGTAAGAATCCAAGGACAAAAAGGTGCCAAAGATCTAATGAATCTAACTTGAGACTACAACACTGTCTTACTTGGAAAATCATTAGGTGCATAAACATTGAAATAAAGAGAAACCACTCTAGAATCCAAACAAGACACAAGCATTGAAAGAGAATTCTTACAAGCCACCCACCAGAGAGGAGTTATCTTACAAGGATTCCAAAGGCAAGCAACACCCCCAACCAAACCATGAGCTCCAACAAACTAGCATAGACCTCTCCTCCAGACTTTGGAAGAAACATTACACATTTCATCCACATAAAGTTTAGTTTCCTAGATAAAAATAATATCCAAATTGTAATCACAAATCAAATCGTGGGTAGAATTTTGTTTAGGGATGCTACCCAGACCCCTTGCATTCCATGAGAGCACAATTGTTTGTGGTATGAAGCAAAGTGAGAGTCCAGAGTCTTAACAATACCCGATTCCACTAAGGACTCACCCATTATCTTCATCGTTTCCATATCCTTTTTCCTACCCACCTTTCCCAACTCGTCTACCACTCCCTTCTTTAAAATTTTCTGATTTATTCCCAACTAGGGCATATTTTTCTTTTTACCATCTTCCTTTGTGCCAGAGTCTGTAGCTAGATCAATATTTACCTCATTGTCCTCAATTTTTGGAAGGTTCTCACACAAAGGATTATACACCATACCTAACACTGGGACACCACCAAGCCCTTGAGTATCCACAAATGTCTCAATAGAATTTGGTGACTTTGAACCTCCATCCTTTAAAGTCCTAGCAAAAATTGCTTCATGAATAGGAATTTGGGAAATATGAGAAGATAGGTCCAAACCTTGGGTGTCCTGGCCTCTAAGAGAAAGATCATGCTCCATTGAATCCAGGTCCTCAAAATTTTTGAGGACATCAAACCTATTACCAATCCGTCATTTTTTCACAACGTTGTTTTGTCTTGCTGCCCCCTAGCCTTGGACCGACCTTTTACAAGAATAAAACCCTTTGAATCCATTCCCTCATTTTGAAATGGGGCTTTACCCTTTGCATTAGGCTTAGAAACCTATTGCTTAGGCTGAGAATGTTGAGCACTACCTCCTAATTTGGGGTAATTTTTTTGTAAATGTCCATACTCATGAAAAAATGTACAACAAAAAGGAAGAGCTTTGTAATCCACCTATTGAATCTAGCTCATACCTCATAATTTAATCTCAACAGATTTGGGTAGTGGAATGTTTAGATTAATTTCCACACAAATCCGAGCAAAGGAGGTCACCCTTCAAGCAAGGGTTTGGTGAGAGGGTTCCAAGGGCTTCCCCAAAGCCCTCACAATAGAATGCATGACATATTTCTACCAAAACTCCATCAGAAGTCAAGGCAGTTAGATCCACATAGGGATCTTTGATGGAAGCTCTTCAGAGGGATCAAACCCCAAATGCCATGGTTTAATAAAGAGCCCAACTTGATTATGGAAATAAGGGCCACCTTCAAAAAACATTTGATGATCTACAAGCCTAAAAAATATAGAAAAAAATAACCATTTTCTCCAAGGATAATCTCCATATCTCCCTTCGGGCTCCAGTTTCTTTGAGCTCATGCTTCCAAAAAGGGAAATGAAATACAGACAACCATGAACTTGCAAATTAAAGCATGATCTGCTAAGCACATGAAATATTTTGTAACAACCTCAAGATTGATCACCACAATCGAGCGATCCTTGCTCCTTTTCAGGAAACGAACTAGTTTTTATTTCATTTCCAAAGAGAGAAATTACTCTGTGCCTTTTTCGTAGCTTGTAAAAGAAAATTAATGACATCGCCATACCCTGATGAAGATGAATCCCCATTTATATCAACCATTTTGAAATACATCTGAGAGGGATCCTCGAGACCCCCAGAGGGTGCTATGGAAAGTACGACCACACAACACCAAACACAAAATCACAAAGAAGACATAAAATTTAAAAATAAAGGGAAACGATGAACAATCCAACAATTGAAATAAAAGCTAGCCCTGCATGTATAGACCCCACCCTCCCCATGACACAACTCATACAAATAGGGGGCATGCACAACCCCTTGAGCTTGCATTGAGTAGAACAGGCTGCTTAGAATCTCGCGGCCTACCCCATGCCAAACTCCACTATCGCCATCCTTACCATCTTCAACTTCATTCCTCTCAAAATTTAATTTATTTAATAATTTATATTTTTTTATTTTTTAATATTGATTTTTTCTTTCAATTAATGTTAATATTGTGTGTAATATTTTAATTATATTTTTAGCTACATATTTTATTAATATTTCAATTCTAATAAATTAAAAATTTAGTTTTATTTTTTTTATTTAATGATTTATTAACTTAATAAGTTTATTATTTATTATTATTTCTTTAAAAAACATTCTATAAGATACATTTAATAATGTTATAGGCCTCCATTGTTTTATTAATGTCTTGTCTCCTTCTTTGGGGATGAGTTTTATAATCCCTTTGTTAATTTGTTTCCCAAGAGACCCTTTTTTATGGCCTCAATTTAGACATGGAGAAGGTTTTCACATACCCACTCTAAGTTTTTCTTGTAGAACTCAGTGGGGCAACCCATCAACCCTAGGAAACTTGTCAGGGTTGAAGGACAATAATGTTTGAGAAATTTCCTCAATAATTTCTCTACTAAGAAGTTCAACATCTTTTGAGGAGATCTTTTTTGGGATTAATTTTCTTTACATCTCTATGGCTTTGTGGTTTTGGAAGTCATCCCCCTCAAATTTGAAAAGGTATGTCTTAAGGGATATCTTACCCAAATTGATAAGTTACACTCAGTTAGGGTTTATTAAAGGCATATACGTCCTTGAAAATTTAATAACTAGTTGGGAAGGGATGGATTGGGATAAGAGCTCTTTGTAACATGTCAGATTGCTTCTCCTTGACTTTGAAAAAGAATACGCTAGAGTGGAGTGGCCATTCCTCATAATGACTTTGGAAGCCTTTGGTTTTCCTAGTATGTTTTGTAAAATGATGGAGACCTTACTATAGGACACTGCCACCCAAATGGAAATAAATGGCACCCTGACAAACTCGGTCTTGTTGGGCAGATCAATAAGACAAGGTTTCCCCCTTGCTCTGGCCTTGTTTGTAATTGCTACTGAGGTGCTTTACTTCCTATTAAGGGACAACATGGTAAGTCCTAAAGTAAGAGGCCTAATCCTACCTAATGATAATGAGTTAATAAATATCCATTTTTATGACGACACAACAATTTTCATCAATTTAAAAGAAGAAAACTTTAACAATTTAGTGAAAAAGCTAAACATTTTTAGTGTTGCTTTTGGAGCTAAAGTCTCCAAACCAAAATCAACACTTCTAAGTTGTAAAACCTCCCCCCAAGATGGTTCAACAAGATAGGGATCCAATGGGGTAGTCCAAACACCCAAGGTTCTTAGGTTTTCCCTTCGCTATTAATCTAAACCTGAAAGAAATGTGGAATTGGGTCAAGAATAAAATATAAAAAAATCTTGATAGCTAGAACAAAAACTATCTTTCATTAGCTGGAAGATTCTTGGTTTTCCAGAAAATTGTTTCCTCATACACCATTTACTACTCATCGGTGTGGGTTTTCAATAGTTACCAAATTGAAGAAGTGCAAAACAAGATCATGCAATTTCTCTAGTCCGATGGTAAAGGAAAAAAAAAGGAAACATGTGATTTGGAATTGTTGTTGCATTGATAAGGAACTTGGGGGGCTTGGGTTGAAAGACCTTAAGCTACATGGCATAACTTTGTCAGTAAAATGGATAATTAACTCTAATGGAAATGAACCTTGGAAAATACTGGTGAGGAAAAAATTGAAAGGGTTGTCCCAAAAAAAGCAAAGGCCTGGAAGGACAACTCAGTGTGTAATATTTTACTAGGGGACTTCCCTGTCTTGCCTAGTGGCTTACTAATATTCAAAACTATATGGAAATCTTGGGAATTTATTAAAATAAGCATAACCAGTAGTGAAAGAATTGATAAAAATAAGTATATTAACTATAAAAATAAATCTATATGGTGGAACCTGAAACATAAAGAAAAACACCTTGCCCTTCTCCAAGGATGCTCGACAAAGGCCTAGGAAAAAAAAGGTATAAAAAATATAAAGATTATTGTTACTAATTACCAATTAAAATCTTGGGATGCCCTTAAGAATGAATTTGATCTACCCAAAACACAATGGAGAACTTATACCGTTATAAGATACTCATGGAAAATATAAAAAGAACCAACAAACAATAGGAATTGACGTGATAATAATGGGGTTATTAATATGGGAAACTACATATGGGAAGATGAAACCAAAATGGACACCTTGAACTCAAAAAATCTACAACACTCTTAGTGAATCAAGATGCATCATTAAACATGTTAATAGAAATTGGGGACTAAAGGAAAATGAAAGAAGTTCAAAAAAATTATTTAAATGGAATTGGATAGCATAGTTGAGCCAAAAAAGGTATGCTTCAAATGGTTTTTGTTACTAAAAAAACTCCCTTATTCCATAACTGGAAATGTTGTTGAAATTTTTGATGTATGCAAAAAACCGAAAAACTCTAGAACATATATTATTTCATTGCTTCTTTGCAAAAAAAAAAAGTTCTTATTCCTTGTTGATCCTAAAGATTGGGGAAATTGTAACTCCATTAACAAGAAAGAAATTTTATTTGGCCAAAGTGTAAATTTTGGAATAGTTGATAATCTATTCTAGTTAGTTTTAACTAATGAAATTCTATGGTATATCTAGAAAACAAGAAATGAGGAGAAATATCAAGGGAAAAAGAGAGCACTTGCTGATTCTTATAGAAGAATCACCTATTTTTCTATCTCCATGTAGGTAACAATGACACTTGGGATATCAAAGGCAAAACTTTTGAAGCAGAAAATGGACGAAAAGATGGAAATAAGCAAAGAAGAGGAAACCAACACAAGACATTGGTCATTCAAATCCAAGGACAACACACCCTTCAAGTAAGAACTAATGAAATTATAGAGAAAGTATAACAACAATGAGTGCAAGAAAACATAAATATGTAAACCTTTGAAGATCATACAACAAAATCATTGTAAAAATTTTCTGACTATATAAAAAATATTTTTATTAATATTTGGATTTTGATATGTTTTGACCCTGCATTTAATTTAATTTATTTTAATTTTTAATTTATATATATATATATATTTTAATTATTTGTCTTTTCTAGAAATTATAAATAATAATTAAAAAATGATTAAATTAAATTAATTTATAATTATTTATCTTATTGAAATTTTAATTATTGTAAAATAATACTATTTTGATTTTTTAAAAATATTTATATAATAAAATGAACTTCAAACTTAAAATTTGAATTAAAATTTATGAAGTTAGAGAGAAGCTAAATTTTGATTAGTTGTTTCATCCCAACAATCCAAGGATAATACATGTGCTTTGGGATTTATGCTCAAGGTAACATTTAATTTTATTAAGGATATGATGATTCACCTTTAAAACCTCTTCAATATACCCATTGCACACTTAAGGAGGAAAAAAATAGAGAGAAAGAGAGAAAATAGAGACGAAGAGAAATAAAGAGATAGATAGAGAGAGAGAGAGAGAGAAATAGAGAAATAAAAAGAGAGATAGTATATAGATATAGAGGTAGAGATATAGAGGAATAAATAGGGAGAGACAAAGAGAAAGAGATAGGAAGATAGATAAAGAAAGAGAGGAAAATAGAGAAGAGGAGAGACATAGATAGATATAGTCACATAAAGAGAGGGATAGCGAGATAGAGAGATAAAGAGAAATAAGAGAAAAAGATATCTATAAAGGTAGAGAGATCAAGAGATAAATAGGAAAAGGGGAGATAAATAGGGATATCAAAAAATATTGAGGAGAGAGATAGGGAGAGGGAAAGAGACGAAGAGAGGAAAATAGAGAGAGATAGATAGAGGAAGAGAGAAGGGAAGATAAATATAAAGAGAAATAATGGAGAGAGGAAGAGAGATTTTGAGAGATAATAAGAAATATAGAGATACAAAGTGAGAAAAGGATATAAAGAGATTTCTCTCTTTCTCTTCCCATCTCCTTATATATAAATCTCCATATGTACCTCTCCCTACCTCTCTCTCTATATATCTCCCTCTCTCTACCTATCTCTATATACAACTTCCTATCTCTATCTTTCTATCCCTCCATCTCTCTCTTTCATTCTCTCCCTCTCTCTCTCTCTCTATCCATCTCCATATCTATCTCCATATATATCTTCCTCTCTATCTCTCTCCCCTATCTCTATATCCTTACCACTCCCTACATCTCTCTCTTTTCCCTCTATCTTTCCCATTATATATCTCTATATCTCTCCCTCTCTCTATACATATCCCTCCCTCTTTCTATCCCTATCTATCCCTCTCTCTCCCTCTCTCCCTATCACTCTATCTTTCTAAATCTCTCTACTCCTCTATCATCTCTCTATTTCTCTCCCTCTTTCTCCCCCCTCTATCTATTTACATATATATTTCTCCCTTTTTATATCTATCTTATTATCTCTCTTACTAAAACACACACACACACTCCATGTTTCTCCCTCCCTATCTGTATCTCTATATCTCTCTCACTCTCGCACAAACACTCCCCTGTTTCTCCCTCCCTATCTCTATCTATATCTCTCTATCTCTCCCCCTCTATCTATCTTTCTCCCTCTATCTCTATTACTTGTATCTATCATCTCCTTTTATCTCTCCCTTTCCCCCTCTATTTATATCTTCTCATCTCTCCTCCCTCTCCCTCTCCCTCTCTATTTATATCATCTCTCTCTCTCTCTCTTATTTATCCATCTCTCCCACTCTCTATATACCACTTCCTATATCTTTATATTTCTCTCTCCATGTCCCCTCTTTCATCATCTCTCTCTCTCTCTCTCTCCCCTTCCATCTCTCCCTCTATATATTTATCTCTCTCCCTTTATTTTTCTGTCTCTCTCACACCTTTTATATTTTCCAAGTTATATCTATCTCTCTATCTCTCCTTTATATCCCTATGTCTTGTTGAGGGTCAAAACAACACAAAAACATTAGACAGAATATTACTATTCTATTTCTCCTAAAAGAGAAAGATAACACATGGTGACCTAACTCCCAAGGTCCTGGTAATTGGTTCTCAATTATGTTGATATCACTCAGTGGTTGATATAACTATAATGTTCAAGGGGCCTTTGCTGGTAACAAGGAATAGGACTGCATAGCATCAATTAGTCTACGTTTGGGGGGGGGTTTAAATAAAAGAAAAAGATGAATCAGAGCTTCAAATCAAAGAAACATGAGTAAAATTCTTACATATCCAGACATGCATATCAATAATGAGTGTTTATCCCACCTAACCACAACTATAGCAAGATGCAATCCATAGAATAAACTATGCTATTGCATACATCCATAATGCTAATTCAAATACCATCAACATTCACTAAACTTTCTTCAAAAAAATCACTCACTCATCATCTAAAACATAGATCAAATGAATACAATAACAACTTTATCCATAGATAATCCAATGATATAATCTTGAATCCAATTCCTTCTAGTGGCTTTCATCAAATAAGAAACAATTAAGCACAACAAAAATCGCTAGCATATGGATTGATCATGTACCATTAACCTTATCAAAATAGATCCAAACTTTTAAAAACACAACATAAAGATGTATGAAAAACCATAAAATAACCAAGTTTTACTGAACTTTTATAGTCTCTTTCTCCTAAAACATAGAAATTCTAGATCTAATCTCTATTTTCTATCATTAGGTGGCTGATCTTCCTTCAATTAGCCGACCTTTACAAAGTAGAACCTAATAATACATATAGGGTGCCACATGCACAAGTTTCTCAATTATCAATCAAGATCCACAATTAATGGAACCAGAACTGAACACAGAAGTGGACTCATGAACCCCTGTTCCAAAGCTAATTACTTTGTTGTGCCAACAAGAAATCTGATAATCCAAGAAGAAAGTGAAACCAACGGCTCAAACTCAAAGTTGAGCTCATGTCAAAACCCAAAAAAAGAGGAGAAAATCATATATCAAGTATGGTGAAAAGAGTTAGTTCACTTTTGCATTGAATGCTCAAGGATGTACTTGTCATAACTAGAGAACACTTGTTGAAGAGTACTTGAATCAGGTCCATCCAACCAATCATCTTCAAATCTAATCCTTTCAAATTCTGCAGAAACCAACCTTTGCATCTCCTTTAACTTGATTAACTCCTTTCTAGCAGTTCTTATCTCCTCCTTGATATCCATAAACTGATATAATCATAAATTATCCCCATCGTCTCCCTTTTGCATAATTTATCTCAAGGTATATGGGAGTTGTTCCACTTTGATCTTCTTCGGTCTAACTCCTTGCCATGAAGTTTCACCTGGTTGGCTTCTCTGAGAAGCCTCATCTGATGCCCCCAACATTTCTAGATTCTTGCAAAAACTATGCCTCTATCAGAGGCAGAACCATAGAAGTATTAGGCATTAAAGATATTTCTTAACATGTGGCGGGGTCGGGATCAAAATTGGATAAAAACCAAAACAAGGATGGAAGCGGGGATGGAACGGGAACCAGATCATAACTAAAACGGGGTCGGAAGCGGGACGGGAATGGGAACTGTACCAGAACTAATTGTTAGTTCCCACATTCAACTTCCACTCCGGATCCAGTTCTGACAAAAGGACAACCAAAACATGACACAAGAGGATGGGGGCATAGACAAACTGGAAATGGAACTTCACAAAGTTCAAAGTTTGACTCCAGGTCTGGCTCCGGTCCTAACCAAAAAGCAAAGAACAAAACACAAACAAAAGGGAAGTGGGACTAGAGCGAACACCAGACCCGGCCTAAACAACAAAGAAAACAGGGAAGAAAACCAGCAGAGACAGAGTCGGAACGGGGACACAATCTGGAAACTTAAAATTTCATACTTTCATTCCAATCTCGATTCCGATTCCGCGCGAGAAAACAAAAAAAACACAAGGAAACGACCAACAAACAAGAGGATGAACCAGCCCAAGTATTCATTGAAAACAACCAACAGAACAAAGGAGAAACAAAAGAGAAGACAAAGTCGAAGTCAAAACGATATCCAAACTACAAACCTTGAAAGAGTTTCGTATTTAGATTTGGTTCTAGACCCGCCTCCGATAGAGCAATAGACAGACTTAGGAGCAAAACAAACAACTCCTAAGACCCAACCAAACAACCAAAGGTGAACAAAACAAAAGAAAAAAAAGGGGAACCCATTTTGTTCCAAAATAAAATAAAATGGGGTGGTTATGCAAGGTATAACAAATGGCGACTCGGCTGGGAAAAATGGTGTACCCATTTTTAAGATATTGAAGAATTTAGTCACCCCAAAACTTATAATTTATGAGACATGTTAACTTAAGTGTGATCATAATATTTAAGTAAAGTTGAGTTGGAATATCAAATGCAAAACCATCATAAACTACTGCTTGAATCTGAGTGTGTGCATGCTTATGGTGCATCCTTCTTTATTTGAGCTTTCTCCACACCTAAACAACTATACCTATGATCCAAGCTACATGGGTTAAGTCCTTCGACTGTCGTGCAATGGAATCCTGGGTATTGCTCTGCTACTAGTCAAGCGTCCATAGCCCTAATGGAGATACCTCTAGTTCTCTCAAAGCATTCCTCTATTGCTAGTTAGGCGTCCATAGCCTCGATAGAGATACTTGAATTACCCATTTAGTATTGAGTTTTCCTTTTATTTTAGTGCTTCTCTTCTATTATTTATTTTAAAGGCCTTTCTTGTGAAAAAAATCTTTTCAAAACCCTTCTCAATACAAAGACATTTATAGTCTGAGATGTGGGTTGAGAACTACAGTGGATCCTATGACAGTTTTGGGGAAACAATTTTTTCACTTCAATCGAAGATATAATCACTTTGAGGTGAATAGGAACTTTATAGTCAGATGTTTTATCTATTTTGTGATAGATTTCAATGATAGTTCAAGAGGTTATCTACAATATAACTTACTCCTAATAGCCTTCAGACTCATGCTAAAATGACCATAAGGCATGAGCCTTAGAACAAAATCTTTCAACATATATGCCTAAAAATGCCTAAACCAATTTCTCTCCTAGTGCCTACAACATTCTTTGAATAACAACCCCAATATTTTAAGATGGAAAGAAAAGAGAATCCCCAAAGAAGAAAACAAAAACAGACACAAAACAACAACATAAACAAAGAGAAGGAAAGAAACAACAAACAAACATCC
This sequence comes from Sequoia sempervirens, assembly GCA_007258455.2. Classification (NCBI taxonomy): domain Eukaryota; kingdom Viridiplantae; phylum Streptophyta; class Pinopsida; order Cupressales; family Cupressaceae; genus Sequoia; species Sequoia sempervirens. The sequence goes on from VDFB02168118.1 coordinate 43,757,613, forward strand.
AACAGAAGCAAAGAACCAGTAATTACACAAAATACATATATACAACTAATTCAGAAACTCAAACCTTTATGATCTGAAGTAATGCTTGAGAAACTACCCATTGATCGGCAATAGAATAGGTTCTCCCGTCAAGGTGGTCAAACGAAAAGCGTTCTCACCCAATATCTCAGATACTTGATATAGACCTAGCCAAAGTCTATCAAATTTCTGGTGATCATCCTTTTTCTCCTTAGCCTTATTCCACAACAACACCAGATCTAAGATTTTGAATGCCCTAATCTTAGATATTTTGTCAAACCAACATTTGACAACAACCTAATGTTTGAAAAACTATTGTAGAGCAGCGTCTCTCTATTCTTCCATGTTTAAAAGGTTATTTAATCTTACCTCAATCCGGTCATCTCTTGTATAAAAATCCTGCATGAACTTGAGAACAGGTATCTATAAGTGTATGGGGAAAACCAAATCTTGGCCATAAACTAATTTAGAAGGGGAATTTCCTAGAGCAACCTTAATACGGGTTCGATCTGCCCATAAGGAAAATCTTAACTAGGTATGCCAGTCCCTAGGATTACTTTCAAGTAATTTCTTTATCACTTCTAATAGATTCTTGTTAGTAGATTATGCTACACCATTTCCCTAAGGATAATAGTTAGAGGAATATTTCAAGATGATTTTATGTTCGTAAGCCCATTGTATGAATTCAGCAAATGAAAAGGCAAGGCCATTGTCACATACCAGGACGAAAGACACTCCAAACCTGATAACAATGTTTTCAGTAACAAATTTGATAACCACCTTAGTGGTGTTGTTATTGCATGGTTGAGCCTCAGTCCAACGGGTGCAATAGTCTGTAGCAGTTAGAATGAATTTGTGTCCTATAGAAGAATTAGGATTAATTACCCCAAAAAAATCCAATGCCCATTGGGAAAATGGTCTTACCTCATATACTAGTTGTAGAGGAATTGTTGTATTACACTCCTTTGATGCAGAATTATGACATGTATGACATGTCTTGACATGTTGATGTGCATCCCTGAACACATGGGGCCAATAATATCCTGACCTGAGGATTTGATGGGCCAAAGAATCTGTAGATTTGTGTCCTGTGCCATGCCTACCATGGAATTCAACCATGGCATGCTTGGCTTCTTTCTAATCCAGACATCGCAGGTACACCTCCTCATAATTTATTCTATATAGAGCCCCTCCTTTGAGCATGTAATGAGCACTCTTCATCCTCAGTGCCCTCCTCTGGGTAACATTCATTCCTTTTGGGCATCTGTTATTGAGAAGGAGAAAAATCAAGTCAATATACCATGGGTCTTTGGTGAATGAGTGCACAATATATTGCTGACAGGTAATATTCTTGTCAACATCTTCCATGTCCTTTGATAAACCTTGTCCTCAGATAAGTTTCATTGGATGGATCTCTAAATCATACTCTTGTAGGATAGCCATCCATTTTCCTCTTCTTTCCCCTAATTCACTTTGCATAAGGAGAGACTTAATCGCTGGATCAGGCACTATAGCAATAACTTGGCTTCTCATAATGTAATGCCTGAATTTTTTTACTGCTCGTACTAATGCAAAGGCCTATTTTTCCAAGGGTGGGTACCTGACTTTTGCATTCTTGAATGGCGAGCTCATGAAGGAAATTGTCCTTTCATCTCCTTACCTCTGTGTTGTGTTAGGATTGTTGCACATGAATGATCAGATGCAAATGAATAAATATAAAAGGGCTTTAGGTAATTTGGGCTGGTCAAGACCAGTGCCTCAGATATTGATTGCTCAATCTATGAAAATGTAGATTTAGCCTCATTGCTCCATTCAATTTTAGCATCTTTCTTCATCATCTCATTGAGGGTTTTGACAATTTCTGCAAACCTTGTTATGAACTTCCTTACAAAATTAATCATGCCGAAGAAGGACCTCATCTCCTTTTTACTTCCTGGCATCGTCAATTTCAAAATGGCCTCGACTCTGTTAGGATCTATGGATATTCCTCTTTCTGATATCACATGCCCTAGAAGTTTCCCTTCAGAAACTCCAAAGACACATTTCTTGGGGTTTAGAGATACTCCATAGCTGATACATCTCTTAAGGACCTTTTCTAAATCAGCAGCATGATCCTCTCTCTTCTTGGAAAAGATTGTCAAGTCATCCACATATATAATAATACACTTACCTATCAAATCTTTAAAAGCCACATCCATTACATGCTAAAAGGTAGCTCTAGCGTTAATGAGGCCAAACGACATGCGTCGATAGGAAAATATTCCCCATTTTGTAGTAAAGGAAGTCTTCATCCTGTCCTCATGGCTGACAAGCACTTGGTTATACCCAGAATAGCCATCTAAGAACAACATCATCTGAGATCCATTGACAGTTTGTAATACCTCATCAAGAGAAGGAAGTGGATAGTTATCCTTCTCTGAGGCTTTGTTTAGGTTCCTGAAGTCAATGCATAGCTTGATCTCCCCACTTTTCTTACGTACTGGAACTAGATTGGCAACCCACGTGGAGTTCCTTACTAGGAAGATGATCCTTGCTGATAAATTTTTTTGCACTTCCTTATGTATTAATGGTTCGATCAAAGTGTTGACTGGGTGTTGCTTTTGATGAAAGGGCTTGGCTTCTGGATTTAGCGGTATTGTGTGTGTGATCATATAGGTGTCAAAAGTCTTCAAATCTTCATAACTCCAAGGAATTTCCGCAATATCTTCTTTCAACACCTTAATTATTTCATTTCTGATCTCCTTAGGGCAGGTCTTTCCTACAAGGACATTTATTTCAGGACCCAAATTAGCCAAATTAATAGATTCATACTTCCCTCCTTCACTTTGCATTGGCACTCTCTCCCGATCCTGAGGATCATAATCAAATATTATTTCTAAGGCTACCATCCCCTTGGGGATTTTGTTACTCTTTAAGTTCATTATTCCTTTTGTATCACAACCTTCAGGGTCCCATTCTCCCTGATCTCTATCTAATTCATCTATGATCTACCCTTCGAAGACATTTGAACTTGCCAACAAGGCGAGTATGTGTTGGTCGTCATCGAATACCTGAAGATTCTGAGCATTATCAGGGACTGCTGGGATTGAAACTAGTTCAAGTGAAAATCTTTTCAATTTGGAGTCCTGCATAGGCTCCAAAGTACTAGCAGTAAGTGCCAAAGCATCTGCAATCTGATTTTGTTCCCTAGGAATCAAAGAAATTCTGAAAGCATCAAAGTCCTCAATCAGATTCCAAACTCTATTTCTGTAAGCAACCAATCTTTTGTTATGGCAAGTATATTGGCTGTGAACCTGTTTGATAATGATTCCAGAGTCCCCCATCACCATAAGAGATGTGACCTTCTTCTAATGGGAAAAAATTAAGCCCCTAGCAAGTGCTTCATACTCTGCCACGTTGTTCGTGCAACCAAATTGTAGCCTATAGGAAGCAAAGTAAGTCTTCCCCTTTGGATTGGTTAATTCCACCCCTGCTCCACTTCTTGATTTGGACTTAGAGCCATCAAATTTCAGACTCCATAATTGATCTAGGGCTAGGATCTCTTTCTTTTTTTGGCTTACAATTTTTTGCTTGGTAGAAGTATATGGCGGCTCAGACTGGTGTTGATCATCAGTATTTGAAAGTAATTGGGGGCACAGTTCACCAGGAGATTCTCTTGAATTCAAAATTTGTTCAGGAAGTGATTCCTGAACTTCCTCTTGAGTCAAGTCATGATTTAGTACCTTTGTGACCAATGCCTGGGTAAGTGTAATTAGCAAAGACTGAGATTCCTCAGTCTCTAGTCATAGTTCAGAACACAGAACTTGAGTCTGCTCAAGTTGAGAAGATGATTCCCTTTGAGAAAGGCCAACTCTCGTAAGGATGGTTGCATCCTTTGCTTGAAATGGAAATTCATTAGTGGAGGCTTCAGGTTGACATTCACAAGTTTTCTCTACCTCAAAGACATGTTTTAAAGTATCTACACAAGGTTGGCAAGTTAACTCAGAATGATTCTGGTAATGAACCCTACACCAGTTAGGAAGTAGCAGACTCCACATATCAACCTCCTCTCCCGGTACCAACCTATCCTATTGTAATTTCATTATTAGGACTTGCTGATTAATAGTAATCATTGGATCATTTTGCTCTAAAAGGGGTGAGTCATCATAATGAAATACTGAAAAAGTCATGATTTCCTCCTGCTTGTAAACTCCTATCTTGGTTTCGAAATAGGCTACTTCATTAGGGGAATCATACTTGGTGATCATGTGTTTGAGCCTAGGCTCACTTTCAATTCAGATCTGGGTTGGTATCCCTTTCCATGGTAGCCACATGTGTGAGAAATTCAAAGACAAATATTCACCAAGACTTTTCATCAGGTCTTTGCTCAAGAGCATACCATAGGTTTCTGGGATATCTGTGACTTGAATATCCACATAACGTTGGATCCTTGGATCAGATCCAATCTGTACATGGATATGTTTTAGCTCTCCTACCACATTAACTTCTATTTTGTGTAGCTGAATAACCTTTTTATTTGTCTGGAGTGGACTCAGACCTAACTTCTTACAAATTGAAATCGGCATGATGTTTCCCGACACCCCAGAATCTAGCAAACAGTTGTGTAAATTCTTTCCAAAAATTCTTAAACTTAGCAAGAAAGGTGGAGTACCAGTCTTACCTTTATAGAGTGTTGCATTCATCTTGTTAGTAGGAGTCACCTTTTCTCTTCCTTTTGACCTATCTGCTTCCCTCAAGGTTTTAAACAAAATTTCCTTTTGAGTAGGGCACCATTTCAAAATATCAAAGAAAGACATTGAAGTCAGAATTTGCATTAGGAATTGAAGGTGAATTACCTTTGTTCTAAGAATTTGATGGTCTCTTTGGTGGTGGTGGATTATTATCTGCATTCTAATTTGGCGGGACCATATTATTAGGAGGGTCAGAGGTCGTGAATGGTCCTCTGTTCTGATTTCTAAGGAAATAGCCTCCCTTGGTTTGGAATACTTGGGCATCGTACACATCTTCTACTGCTTCATTGTCTCCCTGGTTGGGAAATGGAAGTTCTTCCTCAAATATATCATATGCCATGGTAGTATCCGTTGATCCACCATATTTGTTGGATGCACCCTGGAATGAAGCATTAGCTTGGGCTATCTTAACCATCTTTTCCATCTCTGGGAAATTTGCCTCAGAATGGACCGTAGTATCATGTAGTCTACACCAATTGGTCATAAGCTTGAGGTCTGCCACATTAGCAGTGTGCGAATTTTCATCTCCCACTTGATAATTATGGGAAATTCCTCTGTTATTGGGTCCAGTATTACATGGCCTATTGTTGTTAGACCTTTAATTGTATCCTTTATTCTGATTTTGATAGTTTTGATTAGAGGAGTTTTTGTTCTGGAAATTCCTATTGGCGTCCTAGTTGGTATTATAATTATGATTAGGATTTTGGTTAGGATAACCACCCTGATTAGAATATCCTCCCTGATTCTGAAAACCTTGGTTTTGGTTGTGAGGGAGATTCTGTCTAAGTTGAGCCATGTCGTTAGACATTTGAGATAGTGTCTTTTTGAGAGTCTCCATCTCATTGGTTAGTTAGAGAGTATTTTCACTTTCTACAGTCTTCACAACAAAGGATTGATTAACCGAATTTGATCCTTCAGCTTGATTTTGGTAATTTTTATTTTGTTGGGAGGAGTCTTGGGGACCATTGTTAAAAAATGGCAAAGGAGGTGAAGCTTGGAACTCAGACATGGGTTCGTATTGGGAATAAGACATCCCTAGGACCGTATTGAATAAAGGGGGTGGATTGGACATTTGGTATCCTATAGGAGGGAGAACTCCTCCTATACTCCCGGATTGCAGACTTATTTGTTGTTGCAATTGGATAGCGAGATGATATACCTTAGCCAAAGAATTATTTTCGTTAGAATTATATGTCCTTTTCAAGAACAAGCCAATCAAAGGGTCCACAACCCATAAGTATGCCAAAATGGCAATGTTCTCAGCCACCAGGTAAGGATCTTGCAACCTTCGGTACATTCTTTGGAACCTGGTCTTGAATAGAGGTTGCGGTTCATGGTGTTCTTTTCTTATTGTGGAAAACTAGTGGTAAAGGATAGCAGGGTCTACATAAACCCTGAATTGATTGATAAAGGTGTTCTCCAAATCTTTCCAACTTAGAACCAACCCTTGGGGTAAGTTTAGGTACCAATTGTACGCTGTCTCCCAATGAATAGGGGAAAAATCTACACACAACGTCCTGATGATCCACCTGAGCATGGGTACAGGCATCTTTAAATGCCTGTATGTGATCCTTGGCACTTCTTGATTCTCCATGCATGTACTTAGGACAGAACCTCTCTGGGTTCTTGAGGAGATCGTGTATACCTCCAGGGATAGTCCCTAATGGTGAAAGGTTATTGATAAAGTAAGCCATAGGTCTTGGCGGTGATAAAGGTTGAATAGGTTGTAGAAGCGGTGAAAGTGGCTGGTGAGGTGGTGTAGGTGGGTTTGGTAGAAACCCAAGTGGTGTGAGTGGTGGTGATAAAGGTTGAATCAAGACTCTACGAGCCCGAGGCCTATACCTGATAGGGGTTTGGAGTTCAACAAGTGGTTTGATGTTCTGAGAAGATCTAAGAACTCTCTCGTACATATCTGGTGAAAATGACCCAATGCGAGCCAGCTTGTTCCTCAGGCCCTCCTTCTAGCGCTAGATCTGTTGAGGGTCAAAACAACACAACAACATTAAATAGAATATTAATATTCTATTTCTCCTGAAAGAGAAAGATAACACATGGTGACCTAACTCCCAAGGTCGTGGTAATTGGTTCTCAATTATGCTGGTATCACTTAGTGGTTGATATAACTGTAATGTTCAAGGGGCCTTTGTTGGCAACAAGGAATAGGACTGCATTGGATCAATTAGTCTACGTTTGGAGGGGGGTTTAAATAAAAGAAAAAGATGAATCAGAGCTTCAAATCAATGAAACATGAGTAAAATTCTTACATATCCAGACATGCATATCAATAATGAGTGTTTATCCCACCTAACCACAACTATAGCAAGATGCAATCCATAGAATAAACTATGCTACTGCATACATCCATAATGCTAATTCAAATACCATCAACATTCACTAAACTTGCTTCAAACAAATCACTCACTCATCATCTAAAACATAGATCAAATGAATACGATAACAACTTTATCCATAGATAATCCAATGATATAATCTTGAATCCATTTCCTTCTATTGACTTTCATCAAATAAGAAACAATTAAGCACAAGACAAATTTTTGGCGTATGGATTGATCATGTACCATTAACCTTATCAAAATAGATCCAAACTTTTAAAAACACAACATAAAGATGTATGAAAAACCATAAAATAACCAAGTTTTACTGAACTTTTAGAGTCTCTCTCTCCTAAAACATAGAAATCCTAGATCTAATCTCTATTTTCTATCATCAGGTGGTTGGTCTTCCTTCAATTAGCCAACCTTTACAAAGTAGAACCTAATAATACATATAGGGTGCCACATGCACAATTTTGTTAATTATCAATCAAGATCCACAATTAATGGAACCAGAACTGAACATAGAAGTGGACTCATGAACCCCTATTCCAAAGCTAATTACTCTATTGTGCCAACAAGAAATCTGATATTCCAAGAACAAAGTGAAACCAACGGCTCAAAATTAGAGTTGAGCTCATGTCAAAACCCACAAAAAGAGGAGAAAAGCAGATATTGAGTATGGTGAAAATAGTTAGGTCACTTTTGCACTAAATGCTCAAGGATATACTTGTCATAATTGGAGAACACTTGTTGAAGAGTACCCGAATCAAGTCCATCCAACCAATCATCTTCAAATCTGATCCTTTCAAATTCTGCAGAAACCAACCTTTGCATCTCCTTTAACTTGATTAACTCCTTTCTAGCAGTTCTTATCTCCTCCTTGATATCCATAAACTGATATAATAATAAATTATCCCCATCATCTCCCTTTTGCATAATTTATCTCAAGGTATATGGGAGTTGTTCCACTTTGATCTTCTTCGGTCTAAATCGTTGCCATGAAGTTTCACCTAGTTGGCTTCTTTGAGAAGCCTCATCTGATGCCTCCAACATTTCTAGATTCCTGCAGCAACTTCCTGTATTAGATGAACAAAGCATCCAAGTTAGTCAATCATATAATCCCTTCCCCATCCTCCTTAGATAATATTTACTTATTCAAACTATGCCTCTATCGAAGGTGGAACCATAGAAGTATTAGGCATAAAAGATATTTCTTAACATGTGGCATGGCCGGGATAAAAAATGGATAAGAACCAAAACGGGGATGGAAAGCGAGGAGGAGAACAAAAAGAACCGGTCAGGAACGCTAAAACTTAAGAGACCGAGAAAGAAGAGGGACGGGGAACCGGATCAAAACTAATCATTAGTTCCCACATTCAACTTCCACTTCGGATCCAGTTCTGACAAAATGACAACAACCAAAACACGACACAAGGGGACGGGAGCGTAGACAAAACCGAAAATGGAACTTCACAAAGTTTGAAGTTTGACTCCAGGTCTGGCTCCGTTCTCGACCAAAAATCAAAGAACAAAACACACAAACACAAGGGAAGCGGGACCAAAGCAAACCCAAATAACAAAGAAAACGAGGAAGAAAATGAGCGGAGATGGAGTTGGAACGAGGACACAATATGGAAACTTAAAATTTCATACTTTTGTTCCAATCTCGATTTTTCTTCTGTGTGAGCAAACAAACAAAACACAAGGAAACAATCAACAAAAAAGAGGACGGACCAACCCAAGTGTTCATTGAAAACAACCAACAGAACAAAGGAGAAACAAAAGAGAAGATGAAGTCGGAGTCGGAACGATATCCGAACTATAAACCTTGAAAGAGTTTCGTATTTAGATTTGGTTTCGGACCCCCCTCCAATAGAGAAAAAGATAGACTTAGGAGCAAAACAAATAACTCCTAAGACCTTAACTTAAACTGAACCATTTTAGTAATAATGCACACGTTCCCCTCTTTCTCCCCGACCCCCATCCGCATCACCCTTTCGGTATCCGCTCCACCTTATCCTCCTCTACGATCTCCATCTCTTTATCTTATTTTATTTGTCGATCTCCATAACGATTCACATTACCACTCCTGATTTCTCCTCTCCGACCTCGCTCTTCGTGATTCCTCGCGATGATCTATTTTCTCGACGAGATTCTCCATTTTCCCCGATTCTCCTTCGATCTCTCGCATTATCTCGATTTCTACTCCGATTTTATTTTCTCTGATCTTTTTGTCTTTCGATCTTTCGTCCTTTACTTTTGATCTTCGACTTCGACTGACGACTGACGGACCGGATCTCGATTTCGATCTCGAGATTCTCTTCGACTTTGATCTTTATTTTGCTGATCTTCCTCGACCTGGTTTGAGCTTGTGTTCAACATCATGTATGGATCCATAGTTGATTTGAAGCTATCATCTATTGAGACCTTGTGGTACAAATAACAATATTTTCTAAATTTCCTACCAATTGGCCTCCCAAGGAAATTTATAAATATATCCAAAATAATAGATCAAAATTTTCCAATTGACCTTCCACACATCTTCGGTGTACCCATTGCACACCAAGGTGCAATTGCTAGTTTACTTAAACTTTAAATTCGTAAAAAAAAAAAATATATCTTAAAAACATTACTATTGAGTTTAAATAAGTTTACATTTCAAAAATTAAACTAATTAAATCTTTTTCACATACCCAAAATTTCTCTGTTCTTTAGTTGATGAAGCTCTTACTCTTGATTCTTCTATCATGATTCCTTGTCTATTTGTCAATTTTTTGTCCTTTCTCTTTGTTTACTCCCCAATATGTTAGGATAATCTTTATAAATAATGTATAGGATAAATTTGAGAAAACAAAAATGATAATTATAAATTTAATTTAAGATAATTCAGAAATACTATTTAATATAAATATAAGCTTTAAAATAACATGATAATTATTGAATTTAATTTAAGATAATTCAAAAACATTATCTATGATAATAATAGAGATAATTATGATGACTTTTGAAAATCAATGGTTGAAAATTGAAGAGAAGGATGCAAGACAATTGAAATGATCTCAGCCATCATACTTTCTAAAATATTAAAAAATATAATATATAATTAAAGAAAAAATAACTGCATTCTTATCCAATCTTAGTTTTAAACTAGAAAAGGCAGGATAAAAATAAACTTATTTTTTTCTTTTAAAATTTTTCAATAATTTATTTTAATTATAACTTATATATATAATAAATAGAATGTATAAATAATTAATTATTTATTTAAACCTTTTTAAATATTACTTTTATTTTTAAGATTTTAATAATTATTATATTATAATACATAATATAAATAATTGATTTTAATATATATATTATATGGATGCCTTGAAACACACAAATATAATATATAAGGATTTTTAAAAAATGTCATTGTCAAATTGCAAGGTTAGGACGTCATTGCCAAATTGTAAGGTTAGGGTTGCGGGATCGATTGTAGTTCATGGCGTCGATGAAGCTTTGCATGGTGATAGAGATGTTTCCACTATTAGTTCCTTGGACAAAGGTTTGGTTGGGGTGTGTACAAGTAGGCACAAATTTGGAAAACTTTTTCCACTACCCCATCACTTGTTGCTCATTATGGCACTCAGGCTGAGCTCAAGGGGGGCATTCGATCGGCTGGTGCATCTCCACAATCTACCACAACCTCCAAAAATATGCCTTTTGAGGTCGAAGTTGTTACTAAAACCCATTTTTTGGATGTGGTTAAAATTGTGTGGGGGAATAATGTGTGGCTTGTGGATGTTGTTTAGATTAGTGACCCATTGGTAAATTCTAGATATGGGTCTGGCTCACTTGCTAACTCATTGAAACTGAAGCATTCATGTATATTCAATAGGGCTAATGTTCACTACTCTAATAAACCTTTGAAACTCAACTTTGATGCCATTGTATTGAAGGAATTGAGAAAAAATGAAATTTTTTTTGGAGAATGGATTAATCGGTAGGTTTAGTCAACTTTGGCCTAGCCTTCCTATGCTTCATTAATGGATTTCAAGATCATGGCTTCCTCTAATGGAAAAAAACTTGGAGATTTATCCTTGTGCATGGGGTTTCTTTATTGTGGATTTTGACAAGTAAGACAAAAATTCCATTCTTAGTTAAACATGGTTGTGGGGAGAGAGTACGCTGCTTTTAAAATCATGGCACCCAAACTTTGACTCGACCACAAAATCATTTTTAATTATTCCAATCTAGGTTTTCCTCCCAAATATTCCCCTACACTATTGGTTTTAATCTTGTTTTGTAGCCATTGGAAACAATCTTGGTAACTTCATACACACATATACAAATTCAAGAGACTTCATCCACACAACCTTTGCTAGGATTTTGGTTGAGTAGACACCCCCAATTCCCTCCTAGTAGAAATCATCTTGAATGCGAACTGTAGCAGCTGGTTGCAACCCTTGGAATATGAAGGTTTATCCTTTAGGTGTAAAAGATGTTACAAAACTGGACACATTGCAAATAGTATGCCCAAATTTTAAATCTAAAAAAAATTGGGAGGTTTCTTAGTGGAAAGATGCTTCCCCAAAACATTATTTTGTTTTGAACTCCCCTAAGAGTTGTGATTCTCCTAAAAATGATATCAGCAACAAGATTGAGATGAAGACTAGTTAGCTCTCTCTAGAATCAAAATATGCTCATAAATTGCCTCCTCTGAGCGACTCTTGTGGTCTTGATTATGTTGGTGGCAATGATGCTACATCTCAAGGTTCCTTCCCCATGTACACTTCTACTCCAGCAATCAAACAACATACATAATCTAATGTATCAAGTAGGGGTGCTCAAATCACAGTGGTTGAATGCTTCCTCTCTCAGGCCCCATCACATGCTCCAAAGGATTCAAATGTTGGGGATGGGGGAAATGAATGGAAAATAATAAGGAAAAAGAAGAGGAATACCAGTCAAATGGGGATTTCTACAAATTTGGTCCCAAGTAACAAAAGAATTAGGGGGAAGTTGAAAGGCTAAAAGTGCAAAAAAAGGAAAATGTTATGCTCAAAATTGAGTAAAACAAAAGTAAATTGCATTCTCATGCTAAATCTGGTGCCAACACTCAGTAGGAAACTATTGCCAAGATTTTGTCATATAAACTGATTTGTTTTGATCGATGCCTCAAAAACATGTGTGTTGGTGCAATATGTGTAGATGGGATGGTTTTGTAGCCCATTATTTATAACCTTTATCCCAGGTAGATATGGTTTTATCAGGCACTGGCGAATAAGTAGGTGGTATGAGATTTGAATGGTATCCATTATGCACCATGGTTGAAATAACAGATGTCCACAGGGCTGAGATCCTCTATGATCTCACACCCGGTGCTAGCTAGGGCTAAACTCTTAACATCTTATAAAACTGCAATTTCCTTATACTTAATCTAATATATATTTTATATATATCAGACAATAAGTTTTTAATAAATGTAAATTTGTTTCCATTCAAATATTTATTACATAATTCTATAAAACAAAATAAATAAAATTGCGAATTCGACTTTTATCTCTTTGGAATAGGTTTTCTGCTTTTATTTTCAACTTTTTAAATTGTAATTTTTAATATAAAAGTTAAAATTTGAAATTTAAGAGTTTTAATATAGTTTTTATTTTATTTTATTTAAATAGAATTTTAATTTTTAAAATTTAATTTATTTAATAATTTAACTATTTTTATGAGGTCCATCCTATAGTGCAATGGTTAAGTGGTGACATTGTTGTTGTGGCCACCAAGGATCAAACCTTCATTGGGTTGTTGTGATCGCAAGTACTATGCCTTCACTAATCCAATGTGCTTGTAGGATTGACCTGCAATGTTGAGGTTGTTGATGGTGTTCATGCCTGAGGTTTAATCCCTCACTAGGATGGTGTGCTTGTGGGCTCTGTGCCCCTATTGGGCTACAATGCTCGCAGGATTGGACTGTTACTTGTGTTCATTCTAGGGAGGAGGTCCCCCAATTGTGGCCTCCATGTTAGCTCGAGCCAAGCTAAAAATTCTTGATGTAACTGATCAAAAAAATATTAGTTTAACTATTTTTATGCTCAATTTTACAATATTTTTTATTTGTTAATATTGATTTTTTCTTTCAATTAATGTTAATATTGTTTGTAATATATTAATTATATTTTTTATTTACATATTTTATTAATATTTTAATTCTAATAAATCAAAAATTTAGTTTTACTTTTTTATTTAATAATTTATTAACTTAATTAACTTAATAAGTTTATTATTTATTATTAATTTTTTAAAATTATTAATTTTATTAATATTTGTATTTTGATATATTTTGACCTCAAAATTTAATTTCTATTTTATTTCTACCTTTAATTTAGATTTAAATTCTATTTCATTATTTTCTCAAGAAATTACAAATAATAATTAAAAATTATTAAATTAATTTAACTTATAATTATTTATCTTATTCAAAGTTTAACTATTGTAGAACAATTCTATTTTGAATTTTTATTTTAATTTATGTAATAAAATGAATTTCAAACTTAAAATTTGAATTATAATTTATGAAACTTGAGAGAGAAGCTAACTTTTGATTAGTTGTTTCATGCCAACAATCCAAGGATATCACATGTGCTTTGGGAGTTATGCTCAAGGTATCATGTCATTTGATTAAGGATATGAAAATTCATCTTTAAAACCTCTTGAATGTACCCAATGCACACTTAAGGAGGAAAATAGATAGAGAGGAAGAGAGAAAACAAAGAGAAAGAGAAATAGAGAGAGAGATAGAGAGATAAAAAAGAGAGATAGATATTTAGAGATAAAGGTAGAGATATAGATCAATAAAGAGGGAGAGACCAAGATATGGATATAAGAAGATAGATAAAGAAAGAGAGAGGAAAATAGAGAATAGGAGAGACATAGATAGATTTAGTCACATAAAGAGAGGGATATAAAGAGATAGAGAGATAAAGACAAATATGAGACAAATATATATATAGAGGTAGAGAGATCAAGAGATAAAAGGTAAAGGAGAGATAAATAGGGATTGCAAAAAAGAGTAAGGAGGAGAGAGATAAGGAGAGGGAAAGAGCCAAAGAGGAAAAGAGAGAAATATAGATAGAAGAAGAGAGAAGGGAAGATAACTATAGAGAGAAATAGTGGAGAGAGAGGAAGAGAGAAATTGAGAGATAGTAAGAAATATAGAGATAGAGAGTAAGATAGAGATACAAAGAGATATAGCTCTTTCTCTTCACATCTCTCTATATATAAATCCCCATATGTACTGTAGAGATTCCTCTAATGAATGATTAACTGGTGCTAATGATTGTGCACGCAACTTAGTGGACCTGAAGATCCCTCTATTAAGTAGTTCATAACTCAAGAGAGGGCTTCATTAAATCATCAACCAAGGAGTTGTAAACTTCAGATGGTACCAACAACATATATTCATTCATGAATTTTAAATGTCCTACATCGGCTAAGTATAGGTGAATGAAACATAGATAAATGCAGTAAAATATTTTAACTAGAATAAAATTTTATTTCTCAAAAAAACTAAATGAATATAAACTACTTTTTGCTATGGATACTTAATGCATATGACTGTAACTAAATAACTGTTATACTAAAGTATGTCATAACCTAATTAACCTCCAGAGTACTAAATAGAGTATCAACTATCGATTCTAATTCAAAATTTATAATGCACTATCCATAATCACATGAACTAAAAACTATCATTTAAACTTATAGTGCATAATAATCTATCAATATAAGTTAAGGTGGTTCAATAGCACCTCAAGTGGCCCTTGCTTGAGTTGCTACATCCACAAGATCTCATTAATCACTCACTCAGAAAACATACTATCAAGGTATTTCTTCTTTATTGCATTCTTAAACATACACAAAATTCTTGAACAAAGTATAACATGAAATCTTAGAAAATATTATTCAATATAACACATATGATCTAGATCTCCTCCTCAATAGGGTACCCTGCTATATAAGGTCCACAAGGGAGTCCAATTATTTATGAATTGGAAAAAAACTTAAAACATATGTCAACTCTTCCTCGAGAATAAGAAGACTAAATTTTTAAAATAGAAAATAATAACTATTAGAATAGGAGTATAAAAATCAAACAAGGGATCTGTATTCAACAAGATAAACCACTATAACAAGAAGTGTTCCTAGGAAGAGCAGTTTCTATTATAATTCTTATTCCTATTGGGAACAAACTTCTTCTCCTACGTGTCTTATTAAAAGCTAAGAGTAATTTTTAGTTATCATGATCTAATCCTTAAATGACCACCTCCATAGTCTTCTGAAAGTAGTTGTGTTGTAGTATATTGACTCCTTTGCATCAAATTTTCATCCTTATATTATGGGTTCACAAACCCATTGTTGCAGGTTGATAGGTTTCATGTTGCAAATATTAGTGTTTATTTTTCAAGGATTTTTCATTGTTAACAACCATAATTAAACATAAATCCTACTGAACTCATGAAAATTCATAAATCATACACACACATATTAATATAACATGTTTCAACTTCAAATGCTTTAAACTTCTTAAAGCTATATAAAAGGTTTGGTAATGTCTCAGAGTTAAAAAAAAAAAGAAAGATAAAAGTATGTGACTTAAGCAAGAAAATAGGACATTATCATGACTCATCATTCCCCCTAAACTTTAGATTCATGTTTGTCCCTAAGAAAATTATGGCCTTAGATTATACTGAAATGCAACTTCCCTATAATTTTTTGTATTGGAAACCCCTTTCTATTGCTTCAAGTAGAATCATTTTTTGTCAGATATCTTCTCCCACCTAGAATCTTTTGTTGCATTAATTTCTTATCTATGTCCACTCTAATGTGGAATTGGGAATAGGAGCAGAGGAGGATGAAAATTTAAGGGGAGCCAAGTAATTCCTTTTTAAGGGAAGTTTTTATATACTTATGAGCCCTTTTTCTACTGCAAGTAATTAAAAATTGAATGAGGTTCTTTCATGTGTAGCCTTGTTGTCAACTCTCTCCATCTATCTTGAGAGAATTCAAGTGCCTACTTCCCAATTCCTGGTGTAAGTTCTTGAAATATTTTATAATCTTGTTCTCTACACTACAAAATATTCCCTCTTTCTATTCTTTGATCTACCAATCTAATCCATTTATCAACCACCTCATGGAAATTGTCACCTTCTACTCTAATCAACAAAGTAAACAACTTCTCACTTTCTTGATAGTCTCTTTGTATTTGTCCTCTTTAATGTTCATTCCTTATGAATGAAGCCAAGGCTTTAATTTGATCATCTCCAACAAAGATAAGAGGATTCCATGTAGATTCATGAGGTGCAACTAGGTTATGCAAGTAAAATTCACAAAACCAATCTTGCATATCCAAGGTTGATTATTTATATGTTTCTAAAAAACAAAGTGAGAAAGGACAATGAAACTAGAAGATCACTAATTATTTGATTGAATTGAAAACTTAAAAAAATTCATGTAGATATAGAGTATAAACCCTAGCAGGAGGTCTATATTTTAGAAGTTGTACTATCTTGTCAACTAATTCTTCTATTTTGACCTTTAGCTTCTTGATCTTTGTATCTTTTTTGTCAATCTCCTTGACAGGGGATGTCATCAATTTAGATTTTCCCTCTCCCAATCCTTTTTTTTCTAGGAGAATTCTTTGATCTTATTCCACAATTAAATTCCAAGGGTTACCAAAGAAGGGCTTCTAGGAATTTTGGGGGTTATAGACCGATTTATTGGATGTGTAGTTATATTGTTAACTTCATGAATGGCCAACTATGTTAGCCTCTCCAATCTTTCCCCTTGTTGATCAAAGGCATGCAACCTTTTCTCCAACTCTTGGATTATGTTGTCTAAACTTTCCTTTACTTTATGGAATCCTTTCAACCGCTCTTCTAATTCTTTAATTCTTTGTAAGGAATTTTTTTTAGATTACAAGAATCGGTTGGGTATCCATCCCCCTATAAACTATAGTGCGCTTGGTAAACTTTTTTCATGTGACCGGTGACACTGGCAAGACACGCCCTTTGGTACCACAAAGACAATGGGGAGACTAGACCTCGTGACCTCTTTCCTACAACATGATGCTTTAGTCAATCAAAATAGGCCCACCGCCCCATCTTTGTAAGGAATCTTGCAACTCCTTATTTTCATCCTTTTATTTCAAAATAAACTCGTTTTCCTTTTCCAAAAAAAATATATTCCACCTCCTTTGATGGTGCAAACCTTTCTTTAGAAAAAAGGATTCTTAGAGGTTTTCTTTTATTTTTAGCTGTGAATAAATCCTTTGAATCTGAATCAAAGTTGTTGCTCATATACAAAGGCTGTAAAATTGGAGGTTTTGTATCACTGTCAAGAATCTTTTCTTCATCAGAATCAATTTTAGTTTTCACCATAATAATCTTTTCTTTTTTACTTTTGGTCTTCCCTTTTACAGGTCCTTTTCTTCTCAGGTGATGTGATCACCTCCTTGGTTGTGTGGGCCTTTTTTGTTTCTTCTTAGGTTTAGAATTATAGGCCACACCTTTTCTTTTCTTTGGCTTAGAAGGGATCTTGTCAGATGCAGGGGTTTCTATAATTCCTTCTGCTATGTGATGCTCTCTGGAAGTTGTAGGTTTAGTTTCCCACACTTCTTGGTATGCATGTTCCTCAATTTTGTATGTAGGTGAGGCAATAGGGGAACCAAAGGGTATATTTACCTCTACTGCAATCGTATAACATTCTCCAACTTCTTGATCTCTACCCATTTCTACTATATTTTTATGTGGAAGAATATTATTGACATTGTTGTAGGATAAAAAATCTTCCCAAGATATGTTGGGAAATTAGATTCTGAGGCTTCTTTAATTAACAGAGTGACCAAATAAAAATGTGATAGGGTATATTGGTTTCTTTTCTTTTTTGTATTCAGAAGACATTATTTTAAAAAGATTATACAAGAAATTAGGTACATTCACAGTCCTTTGATCTCATAAATGGCTAAGAATTTTAAAATGTACAGTGTATAGAAGTGATTGTTTGTCATCACAGGTTAAGTATTTAATAATGTAAGAGGCAATAGAATCCAAAAGATAGGGTAGAGAGAGGCGTTTGGTATCTTGAGATATAGAATCTAAATTTTCTCCAAGCATTGAGAACTCATTTCCAGAATAAATTACATCTTCCCTTACTAGAAATTCCTCCCCTGTTCATCACATTCCTAACACTTTTGCTAATTGTGCCTCTGAAGCATCAACCCTTAATCCTCTTATAATGGCTTCGTCATTCTGTAGAGTACTTGCAAATTATTGAGTCATCAGCTCATTATATTCAGTAATCTAGAGAAAGTAATCCAACCATCCCATTTGTTGGAAAATTGGCAAACATTTCCTATCTTCCAACAATAAATTGTGCGCTACAGGTTCTCTCCTTATAATGTCTCCCATTTTTGCAATTCAACCACCTTTGTCACCCTCTATTTATGTATTTTATTCTTAGGTATTCTCTTCTCACCTATGTTTCTCTTATACTTTTGCACTTGTTGTTTTTTATTTGTGACCAATAGAAGGAAGTGGAGGAATTTGAAAATTATATGTTTGATTTTTTAAAGGTTGTGTGATAACAATAAAGACCTTTTGCTTCCCCCCAAACTTAATTGTGCTATTTATCCCCAAATAGAAAGCACGGGAAGGATGAGAAGGATAATTGTGAAGCATTTGAATTATGATATATGAAATTATAAATCTGTGCATGAATATAAATGTGTATGAAATCAACAATTTTAAATGTTAATTATATATGGTTAACACAAAGAGCACCTGTGGTTATGGAGTGAGTGGAAAGTTGGCTCATGCGAATATGACTTAACGCCACCATGTAGCTTGGTGAAAAGATTTAAAATGATAGGAATTTATGGTAAAGTACTACTGGCTATCGTGCATGAAAAAGTAACATAGCTTGAGGTATAACATGTGTACAAGAATTGTGAGTGATGAATGAAAAGCTACATAAAGGATGTGTTGGGAATAGTGGAATTTTTTGTTGCACGGTATGTATGTTGGAGTGAATATTTTGTATGATATGAAAGTAAGTCTTGGTGGCTATGGGTATGGATGGAGTATAATGTGGCAAGTGTTATGAGTAGTTGAACAATTAGGTCCCATATAAGTGGTGTGCCTCAAGGCATGTTGCTATAAGTCCTGTGAACTTCAGCTGTAGGTCTAAAAAAATAATGGCTAGCAATCATAACTTGTCCATGTGTGTGCATGTGATAAGTGTTGGATAATGTGTAATTATACCTAGGAAATATCAATAGACAAGCTATGTGGCTCATCTACTGAGACTTAATTTGATGTAGTACTTGTATCTGGTGATGGATCATATAATTTTGTCTCAAATTGTTATTGTAGAGTGTAAGATGTCATCCTTTTGTATTGGCTTCTTATAAAGCTTTAGTTTGTAGCCATTTACTAAGAGTGAGAATCTTATTGCATCAATGGTGGTTAGCTAAAATGCTCCATTGGGATAAACAGGTTTAATTTCATATGGACCAAGCCATCTTGTTTGTAGCTTCCCCTTGTGGTCTTTATACTTAGAGTCATAAAGCAAGGTCCAATCACATGTATTGAAATATTTAGTCTTGATGAATTGATCATGTCATCACATCCTCAATTTTTATATGATTTTAGTATGATGAATTGCTTCCATGTGTATCTCATCTAAAGCATTGAGATTATGCATTCTCTCTTTATGTGTTGCAAATATATCCATTCCCAATTGCACTGATGTTTGGAGAGTCTTATATTCAAA
>VDFB02168118.1:43779203-43838117 GCA_007258455.2 Sequoia sempervirens
GCTATCTATAAACAAGTAATTTTCAGCCTGTTGTTTTCCCAACTCATCCATGAAAAGTTGCAGCCATATCATCTCCTTTGTTTCCTTTGTTGCAGCAACATACTCTACCTCTGTGGTGGATAAAGCAACCACCTTTTGCAATTGAGAAATCCAACTCACTATTGTCCCACCAATTGTAAATACATAACCTGTGGTACTCTACCTGGTATCTATATCCCCTGCCAAATCTGAGTCAACATAGCCTGAGTCAACATAGCCTTTTAAATCAGTATTAGAGCCCCCAAAACATAAACAGTTATTGGATGTACCTCTCAAGTACCTGAGAATCCATTTTACCACATTCCAATGCTCAACTCCGGGATGACCCAAATACTTGCTAACAACTCCTATGACATGTGCAATATCTAGTCCCGTGCATACCATGGCGTACATTAAACTGCCTACAGCTGAAGCATATGGTATCTTGGACATTTTTTCTTCCTCCTCTTGTGTCTTTGGACACATATTCTTAGTCAATTTGACATGAATAGGAAAAGGTGTGCTGACATATTTTGCATTCTCCATATGAAATCTCTGCAACACCTTTTCAACATAATTAGCCTAAGATAAAAAAAAATTTCTATTTTTCCTATCTCTACAAATTTTCATACCAAGGATTTGTTTTGTTGCCCCTAAATCCTTCATAGCAAATTTTTTTTCTAACTATTGTTTTAGCTCACTTATGTGATCCATATTAGACCTAGCTACAAGCATGTCATCAACATATAAACTTAAAATAATGTAGCTGTCATTATCCAACCTCTTAAAATAAACACAATGGTCAGAATTACACCTGTTGTAGCCTTGCTCAACCATAAAACTATCAAATTTCAAGTACCATTGCCGAGGTGCTTGCTTCAAGCCATATAAACTTTTCTTCAATATGCACACTAGTTTCTCCTTACTTTTGACCTCAAATCCTTGTGGTTTTTTCATATATATTTCCTCTTCCAAATAACCATGGAGAAAGGTTGTTTTAACAATAAGCTATTCATTAAAGAAATCTTGACCCAACCCTGATACTTGAAAACAATCTGAATAGAAGTCATTTTTAACAAGCTGGAGAAAAATTTCATCAAAATTAATACCACCCTTTTTACATTACCGTCCCTTTACAACTAATCGGCTTTAAAATCTCTTCTTACCCTCCATCCTCCTCTTTCAGCCTATAAACCCATTTGTTTGGTAAAGCCTTTTTACCTGCAGGCAACTTGCATAATTCCCAAGTCTAATTTTTCAGCAAGGAGTCCATTTCTTCTTCCATTCCATGCTCCCACTGAACCTTGGTATCCACCTACATAGCTTCATCATAATATTTTGGTTCACCAGCATTAGTTAACAAAATAGTATACAAAGAGGGAGAGAATCTTTCTAGAGGTCTACTTATCCTTGAAGATCGTCTAATAGGAGTTTGTGGTATTTTTTGTTTGTTGTTGTTTCCTAGCATGAGGAACCACAAAAACATCATTGTTTGGAATATCATCCAACACTACATAATCATTTTCTTTCTTCTCATGCTGTAGCAAAAAATCTTTGTACAAAACTTTCTCATTGAATATGACATCCAAGCTTCTCACAATTTTCTGATTTTCAAAATCCCAGAGCCTATAACCAAATTCATCAATGCCATATCCAACAAATACACATTTCTTTGATTTTGCATCAAGCTTGGTTCTATTTTCAAAATCTACATGTGCAAATGATTCACAACCGAAGGTTTTGAGAAAAGAATAACTCACCTTTCCATGCTTCCTCTGGAATACCACAACCCAAAGGATTAGAGGGACCTCTATTAATTAAATAAACAAAAGTGTTTACAGTCTCTGCCCACATTTTTACAGGCAACCCAACATGTAATCTCATAGTTCGTGCACGCTCCATTATTGTTCTATTCATGCGCTCAGTCACTCCATTTTCCTATGGAGTCCTTGGAACCATTTTTTGCCTATGAATACCATTAGAGGAACAATAATCTTCAAACTCTTTGCTGCAATACTCACCACTATTATCAGATTTGAGACATTTTATCTTTTTACCTATCTCATTCTCAACCAAGCTTCTCCATTTTTTAAAAGTTTCAAATACATCAAATTTCTTCCCTAAGGAAATAAATCCATACCTTCCTAGTTGCATCATCAATGAATGTAACATAATACAGAGAGCCACCGAGAGAAGATACCTGAGATGGTCCCCATACATCCGTATGCACAAGCTCCAATTTCTCATCTTTCTTTTGCTTCCCATCCTTGAGAAAACTTACTCTTTTTTTTTACATACACACAACTTTCATAGAAATCTATATTAACACATTTTAGACCTGGTAAAACATTATTTGAATGAAGTACTTTCATACCTCTGGCACTCATATGCCCAAGTCTATTATGCCACAATGTTGATTCAGAGTCCACAGCAACTGTATGATCTTCTACCTGCTAAACTGCAGCAGTTGTTCCTGAACATTGACCTTTTTCCATAACAATTAAAGTACAAGGAACAATATGACCTATACAAAGATATAAGGTGCCTACTTTCACACCTTTTGCTACCACTAAGGCACCCTTTGTGACCTTCCAATTTTTATCACTAAATGTAACAACACAACCTTCATCATCTAGTTCCTCTGAAATTAAATTTTTGCTTAACTTTGGAACATGCCTTACCTCACGTAGTAGCCAATGATTCCCATTCTGCAACTTAATTTTTGATTCTTCCCTTTCCAACAATCTGACAGGGTTCGTTATCTCCTAAATAAACCAACCCAAAATCCCCTTGGACATAATCAAGAAAATAACTTCTATGGGGGGTAGCATGAAATGAAGCCCCTAAATCTAACACCCAAGAATCATCAACATTATCAAGGGAAAGAATCAAAGCGTCCTCATTAGATTTATTACTTACCACATTTGCCTCTTTAATTCCTTCCTTTTTGTCTCCTTTATTTTTCCAAGACCAGCAATCTTTCTTTAAATGACCTGGCTTACCACAGTACCAACAATCCATCTTGTCTCTAGATTGGGACCTTCTGTCCTTTGATTTTCCTCATGACTTCCCATGATTTTCAGAATTGATTCCTCTCCTTTGTTCTACCCCTGCTTTCTGCATTCAAAACACTGCTTGATGTGGATGTTCCACCTGAGCTTTTCCTACGAATTTTCTCGCTCAAAATAACACTAACAACATCATTAAATTTCAATGTATTCGAACCAGAAATAGAATTACTAACAGCGATTACCAAGCTATTCCAGCTTTCAGGAAAAGAACACAAAATCAAAAGAGCCCTAACTTCTTCATCAAAGTTTACTTTTACAGAATTTAATTGACTGGTGACTGTATTAAACTCATTTAAATGATTAGTAACTGACCCACCTTCTACCATTTTCATATTAAAAACGCTTCATAAGAAACACCTTATTCGAAGCGGAAGGCTTTTCATATAACTTCACTAGGGTTTCCATCAACTCTTGAGTTTTCTTTGCTTTTGTAATATTGAACGCCACCAATTGTGCCAGGAAAAAGTGAATATTGCCAAGAGCCTTTCTATCCAAAATATCCCAGTCCTCATCAGACATTGCTTGGGGTTTCTTGGTTTTCCCTTCCAATGGCTGCCATAAATCCTTATGATAGAGATAGTCCTCCATCTGCATCTTCCATAACTGATAGTTCTGCCCATTAAACTTCTCAACCTTCTTACCCTCATTTTCCATTACTCCCACTCAACCGTGAGACCTTCCCACAGACGATAATCAAAACAAAACCCTCTCTGATACCACTTGCTAGGGTTAGAAAGTCAGATATCTAACAATTAAATGCAGATTTAAGTAATAAATAGAGAAACCAAAAACACACAGAATAACTTATAACACAAAGAATTAACGTGGTTCACCCAATCCGGGCTACATCCACCAAACCACAGCCATCCATACTTTTATTATCCAGTGAAAAACCTATTACAATCTTCTGAATAATCACGTTTTTCATCATATAATACCCATCCGAACCCCTTTTATCAAGCTTAGAAGCTTCCAGATTTTGGGTTCTACAAAATTGGATTTTTCCTTTTTCGTTGATTTTTCCCTTTTTCAGTGATGACGCGAAAAAGTAGTAGGAAAATTTTTCTCAAGGGCTATCACCGCCAAACCCCTGCCTGGGGCCCGTCCCAACCCCAGACCCCGACAAGGATACGTGTCGGGGTGTACAGTATACCATGGGCTATACAGTATAGCATGATCAGTAGCCACATACCAACATGACATGCTCTTAGAATTTCATGGAATTCATCTTCCCTAATGCATCTTCTCATTATGTTATCAGAACTTGTATAAAATAGATATCCATCTATCCATGAATAAGGAAAACCTCTCTCAACTAGATGTCTATTTTCCCTTGGTGAGATATGTGGTGGTGTCTTCTACAACTACACAATTAGCTATATCTACATACCAATGTGTATGCATGGAGAGGGAAAATAATTGTTCATCAAGAAATAAGTCATCCACAATATCCTCTATTAATTTTATTGGCAATATTGAGAGAAATTTTACTACTACATTGGCCTTCCTTGGTTTATCTAGATTGTGATATCAAATTCGAGTAATAATAACCATCTTACAAGTCTTCCTCCAACCACTATTTTTTTCATCAGATATCATATTTTTGTATGGTATGTGTGAATGAATACATATTATCTTGTGATGTAGTGTCTGAACTTATTGATGGCATAAACTATTGCCAACCTTTCCTTTTCAGTGACTATGTAATTGAGCTATGCACCTTGAAGATTCTTTCTAATATAATAGATGGAAATATTATAAATTCTCTTCTTTCTATCATAAACAATACCTATTGTGAAATTAAATGTATCTACGTGTATGTGAAAAGGTATTATCCAATTTGGTCCTCTCAAGACTAGTTTCTTAGTGAGTGTTGCTTTGAAGGCTTCAAAGGAACTTTGGAAAATAGGGGTCTAGTCAAATTCCACATATTTAGAGAGGAGAAAAAATAATGGGACTACAATCTTCTGAAATCTTGGATAAACCTCCTATAGTAACTAGCATGACCAAGAAGACTTTTGACTTCCTTTTTCTTTTGAGTAATAGGGAGAGTGGAGATAAATTCTATCTTATTTGGGTCTACCTATATCCCTTTACTGGACACAAAGTGTCCCAAGACCACTACTTCAGTTATCATCATGAAACATTTTTCATGACTCAAGGAAAGGTTGTGATCTTGAAACATTTGTAGGACTTTCTCCAATTAGTCAATGCTTCTTCATAAGTATTCTCATAGGTGGTCAATTCATCCATGTAAATTTCCATGGAATCATTGGTAAATTCTGAGAATATATTTAAGACTACCCTTTGAAATGTGGTAGGAGCATTACATAACCCAAATGACAAGATAGAATAGGAATATGTACCCCATAGGCAGGTAAATGTTGTTTTTTCTTGGTCCTCTGGAGCTATTTTGATTTGGTTGTACCCACTGAACCCATCTAAGAAGAAAAAATAGTGATTCCTTGCTAATGAATCCAACACCTGATCAATTAAAGGGAGGGGAAAGTGGTCTCTTTTGTTGTTGTTAGATACACATGAAAACTAAGAGGGGGAGTGAATCATTTGTACATTAAAACATTCAATCCCTTATCAACATTTAAACCCTTGTTAGCCTTTAATCTCTTATCATGCATTAGCAGAATGTAAACATATGAAATAGCAATGCAAAAACATCCACACACAAGAGAACACCAGATTTACGTGGAAAACCCAAGAAGGGAAAAACCACAGTGAGGATTAACTCACATATATATGAATAACAACACCAAATACAATTAGGATCACTGCCCAAAAAAAGAAGAAAGGCTCACATCTGGGTGGCTTACTACCAAGAAGAAAGAAGAATAGAAAAAATTGTTATAGAGAGATTCACTATCTCAAAGCAATAGGAAAATTCACCATTGAAACTTTGCACCATCTACAACATTTGGCTCACTACCTCTAGCAACTTCAAGCACACTAAAAATGTAGACACCTTCTGCTCACTACATTCGAAGTCATTGTCATTAAGGCTCGTACTCAAATCACCACACTTGATCACATTCACATCTTTCACACTTGCCACACACAAATCCATGTTGAGATATGGTGTTGTACACCATTGCATAAATTGATTTATTATATTATTGTAATTAAATAATTATTTAGTTGTTATGCACCTTGGTGGTGTGGATAAATGCACTAGATAATTATTTGGGGACCACTTGATGTTGTATTGTAACATTGTATTATTATTTAATGTGTGGGAGACATGTGATAATAATTTAATATTGGAGAAATATTACATAAAGTGATGTCTTAGTACCCAATATTAAATAAGGGGTTAGTGGTTTTGTATTCACATGGTTTTGTGGTACATAGTTTTACCTTACTAGTAGTTGTATTATGAACGAGCTTGTGTCTATAAAAGCAAACACATGTGTAGTGGTTTAGGTTGGCTGAGTGGGTTGGCTATCATTATTGAGTCTTTCTAAGGAGTGCATTTGTGAAGCATGGCATGGAATGTGTGGATTCATGCTTGGACACATGGGAATGCATTGTAGGGCTTGATGCTTCAAAGGTATTCATTGTAACTCTTGTATTTCTTTATTGCTGACTAATATGATGGAGTATGGATGCTTTTGGAGGCTGGGTTTTTCCCTCTTGAGGGTTTTCCCAGGGTATAACTTGTGTTATCTTGTGGCTTGTCTATTTGATCTATGCATTTGGAAAAAATGTATGCATGTTTATCTCTCATGGGTTATGTAGGAAATGATTTAAGATTGTGGGTTTGAATGCAATATTTCCCAACAAGTGGTATCAGAGCTTTCATGGTTGAAGAATTTTTGTTATAACCCTAATTTGAGATTTTTTACAAAGTTGAAGCCATAGAAATGCATGTAGGATTTGAGGCATTAAAAGATATTGAGTACATGTTGCAGGTGTTTGTTTGCAGATTTGGGATTTTGGGTTGTCAAGATTTGTTGGGTTTATTGCAGATTTGAAGTTTTCCAATTTTGGGCGAAAGAGGGTTTCTTGGTTTGAGTTTGAATATATGAGTTTTGTAGGGAAAAATTCATAGATGACCTCTTGAGACAAAATGGACCTCATGGTTGGATTCAAGTTGGTTGAGAGACAAATTTTGACATAAAATTTGACCTATTTCATAAAGTTGAAAAAAAGGAAAAAAAAATAGCAAAAAGGCCAATTTTCCCATTTGATCCATGTGCAAAAAATAAAAATATTAAAACCCCTTTGAAAAATTTCAAGAAAAAATTATTTTTGGGGGTTTGTTGAAAAAATATTATTTAAATACCTGCAAAGAAAAACATTTAAAAAGTTAAAAAATTCATTGAAAATTTTAAATAAAAAAAAATATTAATATCTTTTTTTAAAAGCCACGGGGGTCCGCAGACGCCCGACCACCTACTGGTATTGACAGGCACGACTTGTCAATCCATAGAATAGTAGGTTTTCCTACCAATGCCAACATCGGTAAGCTGCCAGCTCCGACCGGTAGTCCTGTCTGGCGGGCACCAACCGACGCCCCACGAGGAATTTAAATAAAATTTTAATATTTTTAAACTTTCAAAAAATCTATCGATAGAATTAAAATTTCATAATTCAAAATAATCAAAGCCCAAGTTTATAATTTGTCAGGTTTGGTGGGTGGAGGGGGGAAAATTTTTGGAATGAAAAATTTAATTTAATTTAATAAATTTTGGAGTTTGATGCCCCAGCTCCGCCCGAGAGCTACTCGGGCCACCCCTGCCGATGTAGCCACCGGGACGCCACCTAGTAGCCATCGAGAGGATAGTTTATAGCAATTTTTTTCAAATTTGCATAAATTTCACCCACCATGTCAATTTTTCAACTTCTTGTAGTCATGGGAAAGTTGGTTTCGAGATCTTCACAGTGGTATAGGTTTGGTTCCTTGATTTTGTTGTTTTGACATGTTTTTGGAGCCTGAAAGTCAGATGTTCTCATTTGCACAATTTTGGTCATAAATTTTGCATATAGAATCATATTTTTGATTTCGAAGATGCGTTGGAGAGAATTTGTAGTGTACTACATAGTGGTTCAGATTGTTTATCAATTTGAGGAGCAGGTTGAGATTGGTACTTGTTTGATCGCTTGTAGGAGCCTGAGATTCAGGATGTGATTGTGTGAGTATTCAGATGAGTCAAGAGGCAAAACCTTGAGAAAGTACATGTTTTTATATGTTATTTATGATGCTATAGTTGATTATTAGATTGTTGCATCCTAGTATAGGTTTATATGTGTTTTTTAGAGTTGGGAATTTTATGGTAATAGGCGTATAGGTTGTCTTCGGTTTTGAGGACATGGTTGGACATGGTTTGAGAATTAGAGTCTTGTATGGGTGATAGTTGAGTGTAGGTACAAAGATGGCTATGGTTATGGTGTCATGGATATGCAGGTACATTTGATACATTGGCACGACATGATCATGTATGTGGTGTTTGGTGGTGATATGGTTTGGTATTATCTTCTTGATGCTTATTTGGTTCCTTGACTTCGATTACTCGGTTGTGGACATGTTTGGAAAATTAGATCCAAGGTTGATTTGGTATTTGAGTCTTGATGTCTACAGGATTATCTTCTTAAATATCTCAGTTTGTAGGTTACTAATGTGATGATGAGTTTGCATGTTTCAATGGTTGGATCTATGAGTTATGCAGTTGTATAGATTGATCACCCATTCAGTTGTAGTGGGATGACTTGTATGTGAATTGTCTATATCCACCAGGTTTGATTCATTGTTGTTGCATATTTCATTAGTTGGCCTTTTCTATGGTCATTTGTACATTGGTATGTTGCTTTGGGATTGAGAGGATGGATGGTCAAAGTACTTGATTAGTCATTTCATGGGACTTGTAGCATATGGTTTGATCACAGTGTCATGATAGCTTGGTACATTCATTGGTTATACACTTTCGGTGGGATCTTTTGACAGTGATGACTTGGTAGTGTTGGATTGGTTTACGATGGTTTGGAGGTTGTATGTATCTTCTTGGCTTGGAGATCTTGGTTTCACTTGTATGTTACCTGGATGATCTTCATGGAGAGGATGGTTGTCATGATGCCATGTGTAGCTCGTATCACAGTTTAGTGGGAGTTGTTGGCAGTGATGTGGATACATCATTGGGATGATTATCTTCATATGATTGGAGATATGTATTCTTGGTTTAGAGTGTTTGTTATGATGTCATGGTACACTCTTGATGTTTGGCATATTACATGTTCTCTTGATACCAGGATGTATGTTATGGTGTATGTGATCTCCTAAGAGGATATGGTTAGATCATGTTGTCATGATAGGTTCATGATTCTACAGTTGGAGCTTTGACACTGATACTATGTGATTCTCTTCGTATTGAGTACATTGATCATTTTCTTGATTACTTCATGATGGTGCTATGTTGCATTTGGATTTTGGCATGTATTGATCAATTACAGGTGCTTGTGGATACTTAGAGATGTAGGTGATGGTTGGAGTTCTCTTGTGATTAGAGACATTTACTTGAGATGGTTACTCTTTAGAGGTTTCAGTAGGAAGACGGGGGGGCTTTCACCTAGATATGGATGTGAGTTCATGATGGATCAATAGAGGGGATTATTCTTGGAGTGATTCATGATGACTTGGTTATCCTGGAGGAGCATCCTCATTCCCCACTCTTGTTCTACTTGATAGTTTCTTATTTGAGAGGTATTTTCCCATTATATATTTCAGATGTGTTATGTTTCGTGCTTTTTTTCTCATGGGATTGAGTTGATTCATGTTGTTTTGGATACTCATTTGAGATTTGGCTAACATGAGTTTATATGCTTTATCTTTCATAGATATGGATCTTGAACTATGGATAGTTAGTTCTAGAGGATTCATTTTGAGGGATGTTATAGCACGGTTATCTCCTTGTGCATTAGACTTTATGATATCATTCTTTGATGAGGATTGGTAGGAGATGGTTTATGGGCTGATTTCCAATTTTTGGGATGGTTACTTTGAGTTTGATCTTCTTGATTAGAGAGGCTTACATCCATGTTGGCATTGTTACATTGGTTCATATGTTGTACTTAATCTATGAGATTGAGTGTTATGGATGTTGTTGAGGCTTTTCATTTGGGGTTGTTAGGAGATCATACTGCACACAACAATACACTTTTTGAGGTGTTGGTAGAAGGAAATTATGGTTTACAAGTTTTCTCTTGTTCATGGTTTCTTCCTGGATGATCATTTGGGGAGGATGGTGGCAACATGTTGTGAGAGATTATGCAGCTCTATGGGTTGTATGTGTGGATCGTTGTTATTTTTCTTGGTACTTCATGCTTTTATTTACTTATCACACCTTGATGTATAGTGTTGATTGGTAGAATTGATATGCTTTGACATTACCTATACAGTGGGAGTTCCTGGATATGTATGTTCTTCATTGACAGGTTTGATATAGGGAGCTTGATTTTAGTTTATAGGTTGCATATGTTCTTGGCATGAGTTTACTGATGTATTGATACCTTGGAGGTATGGACGGTTGGATGTATTAACACGTGTTGTGGATTCTATTTTTGATCATGTGGGTTTTTTCTGTTGACAACAACTTATTTGGAGCCTTTGTTATCACTTGGATTTGATGCTTGTGCTCATGGATTGGTGCATCTTCACCTTGGCACATTCCTTTTCTTCCATAGGTGGCATCTTGGAGTATGAGAGGAGTTCTTGCTTGAGATGGTGGTCAATTTGTTCTTATTGTAGGTATCTTGATGGAGCACGAGAGCATGTTGGAAATTCATGTGGTTTCATGTATGGCTATGATGATGTATATCATGCATTGATCCCTTATGCAATGTATACAACAAGTGGGAGAATGTTGATATATGGTGTTGTACACCATTGCATAAATTGATTTATTATATTATTGTAATTAAATAATTATTTAGTTGTGATGCACCTTGGTGGTATGGATAATCACACTAGGTAATTATTTGGGGACCACTTGATGTTGTATTGTAAAATTGTATTATTATTTAATGTGTGGGAGACATGTGATAATAATTTAATATTGGGTAAATATTAAATAAAGTGATGTCCTAGTACCCAATATTAAATAACTAGTTAGTGGTTTTGTATTCACATGGTTTTGCGGTACATAGTTTTACCTTACCACTAGTTGTATTATGTGTGAGCTTGTGTCTATAAAAGCAAACACATCTGTAGTGGTTTAGGTTAGTTGAGTGGGTTGGTTGTCATTATCGAGTCTTTCTGAGGAGTGCATTTGTGAAGCATGGCATGGGATGTGTGGATTCATGCTTGGACACATGGGAATGCATTGGAGGGCTTGATGCTTCAAAGGTATTCATTGTAACTCTTGTATTGCTTTATTGCAGAATAATATGGAGTATGGATGCTTTTGGAGGCTAGGATTTTCCCACTTGAGGGTTTTCCCAGGGTATATATTGTGGCTTGTCTCTTTGATCTATGCATTTGGAAAACTTGTATGCATGTTTATCTCTCATGGGTTATGTAGGAAATGATTTAAGATTGTGGGTTTGAATGCAATATTTCCTAACATCAAGTGTGTATATCATTCAAGACATTTTTAAGTGTCTGCAACACTCATATAAATGTTATTCCCCATTAAAATATGTATTAATGTGCAAGGATCAAATGAAGAGAACACAATTGAAGATGCAACCATGTGATGTGAGACTCTTGAATCAAGAAGCCATATGTTGGACTAAATATTGGTGGATGTAAAGAGAGCATGGCCTTTCATCTTGTCTACTCCACGTGCCATGGTGGTTGACCCTTATTGTGAAGGTTCTAAAGTGGAAGAAGAGGATGAAGGAAACCAAATATGATTCTTCTATAGAAGATAATTCAAATCATCAATCTTCTTTTCATAATACTCATGCTTATCATGTCATATCTTTGTGCAATATGCATATTTTGGTTGATCATTCTTAGTCCCCCTTAGAAGTGGAAGATGAATCTGAGGTATCTTATGAATGTGATTCCTTGGCTTGCTCATGTGACTTGGAATCCTTCTATTTATGTTTCTTTCCTTTGTTATTTAAAGCCTTCATAACTCTAGTGCTTGGTGATGCAATAAGAGCCTATGATTTGGAAGACTTCAATGAGCCAATCTATACCAACTTTACCTACTCCCGGGTGAGTGATGTAAAAAAATTATCAAGTGAAGGCATAGTGAATCTGGAACCAAGTGCATCTCTCATCGCATAAAAGGTAGAAACAAAATTTGAATAATCAAGACCAAGCTTGGCAATGATGGAAAGAATTAACTAAGTGTCCTCTTTTTGAATACCACACCGTGTCAACTGCAATCTAAGAGAATTGAATTTGTTGAAGAAGTCTTGGATGCTATCAAAATCTTGAGGAGTAAAGCTAATAAGCTCATTCTCCAATTAAAACCATCTCAAAATATCTTGCTTCCCAAACAAGGACTCTAATTGAGTCTAGATTTGATTAGTTGTGGAGCAAGATTCAACCTGAAAGAGAAGATTAGGAGACATATACATGCATAATGTATCAAAATCCTCATCACACTTGTTAAACCACATTCTCTTCTCAAAAACACCTATAGGTTCAATTTTTGTACCTGTGGTTACTCTATATATGGCCTTGATTTCTTTAAATGTATCTCCATTTATTTTTTCAATAAAACTTAGAGGAGTTTTTCAATTTGTGAGAAAGTAATTCTAAGAGTAAAACCCAAAAAAATTCATACATTTGAGAAGAAGGTCAATTTAGCACCTCACTATATTGGACCCTTTGAATTTTTTAAAGATAATAAATTTTGTGGCTTAATTAATTAGTTTTACCTCCATGTCCAAGCCAACCCCATAATATAATCCCTATTTCACTTCTTAAAAAATATGTAATAGATATTATACATATCATGAATTAGAATATCTTATAGTTCCAAGAATTAGGAATGATAAGAATAGAGTCTCGCAACAAAATAGTAGATCATTTTAAAGTTCAATGGGATCAATATAATAAGGCACCACTTGAAAAATACTAAGGAGATGCAACAATTCAAAAAATTGCTAGAACATGACACTATATAAGTTTTACTTAATTTCTTATCACAATTTATTTGATGCATTCAGATGATGCATATTTTGAGGAGGGAAGTATATCATGACACCTTTGTTCTAACATTTGAAAAACCTTATAATTAATAATTATAAGAGTAATTAATCCTTGATTAAATTTAAATAATAATTGGAAATAATAAATAATGGTAATATAATAATTTAAACAAAAGTTAATGATAAATATTTTTAAAATAATTTTTATTTAAATAAAAATAATAATTAACTTTTGAAATAATAAATTGATAATAAATTTAATTAAAAATATTATAATATTAAAATTCAAAAATAAAATAAATTAAAAGGATAAAGATTCCCTTTTAAATGGAAGAAAATTATTTATTTATTTTTACGAGAAAATATTAAAAAAAAACAAAATTAGGTATTTATCTTCATAATATTTAAATTTATCTTGAATTAAAATTAAAATTATCATTTTTCTTTAAAGTTTATAACTAGCAATCACACCTTGGCGTGCAATGGATACATCAAAGATGTGTGGAAGTTCAATTAGGAAAAAAATTGATATATTTTTTTGCATACATTTGTGTAGTATACATGAGGCCAATCATTAGGAAATTTAGAAAATGTTGTTGTTTATGCCACAAAGGTCTCAATGGAGAAGTGATATCCTCATATCAACTATGCATCCACTTACAAGGATCTAAACACAACTAAAACAAAGCCTCTGAATTGAGAAGATAATCATGCTCCATTACCAATAGGCTCATGTTATGTTTGTAATAGGGAGAGTAGGAGAGAGGGAGAGATAAGGATATAAAGAGGGAGAGATATAGGGGGAAAGAGTGTGAGATAGAGAGAGGGGTAAGGAGATAGAGATGGAGATGAATAGAGGGATATAGATGGAGATGTAAATGGAGATGGATATGGACAAAGATAAGGATATGGAGAGGAGAGGGAGAGAGAGATGGAAGAGACAAATACATAGAGAGAGAGAGAGAGGGAGAGATAGACTTTAGATAAAGATAGAGATAGGAAGTGATATATAGAGAGAGGTAGAGAGAGGGAAAGATATAGGAGTAGAGAAAGATGGAGATATAATGAGATAGAGATAGAGGGAGATATGAAAGAAGAAATATGAGGAGATAAAGATAAAGAGGAAAATAGATAGCTATAGAGATAGAACTAGAGATAGAGATAAGGAGGGAGAAATAAGGAGTATGTATAATATAGAGCTATGGAGAGAGATAGAGATGGAGATAGATATGTATAAATAGATAAAGGGATGGAGATTGAGGGAGAGAAATAGAGAGAGGATATAGGATAAGTAGAGAGATATATAAAGGAGTGATATGGATAGAGGGAGAGATAGGGAGAGAAAGGGATATAAAGGAGAGATAGATATAACTTGGAAAATGTAGAGGGGTGAGAGAGAGACGTAGTAAAAGAAAGGGAGAGAGATAAATATACAGAGGGAGAGATGGAAGGAGAGAGGAAGAGGGAGAGAGAAAAAAGAGATACAAAGAGGGAGACAATGAAAGAGGGGGAGATGGAGAGAAATATAAAGATATATGAAGTGATATATAGAGAGAGTAGGAGAGATGGAGGGAGAGATGGAGTAAATAAAAGAGAGATAGAGATAATGATATATAAATAGAGAGGGAGAGAGATAAATGGGAAGATAGATATAGAGGGGGAAAGAGAGAGATAAAGGATGTGATAGAGACAAGAGTGATAGAGGGAGAGAAGTAAAGAGATGGATAGAGATAGAGCCATAGAGAGACAAAGATAGATATAGGGAGGGAGAAACAAGTAGTGTTTGTCTGTGAGAGAGAGAGAGATATTGAGATATAGATAAGAAGAGAGAAACAAAGAGTGTGTGCTGGAATATGAAGTCAATTTTGTTGTTATTCCAACAGTAACAAATAGTCGACATTGATATCTAGCTAGTGCCCCAAGGGGCTATTGTAGCCCCCTGGACACTGAATGGCGTTCACACCAAAGGCATTCCCGCTGAAGGAATTTTTGACGAAGCTATATTTTTTTGGAACTTCCTATTTTTGGTAGTTTTGACAAATGTTCGACATGTAGTTGCATGAGTTACACTTTCTATTCTTAAAAAATTTTGTACAAGTACTTTGCAACTTGGATTGCTTACACTTTGCTGAAGTCATGTTTTCTATAAATTTTTGAATATTGTTGTAATTGTGAATTTCTTGAGAATTAAAATACGAAAAATCTTTGCCCATGGTTTTTTTCCTGGTATAATTTTACCAAGTTTTTCACATAAATATTGTGTTATAGTTATGCTTATTATTTTTCTCTATTATTTTGCACTATAAATTTTCTTACAGTTGGTATGAGAGAAAGGTTGTTTGTACAAAAGTTGTGTTTTTGAGAAGTAAATAGTGACAGGAAGCACAGTTACCAAATTTGAGGCACAAAATTTTGAAAGTTCTAATTTTGCTTTATGGAATCTAAAGATTCATGCTTTATTGGTGAAGGATGGATGTGCCCTAGCTCTCAAAGGGGTAGCATCAAAACCTGTAGCCATGACTAAGGAAAACTGGAATGAAAAGGATAGCACGGCCAGAGCACACAATCCAATTATCTCTAGAAAATTTAACACTATTTAATGTTGTAGAGGAGAAAATTGCACATGACTTGTGGACTAAGCTCAAAAAATTGTATGGGATGAAGTAATTGGTGAATAAAATTATGTTATGTAGGAAACTGTATAATTTGAGATGCATGAAAATTCATCTGTCACAGATCATTTGAACAATTTCAACACACTAACAAGCAAGTTATCTTCAATGGGGATGAAAATTAAAGAGGATAAGGAAACAAATTTATTGTGCTCATTGCCTAAAACTTGGGATCAACTAGTTATGGCTCTTAGTAACTCAGCTTCGAGTGGGAAATTGGTCTTTGAAGATGTGGTGGCCACTCTAATTTTTGAGATTCAAGGTAGAAGACATCTCAATGATCTTCTTCTAATGAAGCCCTAATTGCAAGAGGAATAACTTAGAAAAGAAGAAATACTGAGCATGGAAAAACCAAGTCCAAATCCAAGGGGCGAAAAAGAGTAAAATGTTGGAACTATAGAAAAAATGGATATTTCAAAAAGTATTGCAAGCTATCAAAAGCAAGAAACAAAAATTTTGGGTCACAGGAATCTAAGGCAAACACAACAAAATTTGAAACACCATTGGAAGACAGAGACATATTAACTACTAATCTAAGAGGCTCTTTACTTCATGTTTGGATTCTTGATTTTGGTGCCTCCTTTCACATGAATCCACATAGAGACTAGTTTTCTTCTTATTGGTCATGTGATGGAGGTATGGTTTATATGGGAAATGACAACCCCTATGAAGCTATTGATGAAGGTGACATAAGAATCAAGATGTTTGATAGAATGGTAAGGACTATTCAACATGTTAAACATGTACTAGGATTAAAGAAAAAAATGTTGTCACTTGGAGTTTTTTATGAACAAGGTTACTGATTTAGTAGTGAAAATAACTATCTCAACGTAACAAAGGGTGTGTTGGTTGTGTTAAAAGGAGAAAAAGTAGGAAATCTCTATAGTCTAGTTGGGAAACTAGTAGTGGAGAAGTTGCAGTGGCGTCTGATGTAGAAACATGCTCAGTATCAACCTGGAATCAACAACTAGGCCCTATGAGTGAACGTGGTCTCAAGGTACTACTAGATAGATATCTTCTCCCAAGTGCCAAATGTAAAGATTTAAATTATTGTGAACATTGTTTGTTTGGAAAACATAATAGACTGGGTTTTTCTAAAAGTACTACCAGAAGTAAAGATGTTTTAGAATTAATTAATTCAAATACTTGGGAAGCTCCTATTGCATCTATTGGGGGTTCATCATATTTTGTTTCATTTATATATTATTCTCATAAGGTGTGTATTTATCTTCTCAAGAAGAAGTCTGAAGTGTTTTCTTATTTTAAGAAGTTTAAAGCTCTTGTAGAGAATTAGAAGGGTAAGACTAATTTTTTTTAGAATAGATAATAGAGGAGAATTTTTTTTAGGAGAGTTCAATCAATTTTGTAGTGAGTGTGGTATTATAAGGAAATTGATGATTGCTAGGACACCACAACAAAATAGTGTTGCTAAATGCATGAGTCGTACAATTATAGATCGAGTTAGATGTATATCGAGCACTACTAGTTTAGAGCATAAATTTTGGGTAAAGGTCGTTTCTATAGCCTATTTCTTGATTAATTGATCACCCACTACAACTCTTGATAATGAAATCATTGAATAGGTATGGGAAGGTAAACTTTTTGATTATTCCTTTCTTTGTGTATTTGGTTCTAATGCTTATGTTCATATTCCTAAAGAGAATAGAAATAAGTTGGACGTGAAGTCCACAAAATGTATTTTTCTTGGCTATGTAGAAGGTACAAAGGGGTATATATTGTGGGATATTGCTACCCACAAGGTTATAATTAGCTAATGATGTTTATTTTAATGAAAAAATAATGCAAAGAGGTAAAGAATGTAACAAAGAACATAAGTTATTCAAGTTGAGGTGGAAAGTTATGATGATGATTTGCAAGTACCATATGAAAATTATCAAGATGAACAACAACTAAATGAGCCATGGGATGATATATTACCCCTTGTAAGGAGATCCACTAGAATATCCAAAGCACCTGAAAGGTACACTCTTACTTGTAATTCTACTTATGTATTACTAATTGAAGTTGGTGAACCTAGTTCATATAAGGAGGCTTGTGAATCTGAATGTGCAAGCAAGTGGATAGCTACCATGGAAGAGGATATGGAAGCTCTTCATAAGAGAAAGACATGGGAGCTTGTACTATTTCCTAAGGGGTGAAAATATATTAGGAACAAGTGGTTCTTCAAATTGAAAAATGACATAAATGATAATTTTGAGAGGTGTAAATCTCGATTGGTGGCCAAGGGGTATGCACAAAAGTTTGCTATTGATTTTGATGAAATTTTTCACCTATTATATAGTTAATTACTATTATTTTTTTTTAGCTCTTGTTGCTAGTCTTGATTTGGAGTTAGAATAGTTAGATCTAAAAATAACCTTCTTGCATGGTGATCTCTTAGATGATATTTATATGTAGCAACCAAAACGTTTTGAGGAAAGAGACAAGGAGAATCTTGTTTGTAGGTTGAGAAAATTGTTGTATGGTTTGAAATATGCACCATGGTGTTGGGAAAAATGGTTTGATTCCCTCATGATGAGCTTGGTAGAGTCAAACTTGACAACAAAAAGGATCTTTGTGACTTTCACAAAATCAAAGGATGCAAAACATCGAATTGCATGAGGCTCAAGAATGTTATCCAAGACCTTATAGAGAATGGGAACATATCTGTTGATGTACCAACCAATATCTACGACGCCAAGATAGACAAGATCCCTATGTGATATCATAGCAAATGGAAGACTTACAATAGTGTGCAACATGTCTCTTCCAATGTAGTTTCCTCTTGTGATAATGTTGTAATAGTTGTTACCATCAAAGGACCTAGTGCAGACTATGGAGTCACCATGTGATGTGGCAAGGTCACCATCCAAGGAGCTTCATCTCAACCTAGGGCACAACATCCATTTCCAACATCTAACCCTAGTAACTACAGTCTCCTAGATCAGCTAAAGAAGACCCCCACACATATCTCTATCTTAGAACTATTGAGGCTATCCCCCACACATAGGAAGATATTAGAAAAGGATTTATCTGCATCCTTTGTCCTTGAGAGTATTGATACGTAGCAGTTTCAAGCTATGGTAGGGCATATCACTACCCCTCATCTTCTCACCTTCTCAAAACAAGACCTTCCCTTGTAGCTATCTCACAATCACACCTTACATCTTGAGGTCATGTTTCATAAGAACAAGGTTAAAAGAGTCTTAGTGGATAGAGGTGCTAGTCTCAACATTTGCACCCTTCAATTGGTCAAAAAATTGGGATTTTCATAGGATGCTATTGAGAGAGCAAAGAGTACAACTATAAGGGCATATGACGATCAAGAAAGAGTGTCGCAAGGCATCATCACTCTACCTATCCAAGTGGGACCCATCATTCCTAAGACTACATGCTAGGTACTAGACCTTGATCTCCCCTACAACATCTTGCTTGGTCAAACATGGATTCATTCCATGCAAACTGTACCTTCCACCTATCACCAATGTGTTAAGTTTCCTTTTGAGAACACAAAAATTACTATCCATGGAGATCCTGAGCCTTTTTACTATTGCAAAAACCTTGAGGCCAAGTTCTACAAGATCCCCTAGATACCAACGAATGATGAAGGTCCTACATCCTCATCCCTATATTTTGATCCATTTTCTCTTGCATCCACCTCGAAAACCAAAACGCCCATTGTACAGACTATACCCAATATCAAAGTAGTTATCAAGGAAAATGGTTGTGGATTACAATCTAAATGACACTTTTGTGTTGGGTGAGCTACCTCTTTCCCCCAAATCTCATGGGAAACCCACACCTATCAATAAAGTGAATGAAACATTAAAGCTTGCATCTACCACCTTCACCAAATGGGGGGATTTGAACAAAGAAGATGTCATCGAGGAAGATATCTCTAAACTGCTCTATCAAGATGACTGACCCATGCTCATTCTTCCCATGGAAGATGACAATAAGGTTCTATAGTTAATGAAGGGATGGGGGTACAACAAGAATGAAAAGTTGGGAAAAAATGATAATGGTTTGTTAGAACCCATCATTCATAAGAGACATCCAAAGAATCTTGGATTAGGATGTACTATTAGCAAGGTTACCATTCTTGGCAAAGGTACTTTTGCTAAAGGGGTTGAGGCTTCCTCTTGGTTACCGACATCACGTGATACTACCCTAGATGATTTCCCCCTCGATGTTTTTGACCTATTTGAGAATAACTCCCTCTTTATGATATCTAGAACATCTTTCACCCCAAATGACCAAACCCCTAAATTAAGCTTGGTATATCCCCAACTCATTGAATGGGACCAACGAGGACCACCGATTCTAGATCTATTAAAAAATGATGAAGCAATCTCAAAATTCATAGGACTCCATGACAAATTACCATGTAAGGATCACAAAGGAAGATTTGATATAGAGCTAGAAACACATGTGTACTATGAGGAGACAATTGAATCCTTCAGGCACAAAATTGACATGAGAATAACATGCAAATATTTAAGTGAAAACCACACCATGGCACTTTCAGATCCTAAAATAGTAAAAAGAAATGATGCATTTTAAGGTGGAAACCTCTCTAAGGTACCCAAGGATGAGGGATTCAATCCCCCCTTGGTGCAATGCATCCAGAAAAATCAACAGTACTAGCAGAGAAGGCTACCCCAGTGAATGTGGGAACATAAGAAGCACCCAAGATAACTTTCTATGTTGAATCCTTGTTGGATCAAGAACAGAAAAACCTAGTAGCATTCCTAAAAAAGAGAAGAAGAAAATTTGCATGGTCATACATAGATATGTCGGGGCTTAATCCAAAAGTGGTTGTGCATCATTTAGTAGTCTATCCTGAAGCCAAACTAGTGAAACAAAAATTGAGAAAGATGCACCCTCATATTACACTCTTGGTTAAACTAGAGCTAGAAAAGCTTCTTGACTTCATATTTATCTAACCAATTGACTATCCTAAGTGGGTTTCCAACCTAGTACCAGTCTCCAAATCCGCTAGGGGCATCCGAATATGCATGAATTTTAGGGATTTGAACAAAGCATGTCCAAAGGACAATTTCCCTCTTCCCAACATCGACATCATTGTTGACCTAACAACAAGACATGAAATTTTATCACTCATGGATGTATTTTTAGGCTAAAACCAAATCATGATCACCAAGGAGGATCAACATAAAACTACATTCACTTGTCCATGGGGTACATGTTGTTGGAACATGATGTCGTTTGGGCTAAAGAACGTTAGAGCAACCTATCAAAGGGTGATGACCCTAATATTTCATGATATGATCCATAAAATAGTTGAAGATTATGTTGATTATATTTTGGCCAAATCAAAGAAAAGGAATGAGCACATAGAGGTATTAGGACCCATCTTCGACAGGCTCCATGAGTATAAAGTACAGATAAACCTAAAAAAGTGTCCTCGAGGTTACATCAGGGAAGCTTCTTGGCTACATCATGTCACAGAGAGATAAATATAGATCCATCAAAAGTGAAAGAAATCCTAGACATGGAACCACCAAAAAAATTAAAGTAGATGAGAGGGAAAGGAAGGTTGCAATCCATTAGAAGGTTCATAGCGCAATTATCAGAAAAAATCTACCCTTTCTCGCATATTCTCCATAAGGGAATAACTTATAAGTGTGATGAGAAAAGCGATAAATCCTTCCAGCAGATCAAGGACTACCTATTGTCACCTCTAGTTATCGTGTTGTCGATACCAAACAAGCCATTGATCTTATATATTTCAGCTACATCAGCAGCACTAGGTACCTTTTTAGCTTAGCACAATGAAACAGGAGAGGAAAGAGCTATCTATTACATCAACAGGACCTTGGTAGGGTATGAAATGAATTACTCATCCATTGAGAAGGCATGCTTAGTAGTGGTCTTTGCTTCACGAAAATTCAAACATTACATGCTCTCGCACCAAATCAAGCTTATTGCTAAGATTGACCCATTAAAATATCTATTATCTAAGGCAACTCTCACTAGGCGAATGGCCAAATGGGTAATGATCTTGATTGAATTTGACATAGAGTATGTGGAGAACAAGGCTATCAAAGGAAAATTTATTGTAGACCAGCTAGTGGAAGAACCCATTTGTGTGGAGAATCCTTTGATATCTAAATTTATTGATGAGTCATTGTTTCTTCTCAATGAAGTGGATCAATGGAAAATATACTTTGATGGATTGTATACCCAACATGGATCAAGGGTAGGTATTCTCTTTATTACCCCTCAAGGTGACTGTATTCCAAATTCATACTGACTATCATTCCCATGTACCAATAATATCGTCGAGTATGAAGCTCTAATAATAGGTCTAAGAATAGTAGTTCAATGGCATATCCAAGAGTTAAAAGTCTATGAGAGCTCACAATTGATTGTCAACCAATTCAATTATGACTACCAAACTAAGGATGATAAACTCACTCCTTATAAGAAGATGGTAGAAAGTCTAAAGGAATTTTTCATTGATGTAACCTTTGAGCAAATACCACATATGAACAATCGAGTAGAAGATGTCATGGAAAAAATTGGATAATTGTTAGACATGCCACACAATGTCCTTCAATGTGAGTTCTTGGTAGAACAACTTCTCGTACCGGCTTTCAAAATTATTGAATTTGAATTTGTGTGTGTAATTTTTGGTCTTGGTTCCCCATGGTATCATGACATATTCACCTACCTTAGCAAAGGAACCCTCCCATCCGATATCACCTCTAACCTTAAGAAGACCTTTGTTAAAAATCCATCTTGATTCATGATCTTAGGTGATACCTCATATTGTAGAAGCATCAAAGGGATATTGCTACGATGTCTTAACCAAGAGGAAGCCTCGATCGCCTTAACAAAAGTACATGAAGGAATTTGTGGTTCCCATTCTAGTGGAATAACCTTATCCAAGAAAATATTGAGGAAAAAGTATTATTGGTCGACCATGGAAAGAGAATCCCATCAATATGTGCAAAAGTGTGTCCAGTGTCAATAAAATGGAGATCTTATCCATGCTCTAGCTCAGGAGCTACAACCAATGGTCATGCCTTGGCCTTTCTTGCAGTGGGGGCTTGACCAAGTGGGTCGAAGCCATTCCTATGACTTACATAACAGGGAAGCAAATCTCCAAGTTTATCTTGAATTACCTTATCTGTCGTTATGGTGTTCAACAAGCCCTTATCTCAGAAAATGGAACACCCTTAAAGAATGAGGATGTAAGAGAGCTATGCCAACAATTTAATATCTGACATTGGTTCTCTACCTCATATTACCCCCAGGGCAACGGTTAAGCTGAGGCTACAAACAAGACCATTCTAGAGATCCTCAAGAAGACAGTCAATGAAGTTGGCCATGATTAGCATTTGCAATTAAATCCTTCTCTTTGGGCCTATTGAACCAACATCCACACACCTACAGGTGCAACCCCTTTTTCCTTGGTTTACAGATCATAATCCATCCTGCCTATTGAGGTTGAAATTCCCTCGTTGCAAGTATCACTGCAAAATCTAATCACTGATGAAGAGTATAGAGTATCTTAGCTAAACGAATTAGAATTCCTAGATGAGCATCATCTTAATGCCCTAAACCATTTGCAAGCATATCAAAACTGACTAAAATAGAACTATAACAAGAATATCAAGAGTCAATCTTTCTAGGTAGGGGATCTTGTCCTAAAATAGAATCAGAAGAATGTTCCAGATCAGGACAGTAAAAGAGATTTTGATCCTAATTGGTTGGTCCCATTTGTTGT
Organism: Sequoia sempervirens; assembly: GCA_007258455.2. Lineage (NCBI taxonomy): Eukaryota > Viridiplantae > Streptophyta > Pinopsida > Cupressales > Cupressaceae > Sequoia > Sequoia sempervirens. The sequence continues at coordinate 43,802,834 of VDFB02168118.1, forward strand.
CACAACAAGCTATGGCTCAGGAGTGTACCAACTATCAATGCCTAAAGGTGAACCCTTTCAAGAGCTAATCAAAGGTCTACATCTCAAAAATTGTTATGCCTAGGCTTCAAGGGTATAACTCTAAAAAATACAAAAAAAATTAAAAAATGATGAAAATCCAAAACAATAAGAAAAAGGATTGAAAACAGCAAAGAAAAAAATCATCCTCTAGTAAAAACCACTTTTGTGGCACTTTGGGCAAGTACCTTGGTGAAAACCTGGAAAATAGGCATCTTGCGTAAATAAGCACCTCTGTCTATCCTTGGGCTCTTTAAACTTATCATGCTTCACATCACATCCATCTATCCCATCGCATCACTCATCCTATTCATTCCATCACCCATCTGTGTTTGTATCATAGTTTGATATTGTAAAGTATCGTATTTCCCTTTAGTATTACCTGGCATATTCCTAAGGTTAGTTTGTCCTACCTATATCGAGGTAGTTTATCACATCACACTGGGGGAAATTTGTTATGCTTGCATCAAATTTGGGTCTTGTATATCTTAAGGTTATTGGAAATCGCATTGAAAATTCCAAAAAAATTGTAAAACATTCATCAAAAAATCCAAAAAAACTTGCAAAATTAGAAAATTCAAAAACATCAAAATCCTATACAGCTAAAATCCAAAAAAAATCATAAAAATTGTAAAGTCAAAAAACCCAAAAACATCCAAAACACATCAAAATCCCTAAAAAGGTCAAAACATCAAAAATCCAAAAATAACACCATGTCGAACTATGAGTCTAGTGAACGTAGGCAAGGCCATCATTGATGTGCTCCCAAGGCACCCTAGGTTAGTCCTTTAGGAGTTCATCATAATAAACTAGCAATCCATCAAGTGTTCATATCTCATCAACAATAAGTCATGTCAATCGAACTACATGGTCTTTGCGTGTATAACGTAGGCAAGGCTCATCTTTGATAAGCCCCTGAGACCCCTAGGATAGTCTTTTAGGTTAGGTTCTTGGTCAAAATCTCAGAAAACCCTAAAACATTTGAAAATTTAGAAAACACAAAAAACATTTGAAAATTAAAAAAATCCCAAAATGATGGAAAACCTTGGAAAACCCTAAACAACCTCAAATAATCAAAAACCAAAAAAATTCACATAAACTTTCAAAAAAACCCTAAAACAGCCTCAAAACATTTTCAAAAACGTTAAAAATATTGAAATATTCCAAAAATTCCAAAACCATCCATCTCATCTCACTTTCACCCAAAACAAACCTTCACCCATAATAAATCACTCATCATCTTCAAACTTTGGAAAAACAATTAGGAAAACAAGTGTTGCAAGTTGTAAAGTGAGAGATTAAGTGTCAAAATCTAAAGTCTAGATCATAGGTAAATGAGTTAGTGTTGTTTGTATCAATGACTTATCACACACTTAGTCTTATTCAAAACATCTGATGAACATGTCCTAGGATGCATCCTTCCAACAATGGACATCGATATCAAAAATCACCTTAGATATGTTACTTTGGCAAGAGATATAAGTAACATTCACTGTTTATTTTTTATCTTTTCTTGTGATTTATCTTACTTGACCCATTTCAAGGAACTCTTGATGATGTCTCAATGATTTAGAGAGAAAGGAATGGGGTGTCAATCATTATCTTTCATTTTCTATGCTTGTGGGTATACTTGTAAAATAATCTTGGCGCATACTTGCTTAGTTGTGTGTAGGGCAGATGTTTGGAGTAGATTATTGACTATTGTGTATGCTTTGGTATAATATATTCTAAGCTTCTAAACTACATTCCAACGAGGTTTCTGTATGTCAAGGTGTGAACAAGAACTATCCTATCTATTTGTAGAGTCAAAGTCCATTACACTAGATACAACACCATCCTAGTTATCAATACCATGACGAATTGTGTCTATGTGTTATATCAAACATAAGAAATGATGGAAAGTACCAATCCCGGCTATGAGAAAAATCATCCATCTCATCACAATAATCTAATAAAGTCTTGATACATCATGGACTTATTAGACTTTTGAATCAAATCTCAAAAAATCAATGGTCAAAATCATTCATCTCATTCTTCTATCATCCATCTATGCTAACTTGGTATCATGACAGTCAGCAAAAATCATTAGCATATGTCCATCTTGAATCCAAAAATCATTGACATACACACATCTTGCATCATCATAACATATCATCATAATAAGAATCATAATCCACTACCTCATCATTATCATTTAAGTTGTTTCAAGATAATATAGATTTTTTATTCTAAGAATCTCAATCCATTACATAATCATCCATTGCATCCATATCATAAGCATGAACATATAAATTATCCATATACATCCCATATACATACATGCATCATGACATTGTCATATCACATTGGAAGAAAATACACAAAAAGAAATGCATCCATATATACATCCTACATAGGCATATCATATCGTCTTCATATCATAAAGAATGACATACTCATATGTGAAACATGAAAGGAAAATCATATCCATCTCATTACATGTTATAGAAAGATACTGAAAAAGCATATAACACATCTATTGCATTACATTCATATCATCAACATCGCATCATTCATCATCTCACATCACATAGCATAAATAAAGCAGTGCATCCATAACATATATATGTGCATCCATTACATCCATACATAATCATAACATGAAATAAATGCAACATCATATCATGAATCCACATCGGTACATCTCGTATATATATCAAAAAATGAATGCCATGATACAATATCAGAGTCAAAGTGTAACTGTCATCAAATATAAAATATACAAGAGGCTATAAAAAATGAGCCTATGAATGTGTATTTGTATAAATAACTCAAGCTATACATAAGAAATGTGTCTACAAAATGAGCATGGACTATCTATTGCTCTCTTGATCATCATGTCTCTGGCTGGGCTCTCTCGGTTATCGAGTTGAGGGCTATCCATCAGAAGCCCTAGGTGCGGCCCCACTCCTCTATGAGTAATCAAGATGCCTCATCTCTCGAGGGGCATATTTGTGGTAATGCACCCTGTAATAGGCAGCCTCTATCACGGCCTCCCTATATAACCAAGTAGACACAACCTATCCCTGTGAGGAAAACTGTAACAGCCTCAAGTTAGTGGCATTGTCCAATCTCCTAGTCCAATTGTAGGTCCAACTGTTGTTGCAACTATACCTCTCTATCATGCTCTATCATCATCGCCTGAAGCTACTAGTGTCGCCCAATCTCCTGGGCTAGCCGTAGGTCCAACTATTGTCACAACTACACCTCTCTGTCACGCTCCGTCATCATCACCTGAAGCTGTTGGCACACTTGGTCTCTCTCTATTATAAGGGAAAAAATCTACCCATCTCTTGGACCAATCCCCTGTGGCTACTGAGGCTACTATGACTATTGTGGTTGCTCAGGCTTCTATTGCTTCGAGTCTTCGTGACCCTAATCCTGCCGTACTTTCCTTGGTACTTGTACCCTCTGCTAGTTTGGATGTTGCTTGAGTTGTTGTTGACCTCGATCCCTACCTCCACCCCAACCTCGGTTGTGACCCCTTCCTCTACCATGGGGGTATCCTCCCACTAGGTTAGTCAATCAAGTAGGTGGTCGCTACCACACATCATATCCTAGGTGGTGCCTACATTTGGAAATCCTTGATCATAGGCCCATGGGTGGGAAACCAACTATCTAAACTCATTGATCGCCACTACAGGATCAATCTGCTTCCCCCACTCTACCTCTCTCTCTGCGATCTAGCAAAAATTGTCGTGTAATATTGTGAGGGTGTGTCTTGCATCTCCCCAAACTATCAAGCAACGTGGTCAGGTAGATACTGCTCAATCATGGTATGCTCCCACCCCTAGATGTAGTAGGTTTGTCTTGCAAAGAACAACTATTGCTAATCACCATACTAAGAAGGAACCTGTAACCACAAGCGCCATTTGAAAATGGGCATCTTGTTTATGACCCACCATCAATACGGAATCCATGTTAGCCTAGTGTGATGTAAGGTAATGGCAACTCTATATCGATAAACAATGAACTCATCTTCATGAACATTGACCAAAACAACAAGGGGTCTCAACACCACTATATGCTCATAAGCCCATATGTGTAAAAGTGTGATGCCGACCCCAATGCTCCTCCCCTGACAGTAGACTTCTTGATGCATATCATGATATAACGAGGCCAATATGACTGGCCCCCAAGCATACATAGTAGTCATTCAAATGGTGTCGTGCCATGCCACCCCCAACCCAGATTGAAACCTCTGCCCCATCGATCTAGGGAAATCACACTCAATATTAATGCAACCATGACCAATCTAAAAATGGGCACTCATCCTCGATATAAATCTAGGTCTATTTGCAAGCTCACCAAAATGATCTAATATGAATGCAAAAGAGAGAAACATGTGTCTCTCCCAGCCTCGATGTCATAAATGACGTGCTCCCCATGAATAGGAAGCCAAAGGATCTTCCACACATCCTCGAGCGTGACTATGGCCTTGTCGGTGGGAAAATGGAATGAAGATGTCTCACTAAGCCATCTCTCGATCAATGTTGTCATCATCGCTAGGTGGGTGCGAACCTCCGGCATAAAGGAAATGAAACCTAGTACAAGAGCTCCCAGGCGCTCTATCAACACATCATCGAAATCACGAATTGCTTCCAAAAGGCCCAATCGATGCTCTTGGGACATCAAGGGCCGAATATCCTCCTACACACATCCCACACACAATATCAATTTGCCTAAAAACTAGAAACAGTTTAAAAATCTAAGTATCTGTATCCTAGAACATCAATTGAGTCACAATTTCTAGGGTGTGTCATTGTATCTATTTTGAGGGTGCGTCACCATTTTGGAAATGCGTGTTGCAATACTCAATTACGTATCAACATTTAGCATGCTTTGCTTTACTAATTTTTTTGGGTACGTCGCCATAAATCCATGGTGTCACTAGACCAAGAAAACCTATGCATCACTCATTTAATCCAATGTTGCCCAAACCTTAGTGCATCACCAAACTAAAAAAGCCTAATCCATCGCTAAACCCTAGGTGCGTCACTATGAAATCAATAGTGACATTGACGAGACTCTGGCGCGTCACAATACAGTGACACCCTAATCAACCTAGTTTTGAAACCCTAATAAATACACTCAAATGCAAAAATCGAGAAAGGTTTTGAGTCACACACCTGTGGTCCTATGTCTGCTCAGTGCTAGTACTCTCGCACTTGCTTAAAAAGGTGAACTGGAAGCACACATCACACCATTTCATCAGGAGGTCAAAGCTCAAAATGCAACAATTCTCTAAAGTGTGAATGCACAAATGAATTGAAAGTGACCCTTCATCACATATTTATGCCTAAAAATTAGGGTTTTTTGCCCTAATTTGAGAGTACAGCTATGGTTTTTCATCTATTCCACCATTCCATGTCTAATGAAGCTTATTTTACACTTTTTTTTGCATTTTTTGGCATATTTCCACATCTCGGAGCCTTTTGAGACACCTAAATCAATATTTCACCCTTGTCGAGAGATCAACCCAAAATTTAAAATTTCCGCCTGATCTCTTGAGGGGGCAGGGTACCAGCTTATTTCCTTCCATTGGGGCAACAATGGGGCATCCAATAAAATTAGAATTAAATTTTTTTTTATCTAAGCAACAATTTTAATCGGAAAAGTGTTAGTCTTTTAACCAACGTAACAAGTACCTTTCTTCAAAGAGGGGAAAAATGTAAACACTTAAAATGTCTTGAATGATATACACACTTGCATCCAACATATTAACATCGTTTCGTCTTGAAATCCATCCTATTTTCACTTGTTCGATTAAATTAGCCTAGCTATTTAATTAAATGCCTCATTTTCATCTATTAATCTAATTGACCTAATTGGTTTAATTCACCCCCTCTCACACTAACATTCCACCTTGTTTAATTAAATAATGCAAATTATTTAATTTAAAACCCTAAATTCTCTTATTTAATTAAATAACCCTAAGCTATTTAATTAAATATCATATTGCATACTCCTTTTCATTAAATCAATTATTTAATGAATATCATATTATTCCTCATCTTGCACATTCAAATTTAGTTTTAATTAACTAAATTGCTAATTTCCCTCCCATCCACTTGCATAGGGAATATTCTCCTATTTTTCTCCAAAAAGGCAATGATTCTTTTCAAACAAACTTTCAAAGTAGTTACAAAGTGTGTTTGTTGAAATCATTCTCAACCCTTGATCTTTCCTCGATCCATGTGATCTTTGATTCTCACCCATTGATGAGAATCTTTGATCCATGTGCTCACCCTTCATTCATTATTGACTATTGATTGGTCAAATCGATCTGAGCCCTTTATTTTTCATTTGCTTTTCTATAAATAGGTCACTATTTGGAGTGAAATGGATCCATCTTTTGATAGAAAACTTGTGCTCTTGAAATTCATACTCATTTGCATCCATGTTTCATATTTGATAGTATTTTAGATTAAAGCTTCATCCATTTAGCTTAAGCATCCATTAATGGCTTCCATATTAGCTTAGTTTGCATACATTTTAGCATAAATTCATAGTTATGGCTTGCATCTTTGAACTTTGTTTACACCTAGCATAGATTGCATCCATTTTATCAAGCATCATTATATTTAGAACTTATCTCATCATGTTAAACTAGATTCATATCATTTCTCATTCATCTCTCATCATTTTCATTAGTTTTCTTCAATAAAATTGATTGAAACAAGCTCATATTATCCGCGGGATTGGGAAAGGGTCACCATTCCACATCCATGTGACATCGCTCCCCCAATAGGATAATATTTGAGGTCTTAGAATAGATTTCTATTATGTTTTCATGTTTATATCATGTTAGTTTAATGGGTTCTCGTTCTTCGTAATTTTAAATGTCTTATTGGGACCATTGCTTAGGGGATTAAATACAGTTTAAATTCATTTGGATCTATCGTATTTAGTTCAGACTATGATGATGGTCACAAGTGTAATTGGGAAAGGAACCATAGATCTTGATGATGGTACATTTAATTATGTACTTTGTGTTCATTATCTTCTAATCTTCTTTCCATCTATCATATTGCACACAGTGGGGTAGGTAAGATAGTAGAGTTCACAGCTGATTCAATACTTATTAGATACCTACATAGTAGAGAGATTATAGTTGGGGCATTATATCATGCCTCTTGATTGCATTCCTTCTCTCATTTTGCTCCAAATGATCTTCCACTACCATTAACTGGTCTTCACTCCCATTCATCTAGAGTGGATCAAATATCTGAGGAGAAATTTGGCCACTTGAACCTATGTGTACTTCCATTTTCCACCTTGATTCATGAGACTTGTGTTGATATTTCATCTCCTCCACCTCATGCATCTACATAGATCAGCTCACTTTAATAGGATGTTACCAATCCTTCAATTTTAGCTTTGTGGGATGACTACATGCCAAACATTGTAGAGTTATTTGTTGAGTCTCACATTGCATTTATTAGGGACAGTCTTGAGGATATTCACTTCTTCTTTGATGATAAATATGACCCACCTATCATCACATCAACATTGCTTATTAGAGTTAAAGATATATTTCCTAATTAATTATTTACTTAATTATTAGGTTCCTTTTCATCTAATTACTTAAGCTTACTTAGGTCATGTTCTTTTTATGTCTCATGTCATAGGATGAGGACACATGTTATGATCTTCTTTTATCCTCACCTAGGGTTTCTAGATTTATTATCCTTTTATAAGGATTCTTTATTGTATAATCATTGAGATGCACATTAATTATGATTCATGCTTTTTTGAATCAATATCTCTTGGCCTCCATAGCTTTGTTATTCTCTCTTTCTATTATAGGTGTTTGATTTTAGGTGATCTTTGGGAGTTGTGGAGTTTATTTTTCCAAAATTCAACATGGTATTAGAGCTTAGGACCTGTAATCCCCTCTCCTTCTTTTGAGATATTTTCACCTTGATCTATTATTTGATGCATTTTAGACCAAAATAAAGTCTTCCATTGGATTAAGAGCTATTAGGAAAGTCATATTTGCCTTTTGTTTGGCCTGATTTGGACTCTAGAGGTCAGATCTTCAAGGGTTTGAAGCAAAAAAAATTCTAGATCTAAAGGGTAGTTGCAATTTTAGAGCATTTTGCGCCAAAACGGACATTTTCATCACACTCAGAAGGCCCAAAAACCTTAAGATAACCTATCAAATTGTCAAAATCTATGTAAAGAGAAGTTGGGGAAAAAATCAATCATACAACCTCCCTGCACGTAAGTCGAGGTACCTTTTTAAAATATATATATTAAAAAAATCAAAAAAATCAAATTAAACAAAAAAAACCCTTTTGTAGGGCACACAGGTTTTTTTTTTAGAAATATATTAAAATATTAAATATTTTTATGTGTAGTATCTGTAGGGGTACTTGCCCCCTGCACAACCCTGCCATGGCAGGGTGCAAGCCCCCCAAGCCTCACCCCACAGTGGGTGGTATTGCGGGGGTACCAGCCCCTGTCATTGGCAGGGCAATGGCCCCTTGGGCCTGGCCCAAGGCTGGTGTGGGGTGGGCTTTACCCCCCCTTGCAATAATACCTTTGCCAGATTTTTTTCCAGATTTGACAATGGTGAATTTTTTTCCCAACCCTACCCCTCTCTGTTGAGCTTTTTAGTTTTGCACTCCATCTTCTAGAGGCGATATCTCGGCCATACAGTGGTCTTTTTTAGTGCAATTTTTTTGAAATAGGGTAGAATTTCATGCTCTTCGTAGTGGTACAGGTGGTTTTCAATTTTGGTTTTTGGTTTGTTCTAGAAATCAGTTTTCTCAATGTTGTTATTGTGCAATCCTCATTTTGGAGACTTTGATAGTTCATATCTTCTACATTTGAACTCCTTTTTGGGTCTTATTTTTTTTAAGTGCGTGATTTTTTACGTACTCCATCATGGTGCTATCAATTTCCTCATTTTCTATCAAAGAATTGTATTTTTAGCACGTGGTCTTTTTTGGACATTGTGAGCTTCCATTGTAAGCACTTATCATATGTAAATGTACTTAAATATAGTGCCTCAACATTATACATGCATTATTGGGATGTTTCATATCATTTTATGTCTTTTATATTCACACTATGTTTTAAAGTGCCATGGGGGTTTGTTGTGTGAGCTTCTTATTTGCAATCACAACCTTTTCTACCTTCATGCGAGTGTGTCTTTTTTGCACACTTTTTTTCCATTGTTGGTACTTCTTCATGCCCCATTTGATATTGCTAGTTCTTTTTTCATGCACTACATTTTGGCACTCAGTTTCAGTAAACTTGTCATATATCTCCCTTCTCTGCATTATGAGGGGTATCATATTGTTGGTGCTAATGCTTCCTTTATTTCTATTTGGAGTGGGCTATGTATCTAATTTTTTTCCTATGTACTAAGCGGATGCAACGGCTGGTTACCCATGCATTTTAGTCAGATGGGACATTTACCATAAGACACTCTTGTATTCCTATTTTGTGGAGGTGACCTTCCATCTTTAGTTGATCAATGTCTTTGGACTATTAGTACTTGTATTTTTTACTTGCAATTTCTATGCACTAGTTGAGTAGTATTGTTGGGATCACTCTTGAAAATTTATATGCCATTTGTATCTTTGACTTTTAGATTATTGCCTTTTTCCATTTGTTCATTGGTTGAGTAGTGTCGTTGGGGGCACTCATGTAGATTTATTTGTGTGTACTTGATCCTAATCTTCATCCTAATTTCAAAGGAGGTTCTTCTTTCAGAATTATAGTAGTCATTATTTGACAGTGTTTGTATCTTTTTCATGCTTCAATGGTGTTCTTCATGTTCATCCTTTGTTTCTACTCTTTTGGAACAATTTAGTTTGGAGGTTTCTTAGACCTTCACTTGTATTTATCTTTTCAAGAGGAGTTTTCTCTCACTAGGTTTTTCTCTTTTTATCTAGTTTTGAGAGATCTTTTTTTTGTACATGGGTACCTCACCAAGCCTTATTTTATCGGGACCTATCATGCATTCATCTTTAGAGTTTTGATCTTCTCCCTAATTTTCACTTAAGGGGATGTTAGAGTAAAAGGTATTTCCTAATTAATTATTAGGTTCCTTTTCCTCTAATTACTTAAGCTTACTTGGGTCATTTTTTATGTCTCATGTCATGGGATGAGAACACATGTCATGATCTTGTTTTATCCTCACCTAGGGTTTCTAGGTTTGTTATCCTTTTATAAGGATTCTTTATTGTATAATCATTGAGATGCATATTAATTATGATTCATGTTTTTTAAATCAATAGCTCTTGGCCTCCATAGCTTTGTTATTCTCTCTTTTTGTGATAGGTTTTTGATAACAAGTGATCTTTGTGAGCTGTGGAGTTGAGTTTTATCAACTTCAACATTTCCTTTGGAGGTTGTTCTATAATTATCTTCATAGTTGTTTGGATTTGCTTCATTTGATTCATATATGTGGACTCTTGAGAATTCTTCTATGACATCCATTATGAGACCTCTTCTCCTGAGAGAGTTTCTTCCTAAGGGGAGGAACAATGTTTGTCATTTTTTGATCATCCTCAACATTCTTAATCGAGCATTCAATTTTGATAGAGGATATTCTTCCTTATGGGGGATTCATTGTCTCATCTTTTCTCTCCTATGGGGGATTGTGATTGCACTTATGTGACTGAAGCAACACTTGGGGGGACATATTGAGTCCTACATTTCTTTGTCACATGTACACTTTCATTTCTTTTATCTCTCTTTTGGAGAGGAGTTTTTTACCATGATGTTTTCTCCTTTTTATATTGTTACGAGAGATTTCAGTTGCTTGTTCATGGGTACCTCATCAGGCCTTGTAGCTAGGACACATTATGCATCCATCATAACTTCTTTTATCAATTGTTTAGTTTCTCCCTTAAAAAATATTTTTTCTCATTTTGTGGATGATATTCCATGTTGTGTAGCTTGCAAAATACCTCATTCCCCTCATCAATGTGTAGTAGCACAGTCTTTAGAAGAAAATCAAGAGGCTTGTGATGAGTGTGAAATGTCACATGAGCATGATGGTGAAATCAACATGAATTTTATTGATGAAGAATTTTCCTTTGATGAAGGATCACATGAAGTAGATGTAAAAAATCAAAGGTATAGATTTGGTGTATACCATCAACAAGTCTTCTTTGAAGAAGAAGAGGATCAGAATGTGAACAATCTTAAGATACTTCAATTTGATGTTAGCTTGAGAAGACCATCAACAAAAGAGAACCAAGAATTGATTGTTGCTACTATTGCCCATGATAGGAGTACATACAATTTGAGAAATAGAACTATCAATGATGGTCAGGACAAAGCTAGTAGCATATGTATCAAAGAGAAAAATAAGGATAAAAAGGGCATTCAAACACCTAAAAAGGTCGATAAACCTAAAGTTAAAGAAAAGGTGTCAACAAAGAAGTCTGGAGTAGTAAATATTGATGAGTTGCGGTTTTTTCATTGATAAAAGAAAAATATCAAAAGGTGAAGGCTAATCAAGAGAAGAAGAGTGTTGATGTTAGGCATGAAAAATAACCTAAGCAAAATAAAGATAAAACAGTTGAACAAAATGTGGTAGTATATGATCTTCCCCATTACAATTCAGTTGACATGTTTCAGTTGTTGTCATAGGTGAAAGTTTTAGTTCTCCTCTTAGAAATGATGAGGATTGAGGAACATAAAAAGAAGGAAATTTCCCTTATCAATGGTGCAACTATGGCCTCTGGTGATAAAAGGGTGATTACTCTACCTAAAGTGAGTAAAGTGAAAATAAAAGAAGAGAATGTTTAGGGTATTAGTAATGATATTCCTCAAGTATTTTTGGGTGCCACATTGACTGCATGCCCAAATCAGGTGGACCCCTTTTATGTGACTTATGATTGAGGACAAGTTGATAAAGAATTGTATGATTGATTCAAGTGCGTCTTCAAACATAATGCTAGTAGAGATTATGAAAGTGTTGGGATTAAAGATTAATAGGGTATTTGGAAAATGTTATGCAATGGATTCCATAGAGGTTCTTGTGATAGGAATCATTAAGGAGGTACGTTTCAGACTGGTAGCATATCTAGAGAAAGAGTTTGCAATGATTGTTATAGTAGTGGACATTCCTCCTACTTACGTACGGGATGCTTTTATTAAGGAAATAGAGTGCAACTATAGGAGGTAATATGCAACTAGATATGTCATATGCCACCATTCCTATTAATCAAACATTCACCATTGGATGTGTTTCTTCCTAAGGAAAGGAACAATGTTTGTCATTTTTGGATCATCTTCAACATTCTTAATCGAGCATTCACTTTTGATAGAGGAGCTTCTTCCTTATGGGAGGATTCATTGTCTCATCTTTTCTCTCCTATAGAGGATCATGATTGTACTTATGTGACCAAAGCAACACTTGGGAGGACATATTGAGTCCTACATTTCTTTGTCACATGTACACTTTCATTTCTTTTATCTCTCTTTTAGAGAGGAGTTTTTTCCCATGAGGTTTTCTCCCTTTTCTCCTGTTATGAGAGATTTTAGTTGCTTGTTCATGGGTACCTCATCAGGCCTTATAGTTAGGATGTATTATGGATCCATCATATCTTCTTTTATCAATTGTTTAATTTCTCCCTAAGTTGATCGTAAGGGGGGTGTTGGAGTAAATAGGTTATCACCTAATAATTAATTAGTTATTAATTAATTATTAAACACCTTTTACTTTAATTACTTAAGCTAAACATAGGAGTTGTTTCTTTATTATTAGATTGAGCTATATTTAGTTCATGTTATCTCATTGCATTAGATGATGACACTTTTCTCAATCTAATCAAGCCCTAATCTAGGGTTTTTTTTCCTTTAATAAGTATTCACCTTTCATTGTAATCATTCATTCAAGTTATTGCATCAATACAATTTCTCAAGTTGTTGAGCACATCATCTTACTTATATCTCTCTTTTGTGATAGGATAATTGCTTGCAAGTGATTTCTAGAAGCTATAGGATTCAATCATCAACTTCAAGAAGTCTTTCCACTTACCATCTTGCTTTCCACATTCTATCATGACAACTTTATGAAAGATTGAAGATAATCTAACAAATACAATACCATAAAACATAATATAAATATAACTTTATTTATAAACTAAACATTATTGATGTATACAACAATACCTCTTTAAAAGATACTAATATAACTCTATTCTAATGTGATTTTAATCATACTTGTTGTCTATAATCTTCAACTTATTCCTATTAAAAAATGTTTTATTACTAGTCATATTCTATTTCTTGTTACTTGTGTTAGTCACAACGCTTTGCCTTGTCTCTTTATTCTCAAAGGCTACATAAATCATTGTTCTACATCATATATTTCCCTAATTTGTCAATAAGAAAACTAACCTAATTTCTTTTTCATTCTTAATAAAGAATCATATGACCTTATTCCAAATTCCTAGCAATCACATGATGCATTATTTTTCTAGCTAGAAAAATAGTAGTGATAGGACAAACTCATCGAAGTTACAAAATGAACATTGGAAACCTTTGTCTTTGTGAAAACTTCCCCTTCTCGAAAACTCCAACTTAGTGATTATATAATTTTGGAACTTACCCAACTCACCCATTAAAAACAATATAAAAATTCAAAGCAAATGAAACAAGCCTAGGAGCCCCCTAACCATACATGTGATGTATATATTGTTTTGTCTACATATGGATACAAATAATTATTAAAGTATACTTTATATATATTCAAATTCGTTGCACTACATCACAAGTCCCCATAATATTGACCTCAACAAACATGATAATTTGACATGACACTTGGTCAACAATATGATAAGTTTGGCACATCCTCCTTTAAACCCATCTATATACTATAGCTGACATTTTATATATATATATATAACACATCAAGACCCAATTATATATAAAATCATAAAGACCCAAAAGTGGCTCAAAGACATTAGGAATCTTTTTGAGTTGATAAACAACTTTCCCACATGATAAACTAATCCACTGATGCCATCAAAATGAATTTAATATACATATACTATTAATTTGGATAGTGGAATGATAATCTCAACATTCAATTATTAAACTCCACAATTATGAGTCCATTGTCCTTCCATGTGGGAGGCCTCAAAGCTTGGTATTGGCATTCAATGTCCAAGACAAGGGCATAATTGGGATTGAGCTTTTGTTCTTATCAAAGAAATGCTCATGCTTTGAGAATTTTGATGACTCAAAAGCCCTAAATCATTTTAAAAGGGTCCCAGAGTCAACTTCTTATAATGTGCAAATGCTTAAGAAATTGTTATTCATGGGAATTGAATGAATTTGGCTAAGACCAAGACATGGAACCTCACTAGCTTAGGGACAATACACATGTGAATGACCTTTTAATAATGGTATTAAGGGACAAAACTTCATAGGGTTCCTTCCAAGAGACAACAGTTAACTTGGGATCAATGAATAGTTAACTATTATTAATTTATGCTTTTCTTCAATTTAAGAAATAAAATAAAAACCTACTATTAACTACTTTTTTCAATGATAAAAATAATTTTGAACTTAGGTAAGAAATTCCTTGGTTAAGGACACGTTTAAATACTACCATATTATACGGCACAAAAATCGGTGAAGGCAATGATCTACTAGTCAGAGACACGAGGAGCTCCAATAAATGTGGGTCCCGCTTGTCTAGAGTAGCACAAATATCCTGTTAATAATATTGTACGGGACGCTGTAGATGCACTCCGAACTCTGTGGAATGAATCTGCAGCTTTCGCGTTTGGAAATATGCGCGCAGTTTAGCGAACGCTCTGCATTACTACTTCTCCCTTCGTGTGGGTCCCACTTAGCGGCGCGCTTGCCGCACAACGGGCATCCATCACATCATGCTTACGTTGTCCTCGGGAATTGTGTGACAGCGACTGATTTCATGCAGGAAGATCATGACGTCACCCGATCCCACGCCTTAAAAACAAGAATTCAATTCAAAATGCCTTCGAAGAAGGTAGGTTTGTGAAAAGATACTGAGGTAAGGAGGACCCATCTTTAGCATTGACATCCACTAGTGTGGTGACTGAACATGACTCATAGTAGGGATGACTGGTCTATTAGTGGACAATAAGACCAAGCAAGCATGGATGCATGGTTAATTCAGCTGTTAATTTGTTTTGTCTCTCTGTGTTGGTGTGTGTTGGTGTCTAGAGTGATGGAATTGGGAAATAGTGAGTTTTGTTTCTTTAATTAATGTTTGTAAGTTTGTGAGATTTGTAGGTTTTTATCTTTTTGTTCTATAGGTTGTTTGGTCTCCTGGATGTTACTACATTCATTCAATGGATTGTTTTGTTTTCTATCAATGTCAAGCTTACTAGACATTCAAGATACATGAATTGATGTTTTACACATCCAGTGACAAACATTCATTCAATGGATTGTTTTGTTTTCCATCAATGTCAAGCTTACTAGACATACACGATATGTGAATTGATGGTTTACACATCCAATGCATTTAAGAGGGGAACAAATGGATAATTGTAAAGGAAAATGTAATTTCTATGTTTATGCTAGTTAATTAATGCAATCAATAAACATACAATTAACTTAAGGTAATTGAACAATTATCAAAATATTCAATTTAGGAAACCAATGCAAGAGATTAAGATACTTACCATAAATGTGGCACTAATTTCTAGTTAGTTAGGTATAGAAAAATAAATGTCCTCAATGTGCTCATTGTTTGAAATTTTGTGCAAACATGAACTTCTTCCTAGGCCAATTACATGCCTTCTCCCTAGGTCTATTCCTCACATATGAATCAATATCACACCACATAGATTCAACCATTGCATTCAATCTTGATTTGGCGCAATGTGTACTTCTACTATTCAATTTGATATATTCTTTACTATTCACTAACTATTAAGGATTCAAAGTATTTTAAAATACCTTGGAGAGATTGTCGAATTGTAAGGGCCAAGTTCTCCTACGTCAACCCCGTTGATTAGACTAGAATAATGATCATGAAAATGATTGAAGATAACACTCATTAGCCATGCAAATGTCCTAAAATGATTTGATGCAAAATCAGGTCATTTTTAATGTTCTCAAGTGAAGTGTTCCTAAAATGATTCTTCTATTTAATGCATAGGATTTCCAATGATTTATGGATATGAATGAATGCACATTCATAGCAATTAATCACACAAACACTTACCAAGTTGGCTCATAATAGCTAGTGAAATAGCTTGGAGTTAACAAATAACTAAAATTTTATGTATTGGATTGATTCCACATAGTAGAGGATTGCTCTTGCACACCATGGGTTTGACTAGAAACATGAAAGTAAGTATCAAAACAATAAAAAAAATTTATGGGAATAGGTACAATAGTAAGTGTAATAAATGATTACATAGGAATCCATGCATATGTAGAAATGACAAGATGAGATGGATGGGAGTATGTGTAAATGATGGTAGGAAAGTTTCAAGGAATGAGCCCAACTTTTCACAAGATTGTGTTATTTATCAATATTTAATTGTATTAAGATGTTCTATCAAAATGGACCTAAGACTAAATGGGAATTGGCATGGGTAGGTAAATTTCACCATTACAATGATAAACATTGTAACATACTCAACTTTCAAAAAAGGAATTACTTAATGAATTAAGATGAAAGTAAATATCCACAAGCTAAAATTCGATAATAAATTTTTTCTTTAACTTTCATATAACATTCGTTTAACATGATCCATAATAAAATGTATACTACAACTTTTGAATTTGTAATGCAATGATTACGATTTGGAAAATAAGATAATCTTTTCTTTTACAACACACAAATGAATTGTATTTAAATTAAACAAGTTTAAAATACATAGTAAGTGTAATAAAGTCTTCCATATTTGGAAATATACATCTATCTCACAAGTCTCTATGAAGTCATCTACAAGAGGTAGATCATCACCCAAGTGTATTACCTCCAACCATAGACCAGCGGTCCCCCACACACCTTCCATCTGGAAGTGGCCCTACCCTTCATAAAGAGTATAAACAAAAGAAACCAACAAATACATGTCATTTGAGTCCTAGTGTTGTTTCCTACATAACCCAATCGACCATACAACTATAGACAACCTCTAACTAAGTATGACCAATCTAATTGGATTATGCAATCTGGAACATTATGAACCGACTAGTGCAAGCAAAGACTTTTGCATACTTTGGCCAAAGCTTTTAAATAAAATAAACACTTCCATAGGAATGTAGCCATGAGTTCACACACCTCTAACTCAACTTGGAAAGACCTTTTACTTATGGTTTAACACACAGTTGACTTGTTTGATTGTTTATCTAACTTTTCACATGGATTTAAGATAAAAATGTATAACTTTTTATGGTCGATAAATGACTAAGGTCATGGAAACATATTCCTGACATTGAACATCCGTATTGCATACTCATAATTTCTCAGACCTTGGCTACTACCACTTGTTCATATATTTTTACAATTACTTCAGGAGTGTAATACTCTTGAATATTTTTCTCAATAAGACTTATTAAACTTGTTTACAAGTTATAGTACTTTCAAATAATGAATACTAACTCATGATACTATATCTATCTCATGAGTTCTTATCAACTCATGACACAAGTAAAAATAAGTTTTATTCACCAATACCAACATAATTTCTTCATAAATAATTATGGCTTTTCTATGCTTTCCTCTCCATTCTTTGTTCAAGAAGTATTTTATAATGCTAATAAGTGTACATCATATTATTATTATTATTATTATTATTATTATTATTTTGCAAGAATAAGTACATATTTATGGAGTCTAAACATTATTAATAGCTATGATTATTAATCTAGTCACTGTCAGCCAAATAACCAATGTAAGCTTCCAACTTATCTTACAATTTTATAAATGTAAATAAAATAATCTTTACATGCTCTCTCTCTCTCTCTCACACACACACATATATCAGTATATTATATATGTGTTTATATATATGTGTGTGTGTATTGCTAAATATTTTTATGAGTGCAATAAAATATTACTAATTAGCTTATACCAGTAAGTAACAATAATCCCTTATTTTTAATAATATTCTCTTTGTTGTCCTTCATAATATTTACTTAAGAATTTGAAAGATTTCATGCACAAGTCTGTAAAATCGGACTAATCTTTCACTATTCCTTCATAAATATTCAATATAAAAACTCTTATTGACTCTCAAATATGAAACTTTATCTATATATTTCCAAAAATAAAGAATGAAAATAGAATTTGTATTCATACCTATATTATTTTTCTACTTTGACACTTCCAAATTTCCAATGCACAACTACAATACTCTTGTCAAGCTTTTCCAAATGTCCACGACTTGCTTATATATATTCTCGTCAGTATAACCCATAGCTATCAATAATATGTATTCTCCAAATAAAAATCCTCAAGAACTATCTACATAAGTCATATATATTCACCTCTGGCAAACAAAAGTTCTTTTCTTCAAAGACTTACCCCTGTTCTTCTTCCTCGTAGATCATAATAATAAGAATGATAATAACTTCTAAAACATGAACTTCTTTTCTCATTAACAACCATGCTAATAATAGTAAAAACTGAAAACTTAAAGGCATGCCACAATACAATTAAAATCTCGTCCCACTATGTTTTTAATGAAGAGCATTATTATCTCGTTTACACTTGGCATATAGCCTTCGATAGAGGCATTAATCCTCACGTAGAGGTTTATATGATTTTTTTTTATTTAATTCCCTTAACATGTATATATTGGCATGTTTAATTACCATAAAACAACCACAACTCCCTTAACAAGTCGTTGGCATTGATGCTAACTATCACAATGTAACTTATATTATAAAAACAATATAATATATTATATATGTTTATATTATATATTATATATATATATATATATATAATATATATATATTATATATGTTTATATATATGTATATATATATATATATATATATTAAATATAACTAGAATGAAAAATTGAAAATCCTAACTAGAATGTATATATATATATTAGCAAATTTAGTTAAAATCACATTCAAAAAAGTTGTCACTTTTGTCCATTGTTGTCCCTTCTTGCATTTGCAATTGGACAGTCAAAATCTGGAAAATCAGTCACTAAAATCAAAATATGAAACCAAAAACAAGAAACTCTAGTAGTAAGCTTGAAACTCATATTTTAACTCATATTTTAATTTTTGCAACCTCTGTGCAAGGATTCATTCGCCCTATGGTGAATCCATCCTTTTCCAGGTATTCTGGTGGATTTTTGGGTGCATTTTTGTGTCTATTTCTACATTCTATTTATGTTGTTATGTCTTTTGAAATTCTAAAACAGTATGATTTGAATGCTAAAGAAAGTTGTTCTTTTGATGAAATATTGAGGAAATTTGAATTTTTTTTCTATTTTAGTATTAGATTATTCCAAAACTGTGGTTCTTTTCTTTATCTTTTTACATCATTGCATTTTTTAATTAGATTAGTCCTCATTTTGCAAACATTAAAAACCATAAACTATCTCAAAACATTAAACAAGAAACTACACATTAAATGGTCAACCTTGGAGAAATCATAGTTATTTGATAATGTCATATCTCTTTCTATAAGTTAACATATCCATCAATCCCTTTAGTAGTGATGACTTTGATATGTTAGATGAAGCCCTTGAGGATTTCGTCTCACAAGGATCGTCCACTACGACTTGCTATGACAAACCAAAAAAAAGGGAAGTTAATGCAATCACACCTCAACTTACCATCTATCTACCCTCACAATGGCCACAAGTTCAAAACAAACATGTTCTCATCATAGGACCACCTAAGAACAAACCATTTCCTCAAGGAACCATTTTGAATTTTGCAAGACAACTTACTAGTAACAATGTTTCACAACAATTGAGTTATAATACTGTTTCTCATACATATAACACAAGGAACAATAGGCAACCACAAACAATACCTACTTATTACCATTGCCTCAGCCGATTTTTCCTAGTGCTCCCCGCTTGCCTTTGCATAGTGGAAAGGAGTATGATCTTGTGGAACAACTTAAAAACACTCCTGCAAAGATTTCCTTATGGGATCTCATTCAATCTTCATCTAATTACCATACTGTGCTTCAAAATGCTTTGCAACAATTAGTGGTCCCTCCTAGTGTGCAACCAAATGATGTAGCAACCCTAATTCAAGGTATGAATTCAGTTAACATTGATATTGTCTTCCATCAAGATGAGTTACCTCCATTGGAAACACAAAAACAAAATGAGGCTTTTATGATAGTGGTCGTCATTAATAAGTGTGTGATAAAACATACTCTCATTGACAATGGTTCGACTCTTAATGTGTGTAGTGTAAACATTTTAGATAAGATTGGAGTGGAAAAGACTATGATTGAACCTGATTCTTTATCTATTTGTGGATTTGATAATGTGGGAAAACAACCACTTGGTGTGTTAACAATGCCTATTAGAGTTAGAAAGGTCACATTGCAAACTCCTATCCATGTCATGCCTCAAGATCTCTCATACAATCTTCTTTTGGGTAGACCATGGATCCATGAAATGAATGGGGTACCTTCAACTCTTCATCATTTAATAAAGTATGCCTATAACAACAAGGTGTATACAATCAAGGCTGACCCTCAACCAGAAATTTGTTTGCACACTGAGAAAGACAAGGAAAGTCCTTTGAAAACATTGATACCAAATTCAAAAGTAGAACCCATGCAAGAGGAAGAAAAAGAGAAGACTATTGAAGAATTCACAAAGCTATTGGATGGTGATTGGGGTTCAATGGATTTAACACCTACATTCATGGGAGAATACAAAATCACAACAAAAGAATCTCAAAAGGGAAAAGAAACAATGATGATGTCAACACAACATTTGGAGGAACCTTCAAAAGCATCTAATTCAACAAGTATGGAAGAGGACACAACTTACACAAAAAATTATGATGAAGTTGATTGTGAACACCCACCATCCTCGAAAGCAATGGAAAATATTTATGGAAGAGGGTATCAACTCTTGAGGCAACAAGGTTATAGTGGAAAAGGGTGTGGTGTGAAAGAACAAGGCATATGTTTCCCTATAGAGTCTAACATACAAGAAACAAAAAATGGTCTTGGATATTGCCCTTCTAAGATTAAAAAAGCATCAAAAAGACCTTCACTTAATATCAACACCATTATGCAAGATTCTTCTAAGACTAATCTCACTTTAAAGCATCCTGATTTAATAGATCCCACAAGTGATGAATCATTGGATTATTTTCAACATGATGAAGTTTATGGAAATTTACCAAATCATCACCACAAACAAAGATTCACTTGTGCCTTAGTTAGTAAGGGATACTTTGGTGAAGAAAATAAAACAAATGATATTAAAGAAGAACAAATTCCTGAAATTCTAAATCAAAGTGCATTACCTATGGGAGATACAATTAATGCACCGATGGACACATCTAACAAAGAGAAAGTGATTCAAATAGGAAAGTTCCTTGATGAGGATGAACAAGAAGAACATGCAACACTGTTACATGAATTTCCTAAACATTTTGCTTGGACTTATTCGGATATGCCGAGTATTGACGCTAAGATAGTTACACACAACATTGTCTTGGTGTGAGATGCTAAACCATTAAGAAAAAAGATATGCAAGATGAATCCTAAGGTAGCCTTATTGGTTAAGGTTGAAATTAAGAAGCTCCAAAATATTGGCTTTATTCATCCTATTGATTATTCACCATGGATTTCAAACATCGTACCAGTGGGAAAGCCTGACAATCGTATTAGAATATGTACGAATTTTTGTGATCTTAATAAAGCATCTTTAAAAGATGATTTCCCCCTTCCTAATATTGACATGATAGTATATTCAACTGCAAGCCATGCCTTATTATCATTCATGGATGGTTTTTTAGGCTATAATCAAATATTTATAAACACCCAAGATCAATACAAGAAAACATTTACTACACCTTGGCAAACATTTTGCTGGGTTGTCATGCCTTTTGGATTAAAGAATTTTGGTGCAACATATCAAAGAGCTATGAAATTGATATTCCATAATTACATACATAAAATTATGGAAGATTATGTTGATGATATTCTAGCTAAATTTTCAATACAAAACAAAACATGAGTGTGTTATAGCACACTCACATTTTGTAAAAGCATTTACAAAAAACGAGCGTGTTATAACACACTTGCATTTTGTCAATGCATTCAAATAACATGAGCGTGTTTTGTTATAACATGCTCAAATTTTCTTTATTTCAGGACCAAAAATTGGAGTGGCCACTTTTTGGCCCCCCATCTTTGTGCACTTACCCTATCACAAAATGAAAAAATACCCTATTTAGGGCATATGCAGTCTAAATCGATGCAAAAAATGAGCCCCTAAGGGCTAGTGTGTGGTCCTCCATGTGACCACATGACTGACGCTCAAAAAATTAAAATGCCACCATTCCCAACGGTGGCGTCGTTGGGGCAGGGCACTCGGGGGGTGGGGGGTCATTGGCCACGCCACTCAGGGCATAGCCCCCTCCATAGAGCATAGGACTGGGGTGATCGGTAAAAAGGGTTTGCGGGAGCCAACGACATTATAAAAAAATTCCAAAAAAAACTTGCAAAAATTTGCCTGCCACTTGCAATAAATGCTTGCTGTAGAAACCACTAATCTGTAGTATAGAAAATATGCAATCGATAAAATATTTCCACTTGAAAATTTTATAAACCCCAACAAATATTAAAAAAAAAATCCTGAAAAATATTTTAAACCACAAAAATATCATTTTAAAATAATTTTTATGTGAAAATTAATATATCAGACCGATTGTACTTGAGGGGTCGTACAACTTTCCTAGGTAAAATGTTTTTGCCTCAAAAACCCTTGAGGCCGAACATAGGCATATTCTATATCAAAATTCATCTCTCGAGCCTTTTAAACATGATGACAACGTTAATTTGGGCTCAAAGTGTGCTGAAAAATCAGCTACCCCTCGGATCTAGAAGCTAAACCCCTCGTTCAAACCCTTGTAGATCAGTCAATATATGATAAAATTTGGCGAAACAAAAGTTGAACTTGACTTTCTCTGATGCCCTGGATTCAATGAAGAGGTTCTCAAGACCCCAAATCATATCCGACAAAAAATTCACACCAAGATTGGTCCCTCAGATCTAGGAAGAAGTTTGCAACACTAAATATTTGATACCATGTAGGAGTTTTTGGTGAACTCCTCAACACCCCAAGATCACCTACAAGACAAAATAACTTTCAAAAGAGAGAAATGGTAGAAATACCATGCTATGATTATGAATGAAAGAATGCCAAAATGAATATGGCAATGTACATATGAAGTCTTGCTTATATAGGCAAGGTGTGATGATGTACCAACATTAAATGACTATGTCATAATTAAAAGACATGAGCCAACATTACATAACTTAGAACACAATCATTAAATTAAATCCAACTAGATAAGATAAGTGACAACTAATTCTTAACTAAAAATATTCCTTCCTACGATCTGAGTGGACTTAACATATAAATAAGACCTAGATAGGAAAAACACCTATTTACACCAACAAACCCTAATCAATATTTTTTTTCTAAAATGAAAGATAAAGAAATAAAAAAATCATATTTAAAACTATAAGGTAGAAGAATAAACTCTTAGGGTGTATATGATTCAATGGCCCTTCACCAAAATGAATTTAGAAATAAAACACTTTTCTTTTCAAGTTATTTGGGCTAATTAATCAAGAAATTGATATAGCAACTAACCTAGATAATAAAGATTAGTCTTGAAATGTATACTTGCAATGGATTTGAAATATAAAAAACTAACTAAAATAAAAATGTTTGATTCAATTATATTTCATCAATTTCAAAATGACTTAGTAATTAAAAGCTAGATTAATATGATTATAATTCTTATTTTTGAAAGGTCTTAAAATTTTGAATATAAGCATCTCAAATTGTCCATCCAATTTGAATATATCTATTTTCAAGAAAAAAATTGTATCCCATGTGGGATAAAAACATATTGAGGTCATGACTTGCATGTGTATTACTATGTGGGATAAAAAATATATGATTTTATTCTTAACATTTGACCTCATGAGATATGCTAAAATGCTCAAACAATCAAAATTAAGTTAGAGAATATGCAAAGGTTTGTTTAACGAGTGATCCCACTTACATAGATGGTAGCACACACCTACCAAAATATTATCAATTTCGTTGATTTTACTAAGGGATGTGTGGTAAAGCATCCACATTGTTAATTCATGGAGTCTAGTAATGTTAAAGAAGTTGAGATTCCAATTATACTATGTGATTATAAAATGGTTGAGGAATATATGTAGTAATGATAAAGAAGTTGAGATGCCAATTATACTATATGATTATAAAAAATTTAAGGCATTTAACTATATTAATGGAAAAATATATTTGTTTATTCATTATAATTACATATGTTCTATTTCTATACATTTATGCGATTTTGTAAAATAGAGAGATTCAATAATAATTGAAAATTTGTGTCATCTTGAACTACATTTTGATGTAAAAAAATAAAATCATTTTATTAAATGATTTCAAGTATTTAATATTTTTTTTATGAGTTTATTATTATATAGTATTGTGATGTTATAATGTAATTTTTGTGACACTATGAGTAGTAATCTAGAAGTGCTCTCACTTTGTATATTGAGATAAAAAAATATTCTACTTATATATCATCATAATTATAAGATTTGTTGATTACTAATTTATACATTTAAAATATTTATTAGACCAAAATAAACTTGAAAAGGTATTATTAATGTCATAATTAAATTATATTATTACACATATAGAGCTATTAATTCTACAAATATATTTTATTTTAATAGAAATTTTAAATAACATAAATCAAAAAATTTAAAAATTTAAAATTCATAAATCACTTTAAAATATATTTAATTTCTATTGGAGCTACTAGTGGCGCTATAGATGTTCTTCCTTGTTATGTATTTTATTTAATAATTCACAATAATATTGCCATCTTTATTTTCTAGTGTAGGGTTGAATTCTTATATTGATGTATTTTGATCAAATTAGAATATAATATCTTAAATTTGATTAGAATAACTAATTTGTCATTTTTGGGGTTAAGCCCACGACTTGATGGTATGGTTGAGCTAAGGCTTTGGGTTCGTCCCATGTAGGTCCAAGGTTTGACTCACGCTGGCCGGGTTAAAATGGAGGCGCCTGTTGCGGGCTCGGGGCTTCTCCCCAGGGGGATTAGTTTTGCCTTGGCTCGCCCCACCTAGCGCCAACTCGGCAACAAAAGTAAGCCCGAGGCAAGGTATGGTGGGAATCACTGGGCCTTGGTTGGAGATACCTCCTGAGTATCCAAAAAAAAAAGCTAATTTGTCATATTTTTTGATTCTTTAATAAATTTAGACTAAATTTGAATAAATTTGATCATTTTTATCTTAAATTAATTTGATTTGATCAAATTTAACTAGAATATTATATTTTTATTTTTTGATCTTTTTGAAAAAATTTTGACTAAATTTTGAATAGTTTAGATCGTTTTGATCTTAATTTGATTTGATTCAACCAAATTTAACTAGAATAACTTAATTTTTTTTTAAAAACTATTTTAGTGATTTAGACTAAATTTGAATAAGTTTGAACATCTTTATCTTAATTTGACTTGATTTGACTAAATTTAACTAGAATCTTGATACATATATCATATCATAATCTAATTTGTTATTTTAAAATTTTTTTTTGACCTTTCTATTAATTTAGACTAAATTTTTATAAGTTTGACCATTTATATCTTAATTTGATCAGTTTGACCTATTTTTAAGAGTTCAACTTAGTTTGATTAGATTTGAACAAGATCAATTTAATTATAATTCATAAATTTAACTTATTTTAATTTACTATGTAAATTAATTATTAGTACAATTTGATCAATTTTGATTTAGTTTCAAACTATTTTGATAGATTTAGATCAATTTTGATTTAATTTCAAACTATTTTGATAGATTAGACCAATCTAACTCATTTTAAGAAAATTTAGCTTACTTTGACTATATATGACTATAATACCTTAAATTAACTTATTTTGACCAAATTTAAGTATGATATTGATGAAGATACAAATTAACTAGAATCCATAAATTTGACTTATTTTGATTTATTTAACCATATTAAATTAATTATTAATAAATATGATCAATTTTAATTTAAGTTCAAATTATTTTGATATTGTTATCACACGAAGTTGCACCCTTGTTGAGCACGATGTTCCAGCACCTCAGTGTAACATGGGAAGACCTCTAAAGGCATTAGGTCCTTGTAGATGGGGAGTCAGCCTCAGGAGGAAGGCGACTTCCTTTGGTGTCACCTAAACTCTTGATTCTTTGAAGGGAAAGGAGAAAACATGAGAATAAAACTAAATATGGTGATGCAAGGCAGAACAATGAGGTACTCAATTTACACTTGAATACTGACGATGGACATAAGATTACACATCAAATCCTACAAGCCTTGCATTAACATTTCACAAACAGGTTCGATTCACACACTTTTTCTAGAGAGGAATGAAAGATTTTCACATACTAGAATCCCTATGTGACTAAGTGAACACAATTTGTGATTTGTATAATGATACTTTTGCAAAGGAAGGCATGAAACACAAGATAAAGTTATGAAGGAATGAAAGAAATTCACAAAAATAACTTGATCATGAACCTGAAATGCACAACACTCTACAAGAACAAGATGGAAATCCGAACATCAATAGTCACCAAAGCAAACTTTATACATCATGCTCTAAAATGAGTTACAGAATTACCCTTTAATCAGAGAGAGGAATTTGTAGAAGTCCACGGAGACTTCATAAAGCATAAGGAGAACACTTTACAAAGAGGAAAAAATGCCTTATGTACAAAAGTGTGCGGCCTAGGGCTTACAAAATATCTACCGAGAGAAATATCACCTAAGATCTTTTGCGCAAATTAGTGTTTGTAGCCGATTGCGTCACTTGTCCATGTCGGTGTGAAAGATTGCCTTCAGGGGAAACCTTCTTGATCTTTCTACAACCACCGCATTCACCTC
Source organism: Sequoia sempervirens (assembly GCA_007258455.2). Lineage (NCBI taxonomy): Eukaryota > Viridiplantae > Streptophyta > Pinopsida > Cupressales > Cupressaceae > Sequoia > Sequoia sempervirens. Next base: position 43,830,079 of record VDFB02168118.1, read on the forward strand.
TGCTCCTCATGTCAATCTTTGAATTCCCCCCAGTCGAGCTGCTTTGAATGCTCCTGAGCTCACGTTGCTTTTCCTTCTGTTAATCACCTTCTCCCTGGTCAGATCGCCACGGCTCACCCCTAGCCCACTCTGATTGGCTGGGCACATTTCACGTAGATCCCCTGACGATCAAAGGCTCGCTTAGTCATAATCGCATCTTGGCGAGACACTGGAAGTGTCTCACCGATGCGATTATGCCCCTTGAAGCTATTGGCACAACATGTGGCAGTCGGTGAGACATCTTAGCGAGCTTTAGAAGTCATATTGATATCGCTAAAAACATCAGCAAGACAATCGGCATTGGTCTGAAGTCACAGCGAGCACCACTGAATCACACCGATACTGCTTTTATTTGGCGATTCCATCGTTGTCTGCAAGAGATCGTGTGCTCGGGAAGACCTCATAGCGGACTACATATTTTTCGGTGAGAGCCCTTTTCATTTTGTTTCGGCAAGACAAACATTTATCGCAAAGAGGTCACAGCGGGCTTCATGAGTCATGTCGAGATCCCTTTGTTGTCGACAAGACATTGGCCTGTCGGCCAGACCTCTCGTCGGGCTCCTTATCTTTTGACAATGAGTTTATCTTCCCCTTAGTCGAGGAGACATTGCTAGGTTGGTGAGACCTCACACAAAAATTAGCTTCTTTCCCCAAGCGCAACATTCCTTTCAGCGTGACTTCCACCCTGTCGGTGAGACCTCATGGCGATCTCCTCCTTCTCTCGCCGAGCTCACTCCTCTTCTCTGGGCTCGAGCTCCTTCAAGTCGGCAAGACCTTCGTTAGTCGCCAAGACCTCACATCGAGGACCTCTCTTTTGCCGAGTTGTTCACTGGTCGGCAGGACATTCCCGGGTCCCCGAGACTTCTTAGAAACCTTTTTGTTACACCGAAGGCTCCCTTTATCGGCAAGACCCTCCACATCGCTGAGACCTTATGCCGAAGGCAAATCCTTCAGCAAGCTCCTTTTCCTGTCAAGGAGACATCCTCACTTCGGCAAGACCTTTTTCCGAAGTCAAACTTTCTCGGTGAGGTCTTTTGTTGTCGGCGAGACTCCTGTCGAAGGAAAAACACATATCGAGGCCCCCTTTATCCTTCGGCGAAACCTTTTCGTTCGCCAAGACATTACGGAAATTCCTCTATCCTTCGTCGAAACCATCATCTCCTGCCGAGGCCTCTTCATCTGTCGGCAAGACTCCCGAGTGTCGGTGAGAGATCATGTTGAAGGCGCTTTGCTTTGGCGAGGGCTTATTTCAGTCGGCATGACTTTTCTTTATCGCCGAGACATCTTAGCAAACTCAATCTCCTGCGCCGAGAACCTTTAGAGTTGGGGAGACCTTTTGACTTCGGCAAGACCCTACAACAAAGCTCGCCTACTTTGCCGATGCCGCCTCCTTTCGGTGAGACTTCAAGAAGTCGCCGAGAATCTATCCCAAAGGAAAAATCTTCCGCCGATATGCATATCCTTTTGTCACCGGGACAATGATCGATGTCTTGCTGATAGGAACCTGTAGGTGAATTCCACTCGCCGTGACATTCCTGGGGTCTTGCCAATAGGCAACATAGATGCATATTTAACCAAATGCATTGTAGATTAGGAACCTTGTTATTAATCTCATCAGATAGAATCCGCAATGTGAAACGGTAGGACTTGATGGAACCCACGCTGGTTGGTGGACATGCGGAGGTCTTCTTTGACTTTCTTCTTAGAGGATTTTCATCTCTTGGGAACCCGAACAAGGCGGGCTTCCAATTGAGTCCACGCAGCCTAGCATCAAATTCGCCAACTTTTTTTCCCTTGTCGAATGCTCCATTTGGCCTTTTGAACCTGTAGCGGTTTATCTTGCTTGAGGATTGAGCACGTGGGTGAAAAGGGTAGACGCAGAATGTATTTTCTAATTTAACTTCTTATATTAAGAAGATTTAATTTATTTTAACTAAATATAATTGCAATATCTTAATTTAGCTTATTTTGACCAAATTTAATTTAATTAAATAAAAATTATTTTGATTATTTTTAGTTACCTATCTAAAAAAAATCAAAATATCTTTTATTTGATAAATTTATATATAGCATCTTGAATTAAATTTATTGATCACTTAAACTAATTTTAACTATTATTTTGTAATTTAACCAATTTTAATGAAACAAGTATCATATTATTAAATTATGACATTGAGTAGGTAGTTATTCTTCTAACCATAATCATTGCATTTGCTTTAAAAAAACCTTCATTAGAAAACCCAAAAGTAAATGTGAAAGTATTAATAAGGTTTCCAATCATAGCTGTTCCACATGCTTTTAAAAAAAATCTTATTAAGATGCTCAAAAGCAAATGTGCAAATTATTAATAAGGTTTCCAATCATAGTTGTTGCACTTGCTTTCAAAAAAGACTTCATTAGGACGTCCAAAATTAAATGTGCAAAGTATTAATAAGATTTTCATTCCACAATGATTGTGATATTAATTAAGAATTAATTTGTGAAACAAGAGTTGTTGTAGGAGTAAATGCCTATTTACACCATATACCTATCAAAGCAATGTTCTCAAGAGTTCATCTAACATATTCTTGATGAAAGGTTCTTGTGGGTAAATATTTTCAACAAAAGGCAAAAGGTTTGTTGAAATGGTTAAATATAATCAAGTCAAATGAAGAAAATGGCTTTTAAACTTATTTTTGGTAAATGTTTTCATAAAAGTTGTTTGTTGAAATGGTTAGATGTGATAAATGTATTGTTGTAGATTCAATTCCAATCAAGTTAAATGCCCATAAAGTAAATGAGGTCAATGACCAAATGCAAACAATCAAATCAAATAAATGTAAAAGAAATTCATTTTTTAACGTTATAATTACATAAGTACTTCAGCAGAAACTTCCTTACAAATTAATTTAAAGATAAGACTACTAAAAGAATAAGACAATCTATTAATCAAATTAAATAACAAAAACTCAACAATTCAAATAACTAAACAACGAGATTTGATATCCAATACAACCATTAAAATTCTTCCATTCTATTCTATTACATTATATGAAATACTATACTACATATTTACGTCGAAAGTGTTTCCTATCTGAACAAAACCCAACTGATTTTCGATGTCGACCATTCAGATTATTTTAATCTATTCTAATACATAAAGTCATTGAATAGTTTCTTCTTTGTACTAACATCCTTAAATTCAAAGTAGGGTGGTTCCCAGCTAATACATTCAACGCACAGAGCCTTGAAATTTGTTTTGTTTTGCTTTCAATTAGTGTGTTAAGATGCAAGTCAAAAGACTAACAACCATAATTCTATTTCCATGTCCTTGAAGGATGATACATGGAAGCTTGTAAGCCATGAGGTTTTGTACTGTCTAGACAGTAAATACATGATGTGAAATGCAAAAGAGAAAATTTATGTGACACAACATGTGCAAAGGAGACAGAGGCGCCTGTGTGGGGTCTTGCATATGATGCAGTTGTAGAAGCAAACAAGAAGCATCATGGGGTGTATATACAATCCAATACAAATACACATGTAAATCTGGGAATGAATAAACAAGCTTATGCATTAAAAAAGTTCAGGTTTAACTTAGTTTGACAATCATAAGATGATGCGGTGGAAACATTTGTCAGTATGTACGTTAATATCTACTGGCAAACAGCCGTCACTTTATTTATTGCTTGAAGTTTCTGAAAAGTTTAAAAGAAGAGATGATAATATTTAAGTTTTATTCGAGGTAGTGGGTATGTCAGGTCTGAATTTCCTGGTCAATAGTGATTTTGTTTTGGTAATAAATGTGTATTTAAAATAGTTTGTTGAGTACATTTGATGAGGATATGGTATGTTTTTAATTCTGTCATTTATTAAGGTTTATTTTATGGAGGTGCAATAAATAGGGATTGCATTCTAAATAAATTTGGTAGAATGGATACTCTTCAATCATTGGTTTTAAGTTGAAAGAAGTCAACTATTTGTTCAGCTAAAACTCATGGCCATGATATTGACAAGTTGTAAATACAATTTGAGATTGTTGTATAATTTCTCAACCACAAAAAAACAATCTTTAAATCAAGTGGAAATTAATTTGTGGAATGGCTAATAAAGAGCTTGCAGAAGATTAAGTCTTGTTAAATGTAAAGAATTGTGATGCTTTAAAAGGATGAGGGTGAGATGACACCCTAGACAATTTTGGTGGATTAGATACTCTTTAAAACTTAAAACTAAGGTGAAAGAGGTTGATCATTCGTACATTTATGTTGCAAACTATCAATACTAGGTGGTTATTGAAACAATTTAAGATGTCTATTCTTTTACCACTAAAATAAACTCTTCAATCCATGGCTTTTGGTCTATTGGTGAAGTTGAATGACTTACAAAGAATCCACCAAGGACCAAGTCTTGTTGAATGCAAAGACATGTGATCCTTTAAAAGAACAAACCTAAATTGTACTCTCAACAACTTTAACAAGATGTAGCCAAAATTATACCCTAGACAATTTTGACAAAATTGAAAACCTTCAATCTTACACCAAAACAAATATACTTAAGTACAACTATATGACCATCATATTTAGACCCAATGAAAATGGGTGATTTAGAAATTGTATATTTCAAATTAGATCGGGATATTTTCAATGTTATATTAAATTACAAGAGTAAAATGTGACAGATGATCTCTAGTTTTATGTTGTACTACATCGTATTGTGTGCGGGTTAGTCCTTCAATCCATAGCCTTTAGTCTATTGATGAAAAGTTGAATGGCTTATAAAGAATCTACCAACGACCAAGTCTTATTTAATGTAAAGACATGTGACCCTTTTAAAGAACAAACCTGAATTGTACTCTCAACAACTTCAACAGAATGCAACAAAAATTATATCATTGACAATTTTGGCAAAACTAACGCCCTTCGATCTTTAACACTGAAAATAAATATACATACGACTATATGAAAATTGAATTTAAACCCAATGAAAATGGGTGACTTAGAAATCATATATTTCAAATAAGGTTGGGATATTTTCAATGTTATATTAAATTACAAGAGTAAAACATGAGAGATGATCTCTAGTTTTATGTTGTACTACGTTGTATTGTGTGCAGGTTAGTCCTTCAATCTATAGCCTTTAGTCTATTGGTGAAAAGTTGAATGGCTTATAAATAATCTACCAATGACCAAGTCTTATTGAATGCAAAGACATGTGATCCTTTAAAAAATAAATCTAAATTGTACTCTCAACAACCTCAACAAAATGCAACAAAAAAAATTATCCTAGACAATTTTGGCAGATGTCCTTCGATCTTTAACACCAAAAACAAATATACATACAACTATATGACCATCAAATTTAAACCCAATGAAAATGGTTGACTTAGAAATTGTATATTTCAAATAAGGTTGGGATATTTTCAATGTTATATTAAATTACAAGAGTAAAACGTCCTACTACATTGTATTGTGTGCATGTTAGTCCTTCAATCTATAGTCGTTGATCTATAGGTGAAAAGTTGAATGACTTATAAAGAATCTACCAAGAACCAAGTATTATTGAATGCAAAGATGTATGACCCTTTAAAAGAACAAACCTAAATTGTACGCTCACCAATTTCAACAGAATGCAATCAAAATTATACCCTTAACAATTTTGACAAAAGAGAAACCCTTCAATGGTTTACACTTGAAAACAAATATACAATCCTATATAAGTATCAAATTTAGACCCAATGAAAATGGATGACTTAGAACTTGTATATTTCAAGGAAGACTGGGATATTTTCAGTGTTTTCTTAAATTACAAGAGTGTAACGTGACAGATCTCTAATTTTACGTTGTACTACGTCGTATTGCGTGCAGGTTAGTCCGTCATCTTTGTCTTGGCTTCCAATGGAAACAAGTAAAAGTGAAAAAAGTAAATGTAGTATTGCGGGGAAGCATTGGTAATGACGTGGTATTTGCCCACCTGCCCTTTTAGTCAAGAAAAAGAAATAGTACCTTTTAAGGCCTGCATTTTCCTACGTACCACCGAGCCTCTCAGAGCCTTTCAGATCAGATCTAAGGCATTATAGATAGATAGGCAAGCCGGCCTCTTATTTGTGGATAAGTTGCAGTTACAGAGAGAGAAGAAGAGGAGATGTTATAGAATTGAATCCATTTCTAGTGCCAATGGGGACGGACTGTGATGTTTATGACACAAGTTTCAATTCCATTAGTGAGAGCAGTTTCAGTTGTGTTTCTTCTTCGGTGGGTCTAGAACTTTCCAGCGCCCGCAGCAGCATAAGCAACGACAAGGTCGTTACAACATTGCCCTGCAATGCTATCAAGCCGCACAAGGCCAATGATGCGGCGTGGGAGGCCGTTAGGGCAGTGGAGGGGCCAATCGGGCTGAACCACCTTCGCCTAGGGAAGAAGGTGGGTAGTGGTGATATTGGGAAGGTGTACATGTGTCACCTGCGGGGCTTTGATGGGTGTGCTTATGCTATGAAGGTGGTGGATAAGGAGGCTCTGTTGCACCGCAACAAGGCGCACCGAGCTGAGGTGGAGCGCGAGATCTTGTCCACGCTGGACCACCCCTTTCTCCCCACTCTCTATGCCCATTTCGAGGCTTCCCATTACTCCTGCCTTCTCATGGACTATTGCTCTGGCGGTGACCTGCACTCCCTCAGGCAGCGCCAACGCTCCAGGCGCTTTACTGCCCACTCTGCAAGGTATACATACACTTTGCTTCACTTCCACTACACCTTTTGCTTCACTTAGACTACAGGTTTTGTAGTTTTTTCTTTGAAGAAATCTTTTGTGGTGTTGTTTTGGAATGGGAAAGGTTGAGCCTTTAGCTTCTTTTGAGCTTCTAGATTATTAACAGTGTATGGGTGTTTACTGTCAAGTTTGTTGATTGGCTTAACAGGTGAAATTTAGAGCTGAAGTGAATGGAATCATGTTTGAAACTGTCTTTTGAAATCTTTTGAGGTGTTGGTTTGGAGTGGAAAAGATTGAGTCATTAGCTTATTTTGAGCTTCAAGATTATAAACAGTTTATGGCTGTTTACTGTCAAGTTTGTTGATTGGCTTAACAGGTGAAATTTAGAGCTGAAGTGAATGGAATCATCTTTGAAACTGTGTTTTGAAATTTTTTGTGGTTGTATAGATTGGCACTTGGTAGGATTTTTTCCATGGAATGTGTTGGAAATTTGAGAAATTTCAACTTCTGTTTGAAGTTTGTAGAAATTGTTTAGGAGGTCATTGAATATTAAATTAGATGTTGCTGTTTGTGATTTGGATGTTTTGTTGGGGCCCTTGGTCTTTAGTGCACAGGAACAATAATCCTTCCCTGGATCAGCATGGATGTTTGAGTGTGCTCCTTGAATTTGGGCTATATTCATTCAACAGTCTTGTGGATAAGTCGAACTTCAATCTATTTTAAGAAAAAATAGATTCAATATGAGATGTTTTTGGATTTGATTGTGTGAACTTTTTTCTTGATATTTAGATATTATATTTGTAAAAATTAAATCGAACTCAAATTTCTTAGATCTTTTGAAGTTAGAGAACTCACAACTAAATGTTTGTCAATTTAAATCCTCCCCAACAGATTAAATTTGGGATTTCAATAAGAAGCAGGCTTTTGAATCCTCCCCAAAAGATTAAATTTGGGATTTCAATTAAAAGCAAGCTTTTGAGTCCTCCCCAAAAGATTAAATTTGGGATTTCAATTAAAAGCAAGCTTTTGAGTCCTCCCCAAAAGATTAAATTTGGGATTTCAATAAGAAGCAGGCTTTTGAGTCCTCCCCAAAAGATTAAATTAGGGTTCTCAAATAACAAGTGAACTTTTTAAAGATTTTGTATTGTAAAATCATTTGATTACACTTTTTCATAATATTATATTCAATTCAAACAATAATCAAGAATAACAAGAAGCAATTCTATTAGTTGGCTAAAGTAACCAAAAATGTGAATCCCAACAGTGTCACTCCATTAAAACTCTCTAGATAATAATGCCATGCCCTCCATTAAAGCT
>VDFB02168118.1:43838217-44015854 GCA_007258455.2 Sequoia sempervirens
AATCATCTTTGAAACTGTGTTTTGAAATTTTTTGTGGTTGTATAGATTGGCACTTGGTAGGATTTTTTCCATGGAATGTGTTGGAAATTTGAGAAATTTCAACTTCTGTTTGAAGTTTGTAGAAATTGTTTAGGAGGTCATTGAATATTAAATTAGATGTTGCTGTTTGTGATTTGGATGTTTTGTTGGGGCCCTTGGTCTTTAGTGCACAGGAACAATAATCCTTCCCTGGATCAGCATGGATGTTTGAGTGTGCTCCTTGAATTTGGGCTATATTCATTCAACAGTCTTGTGGATAAGTCGAACTTCAATCTATTTTAAGAAAAAATAGATTCAATATGAGATGTTTTTGGATTTGATTGTGTGAACTTTTTTCTTGATATTTAGATATTATATTTGTAAAAATTAAATCGAACTCAAATTTCTTAGATCTTTTGAAGTTAGAGAACTCACAACTAAATGTTTGTCAATTTAAATCCTCCCCAACAGATTAAATTTGGGATTTCAATAAGAAGCAGGCTTTTGAATCCTCCCCAAAAGATTAAATTTGGGATTTCAATTAAAAGCAAGCTTTTGAGTCCTCCCCAAAAGATTAAATTTGGGATTTCAATTAAAAGCAAGCTTTTGAGTCCTCCCCAAAAGATTAAATTTGGGATTTCAATAAGAAGCAGGCTTTTGAGTCCTCCCCAAAAGATTAAATTAGGGTTCTCAAATAACAAGTGAACTTTTTAAAGATTTTGTATTGTAAAATCATTTGATTACACTTTTTCATAATATTATATTCAATTCAAACAATAATCAAGAATAACAAGAAGCAATTCTATTAGTTGGCTAAAGTAACCAAAAATGTGAATCCCAACAGTGTCACTCCATTAAAACTCTCTAGATAATAATGCCATGCCCTCCATTAAAGCTCTCAGGGTTATCATGCCCAAATACAACTTATAGCCGAACAATGAATCTAACAAAAAACAAAGATTCCTATACCACAATTTTTATATTTTTTTAAATTTCTCTTATAACATGATAACTAAAATTTCCCTCGTCTTGTCATGTCATCAGATTCTACGCAGCAGAGGTGGTTGTGGCCCTGGAATATCTGCACATGATGGGAGTGATATACAGAGACCTCAAGCCTGAAAATGTGCTGGTCAGAGAAGACGGTCACATAATGCTATCAGACTTTGACTTGTCCTTCCGGTGCGACGTCGTCCCGACCATGCAGCCCCGACCGGCAGCTGCGCCCGACACACAGTCGAAACCGGAGGAATCCGAGCCGGTAACCTCCTGTTCAGCCGCCGGATGCTTCTTCCTCAGTAACAGGTCACGGAAATCCAAGTCCAAGAGAAGGCCCGAGAGCGAGGCGGTGCAACCGGCGGAGCTGGTGGCGGAACCGACGGAAGCGCGCTCCAAGTCCTTTGTGGGAACGCACGAGTACCTGGCACCAGAAGTTATTACCGGCAAGGGCCATGGCAGCGCGGTGGACTGGTGGACTCTGGGTATTTTTCTATACGAAATGATGATGGGCTCTACGCCCTTCAAGGGCCCCACCAAGGAGGCCACTCTGGCCAACATTATCTCTCGGAGCTTGAAGTTCCCGGCCCAGAGACCCGACAGAAAAGATGAGGAGCTTTGGGAATCCGGGAAGGATCTGATAAAAAAGCTTCTGGTCAAGGACCCCCGGCGCCGCCTGGGTTCGAACCGCGGATCTGTGGATGTGAAAAGGCACCCATTTTTTAAGGATGTGAATTGGGCTTTGATTCGGTCCTCTGTACCGCCCGGCAGGGAAGAGCAGAAAAGCCGCCGGAGTGTCAGGCGCACAAAGTCGTCGGAATATTGTAATAGGCCGGGGGTGGAAGTTCCTCCTCATTTTGATTACTTTTGAGTTAATTAGTCGATTAGTATATTAATTTTTTTACTCTGTTCACACTCAGGGAAGAGAATCCACAAGGATTTAGTCGTGGTTTTTGTTCCCAACTCTGTGGGCTCTGGGGGCTGCCATGTACAATATAGTGGTGTTGTTTTTTACCTTTTTAATTGTATAGTGTTCTACCATCTATGAGAACAAAAAGAAATTTTGACTAATTGATTCTTTTTAATTGTGGCTTCAAAGATGGTTTTGGTTTTGATGTATGTTTATTTATGAAATTGTAATTAAAAAAATAAAAATATATAAAAAAAATTTAGTTACAATTCAGAACTCAAGATGTAAATAGGGTTGCAAGTTAAGCAGGCTTGCAACATTTGTTGAAGGTTTTGTGAATAAGGTTGCAAGCTAAGCAGGCTTAACCTTGGGAAAACTCCATGGTTAAGCATGCTTGAGTTGGAGTGGTATTAGGATGTGTGACCTCCTAAGAAGACTCAATGCTTCATCTTTGTGAGCATCACCTAGATGCAATGAGTGCTAAGTGGACCATTCATTATCATGAGAGATGTCTCCTTGTGAACCACTACTCATGAAACATTGGGTCAAGGAGTTTGACTCGAACAACTACACAGTTTCTCACACTATTGTGCAAAATCTTCAACTTTAAACTAGCATTGACCCAATTTCTGAGACATTTTCAAATGGTAGGCTAGATTGTAAAAATGATCATATCCCCTAAATTAGATTATAAGTGTGATCTAGTGCACAATTTCAAATTTTAAAATTCTCATTTTCAAGGTTAAAATATGGTCATTAATTGTCAATATATATACCAAAAGTTTAAATTTGTGTGTCAAGGGTTGTGACTTAAAAGCATCATCCTCGTTATATGATTTTTTACATGAGTGAAAAAGAAAAGAAATATTTAATTTTTTTTTAGAAAAGACAAAACAAATGTAAAAAGATTAAAGCATACTAAATAAAATAATTATTTGTTAAATATACCTTTAAGTGAGAATGTAATTTGTTATAAATTAATAGAAAGTGGAATAAGTAGGTATGTTGGTTGAGTAACCACCTAGAATATTATATAAACATTGTAACCTAGATGTTTTGGGTATTGATGGAAATTACATTATGTAGGCCAATCAAGAAAATTGGTGGGAATGAGAGAAGGGGCATACAAAGTGTTTCCAAATAAATATACAAAGTATACCCTAGAATTCCCTAGATATGATTGTTACAATTGAAATTTAAATATATAATTCCTCTTGGAGGGTAGCTAGAGCTTATGAATTCTTGTATTGATCACAAAGATAAAAAAAGCAAACTCAATCTAAGAAAGAAATAAAATATCTCTTTGCACAATCTCTAAAATTCAATTAAATATTTTTTATTTGAATTTGAACATCATGAAATTATCACTAGTTTGAACATTTATATGTTTGTTTCTATTTGATTCAAATATTAATAATTATTTCTCATCCACATGTTCTAAAATTTTGTCAAGCAAGTATGTGATGAGCGAGAGAACAACTACATTTAGAAATTTGAATTTGGAAGTGCAAAAGGATGACAATGATAAAGATGGTGATTGGAACAAATTTTTAGGCACAATTGATGAAGACCACTTGGAACATTGGCTAAGTGGGCTCTTCATATTAGAACCTTGGTTAGTCTAACCGTGTGGATTAGATAAAGGATAAATAATTACCTCCTATGATCTACCTTTGAAGGGTATTGGTATCACTTGAAATTTCACCCTTAATCTAGTTTAGTATTTCAAAACAATGGGGATGCTCTATCAACTGTGGGACCTTACTAACTTGATTCTGAACCTTCATAGAATGTTGGTTCCTTTCTAAGCTTAAGTTCAGGTGTTGATCTAACTCAACACAATTTAAAACTAAAACCTACTCCTAATTTAATGATTCACAAGGAAAAGGAGAGGGAAGGAATGAAAGAAGGTAAAGATGGTGATGCACTATAATGTCCCCTTTTTTGGCATGATCATGTTTGATGGTGGTTAGCCTATTACTCAAACTCTCGTAGGCTAATAGGTTGGGTTAGAGGGTCAGTGGCCTTATTTGGTGGGTTTTCCATTTCAATCCTTGGAGTTCAGTGATTGGCTCACTATAGGCCTTAGCAGTTCAGGAGGTGACAGCTTCTGGCGGCACAAAGATATATGGAGTTTTGAGGAAGTTATGATTATTTAAGTGATTTAAGTTATATTAACTTAATACTTTATTATAAAGTCAAATTGACTTTATTCTTTTTATATCACTTAAATATTCATAAAAGGGTGATTTAAAATTAAATCACTTAACACATAAAGTTGGCGCCCAAGTATTTAAGTCCAAACTATTGAAAAAGGACTTAAATATATTTTAAAAGATTTAAATGATGAAAGTGGCATCCTTTTCTTGAAATGTGTGCCTTTTTGGAATATAAGGCAATTTGGCAATGAGAAACTAACTTCTTGAATATTTTGACTTTTCCTTTGAGGTTTTCTCTATGCTTTCCTTTGTGATCAGGGTTTGAGCAATATTTCCATTGGAGAACGCAATCTCTTCGATGTTGAGCATTTTTGAGACTATGAGAGACTAGTCGAATTAGTGCAACTATGAGGGCTTCATTCAGAAGTTCTACATGCTTCTATCAGAGTTTTATCATTCAGTATTTACTTTTCTGTAATAAGGAAGGGGGTTTCTTTACCAGAGGCGCCATCTTCAACAGATCTTAGCTTTCAACTTGTTTCTTTTGGTTTCTTCCTTGGCCGTACCATTTACCTTGAAATTTGTGCCTTCCTAGAGGATGGCATGTGAAGCTAGAAGCTAGGGCACTTTCTTTTTGGTTCCTCTTTGAGCTTCATTCTTGGCGGCTACTTCTATTAGCCCATTGTATCCTGTTTCTGAGTGGGGAAAGTCAATTCTGGAGGCTAGGCGTCCATATATGCCAGTTTTCACCATTCTTGGCTGGCGAGTTGGCTTACTTCTTTAAATAAATAATCTGGAAGCATTTTGGTATGTTTATCACTTGTGATCTATTTGTTACTGTTAAATAATACCTTCTGCATTTCCATTCTGTAGAAAATAGCTCATTTTCATAGTTTATGAGCTTTTATATGATGCGCCCCTTCTCTTCTGTCTACAAACTTTCTCTTAAAAAACTAAAAAACACAATAAGAATTAAGAAAAATACAGGGTTTTGAGTTGTGAGCCAGCAGGGTTTATCCCAGTGGTATCAGAGCTCTGATCCTGCCAGCCTAGAGGGTTAGCGGCTTCTATGCGGTCACATCAGAACAGGTTTGACAGGTACTACTCACATAGGGGTTGAACAACAAAGTGGTTATCATGGCTTCTAAATTTGTTGATGAATTAATGGCTGCTTATGAGGAATATATAGCATTTCCAGATAAGATAAAAGATCGCCTAGACTTCGGTCAATATATGGAGCATCGGATGGTTTATAATAAGCAACAAAGCAAATCAAAGAAATGCGAGCAGCAAAATGTAGAGAGCATTTTAAATAATATTCAGCAAAAACCTATGCCTTCACAACAAAGATTAGATCGTAGCTTGCAGCAGTCTAAAGACTCCATTTCAAGACAAAGCTCATCACAAAATAAAAAGAAATTGAGTTTCTTTGATGTGTTGGGGTTAAAAAGGGATCAATCAGCAGATCATGATCTTCAACCTACAGGTGGACATGGGATTGAAACTGAACTGGTGAATGATAAGGGAATTGTACATCATGAAGCGGAAACCCAAAATGTTCACACTTTCAACGCTCAAGAAGTTGTTATCAGATGTGATAACAAGTCTGATGTTCAAGACAACAACCTTTCACTTGAGAAAAATGATGATTTGAAAGTCATGGCAAGTTTAGAAAATAGTGTGCAAGGTTCTCCTACTATTGGCACACTAGATGAGGGTGTCATTAACGAGGAATGCATTGTTGATTCAAGTCACAAGTCTGATTTTGTATATCAGACCTTAGAAGATGTGAGCCAAACACAAGTTTTGTGTATTGGGTGGCTACAAAGAGCTAAAAAGGAAAAGATGTTGGCTGCCAATGCAAAACAACATTTGCAGGAAGTTAAGGAACGTTGCAGCCAACTCGATCGAGCAAAGAAACAAAGAGAGTCACATCTTCGATCTCTAATTCTTCCAAGGAAGGAATGTGTAGATGTAGAGCATGCAAAGGAGGAACATTTTGAGATAAGCCAAAATGAAGAATATGTAGTTGTGTGGGATTCACTAAATTCTTTTAGTATACACAACATGCATCTTGCGTCGTTTGAGTTACCTCTAGTTGAAAGCCCAATAAAATCTCACACACTTAGTGGACCAGCCACTAGGGTCATTGCTACACAAGAGTCTCAAGGAGAGTTCCAATATTTCCTCGTCACGAGAAAGTGGTATAGGGATGATACTCTATCATCCTATGAACCTATTGGTATCTTTTCAATCTCCATAGGTTGGCCTTACAGTTTGGAGGGTGTTGTTCTATTTCATATCAACAACCTAAAAGGAGCGATCACACATCATTTAGCAACTATGAGGGATAGACCGCACACCTATAGGAAGTCAGTAGAGGGTGGAGATTGTTATGGTGTTGCAGGCACTTCTAGTTATTCCTATCTCCTCAGAGTAGATGGATGTGAGTTTGGTTTGCATTGGGACCTGACTACTGACAGGTTCAACACTACCATTCAGATGAGTCCCATGTGTTGGCTTCACCACTTCTAGCATGGTGAAGTTGAGATTAGTGTTGAGCAGCGGAAGACAATTGGTGATAGCAGGGACATTATATGACACTATCCTTGGGATCCTGGTGGAGTGGTTAATTCTTTGCTGTTGAGATTGCTTGCAGACAAGCAATTTCAGGGAGGGCGGACTGTAATGTCCCCTTTTTAGCATGATCATGTTTGATGGTGGTTAGCCTATTACTCAAACTCTCGTAGGCTAATGGGTTGGGTTAGAGGGTCAGTGGCCTTATTTGGTGGGTTTGTCGTTTCAGTCCTTGGAGTTTAGTGATTGGCTCACTGCAGGCCTTGGCAGTTTAGGAGGTGACAGCTTCTGACGACACAGAGATATATGGAGTTTTGAGGAAGTTATGATTATTTAAGTGATTTAAGTTATATTAACTTAATACTTTATTATAAAGTCAAATTGACTTTATTCTTTTTATATCACTTAAATATTCATAAAAGGGTGATTTAAAATTAAATCACTTAACACATAAAGTTGGCACCCAAGTATTTAAGTCCAAACTATTGAAAGAGGACTTAAATATATTTTAAAATATTTAAATGATGAAAGTGGCATCCTTTTCTTGAAATGCGTGCCTTTTTGGAATATAAGGCATTTTGGCAATGAGAAACTGACTTCTTGAATATTTCGACTTTTCCTTTGAGGTTTTCTCTATGCTTTCCTCTGTGATCAGGGTTTGAGCAATATTTCCATTGGAGAATGCAATCTCTTCGATGTTGAGCATTTTTGAGACTATGAGAGACCAGTCGAATTAGTGCAACTGTGAGGGCTTCATTCAGAAGTCCTACATGCTTCTATCAGAGTTTTATCATTCAGTATTTACTTGTCTGCAATAAGGAAGGGGGTTTCTTTACCAGAGGCGTCGTCTTCAACAAATCTCAGCTTTTAGCTTGTTTCTTTTGGTTTCTTCCTTGGCCGTACCATTTACCTTGAAATTTGTGCCTTCCTGGAGGATGGCGTGTGAAGCTAGAAGCTAGGGCGCTTTCTTTTTGGTTCCTCTTTGAGCTTCATTCTTGGCGACTACTTCTATTAGCCCATTGTATCCTGTTTCTGAGTGGGGAAAGTCAATTTTGGAGGCTAGGCGTCCATATATGCCAGTTTTCACCATTCTTGGCTGGCGAGTTGGCTTACTTCTTTAAATAAATAATTTGGAAGCATTCTGGTATGTTTATCACTTGTGATCTATTTGTTACTGTTAAATAATACCTTCTGCAATTCCATTATGTAGAAAATAGCTCAGTTTCACAATTTATGAGCTTTTATATGATGCGCCCCTTCTCTTTTGTCTACAAACTTTCTCTTAAAAAACTAAAAAACACAATAAGAATTAAGAAAAATACAGGGGTTTGAGTTGTGAGCCAGCAGGGTTCATCACATGCACCAAGACTTTGTGAGTTTCCTCCTTACTCAGAGCAACACAAGGAACCAATCAAATTTTCTAGAACACACAAGCATCACTTTTATAATTTCTATAAATAGGTATAGAGGTAAGATATTTTATATATACTAGGAGGGAAATCCATAGATAATTCTTGCAAACCATTTCTACATAGAATGCTTCTACCGAAATTAGTAAAAATGATTCATATATGGAGGTAAAGATACTTAAGCAACATAACAAGGTAAGAAACATGTACTCAAGCTATATTACCAAGATGAAGTATTACACAACATATCAAAATTGAGAAGAGGCAGAGATAGAACAACTTTATCAATTCAAAGGGGGAAAAGGGGGGAAAGGGGGAGATCCAAAAATAGGGTGTCTTAGGTCCTTCATGCAAAGAAATAAGGAACTAAAGATATCCATCTTCCCACAATTTCATTAAACCTAAGAGATTGCAAGGTGTAGAGATTGACTATCAACTCTAAGGTGAGCCAATCAAACTTGAATCTCTAGGTTCCTTAGGATAATATGATTTGGAACTAAATGAAAATGATTTGATGCAACTAAACCTAATGAACAATATGAACTAGATGATAAAATGCAAGATCCTGAAGCTACATAAATCAAATTGACAATTTCCAGGTAGATCTGAGAAGTGTCTAGACACATGTATCTAGCATTAATATTTGGTTTTGAGCACTACTAAAGGACAGGTTTTCCCTAGGGTGAATGGGTCCTGGTTATGGTGTCCAAAAAAAGCTTGGATAGTTCTCTAATGTTGGATCTTGGCTTTAGTTTGACATAGGTCCCACTATTGGAGAGTCACAAATAAAATCTACAACTGAGTTTTTGTGGCTTGACAACAATGGTGACAACTTATGCAATGTTACAAAATTACTCTTTGAGACCCTTTCATTCCTTTCACCTATAAATCTGCACATACAAAGGGAAGAAAAATGCATTTTTGAATGGGGGTTTGCCTTAGTCAAACCCCATGTTTGGTAATTAAACCTTAATAGAATGATAATGACAATTGATAAATGGAAGGAATGATGAATGAACACTTGCTTGCTACAGCTCACCAAACCTTTAATGGCTTCCCTTAGAGGACTGAAGTCAAACACATCACTCTAAGGAATCAGATATTGCTTTGCTTGATTTGTTGGGTACTTTAATACTTGGATGCTTTAGGATCAACAATGCATATTATCCTTCAAAAGATGACATGAACACACATAATATTGAATATGATGATAGGATCAAGATGAATGTTGCAACAAATGACTGAAAAATCTACTCTTGAATGCTCTTAACAATAATATTTTCTCATATGAAGTCTCCAAAAAGTGTGTTAGATCTTGTTCATTTTGAATTGATAAAAGACTATGTATTTATAGCTTGTGTTTATCTAATTTCCCAAAAAATAGATTTTAAAAGCTGACAATTGCATATGAAATTTAAATCATTAAAATTCTACCAAAAACATACTAAAATTTGGGATCTAGGACTTAAGGAGGATCCATTCACCCTTGGGCGAATGGGTGGTGAATGGGTCATGGTCCAAAAGTCCAGGACACATTCATTTTAGGGTGATTAAAATATTAATTGTATTAATTAAATATAGGTTTCCTTTTTGGAAAACGAGCAAAATAGGGCTTTGGAATGCATAATTTGGAAAATTAGAAGCTTAATTAAGTCCAATTAATTAAGGGGCCCAAACATAGTGTGAAATTGTAAAGGTATACAATTTGCTACACTACAAAAGCATGTACTCAAGCTATATTATACTAAGATGAAGTATTACACAACATATCAAAATTGAGAAGAGGCGGAGATAGAACAACTTTATCAATCCAAAGGTATTTGGCTAGTTTACAATATAAAAGAATGGAAGAATACACATCTTCTTTTTCTTTTGGTTTGGAAAATGAGTAGGAATTGCTAAAAATGAGAGTTGTAGGACTTTTATTCTCTTAAAGGGAAACACACAAGTTGTTAGAGATTTGTCATAGAGGAAACCCTAGCCGTTATCTAAACATCAATGTTTCACAAACAAGTGTCCCTTCTAAATCTAATTTTATTGACTAAGAGGTGTGAAAGAGAATTCCCTACTCCCCTAAGATACCTTTGAATTAATGATTCATGGGATAGAGTACATATATTAGGAAAATCACCCACAAAATCTATTGAAATCATGATCTAGAATGGCATATCAATCATTGAGTCTACAAATAATAATTGAGGTAGTTGAGTGTCACTTTTTCCCTCTAAATCCATGTAAATTTGAATAAAGAAAGACCTTTTGGCACCATCAAATTAAATTTGGTAGTTGCAAGTGTTCAAAATGCATTGACGGAAGAAATTTGGTCAATCTAGTGCCTTTATGGGATTTTGAAGTGCAACAACACCTTTTGCAAGAATTTCCATTTGAATTGATCTACAAAGAAAACCCATGAAACTAAACCTAAGGGGAAGTCACTCGAAATTGGATCTAAGGAAAAAACCTTCAAAAATTAACTTGCCAACTTCACTTTGCTTTAGGGTGCAGTTCAATTGAAAAGTTTTAATGATGATGTCAACATGATGTAAGTCATGATGTCATCATGGAATAGGATTGCTCAGAATGGATGATATCAATATGACACCAATAGGGGTGAGATGATAGCATGAAATCGACAATTGAGCTACTTGTGGGAACATGCGGGTGGGCTAGATATGAGGGGAATTCTAACTAAACCAAATAAGAGATGAGTTAAGGATGTTTGGGGAAAACTTAGCAACATCTATGAAGGAGATACCAAAGTAAAGCAAGCCAAGAGGCATATTTTCAAGAGAAAATTTGAGACCCTGAGGATTAGAGAGGATGAAGACATTGCTAGTTATATGCTCTTAGTGCATGAAGTTGTTACTGGCATCATATGTCTTGGTGTAAAACTAAAAGAAGATGATATTGTGAAAAAGGTTTTAAGATCTCTCCCTAAATCCTATAGTCATAAGGTGTTTGTTATTGAAGAGTCTAAGGATTTGGATCAATATTTAGTAGATGAAATGTTTGGTGCTCTAATTTCCTTTGAAATAAGATAATTTGATAAAGATGTTCCAAAGAAAGAAACATCATTCAAAGAAAATAAAAAGATAGAATATGAATCTATTGATCAAAATGATGACTTTGATGAAGTTGAAGAAAAAATTGTAAGATTGAAGAAAGGCATTGGCAAGTACAAAGGTAAGTTACATTTCAAGTGTTTCAATTGTGGAAGGATTGGTCATTTTGCATCTAAATATTCTTATAAAGAACTAGGTGATAGTAATAAAAGAGATAAAGTTAAAGGAGGTTTCTATTCCAAGGAAAGCAGTTGTTCCTCAGAAGATGAAGATAATGATTCAAATGATGAAACTCTATTTATGGCTTTGAAAGATAAAAAGAGTAAGAGGTCTGGTACCTTGCGGGTAGATAAGATCAATGGTAGTATGGATTGCCTTCATGCAAAGGAAGAAGAAAATACTTGGGTGATTGAAACATCCTAAAATACCAAAGATAAATTATGCATTCTTAGCCACATAGGGGCATTTGAGATCATTGTAGAAGTTGGATAAAAAAGGGATTTCAAGGATAAAAAGACTAGTTCATCCATAAAATTATGAGCCATTTTTGCAAATAAAATCATGGTTCATAAAAGAAAAATATATAAAAAACCATTTCCAATAGGGAGATGGAACTTTTAGTCAACCTACTCCATGGCAACTTTGTCCAAATTTAAATCCATCCAAAAAATCCTTGAAATCACCCATCTGTAAACTAGAGAGCTTTAGTTGATGACCTCTATAGTAAAATCCATCACTTTACCCAATAAAATTAGTTTTGGCTCTTGTTTAGAATGAATAATCTAGATATCACCAAAGAAAAATCATATTTGATTGAAATCTTTGAAAAATTATTGGTAGGGAATCAGGAAGGACCATGAAATTAGCCATCTTAAGATTTGCATTTTATCATATTTATCTTCATAACCAATGGATTCTAGGGATCAGTCAAGGAGAAAAATTATCTTGAGTTGATAATCTATACATTGTAGGTAGATGTAGCCACCTAAGTGGAAAGGATTGTGGTAATTTTCACATTCTTTGTAGATTTCTCCACCTTCTATGTCTATAGTCCTTGGAGAATCCTTTTGTTTCTAGAAAAATCTAGATTGTTAAGAAAACTTCATGTCAAATTGGGCTCAATATGTCTATCTATAGCAATTTGATTGAATTCCCTTCTTCCTAGCATCAAGGGATTAAAACACCACAACTCTAGTGATGCCTACATCTTTCTCTACATAGACCTCATCATTATTGTCACTTGTCATCCCCAACTCTTATTACATTAATGATTACTTTGAATATTGATGTTATTTACTGTAGGTGTATGTAAAATGGATTTTATTCTCTCAATTTCATTTTGAAAAGGATTGATTGTTTCTCTTTTCAAATTTGTATCTAATAATTATACATTCTAGAAAATTTATCAATTAAATAATATTATAATATATATAGTTAACACTTATTTTAAAATATTAAAATAAATTCATTCAAAATGTATTTTTTATTCTTTATTATACATAAAATACAATAATAATTTAATTATATAATAATATTATTAATATTTAAAACATTATTTAAAAAGTATATGATTTGAGAAAATATAATGACTTTCTTTGTATCTACTATATAATATTAAAATATTGAGCAATGAATACAATCATAAATAAAAAAGAGTTGAGATAGATAAGTAGGAGAAAGATAAAGTTCTTATCTATTTTCAAATGAGGTGTCCATGTTGAACTTTTGAAATTGACTCACTGATCTACTATCATTGACAATTAGCATTTGGAATCTAATAATTGATTTAGTATCATGCACATGTGACAAATCTATATCATAGACCCACACCATACAACATGGCCTTACATTCTATGGTTTTGGCTTTCTTCCACAACCTTTTTTAAGACTAATGTAATATATGAAATTTAGGTGCTTGTATCATTTTCCTTATGCTTATGAATTAGTTGTGATGACAAGCACATTAGGGCATGTTCATGAGAAGTTGATGACCTTTATTTGTCTTAATAACCTATATAGCCCCTTAAGGGATCAATACATAGTTTTGTACACACTAAACAAGTCATGCATTATGAAGATGCCTAAGGATGTAGAAGTGACACTCTATAGTATCATATAGTCCAATATGTTTTTAATTAGTCTTTTGACTTCTATTTTTTAAATGATTTCCATATACTTTTCTAATTTCCTAGGGTCATTTATAAATAAATTTTCCTAGTTTCTCAATTCAAGCTATTTGATGTTCAAGTCAACAAAATGACAATAATTTTTTTTTAAATTTAACTCAAGAGAAAGAGATTCAAATTTTATTAGGTGGACTAGGTCACATTGTGGGTCTATTTTCTCTAGTCTAGATTAACATGAGACCTTAAAAACAAATAATTCTTCAGTAAAATAATAGACATGACTTGAGATAACTACTAATATTATGAGTTGAATCACTTATGTACCAAACAAATTAAATTAAACATTATAGCATCCTTGTAACGGTGAAATTTGAATACCCATGCCATTTCCCTTTTATGTTTGTTTCCACCTTGGTGTAATGTCCTAAATATGATAATATATTGACAAGTGGCATGCTCTTGTGCTAAGTTTGGCTCATATGCTAATCTATATTCGTCTTTAATACCTTTGTTTATACCACTTCCTATATATTCACCATTTACTCTCCACTATTTCACCCTCACTTGTACTTCATACATTCTCTTGACTTAAATTTACCCATTGATCCCCATGGTTCATTTCCAAGTGGCATATAATTGATTTAGTTCAATCTAGTGACATGTAGGAATGAACCCAAAATATAAAAAATCAAATTGAAATTGAAATTCTAACTTTCCCATCCCTTTCCACTAGTTGTTATGAGCCATCTTAAGACATGCTTATGTGGCACGTTTCTATTTCATGGAATTTATATATGTTCAATGTACTATTAATTGATATGATAAGATCATTCAAAAATAAGAGGCTTGCAATTATAAGGAGAATCATTAGAGCACACTTTAATTTTTTGAAGAAAAAAAGAATCAAATCCACATTATTTACATATAGACCATATACATGATAGTGAATGTTCTCTTTGATGTCACTTGTCATCATTAATCTAGCCCACTAAGGGGTTTCAACTAGGAGAACATGATCACCTATATATAAATAATATTCCCAATAATGTCCCTAGACACCACCCTAACATATTTAGCTACCATGAACGTAAAGTTGAACATGTTTTTGAATCATATTCCATGAGATCGTTACTACATGACATGGTTCAATTCTATGTATAAAACTATTTCCATGTCACTTAGGATCAATCTCCCATGACGCTCAATATTGAACCAAAGAATCTATTATTTTAGATTCTAAGATAGTCAACATGTCGATGGTGTAAGTTTTTGAATTTTTATAACTTTTTTTTTTACTAGGGTATCTTTATATGTGAACTTTTAAGGTGTTATTGTGCAACTATTTTCTATTTATTATTTTCAAAGAATTTTTTCACTTGCAAAAGTTTGAATATCTATTATGATTTTCTCCAAAAATTTTATAGGCGAGAATCAATGAAAAATATTGTATTCCTTACTCTCCATAAATATTGTCTAGGTGAGGGGACTAATATACAACATCATATTTTTTTCTTAGTTTTATGAAACCTATTGATAGGTGAGATGAAAATAATGGGAAGACTATCCCCTCTTTCAACATAAAATTATTATATTTTCTCACCTCTCTTTATATGAATGGGTCTAATGGAGAGTTCTTTATTTAGTTCAAATAATAAAACCAAAATATCCCCTTTCATGCAATATAGTCTTCCTAAAATTTCGTTTGTATTTTACGTTAAAAATGTGTAAATATGACTATATGACCATCAAGTTTAGGCCATATTCACAAGCATCAACTTAAACAATTCCACATGATAAGGAGATGTTAATATGAAAAACAAAAGTCATACAAATAGTAGATGAATGATAGGGACAAGACAAGAACTAAATAAGTGGAAGGCACATTGTTCGTTTTTCTTGTTTTGTTTTGTTGAGAGGATAAACAACCTCTATAATCATTTTTGCAACCCATTAAAATTTAGAGTAAAAACTAAAGTAACACACTTTAATGATATACTAAGATCATTAAAAAATAAGAGGGATTTATAATGAGAATCATTAGAGCACACTTTAATTCGAACTAGAAGGACAAAATAATCAAATCCACATCATCTATTTGCATATAGACCATTTACATGTTAGTGAATTTTGTATTTGATGTCATTTGTCATCATAGCCTACTAAGGGTGTTAATCTAGGAGAACTTGATCACCTATCTAGTTGATAATATCCCCAATAGTATCCTTGGACACCAACCGAACATGTTTAACTCCCATGAAGGTAAAGTTGAACATGTTTTTGAATCACATTCTATGAGATCGTTACCACATGACATGGTTCAATTCTATGTGTAAAATCATTTATATGTTGTTTAGGATCAATCCCACGACACTCAAGATTGAACCAAAGAGAGTTATACCATTTTAGATTCTAAGACAATGAACATCAATGGTTTAAGTTTTTGAACTTTTTGAACTTCTATTTTAAGCTTTTGATTGGGCTATCTTCATGTATGATTTTTTTTAGATTTTATCATGCAACCATTTTGCATTTAATTTAACTTTATTATTTTCAAAGGACCAATGATATCAAAAGTTTGAATCTCTATTATGATTTTCTCCATATTTACTGTAGGTGTGAAACAATGACAAATATTTTCTTCCTTACTCTCCATATTATTGTCTAGGTGAGGCGATCAACCTAAACTATAATATTCATTTCTTATTTTATTGTGAAACCTATTGCTAGATTAGGCGAAAATTATGGGAAGACTATCTCCTCCTTCAACATAAATTATTCTATTTGTGCAGCTTTCTTTGTATGAATGGGTCTAACAGAGAGTGTTCTTTGTTCAATTTAAACAATAAAACTAAAATATCCCCTTTCATGCAATACAATCTTCCTAAAATTTTGTTTGTATTTTAGGTAAAAATGTCTAAATAGGACTATATAAACATCAAATTTAGGTCCTATTCACGAGCACCCACTTAAACAATTCCACCTGACAAGGAGATGTTAATGTGAAAAACAAAAGTCATACAAATAGTATAGAGATGATAGAGAAGGTCCTATTCACAAGCATCAACTTAAACAATTCCACGTGGAAAGGAGATGTTAATGTGAAAAGCAAAAGTCATACAAATAATGTAAAGATGATAGAGACAAGACCTGAACTAAATAAGTGGAAGACACATTCTTTATTTTTCTCAATTTGTTTGTTCAAAAGATATTCGAAACACAAACTAAAATTGCATAAATAATTGACCTCTTTTGGATAAAACCAAAAGTGCATGTATACAATCCCAAACTTATCCCTTAAAACAAAGAGACAAATCTTCCTTACTAATCTCATTCAACTTCATCAATACAATCTTCCTGAAATTTCATTTGTATTTTAGGTAAAATAATCTAAATATGATTATATATAACCATCAAATTTAGATCCTATTTATGATCATCAACTTAAACAATTTCACCTGGCAATGAGATCCTAATGTGAAAAACAAAAATCATACAAACAGTATAAATATGACAGAGACAAGACCTGAACTAAATAAGTGGAAGGCATATTCTTTGTTTTTTCTCTAATTGTTTTTGTTGAAAGTGCATGAGTACAATCCCAAACTTATCCCTTAAAACATGAGCGACCATATCTTCCTTACTAATCTCATTCAACTTCATCAATAAAGGCAAGTTCTTTTGGAAATTTAAGACAGATACTTCAAGGCTGTCCTTGTGGGCGTTGCACGGAGGGTTCCCTTACTGTACAATAGCTGGTGGACTGTAAATGGGGGCCCAAAAGGGTTGGTGGGACAAATAAAGAGTCCGTCTTACATGCATTGCTTTTAGAGATTTCCAACTGTCTTTGGAAGCTCAACAGGAAGTGAACGTACGAGGTATGGTGGCCATTGAATTCTGTTTTGATTGAAAAGGGTAGAGGATAGCGAGAGGTAGAGGCCTAGAATGTGAGGTACTCTAGATGCTGGTGTGGCAGTGTACTCAAGTCATATGGTGTCTCAATCTTTGTCACATTTATATGAGACAATGAATGGGCCAAGGGAATTGGTCTTCTTGTGGAGCAGTAATTATGGGCAGATAAATCTAAAAAGTCATTCAGTCCATAGTTAAGGAGAGTCCCAAGTCCCAATCAAGTTACTTCAATGTCTCTGAGAAAAATTCAAGTTGCAGGATTTTCATAGCATGTGCTAGAAAAGTTGGTGGGGAAGGGTAAAGGAATACAGAAGGGACAGGCTTGAAGTCCACAGCTTCTGCTTTTTTGGAAGAAGTTAAAACTTAATGGAGCATTGATTGTACCATTGTAGGGGATGCTTTTTAAGCTATTCATTGGGTGTTTAATTTCATATATTATTGTGCATAAGCAGCTTCTAATTAGGTTATTTGGTATTTGGTATTGTGGACTGTTAAATGATTTTTTCTTTTTTTTCAAGTACACACTGTCATGTGCTTGTCTTTTTCTTATGTCTTTTTTATGATATTATTTAGTGTTATTATTGTAATGTTGGCTGCAACTACGAGCTTCATTATTGAAGTCAATACTGTACTGTTGGCTGTAATTCCTCAGCTGGATTATTGTTGTTCTATCTTAGTTTGTACATTTCAGTTAGAGTCGTTGTTTTAGTTGTCCTTTTCTTCTCAGTCCCTTTGTTGGACTGTTATTTATTTTATTTGTAACTTTTATTTCAGCATTTTTCAATTAAAAAAAAGTGTTATCTCTAAATGTTCCACTTTCTAATAGAATGTGCTTGTCTTTTTCTAGTCTCTTCAAATAAAGTATTATCTATAGATGTCACTCTCTTTGGTAGGGTGTTTCACTGTTGAGAAGATGATACTTAATAGAATATTTTAGTAAATAGAATAAAATAAGATATTATTTTTTCAAGCTTTTATTTGTAATGTCTCAGTTGAATGGTGAAATTTGCACACCCAAGCTAATTTTGATTTAGTTGTGTGCCTTACATTATGATAAATTACATGACTAAGCCTCTTTATCCATGTACATACACTTTTGTACTTTCATCATAATCTACCTATTTGTCATGCCTATCTATGCACCTACCTCCTCCCCTGAGAATGTTGTTCTACTCCTCTAGCTCCTCCTACTCCCATGCTCCTCTATCTTATTCTTCACCTACTTCGTATATGCTCCATCTCCTATAGGACTACCTCTCATCCTTTTACTCCTCTACATTAGATCTTTCTTGTGGGACTACTACTCTACTCCCTTGCTCCTCTAGCCCCTTCCTTTCAACATTTTTGCACTCTTCTTGCACTTTTCCTACATTACCTACAAGCCTAACATTTTCTTACCACTCTAGTATGCCCATTATATGTAATGCCCCAACTTTTACACTAGGATATTAGTACAAAAAACATAAACAAACAAAATTTTGTGTTACAATTGCAACAAACACAAGCCACAACCTTATGCTCACACACATGATGATGAAATTAAACAACATTGTGACCAATGCACACACCAATACCAAGAAGTGCACGATGACACAATTCAATTCACACCAACATAAAATATAAGTGAAATACTTACACAAATATCATGGAACAATGTCAACATGACAAGAAATGAAGGAGATAATACCTTCTTATAATCAATGATAGAGTGTTCAACTCACATCTTTAACACTAGTGATGGAAATGAATGGGAAGAACTAAACCCCATACTAAATTTCATCCCCAACATATTCAGGCCCTCAAACAAATACCTAATGATGAATTCACAACACTCAAGCATCCTCTCAAGCATACCATGAATGATAGATCACTAGGGAGATGTGATAACTCACCTATACTTACTAGTGATTGACCAAGCATGCTTAAGGACAGAAGCACAACACACAAATGATTGTGACTAACTAAGAGAAAAGATAACTCCAAACCAATAAGTAGACTTCAAGGCACACCCTAATGAGCAACTTTCACTTATAATTGTTTTGAAAGACATCTAGAAGCGAGGGTCACCCCCTTTTTGGACTAAGTTGCCCATATTTACATTCCTTCACTGGCCTTCCTTGGTCACCCCTAGCCTTCCTAAGGTCACTCCTGACCTTCTTGAGGTCATCCTTGGCCTTCCTAAGGTCACCCCTAGCCTTCTTGAGGCCACCCCTAGCCTTCCTAAGGTTTCCCTTATTGCTAGACAAGTCACCCCTAATAAAATAGTTGAACTATAGAAAATGGAATGGTCTAAAACATATAGGTGGGCTTCCTAGAGACCTAGAATTTTTTTGAGACACAACAAAGGGATGCACTGGGGGATGGATGCCGTGCCATGCCTCCATCCATGTCGTGCCTCTCCAGTGCCATGTAGAAACGTAACTAGTTGCAAAAACAAAAAACACAGTGATGTAAGAAATCTGGCAGAAGAAACATACCTGCTCAAAACACGTTCCTTCTGCAGTGTCGTGCAAACACAGTAAATAAATCACCGCCACCCTCAAAGCCTCCAGCAATAACTTTGAATTTAATGGCAGATCAAATTTTCCAACTGGCTGTGAAATAAAATTTTCCAACCACTTTAACTCGCGCCTAAATTTCTTGTTGTTAATCATTTATCAATGCATTTGGTAGAAAATTAGTTCCCTCCCAGTGATCACCATTTTATCCACGAGAAATCACAGAGTTTCACTGTATTGTAGCATTGGCATAGAAGCTAGTATTGGGAGATTCATGACAACCTAAGGAGCTGTGAAATTCACAATTAATCTAAGGTGCCCAAAAAATTATTTAGAGCTTTGAGAAAATAATAATGTGTATTTTATTCCACCATAAGTAAAATGTGGTTTTGAAAGTTCATACTTGTCATCGTAATTTATTTACTTCCACATATCTATATATTATCTGATGTGTAAAGTTAGATGCTTGGGCAGTAATAATAGAAAAATATAACATTAATAGTTTTGTGTGTAGAGGAGTACCAATGTTAAAGTGATATATATAAAGATTAATTTGGTAGTACTTAGTAGGCAGTGCCTTTATGCACCTTGATTTGGAGTCTAGAGGAAGTTATAAAAGGTGCTAAAAAATGGGTGCATAGTAAATAATATTTGAGTGTAATTATGGAAAGAAGGAATTGCTATATGTACATTTCCAATTTGTTAATTTTATCCTCAATACATATACAATTATAAGTTATCAAGCAAGTTGTTTAAGTACATCATTTAATTGTTTTTTAAAATTGAAACTCAACCAAGTAATAATCAATCTAAGGGTTAAAAAAAAGGATTTGTGTATTTTAGTATTATCCAACTATATAATAATTTGAATATTTGAATAGAGACTTTTATGAATAAGACAATTAATGATATCAAGAGTGGTTACCTCTAATTGTGTATAACATCATAAATTGTATTTAAGATCTCACAAAAGGATATTGAGGGTTAAGAGGAATATTAATTCTATAGTTATATGCTCCATTATGCTTATAAAAAAGTTGTTGCCATCTTGAGAGTAGTATTAAATTCACTTACCCTTTATATTCAGTATATTTGGGTTAGTAAGAGAATGATATTTCAAGATGTTCTTGAATATCTTCAACCACCTATTTTGATGATATATTTCTAGATCAAGGGTCCATCCCATGGACATTGCATCTATGGTATAATGTTAATAGTAATGTTGAAAAAAATGCATTGTTAGTCACATAAGACTTGAATCCTTTTCTTCCTTTTCTTGGGGTTTATCCTTTTCTATAATTAATGTCCTTTCTCTTGACTAGTAGTTTCCCCCCCTTGGTCATGATTTCCTCAATCTAGGTCTTAATAGTGATAGGGGTCTTTTTTGGTTTTTTGGTACTAGTAGTATTGCTTGAAGATCTTGGGCTCATGTTATCCATGCTTTGTTCTTCTTGGAAATAAATATCATTAGACTTAGAATTAACACTATCCTTATCCTTAGAGTTTTCATTTTTAGATTCCCTAGGTTCATAAGGTTGACCTCTTCTCCACTAGAAAACACTACATTAATCTCATCTAACTTGGAATTTTCTTTCATCAAAGTCTAGTTGATCTCTTATTCCTTTTTGGGTTGGATTGACCACTTCCTCCCTTTCACACTAATCTCATATTTGTTCATGGTCTTAGATAAAGATGTTTTTTCCTCAACCATAGAGGCTTGGGGACCACAAACCTTCTTGACTAGCCTCTTAGCCATAACCCTCACAATAGCTTTTTTTTTTGGACAAGAGATGGGAAAAAACTTAAGTGATTTTCTTGGGTTTGGAGGTAGGGATTTTGAACACTTGCAAAGGACAATTAGCCATATTAGGAAAGTTGTTAAGTTAATAAAAATATAAGTAGAAAATGATCCCCTAATGTAGGATAATGGCGGATTTGTTACACAAGATCTCCTTCATGGAGTTCTCAAGAGATGATAGTAGGTAATACAAGAAGATTATGAGCAAATTATGTCAGAGATGCTTTAATAGAGAAAAATAGTATGTTAATACACATTAAAATCCTCCTTCCAGTAAAAAGTATCTTATAATATGGTAACTTATCTTACTCCAAGGGCTTGGGAGGTCCTCTCTCTTATAGTTATTTTATAAATTCATAAGCCTATTATCTACCACATGGAAGAAAATGATGCAATATTTATCTCTAATACTCTTCAAGTGTTTAATTTTCTTGCCCTTTGTGGAGAGGCCAATGGTTACACTAAAGAGATATTCAACCACCTTGAAATAGATTCCCCTAATATTGATATTTTATTCATTATGTGATTGAGAAAATTTACAAAGAGGGAGGGTTCAAAGCCTCTCATGGATTCGAAATATGAGTCAACACCACCTTTTCTGAAGATTTTATTATTCATTTCTTTCCAAACCTCCCAATAAATATGTGAGGGAAAAAATCCACATCTACATAATAACATGATGGCTAAAGGAGGCATACCAACTTTCAATGATTGTTTCAATAGAATAGGGCATAACACAATTTACTTTAATTTTTTTTAATACAATTTCCTATAATTATTTAGTATAATTAGAATAGAAGAAGAGGTGGTCCATTATTTCTTTGCTGGAATAACACAAAATACATCTTTTGGGAAGTGATAGTCCAATATTTACAAATTTATATGGGTGATAGTTTTATCATGTGCAATAGTCAACCAAAAGTAGTTAAATTTTAGGATTAATTTCCTATGTTAGATCTTATTCCATCTTTTTCCACTACTTGGATTGTTGAGCTAGATGGTGTATCCAAATTTTATTAATTACCTTCCCTTGTGGTCCTTACCCCAAAAAGTATTGTCCCATGATAGAAAAAATGGAGTCTAATAACTTTTATTTTTGGTTGTATTTGAGACAACAATAACAAAATCACTAATTATAACAAACTCCTATAGGTCTATCCACCTAGCTGGACTAAGACTTATATAACTATATAACCTTGTACTAAGCTACCAAATCTCTCCCAACTTTCGAATTGCATTCCAATAGCTAACAAGATTATAGCTTTGCTAGCATTATTCTAAGAATCTTTAGGAATGTTCTCAGTAGATAAAAAAATATTAATGTCTCTTCCTTGAAAACATATAGCTTTCATGATATGCACCCAATATTTGTTGTCCTTCATGAACCCCCACCCAAATTTTACTATAAAAAATGTATTTAATTTTTGGTTTTTTCTTGAACCAAGCCCCCCACTATCCTTAGTTTTGCAAACTATGTCCCAATGGACAAGTACCAATATTTTCTTCTCCACCTTTCTAGTCCAAAGAAAACTTTACTTAATTTTCTTTATTTTATATAGAATGAACTTAGGGATATTGTAATAATAAAGGAAGTACATTGGTATTGTTAGCAATACAAGGGTAGAAAATTGAGAGGGGGGGGGTGAATCAGTTGTCACAAAAATTCAAAACTTATTTAACTTATTAACCTTATTCTCAGATTTGATAATTAACCATGAAAGCATAAATCATCAAAACATCAAAAAATCACATAACACCAAGATTTTTTTTTACGTGGAAAACTTGTTAGGGGAAAAACCACGGTGGAGGTCAATCCAGAAGATTATACCCTGTTAAAAGTATAATGAAAATGACATATGGGGATTGCACTTGCATTCAGGCACATTGCCTAGAGCTCACTACTCAATTACAACAAAGCTAACCACCCAAAGGAAGATACACTGTCTTACAGAAAGAATCGGATTACATTTGTAGGGATTTGAACTGATAAAATAGCATCTACTAATGCCTAATCACAGTTTTGATTAAGCACACAAACAACTATTCACTCTTCTTTTTCTTCTTCACACTCTGCTCTGCCTTGGAATGATTTGGATCAATATTCACACACACATACACAAAAGCACACTCTGAAATTCATTCACACACTTCAATTCGAATAAACAATCACTCTTATATATCTACAACAAGAAATTTCATCCCTTCATGTCGGCTTCAACAAAATAATAAAATGAATATAAATTGTCGGCCCAAAACATTAAAGATTTATTAATGTGAATCAACAAAGGTCAGCCACAACTTCGTGAAGATCAAAATCAACATTTCCAATGCGAAAATGATTCAATTAATTACTCCTCGAAGATCCACAACATGCTACAAACACCATGTTGGCCAAGAACAAGAAAAACATGAACACGCAAGAGAAAATCACCAACCACGAGCACAACGATCAATGCGGACGTGCAACAAGAAAAATAACAATCTAGAAGCATCCAAAAATATCACGAATCACCATAGAAGCATTCGAAACAACTGAACTAACTAAAATAGTATCATCTTCAATCAACAACACTAACTGAAGCAACAAAAAAATTGTCAGAATGTAAATCTTCATAACTCAATCAAATCTTCATGCGAATCTCTGAAACTTGATGTGGATAAACTAGATACACTCAACAAAAAACCCTTTAGTCCACAACCTATGATCATCAACGTACAGAGCTTACCAACATACTAAACTTCACTTCACCATTGACAATTTGGCAACTTATTCCATTACAATTTTCTCAATATCCCCAACATATATAGCTTCAAATGAATTAATGCTAATAGTGTTGACATAAATGACAACCACATATCAACAACACAACAACAACATCAAACAATCTCCCCCTTTGGCATTGATGGCAACACATGATGTGAAAAACACCATCAACACAACTAACTCTTGACACTTACTCCCCCTTAGGTTCTGACTCATTAACTCTTTCACTGATCTTCTCCCCAGATAATCACCAGTTTTTCACATGACTCTTCTCCCCCTTTGAAATCAATGAAAAATATCTCTAGACTTCATACAAACTCTAAACCACATATCTGAGCATCTAAACATCTGACTACTCCCCCTGAGTAGCAGCCATCACGACATCAATTGAAAATAAGATATGACTATGAAATGCATAGACTGATGCAATGCAATGCATCCTTAGTTCCGATTAGGAGGGGTAATCACCCCTAACTTCCCTCTGAGATAATCACAAAGTATCCTTAGGAAATGACCTGGTAAAGATGTTTGCAATCTACTCCTTAGTAGGCACATACTCCAGTCTGACTTCCTTTTTACTCACCTTTTCTCTCAAAAAGTGAAACTTGATAGATATATATGTTTTGTCTTTGAATGCAACACTAAATTCTTAGATATGTTAATAACACTTGAATTATCACATAATATAGCAATAGGCTCATTATACACAACTCTGATATCCTTCAACATCTGCTTCATCCACATGACTTGAGTACAATTGTTAGTAGAAGCAATGTATTTGACCTCTCTAGTAGATAAGGAAATGGCATTCTACGTCTTACTTAACCATGAAATCAACTTCTTACCCAAGAAAAATGCTCCACCACTAGTACTTTTCTTGTTATTTACATCTCCTGCCCAATCAACATCAATAAAGGCACTCAAAGTAAGATCATCATCTTTAGGATACCATAGGCCAAAGTCAACAGTTCCCTTCAAGTATCTAAAAATTATCTTCACAATAGTCACATGAGATTCCTTCAGATTAGCTTGAAATCTTGCAACAATACATACAACATTCATGATATCAGGCCTAGTTTGAGTTAAATACAACAATCCACCAATCATTGATATGTATCTAGTCTGATATTCCTTCAGAGAATCATCTTCTATTGTCAACTTGCATTCGGTCACCATGGGTGTACTGACTGGCTTTGAATCTTCCATACCAAACTTCTTCAACAATTCCTTCACATACTTGGACTAAGATATAAAAATCCCTTTATCTAACTGAGTAATTTGCAATCCCAAAAAGAATCTCATCTCACCAGTCATTGACATCTCAAATTCATTATGCATCTCATTAGCAAACTTCATGCACAAACCATCATCTCCTCCAAAAATGATATCATCAACAAAGACTTCAACAATTAGATCTTTATCATCATTCTTGAAATACAAGTTACTATTAGCAATAGCTTTGTTAAATCCAAGCTTCAACAAATACTTGTCCAATCTGGAATACCGTGCTCTAGGGGCTTGCTTGAGTCCATATAATGCTTTCTTTAACCAATACACCATATCTCCCTTATCAATTAAATAGAATCCATCAAGTTTCTCAACATACGCTTCTTCCAATTCGTCATTCAGAAAAGCCGACTTGACATCCATCTGA
Source organism: Sequoia sempervirens (assembly GCA_007258455.2). NCBI lineage: Eukaryota > Viridiplantae > Streptophyta > Pinopsida > Cupressales > Cupressaceae > Sequoia > Sequoia sempervirens. The sequence continues at coordinate 43,864,098 of VDFB02168118.1, forward strand.
TAAACTTTGTAGTTTTTTGTGAGAAACATAGGCAAGAAATAATCTTATAGCTTCAATTCTAGCAACAGGGGAAAAAGTCTCCTCAAAATCAATTCCTTCAATCTGTGAATATCCTTTGCATACCAGTCTTGCTTTGTTTCTAACCACTTCTTCTTGCTCATTCAATTTGTTTCTAAAGACCCATTTAGTTCCAATGACATTTTTATCCTTAGGTCTGGGAACAAGAATCCATGTATCATTCTTCTCAATCTGTTTTAACTCCTCTTTCATTGCTTCAACCCATTTTCATCGTTACATGCTTCATTCACACTAGTAGGCTCAGTTTTTGAAATCAAGCAGTATTCTTTTGTGATATTTCTCCTAGTCTGGACACCTTTGTTCTTATCTCCTATAATCTAATCTTCTGAATGATTCAATCTTACATACCTCAAAGTCTTCTTAGGTTCTTCAACTTCAGGCTCTTGTGTTTTCTCTTCTACAACTTCACTAGTTTCTCCTTCTTCTTCATTTTCTTGATTCACTAGATTGATTTGCACTTTATTTTTTAGTCTGAACTTGCTTTCCTTTGTTTGTACTATCATTTTAATCATCAAAATCATATCCACAAGTTCTGGATGGTGTACCTAATTCTTCATCAACCTTGACATTTGCACTTTCAACCATTTTCCTCAATCTTTTATTGTAACACCTTTAGGCCTTGCTATTAGTAGAATAACCCAGAAAGATACCTTCATCACTCCTAGCATCAAACTTTCCTATATCTTCATCTCTCTTGATATAACATTTGCTTCCAAATATCTTGAAGTATTTAACAGTAGGCTTTTGACCAATCCATAGCTCAAAAGGGGTTTTATCAGTATCACCTTTGGTTTGTACATGGTTGAGTGTGTACACAACAACACTCACAACTTCTCTCCAATAGATATGAGGGACATTTCCTTCCAACATCATAGTTCTAGCAACATCTTCAATTTTTATGTTCTTTCTTTCCACAACTCCATTTTGCTAAGGGGTCCGCGGTGTAGATAATTGTCTCTTTATTCCATGTTCTTCACAAAAAGAATTAAATTCACCATAAGTGAATTCACCACCTCTATTTGATCTTAGACACTTAATCTTTAGGCCTGTCTCTGTGTCAACCATAGCCTTAAAGGTCTTGAAATTTTCTAGTGCTTCAGATTTCTCCCTTAAGAAAGTAGCCCATACCATTGTAGAATAATCATCAATAAGTAACATTAAATACTTGTAACCTTGTAAACTTTTGACTTGAGAGGGACCACACAGATCAGTATGCACAAGCTCTAACAATTCATTTGAACAATGCTTTTTGCTCTGAAAAGAAATTCTAGTTTTCTTTCCTAACTGACATTCCTTGCATATGGAATTAGTAGGTTTCACCAACTTAGGTAGATCTCTCAAAACCTTAGTAGAACTTATCTTGACAATATTATCAAAGTTAACATGACACATTCTCCTATGCCATAACCAACTTTCATTAACTTGAGCAGTCAAACAACTTTTACTAGTAGCATTCAAGTGAAAAATATTACCTTTTGTTTTAGTACCTGATGCAATTACATTTCCAAAATTCAATATTCTGCACTTTCCATCCTTGAACTGAAGATTGTATTCCTTATCAACCATCTAACCAACACTTAAAAGATTATGCTTCAAGCCTTCAACATACAGGACATCATCAGTATTATGCTTACCATCAAGAGAAATGCATCCTCTTCCATGGATCACACTAGTTGTATTATCACCAAATCTCACAACACCACCATCATACTTTTCCAAGCTCACAAACTTACTTTTGTCTCTTGTCATATGATGTGAACATCCACTGTCAATCACCCATTCATCTTTCTCTTCAACTTGAGCAACTAGGGCTTTCTCCACATTTTTACAACTAGCACATTCAATAGATGCAAGATTATTTTCCTTGATACCAATAAATACCCATTCATCATCACTTCTATTTCCTTTATCAGATTCATCATCTATCACACCTTCATCAGCAACATAGTAACACTTATTTTGAAATCTAGGCTTGTTATGTCTTGGTTTAGGAGCTCTTTTCGAACACCTTGATGCAAAATGACCTATCTTATTGCAAGAAAAACATTTAAGAGGAAATTTTACTTCATACTTACCTTTTCCTCTCGGTACTCTTTTGACAATAAGTGCTTCTAGCTCTTCTAGCTCTCTTTCTTCTTCTTCAATCTGTCTGATCTCATCCTCATACTTGAATTTCTTTCTAGATGAACTCTCACCCAGATCATATCTATGTCTATCTCTTCCGGAAGTAGTAGCCTTAAATGCATAGTCAACCTTAGGAAGGGCATCACCAAATTCATTCAACTCAAAAGCAATAAGCTTACCAACCAATGTATCTCTCGTTATATTTGTTATAGTCTGGAGCTCTTCAATCACTAGCTTTGACTTTGTAAGAATTGGGAAAGGATCTAAGCACTTTAGCAACAATCTTAGATTTATCTATCTATCCGCCTGGACATCTAATACCACACACAATTTCATTCACTCTTTGCATATAAGTATTAATGTTCTCATCATCACCCATTCTCAACCTTTCATATTTCCCTTTTAGACTCTGCAACTTAGCAATCTTCACATTAGTATCACCTTCATGCAAGGTTTCCAACTTTTTCTAGATCTCATGAGCAATCTTCAGATCCATAACATTTGTCATCTCAGAATCAGTCAAAGCACTTAACAAAGCTTCCTTAGCCTAGATATTATACTCAGCATCTCTAATCTCAGCAATAGTAGTAGGACCATTCTAATGAATAACATACCTATTACATGTAATGTTCGAAAAGGGTTCACCAATGCATCTCAAATGACACTCCACTCGAGTCTTCCACAAAGAGTAATTTGTTCCATCAAATCTTGGACTATCCTTCTTGTAACTCACTATCCCGAATCACCTCAAGTTGTTAAGCTTTTTCCAAGGAACCTGCTTTGATACCAATTGTTGGCAACACAAGAGTGGGCAACTGAGAGGGGGGGTGAATCAGTTGTCACAAAAATTCAAAACTTATTTAACTTATTAACTTTATTCTCAGATATGATGATTAACCATGAAAGCATAAATCATCAACACATCAAAAACTCACATAACACCAAGATTTTTTTTTATGTGGAAACCCTGTTAGGGGAAAAACCATGGTGGAGGTTAGCCCACAAGATTATACCCTGTTAAAAGTATAATGAAAATGAAATATGGGGAATGCACTTGCATTCAGGCACACTGCCTAGAGCTCACTACTCAATTACAACAAGGCTAACCGCCCAAAGGAAGACACACTGTCTTACAAAAAGAATCAGATTACATCTGTAGGGATTTGGATTGATAAAATAGCATCTGCTAATGCCTTATCACAATTCCGGTTAAGCACACGAACAAATCTTCACTCTTCTTTTTCTTCTTCACACTTATTTTTCTTCTTCACACTCTACTCTACCTTCCAATGATTTAGATCAATATTCTCACACACATACACAAAAACACACTTTGACATCCACTCACACACTTTAATCCGAATAAACAATCACTCATATATCCACAACAAGAAATTTTATCCCTTCATGTCAGCTTCAACAAAATAATAAAATGAATATAAACTGTTGGCCCAAAACATTAAAGATTTATTAATGTGAATCAACCAAGGTTAGCCACAACTTAGTGAAGACCAAAATCAACATCTCCAATGCGAAAACGCTTCAATTAATTACTCCTTGAAGATCCACAACATGCTACAAACACCATGTTGGCCAAGAATAAGAAAAGCATGAACACACAAGAGAAAATTGCCAACCACGAGCACAACGATCAATGGGGACATGCAAAAAAGATAGAGCATGATCTAGAAGCATCCAAAAACATCACAATCACCAGAGAAGCATTCACAACAACCGAGCTAACTAAAATAACATCATCTTCAATCAACAACACCAACTAAAGCAACAAAAAAATTGTCAGAATGAAAATCTTCATAACTCAATCAAATCTTCACGTGGATCTCTGAAACTTGACGTGGATAAACTAGATACACTCAACAACAAACCATTTAGTCCACAACCTCTGATCATCAACATACAAAGCTTACTGACATACTGAACTTCACTTCACCATTGACAATCTGTAACTTATTCCATTATAATTTTCTCAATATCCTCGACATGTACAACTTCAAATGAATTAATGCTAATAGTGTTGAAATCAATGACAACCACATATCAACAACACAACCACAATATCCAACAAGTATGCTTTGAAGAGATGTCTTAAGTAGCTAAAACTTCCCAAATAGACTAAGAAGTTTACCCTTCCTCCATGCCAGTTTCTTCCAAATTATTTCCACCACCTCATTCCAATATTAGGTTCTAAGTTTCTTAACCATGAGGGTGAGTGTTGGTGTAAATAGTGACTTTATCAAAATAGTTAGATGTTAACCTACCTAGGAGAGTCCCATTAACATTACTTAAGCCTCCACTTAGGGACTTCTATAATTTTGTCTCACTTCATGTGGTTGAGACACATGTCTTCACTTGTGAGACACCTTTTGCATGCACACTTGCCACTCACTAGAATACTTATCATGTGAGTTAAAGTGTTTCATCATTGAAGGGTTAGTCAGTCATTGTGTTTGAATTGCCTACCTTCACCACCTTGCCTATATATGCAAGGTTACTTTGTACATTGAAATCACCTGTTCTATCAATCTCTTTATAATATCATCAAGATTATTTGTGTGCATGTATTTTGTGGAAGTTTTTGGTTTTTCTTTCTTTATGATCTTGGAAATCATAACATGGTATGAGAGCCATGCTAGAAAAAACCTTCCCAAAATCTTGCATCTAACCTAGTATAGAGTTCCATGCAATTTTATTTGTATGTAATTTTAATCTTTGTTTGGTTGTGATCTCAAATTTTATTGGATTAATGTGATTCAAATGCACCTATATAGAAATGCAAAGATTTCACATCCACATGAATGTTCATAGATAATCTTAATAATAAATTTATAGATATTTTAAGTGCATCTACATATTTTAAACATAACATCCAAATGCACTTGTATCATATTTTCCTAGAAATCTAGTTCACACCTTAAATCCTACAATTACAAAAAATTGACTTTCAATTAAATAAATTCCAAAATAAGTAAGGAAGTATCATTCTTACTCCCAACTACATATAGGATATTAATAAGGAAGAAAATTCCTTATCATTCAAATACCTCTCCAAAAGGAATCAATGACTTATTTACCATTCCTCATAATAAATTCATGAGGGTTAATCATGCTCTTTCTATGTGGATATTAAGATTTTTGGAGGGAGATATGGCTAAAAGATTATTAGATGCTACCAAATTTGAGATTAGTAAGCATGGGAAATAGTTTATCCAATTCCCAAAATTATCCTACATTAGAATGTAAGGATTCATTGGTGCTCCATATATGATTCCTAGGCATCCCAACGATAAGATTATCTTGGTACAAGTATTTAGATAATTGGTGGGAACTCATGTGCATTTATAGTCCAAGCATAGATTTGGAGTCCAATTCCCCATTGTTCTTAGTAGATCATCACCTAGTAGATTATGTATATTAGCATACACACCCATTCTTTATAAATAGTGAATAGAGAAACAAGTGAGAAGAATGAAAAACACATCACACATATACTCTAACAAATATTAGATAAAACTTCACATATATAAATTTTCTATTATATTTCTTGTAGATGTACCTCTATTAGAGATATGTAACAAGAGCACCACTAGGATGTATTGGGAACATATTGTATTATTTTTAGTTATACTCATAGTTGGTAGTGTGCATTTAGTTCATGCAAAAATTAAACTCTATAATTAAATAAACCATTTTTGGGACTCATTTGGTAATACATGGAATTTTCTTTTTGTCTCTAATCCTAGTATATTTGGTGAAATCATAGAGCTTACCTATATATACATGTAAGGTAACAATATCATGGAGTGAATAGAAAAATTAATATATTTGTTCATACGAATTTTAAACAATATAGAGGACTACTAACTATATTAATTTTATTCATAATGGGTAGAAAGTGCAAATGGAAATCACTCATTGAACTACATGTGCAAGACATTCCCAACCAAGGAAATCATTTCTCAAGTGAGGACCTTGAATGGACACCTATTGGAGATGATGACAATATGGACTTATATGCTGCAATCCCTCTTGAGAGACTCCCTCACTTTATCAAAGGAGAAAGTTTACTAGATAGTGCAAAAACAACATTTGTACATAAATATCATAAAGAGAGCAACACACCAAAACCTACTAACCACACTACCATGACATACTCCAGGTTTTCCTAGATTAAATCTAATTAATAAGTATGTCATTTTTATATTTAATTTTTTATATGAATTAATATATATGTTTTGTTGTGTGAATAAATAGATATTGGTGTGCTTTTGGTCCAAACGATCAAAGAAATAAATCTGAAAACATGGAAATAACACAAAGGTTTATCCAAAAAAGGGGTTTCCAAACTCACTTTTATGTTAGGGTCATGTATGGTAAACCACAAGTTGCATTAATTATGTATAATGATTGGATCCATTGTGATGCCAATGGCAAATTTTTCCATGGAAAGGATGACCCTTATGGTGATCCAAGGAGTAGTTTTGCATTGAGGTTATCAAATGAATGAAAATAACATATTGAGTCTTTATTACTAATGGGTGTGGGGATCGACACAATATGTGAACAACACTACTTAGACCATAGTTTGACTAAGTTGATGAATAAGAGGGATGCATGTTTGTTGAGGAAGGATGTGCTGAATGCATGGAAAAGTGTATACTCCATTCGATCCCAAAAGAATGAAGATGATGCAATAAGTGTCAATTTGTGGCATGCAGAGGAGAAGGATAACTTCTTCAACTATAAAAGACCAAACACCATGGAAAATGTTCCATTTATCATAGGCATCCAAACACCATGGATGCGAGAAATGATGGTAAAGCATTCACACAAATCAATTATTGCAATGGACTCAACATTTTCAACAAACAAATATGGTGTAACTAAAGCAACATTTATTATAAATTTTTGGATTTTATTTTATCGTTGATTTAGTTATTTAAAAATATTAATTTATCAATGTTTAATTCATGTGCAGTATCAATTATATACCTTGCTTGTTTTTGATGAACAAGAGGTTGGTGTACCTATTGCATGGGCCATATCCTCAAGAAATAAAGTTGAGGATCTAAATGAATGGCTAACAAAATTTTATAAACGAGGGAAACAATGTCGAGAAGATTGGAATGCCAATGCATTCATGACAGATGATGCTAGTGTGGAGATTGAAGTTATCTTGTTTTTATTAGCCTTAGTTTTTATATTTAAACTTCAATCAACTCATTATAATTGATTAATATTTAGTTTATAAAAATATATATTTCATAATTTATAGCTTAAAATAGTTTGAATATAACATTTTATTTTGTCATGAATAATTTACTTATCAAAATTTATAATATATCTTGTAGATTATCATTTCAATGCCGAGTAATTTTATGTATTTGGCATGTATGTAGAACATGTTTGAAAAATGTGTACAGGTGAGTCAAATTTTAATTAAAATATGTGGAAAATTATGTGTTTGAACCCCATAGATTGATATTATCTTTTACAATTTAGGTATGTCGGCAATAAGGATGTTGGTACAAATATGTTTGATAGATTGGGTGACATAATGTATGCAATGAATGACAATGTAGACATCACTACTCACCTAATAAAAAAATTCATGGAGGAATTGAAAGAAGAGAAGAAATTTATTGATTACTTCCAAAAAACTTGGTGTCATAATGAGGTTCGTATTGGTAAGTTTGTCAAATTATTCATTTTGTTTTGTATGCATTTCCATCTTTAAAGTTGTTTTTTATGTTTACTAAGGTATTTTATTGTTTTTTGTATAAAAATGTGGGAAAAAAACTTTTGAAACTTCTCTCATGCAAATCAAGAAACTAATGCTTCCATAGAGTCATACCACTTCCACACCAAGAGCCATTATCTAAGTGATCGTGATAAGAAATATACAAGGAGAATGGATTGGCTTATCCATACACTTCTTCATAGGGTAGAGCCATTTTATAAAAATAAAAGATATTTGCAGTCATCTAGATTTTTAACTAACTTTAAGAAAGAAATATATTATAGTACTGTATTAGAGAGGTCCAAAAAAATATCTGATACAAATTTTTATCCATATGATCTCCTCCCTAACACACATAGGGTAAGAAGTCAATTTGTTCCAACAAAATGGTATCTTGTTAGGAAATTTTGACCAGATTTACATGTATGTGATTGTCAATGGAAAAAAAGGGGAAACACATGCAAACATGTGTTGAAGATTTTAGATCTCGTAAAGAGAAACATAACAAATGAGCAAGATCAAGTTGTTGGTGACAGTTATTTAACATTTAAGTATTGTATTTTTATTTAAATGATTTATATTTTTTTCTCGAAACTAACTAAAATAACCTTTTTGAATTACAAATGTTGTTGCTCCATTGGTTGATAATGATGATGATGTCAGAGGAATTTTTCAGTCATGAGAACAATGCCACTGGTAATGTTGATATGATATTTATAATAAAATATTCATTGTTTTTTACCTTTCTTAAAATTTAATTAATGTTTTATTTGTAACATAGATTATTGTATTCCACAAGAAGATCAAGATTTGATTGGGGTTGCCATTGGCGAAGACCAAAGAATTGGTAAATTTCAACATCACTATTTTTTTTAATGAAATATGAAATCATTTTTTATATTTTTTGAACTTAATATTTATTATTTTTGTTACAAATGGTTGTAAATCATCTGATGCTTTCAATGATAATTTCCAAAATGCTGTTGAATATTTGAATTCACTACTCCAAGATTTACCAACTAGAGAAGATCAAAAACATATCTTTAGTCAATGTGTTGAGAGATTTAGAAAAGATCTTCAAGCATCTCTTACTTCTTCCAAACTTACACCAATCCCGCTCAGAGGATATGCCTATGAGACGAATATCACCATGGTTTAGTCCAAGCAAAATGCACAAACGTCAATTTATTCATCAAAGAGGAAATTCCATCCATCAAGACTTGAATGAAAGAGTTGAAGAGCATGAAAAATTTCAGGTCCCCTCCATAGGTGGTAGGAAGCAAAACAAAAAATGGTCTCCAACCGTTCAGGCATAAAAATACAAGAAGGAAGGGTTATCATCATAAAACAACATAGTGAGTACATTTATTGGAAATTATTTTAATATTTTACATAGCAATAATTATTGTTTTTACATCACATATTAAAAATATGTCATTGTAGGTTTGGATGATCAAGACAATAATAAAAGACGTCGATTTCCCTCCTCTATTGATCTGAACCACGCAATGACCAATGAAATAAAAATTATTGATGGTAATTTTCTAACTATTAAACGTATTCATTCATTAAATGATATATTTTTGAATTCCTATTTCTAACCAATTTTCTATAATTAATCAAATAAATAGTAGATACAATTCATGAAAATCAACCATCAATGCTTAATGTTATAGCTGGTCAGACATTTCAAAAAACTATTCCAGGTAATTTAGAATTTTAATAATATTTTGATTAAGTATATATTGTATTGTTAGACTTAATGTTGTATCTATGTTGATTTATTAAATACACATGTCATTGCAACTTTAGATGATCAACAAAACACAACAATTGATGAAATGAAAATTATTGGTGGTAATTTTATAACTATTAAATGCATTCATTCATTAAATAATATATTTTTGAATCCATATTTTTAACCAATTTTCTATAATTAATCAAATAAATAGCAGATACAATTCATGAAAATTAACCATCAATGCTTAATGTTATACTTGGTCAAACATTTCAAAAAACTATTTTAGGTAATTTAGAATTTTAATAGTATTTTGATTAAGTACATATATTGTATTGTTAGACTTAATGTTGTATCTTTGTTGATTTATTAAATGCACATGTCATTGCAGCTTTAGATGATAAAAAAAACACAATAATTGATGAAATGCAAATTATTGGTGGTAATTTTATAACTATTAAATGCATTCATTCATTAAATGGGATATTTTGAATTCCTATTTCTAACCAATTTTCTATAATTAATCAAATAAATAGCAGATACAATTCATGAAAATCAACCATCAATGCTTAATGTTATACTTGGTCAGACATTTCAAAAAACTATTCCAGGTAATTTAGAATTTTAATAGTATTTTGATTAAGTACATATATTGTATTGTTAGACTTAATGTTGTATCTCTATTGATTTATTAAATACACATGTCATTGTAGGTTTAGATGATAATAAAAAACACAACAACCGATGAAATGCAAATTATTGGGAGTAATTTTATAACTATTAAATGCATTCATTTATTAAATGAGATATTTTTGAATTCCTATTTCTAACCAATTTTCTATAATTAATCAAATAAATAGCAGATACAATTCGTGAAAATCAACCATCAATGCTTAATGTTATACTTGGTCAGACATTTCAAAAAACTATTCCAGGTAATTTAGAATTTTAATAGTATTTTGATTAAGTACATACATTGTATTGTTAGACTTAATGTTGTTTCTATGTTGATTTATTAAACACACGTCATTGCAACTTTAGATGATCAACAAAACACTGGGCAACATAGGTTACCATTTTTTATTTATCTTAACTAAACACCAACAACAATAGATGCAATGCAAGCTAGAGATGGTAAATAAATTATGAAATGATTTTATAACAATTTTTTATGTTTAATTTTAAATCAATTTAATAACTAAAAGTTATGTAATTTACAGGTTTTAATGACATTGCAATGGAGGATCATGTTCAACACTATTATAGATAATCAATACAGTTTACTGTACTTTCAACTTATATTGTATATTTACAAAATTTTCTCATTGGCCTAATTCTAAAAAATATATTGATATATGTTAATGAAAAATGGTATGATCATGTGTAAAGTTAGGGTCGATCCCTTAGAATTAATCCTTTTATCATTTCATGCATTCACCTAATTTTTTTATTTATCACACTTATTCATACACCTACTTCTATATAACTGTTAGCCACCTAGATTTAATCATTTGGGTTTGAGAAGAGTATGAATTAATTGATGTGATCTTGCGCAAATTTAGATTAGATGCGACATATGTTTCTTGTAATATTTAGGTTTGAGAAGAGTTTTTGTTTCTTCTTACACCATTTATCAATTTATAATTCAATATTATTTATTTTTTAATATGTAGGGAAAGTAATTTTTATTTGACAATGGGCAATGGTCACTTACAATAAAGAGATTATGAAGAAGAGGAAAAAGGATAAAGAAGAAGAATAAATACCTTTGATAGAAAGGATGATAATAGATACTATTATATAAAACAATCATATAAAAGTCATAACATAACATTTATAGATCATTGTCTAAGTAATATAATACAAAACCTATTTAAAAATACTTTGATAGAACAGTGAAGCATTGTCACTAATAATAATCATAGAACCAAAGAAAAATAAATGAAGGACAAGGCACAAGTGTCAAAGGCATTACACCTCAAAACATAGAAAGTAACTACTCAATTGACAAGTTTGACCCTAATGACCAAGAAGTCCACATGTAAATCTCAAGTAGCCAAACATGAGGTATTACAAAATAAATGTACCATCTATTATTTTTATCATTCATTGAGATCAAACACTTAAATTAAAGCTATTAAGACTTACTATGATAAGAAAATATAAATTTCCTTACTCATTTCCCTTTAATTGAAAGGATTAAAAATAAATATCACATGCCTTTGAGAAAATAATACACATTGGAAGAATGCTTGATATGATGAATCAATTAGGAGCAATTCCTAATTGTTAAATTTTATAGATTTTCTAAGTAGATACACATTGGAAGAATGCATGATCCCCACCTTAGTGTGCATGTGAATAATATAAATCATACATTTTAATGTAAAATCTATAATCATTAAGAGAGTATAGGCATTTCACCTATTATAACAAGAAAATGGGTTTTTTAATAATTAACGACTATGATTTATTGGTGATAAACATGATTTTCTAACCTTAATTGTAATCCTAACTCTAACATAACCCTAATTTTAACCCTAACCCTAATTCTATCCCTAAATTAACCCAAACATTTATTCTAAACATATCCCTAGCCCTATACCCTAATTATAACCTGACCGTAACCCAAATTATAACAATAACCTGTAATGTCCCCTTTTTAGTGAGCATTAGAGTTTTGTAGATTAGCCTATCATCAGGTCCTTGTAGGCTAATAATGGTGATTAGAGGATTTTATGTGGGAGCTAATGGGTTCTCCAAATGGCAGTTGTTGGTGTTTTCTCCTCCAATTCATTGGCATATTTAGTGGTGATCTTTTGTGTGGGTTTCTAGATCTATTAATGCGTACTTACTATTTTTAGTATGTCAGTGGGATGTTAGGGGCCAACCTTACTATTTATAGTAAGGCACCCTAGTGTGCAAAGGAATCACTGGGCTACCTTTTGGCATTGACAAAATTGATTAATAATGAGTTTTAATGGAGTTAAGATATAATTAAATATTAAAGTCATTACTTTAATAATAATTAAATAATAAAGTGAACCATTATTAATGATATATTTGACTTTATAATTGATGATTTTTTTATGAGATAAAGTCAGTTACTTAATATCTTGAGTTGGGCACCCACATATTGGAGTATTTCAAAAAGCAACAAAAGAAAATGAATATTTAATATATTTAATGAATGAATATTCCTTGGGGGTCGTTCAAATTGAGAAGAGGTATAAAAGGAATTTGAAAAGAAAATAATTCATCTTGATTATTCATTCAACACTTGGAATTTTGAAGTACTTTGGTTGTGAGGAGAAAACAAGGGTTTCTTCTTCAATTTGATCATGAAGAACAATCATTCTTTCTGATTTGTGCAAGCTACAGTTGTGAGATACCATCCAAGGGTTGTTGTTTCAGGTGGATTTGATTTAGAAGTCACATTGTGCATAATAGAAGAGATTATCATCAAAATACATAAGTTTTTGATATTAGATCAGTAGTTTTGAAGCCAATCATTAATGAACATTTTCATTGTTGTTTATGTACCTTATTATTGGCATGTGGGGATCACAAGTATGCATATTTAAAGTGTTTATCATCAAAAATCTATAGGGTTTGAGGAGATGGTTCAGATTATTGAAAAGATAAACAATGGAGATCTTAAATTTATACATTTACAACACCATCTTCTAATGCTATGTGGGAGTATAAGCAAGGTTGGACAGTTATTTGTTGGGTTGTACTTCTCCATCTAGGTTGGGAGTGTTAATCCCAAGGCCAAGCGATTCATTTTGGGGCATGAACACTCCTTTTTAAAGGTCAATTTGGGCATAGCATATAGTTTGGTCACGTTTCATGATGGAGAAAGGAGATAGGCATCTAGAACAAGATGCTTGCTGATGTTGATCAGCTTATATCAGACTTTGCAAGCATTCATATGGTCTCCCAAGTATGATTATATTGTATATGCAAAGGAAATAATAAATATGTTTGAATTTCTTATTGCTTTTGCTTCAATGTTCATCTTGCTTGTATTTGCATATGCATTTTCTTTGCTTTTTCCTTTGAAAACTTTTCATCAAACTCAAAAAATGAAACAAAAACTAGAAAACACAAGCAAAAATAGGAAGATTTTTTGGATTAGCAAATATCTCAACAAGGGATGGGATATTTCATAACCCTGCTCATATTTATAACATTAACACTAAATCTAACTGTAACCCTAACACTATATGCTAATTCTAACCCTAATTGTATTCCTAATCATAAGCATAATTCAAACCTATAATCTAATTCAAATCCTGACTCTAACCCTAATTCAATTATAACCATAATTATAATTCTAATAATAATTCTAACCCTTTCCCTATTTCTAACCTCAATGCTCACCATAACCCTAATTCTAACCCTAACATTAAATCTAATTCTAATTCTAATTTTAAGCATAACCTAACCCTAACCATAAGCTTAATTCTATCCCTAATTTTAATCCTAATTGTAATCCTAGCCCTAAACCTAATTCTATTCTAACACTAACTAAAACCCAATTCTATTCTAACACTAATCTAAAACCTAATTCTAATCTAATCGTAACCCTATTTCTTATTCTAATCCTAATTGTAACCTTAATTCTATTTCTAACCCTAATTCTATTCTAATTGTAATCCTAACCCTAATTATAATTGTAATCTTTATTCTAACCCTAATTATAACCAAAGCCTTGACCCTTATTCCAATCCAAACCCTAATTGTAACCCTAATTATAACCCTTAACTTATCCCTAATTTTAACCATATGTGTAACTCTAATCCTAACCCTCTTTCTAACCTTTATTGTAATTTTAAACTTAACCCCATTTAATGCCATACCCTAATTCTAACCCTAACTCCAACCTAACTCTAACCCTAATTATAATCTACAATTAGGATTAAAAATAGAACTAAATAAAAAATTAAAAAATTAAAATTAACATATTATAATTTAAAAATTAATTAATCCATTAAAAAATTAAAAATATTGAATATATTAAATTAGTATATATTATTTTTAGAAATAATATATAACAATTTTAAATTTTATTTTATATTCAAATTAAAAATAAATACATTTATTTAATAAATATTTATTTTCTATTTTTTTAAAATAAATATGAGACTATAAATAAAATAAATATAAAATATAAATATAAAAAAATGAAATAAAAATAATATATTACAATTTATAGTAGTAATAATAATAAATTACCATTAAATATAAAATTGTATTTTTTTAAATTATAAAATTATAAAATAAAAAGAATATATTGCTAAATGAATTAATAGAAAATTAGAGAGGAAGAAGATCGAAATAAAATAAAATAATGTTCATTCAAAAGGTAAATAAGTAATTTGACATGGTGAGTGGCGTTTCTTTTCTTTTAACCATTCATTGATCTTGAATATTCATTAATGCGTTTTATTTAACATTCATTGATTTACTTGATGCGTTTTATTTTGAACATACCAAAAGTAATGTATTCATTGATGCGTTTTATTTTAAATTCAAAGTTATTGTTGGAGGTGATTGATTTACTATGTTTGCACGACATTGTGAAAGGGATGTGTTTTGAGCAGGTATGTTTCTTCCGCCAGATTTCTTACGTCACTGTCTATTTTGTTTTTTTTGCCAGTTACAGTTCTGCATGGCATTGGAGATGCACAACATGGATGGAGGCACGACATGGCATCCATCCACCAGTGCATTCTTGGGGCTGGATAGCCAGTGCCACTTCTAATTAGGTTATTTGGTATTGTGGACTGTTAAATGATTTTTTTTTTTCAAGTACATTATGTTATGTGTTTGTCTCCTTTTATGTCTTTTTTATGATATTAATTAGTGTTATTTTTGTAATGTTGGCTACAACTATGAGCTCCATTATTGAAGTCAATATTGTATTGTTGGCTATAATTCCTTAGCTGAATTATTGTTGTTCTATCTTAGTTTGTATGTTTCAATTGGAGTTGTTTTAGTTGTCATTTTCTTCTCAGTCCCTTTGTTGGACTGTTATTTATTTTATCTGTAACTTTTATTTCAACATTTTTCAATAAAAAAAAGTGTTATAGATCTAAATGTTCCACTCTCTAATAGAATGTGCTTGTCTTTTTCTAGTCTCTTCAAATAAAGTATTATTTATAGATGCCCTACTCTTTGGTAGGGTGTTTCACTATTGGGAAAATACTGCTTAATAGAATATTTTGGTAAATAAAATAAAATAATAGAATAAATTGAGATATCATTTTTTCAAGCTTTTATTTATAACGTCTCAATAGTAGTAATGGTGAAATTTTTACACCCATGCTAATTTTGATTTAGTTTTGTGCCTTACATAATGACAAATTACATGATTGAGCCTCTTTATCCATGCACATACACTTTTGTTCTTTCATCATAATCTACCTATTTTTCATGCCTATCTATGCACCTACCTCCTCCTATGAGAATATTGCTCTACTCCTCTAGCTCCTCTTGCTCCTATGCTCCTCTATCTTCTTCACCTATTTCGCATATGCTCTATCTCCTATAGGACTACCTCTCATCCTTATACTCCACATCAAATCTTTCTTGTGGGACTACTACTCTACTCTCTTGATCCTCTAGCCCCTTCCTTTCAACATTTTTTCACTCTTCTTGCACTTTTCCTACATCACCTACAAGCCTAACATTTTCTTTTAATTGTGGTAAGCATACCACTCTAGTATGCCCATTAGATGTAATGCCCCAAATTTTACACTAGGATATTAGTAGAAAAAACATAAACAAACAAAATTTAGTGTTACAATTACAACAAACACAAGCCACAACCTTATGCTCACACACATGATGTTGTTGAAATTAAACAACATTGTGACCAACGCACACAACAATACCAAGAAGTGCATGATGACACAATTCAATGCACACCAACATAAAATATAAATGAAATACTTACACAAACATCATGGAACAATGTCAACATGACAAGAAATGAAGGAGATAATACCTTCTTATAATCAATGATAGAGTGTTCAACTCACATCTTTAACACTAGTGATGGAAATGAATGGAAAGAACTAAAACCCATACTAAATTTCATCCCCAACACATTTAGGCCCTCAAACAAATAACTAATGATGAATTCACAATACTCAAGCATACCCATGAATGATAGATCATTAGGGAGATGTGATAACTCACCTATACTTACTAGTGATTGACCAAGCATGCTTAAGGACACAAGCACAAAACACAAATGATTGTGACTAACTAAGAAAAAAGATAACTCCAAACCAATAAGTAGACTTCAAGGCACACCCTAATGAGAAACTTTCACTTATAATTTTTTTGAAAGACATCTAGAAGTGAGTGTCACCCCCTTTTTGGACTAAGTTTCCCACATTTACATTCCTCCATTGGCCTTCCTTGGTCACCCCTATCCTTCCTAAGGTCACTCCTGGCCTTCTTGAGGTCATCCTTGGCCTTCCTAAGGTCACCCATAGCCTTCCTAAGGTTTCCCTTATTGCTAGACAAGTCACCCCTAATAAAATAGTTGAACTATAGAAAATGGAATGGTTTGAAACATATAGGTGGGCTTCCTAGAGACCTAGAATTTTTTTGAGACACAACAAAGGGTATTCTACGAGGCTAAAACCATCCTACACACTCAACACTAATTTTCAATATCACAAGAAAATAAATGAGGCATAATCCCTAAACTTGTGAAAGTATAGACCTAGGCAAACCTAAAGAAACCTATGGGAACATGACACATATTTCTAAATTGATGAGCTTTAATAGAATGGTTTGAAACAACCAACCTCAATAATTTTAATCTATATTATAACATCCTTAAAAATCACAAAATACTTTTTTCATTTTAGCAAAAATGCACTATTCACATGCAATCATTCATCAACTCAAAATGTGACAAATGAGCATGCAATCATGTGCAACTTTCAAATTCAAGAATTCAAGATAGTAAAAAATACTATTGATTTCCATAAATTTATAAAATCTAAAATATGACACAACATGATTAATATATCATTTCCCATCACAAGTCTGCATTAGGATTTACATACTATAAGAATGAAATTTTTATTGTAGTTAAATGACAATGTTTTCTAACTAGAAAAATCCTTAATTAATGTATTCTAATATTATGAAACTTTAAATGAGAATTTCTACCTCTACACAATAAGTAAAGAAAAAATAACATTGATAATATTAAAAACACTATTTAACTTTAAAAATTAGAAGTGATTATTTAACTAGAGTATGATAGAATAATAAAGTGTTATTTTCTAGAAATTGAGTTCTAATTCATAGAAACAAAATTCAAAATAGAAAAGAGGGAGAAGAAAATAACTTTACGTAAAACATTGTAGCTCACTATCTAGAATGCCAATGCATCACGCTGATTTCTATGCATCACACTACCATTCATTTGTCTATAATACCAAAAGGCTCCTAGAGAAAATCTCACCCAACATTTCACCAAGTTTGCAAACTAGAAATAGGAAAATACCAAGAAACTCGAGGTAAAATATATATATATATAAATACAATGTGTAGACACCTAAATTTGACCTTACCCAATCACACCTAACTTTAGTCTATCCTAAAACCATTAATTAAATAACTATCAATTATTTATTTAATTATTCTCATCCTTATCCTAATCCTTTAATTAAATAAATATTTACTACTTATTTAATTATTTTTCTTTCACATGATTCCATTAATTAATTAAATATTTTATTTATTTAATTAATTCCCCTTTATCATCTATCATTGTCCATCTAATCCTAGCCCTCTATCTTGTTCACATGCATCATAATCTAAATTTTTCTTCATGTGACAAATGTCCCCTTCATATGTCTAACTAATTCCTTGTCTCAATTCATTGAACCTAGACACCCACCCAAAGTCAAACTACTTTTTCATCTTATCCATTCATCTCATTTAACCTCTTAATCCTAGCAATTTCCATAAGGATGTTTGCCCTTATCTCAATCCTAAACCTAGATCCTATCCATCATGTGACACTTGTCATATGATTGCATCTTTGATCCAAACTCTAATCCTCAATCACTATTTGACATCCATCATTAATAATTTCTAGCCATTGATTTTGCCTCTTCAAGACTATATCTAGAGGCTCTCATCCTTTATTTCTATATCTTCAACTTATCAAGCTATCATACCTACATGCTATCATTTTAATAATGTATCTTATCAATCTTATCAAGGTTATGCTAGAGCATTGATCAATCCAAATATTAGCAACAGAGAGAAAATTAATGGAATAAGGGTGCACTCCATTTCCGCTCATCAAGAAGAGAAGCAAAGATTCTACGTGAAGGTATTGTGCTTTGTATTACCTTTATCTTCCTTTGTTTTCCTTAAATCATTTCCACCCTCTTCAATAATGAAATGGAGAGCTACATTGCATTTAATGAGGAATTAGAAATTAGAAATAAAAACCAAATCATTTGCAAACCTCATATGGTTGAAATCTTTTGATACACTTGCAAAGAAAATAAAAGGGAAAATTGTTTGGGTCTATTTAGGGGCATTCATTTAGGTCAAGCCCCCATATTGGTCTTTCAACCTCCACAAACAACGAAATAAAAAAATGTTAGTCTATGTATATGCTCTATCTTATGTGCATCTATAGTGCCTACCTATTCCTAACATGTAATGTTAGTGGTAGTATTATATTTCATACATGTTAAGGTGTTAGATGATCATATTTTAGCATTATTGTTCTATGTCTTGATTCATGCTTCCTCTATGGTTATTTAATCACTATTTTGATTTAAATGACATGAAAGTTCATGTGTCATTTGATGCCAAGTACCTTGGAAGGGGATGAATTTATTTAAAATCTGAGGTGATCTTGGGATGTGTGTATGATCTGGACTTTCCTGAGTGATGATTATTATTCTTTGGTTCATGAATATATGCATTAATATAGGTATTCTAATCAAATGATATTATAAAATTTATCATTTAAATGTAATGAAATTATGGATATGATGTTGTACACCGTGGGGTATTTATGTGATGCTTCGACTATTTATGGAGATGTCACATTGGCCATTTATTGTTTTTCCTTACATGTTGCACTCGATTCAAGTGTGTGACCCTTGTTATTTTATGGGCATGTTGACCCAAATATCGCCATTGGTGTGATTTTGATCCTTTTTGTGGATGTCCTGTAAATGTGTGGTTGATGTTTTGTTAAATTTCCAATTTGTGCAATTTAATTCAATTAAATGCTTATATGGATTTAATAGTGAATTATAGGTTGAATGATATTGGGAAATAAATTTAATTGATTTTCAAGACTTGGGGGTTATTCGTGGGAATTTCAAATGGATAAATGGAAAAATGAGACATTAATTTAATTTGATTTGAATCCTAATTTTTGTAAAGTAATGTGAAATATGACTCATATATTTTTAAAACCTAGAGTAGTGAATTGGACTAAATGTTAATGTCTTATTCTGGATTTAGGAAATAAAGGATTTAATGTGATTAATTAGAAAATAAATATATTATTTTATTAGAAAATAGAAAAGGGGTTAAAAAGAAAAAAGGGTTTCTATTTTCATTTCATGTTGCGAAATTGGAGAAATTTTGGAGAGGAAAAACCCTCTTTCCTACAAATTATGGTTTTTGTGATTGGGTGAGCAAGCGAAGGCCAAATTGAGTGGGAATTGTTGCATCAATATAGGAATGAGGAGGAGATCATGCTCGTGTTTGGAATTGTGCATTCACGAGGTGTGTTCAAAGTTTTGCTTGTTTCAAATTTTGGTTGAAAATGAGGTAATTTTTCCACATCTTCTCAAATGGTTATTGTTTTCCATTTCAAAAGGTTGCAAATGGATTTGTGGGGTGTTAGAACCTCCCAATTCCTTTCATTTCATATTTTGATGGTAGAATAATTATTATATGTAAATTTTGATAATTTTCCAAAATATATTTTTATCATGCCCAAATTTTTGGGAAACATGCAAAATGTGTATATTATAGCTTAAGAGGGGTGTTGGGAATAATTTCCATCAAAGGGTATTCTTAGAATTTTGATTTTGAAAATTTAAATTTTTGAAGAATTTTCATGGTGGTTTAGGCAATTTTTTATGGTTTTTGCATTATGGAATTTTTGGAATTGAAGGTATTGCATGAAAAAAATGAATTTTGATGTCCTAAATTGATGGAACTTAGTGAAATGTGTTAATATGCATTATGGAAAAATGTTACTAAATTTTGATGAAATTGGAAATTATGCATTAATTTGTGTGCCTTAACTTGAGTTTGACAAATGTGTTGACTCTTGGACATAGTCCTTTTGCTATGTGATTATGGATGGTTTCCTCCATTGGTGCATTTGCCCAATTTGAGTGCTTATGTATTTCATTATGTTCACGCCAATGGATTTGTGATGTAGTTTGATGCTTGATTGTCTCTGCTATCCTTTTGTGATATGCTTGATAAATGTTTACTTTGTGATTGGTGTGTGTATACCCTTCTACAATGTGTCTTGTGTAAGTTTTTTTGGGACTTGTTACATCTCCTAGTATGGTGGGAGTGAACCTTGTTGGTTTCATGTAGCAGGGCAACGTGGAAACCATCATTGGGGTTTAGAGGTACAAGGATTGATTCAACATAAATATCCTCTTCTCATTCATCCATTGCTTTGTATTGGTTTAATATAATGTAATGAAATTGATTAAGGATATTTGATTCCTTTAATTATTTAATTTCAATGTAATTGTGACATAATTTGTAAGTTGAGCTCTATTGTGAGATGACTTGTAATTCATTTTTGAAAGTTTGTGTTTTAGCCTAGTTATGTGTCTCAGTGTTGGTGCCAGGCATGATAAAAAATGCATATGAATGTAATTATTCCTTGGAAGCTAAAAAAAAACTTAGGAAAATTTTATTTAGTGTTTAAAATTAATTTCTTAGTTAAATTTCACAACTGGGCAGCATGGTACTTTACCTAGGCAGTCCTATTGTAAGCCAAGTTAACCCAGTTTTCCAAAAAACTTGTCTAACTATGTTGGGGTAGCCTAGAGAATTTTGGGGAAGCCTTGTGGCAAGTGAGGTGGCTTGGTGGAAAGTGGGGTGGCTTGGTATTTAGGGGCGCCCTGGTTTTGAAGGTTATAAATCCCAAAATTTCCACTAAGTGTGTTGGGGTGGTCTCGTCTTTTGTAGGGGTGGTCTCATTCCTATAAATTTTCTAGAACATAAAAACTCTCAACTAGGGTTATTTAAGGGTTTCCTAAGCCTAATCCCATTTTTGAATAATTTTTACAACTTTTCATTTGCCTATGGCGATCATTTTCATCAACTAGGTCTTCAAAAACCTAGTCAAGTTTTCTCTCTTTTTAGTCTTATTAGTTCCTCTCAATTTCGGGACCTCAAATGGGTAATCCATGTAAATTAAAGTTGTTCATCATGGCCCTAGGGGTATAGTGATGTTTATAAATTTTCCTTAAGTTTTTTCATTAAGGACTTGTGGTTCTCCTACATCATTTTACATGCACTCTTTTGAAGTTGGTCGTTTGGTAAACCTAGGGTTATGGAGATTGTGCACCTAGTCTTGTGAATTCTTGGGATGGTTGTAAACCTTATTGGTTGGTCTTGTTAGTGTCCTTAATATTCCTCATAGGTTTTGAGGATTGTGTAATAGTACCTTTCCATTTGTGTGATGTCACATTGTGATGGGACATCTTGGGAAGTGTGGTTTTTTTGGAAGTGACCTATGGTCATTCTTGTTAGGGGAGAGTTTGAATCTCCTAGTTTGACATAATTTGGTAAAGGTTTTTCCTTGTTTGGTTGGTTAATTGAGTCTAGATGTGGATTGGAGGTTAATGATTCCCTCATTATCTTAGAGTCATGTTGTGAGAGAATGGGATCGTGGGTTGTAACTAATCGTTGTGTTGGAGATGCACCTTCTCTCTCTTACTCATTGTGGTGGATATATCCCATGAGTGGTTATTCTTCCATTGTTTCCACATTTCTTGTACAATGTTGATGACATCTTGTTGTGGTCATTCTTGTGTTTTTTTGGTTCATGTGACACTTGTGTGCACATCATTGTGCAAGTATGATGTGTTAATGTCATACCTTTGGTGATGTGGTTGTTATGTTTTAAAAAAAAAGGTTGTTCGGTCAAGTTTTTCCTTGTGCTTCAGGCGGGGCATTACATTTGGTATTAGAGCCCATTTTGTAGCATTGGGATCTCTTGTTAGTTTTGTTTCCCATGTGGTATTTGTGTGCTTGATGTGTGTGTTCTCAAATGCTTATTTTTTCAAGATGGTTGTAGGACTTCTTTCCTTAAATGCCTGAGCATGGCATTGTAGAAGGGTTATGTTTACCAACCCATGCCTTGCTTTTGTGGAGGAAGGATTCCTTCTAGGACTTACCATATTCAACAAGATTGTATTGAAGACCTTGGTGGAGATTCTCCTATGGTTGAGAGTGACCACTCTCTTGTTCCTTCTTGTTGTGTGTTGGCATGTTTGGGCCTTGGTGTGTTTGTGGGTAACATGTGCATTGCCTAATGTAACCTTGCTTGGTTGCTAAGATATGAGAGATAAAGGGTCAATATACCTTTGATTGGTTAAGAAGTGTTGGTTGTGTGAATTTCCCTTTTGTTCTTATCTCCTTGTTGAGCCTAATAGTTGAAATGACATTATGAGGTATTGAATTTTCTTTCATCATTCTTTGATGATTATGGTTGTGAAAATATTAATTAAAAGGGAATAACTAAGTTTTTATATTTGATTGAGTGTTATGTATTCCCATGTGTATGATATATTTTATTGTGAAAGAAATGATATTGCATTCATATACTTGATGTGGGAAAAGAGTAGTGCCTAAAATGGAATAGAAAAAGTAGGTATGTAACTATGATTGCATAATCAAATCATATCTATGTGCCTTGTAGCGATTTGATAATTCAATTTCTTTCTTTGTGTGTGGATAGTGTAAGTGTTTCCTAATATTCAATTGAATGTGTGTTTTATGTAATTTGTCTAGTAATTATGAAGGAAATATGTTTGATTAAAATAAATCCTTGGGTGAAAAACCTTGGTCCCCAAATTGCGTTCCTACCTTAGGATGTATGTGTGAACTTGTGTATGGTATCAAATAACATTGCATAAACTTTAGAGATAAAAGGGAATAGTGGAATCAAATGCATAGTAATTAAATAATAATAGTGGTAAGGAAATGAATGCATTAATAAACCTTGCATTGTTGTTTCCCCAAACCTAAATTTCTTCTTTCATTACATAGTATGCATAAAATGTAGAATGACATGTGCATTGAAGGAGAATTATGTTGGTGAGACTTGGAGTTCCAAACTGCTTTATTATTGAGAGTAAATCATATAAAAGCTAACTCCTTAAATCTTAACTAGAGATGCAAATTTTAAATACATGAATAAGTGAATTTTGTGGGAGAAGCATGTTGTGTTTGCGGTGTTAATCAACTGGACTATGTTTTCCTTGATGTGTGTTGAAAATTGAATATCCTTGTTTAAGTAAAGAGTTTATCATGATTTTATATTCCACTTGGTATAATAGAATGTTTGTAGGACCATGGTGGAACATGGGGTGATCATTCCTTTAAGTAAAGATCCTTTTGATATGTGCCATTAGTTAGTGTATAGGAGTGAATTTGTACCCCATGTGTAAATTCCCCCTTTTTCCCTCTCCACTTTAGAAAACTAATTTCAGAGGCTTAATTCCACCTAAGCTCGTTGCTTCCATCCCACTTGGTGCCTATTTTGAGTGTTAGTGGAGGCGTTTCTATCAAGGATGCCTGCACAACGCACAAATGTCTGCGCGGTGCACTTATGTCCCTACAGATTCCTACGGCTGAACCTATAGAGGCAATACACTTCTCATTAAGAGTCAAGTTGTAACACCCCCTTCGGCTGACATACCCGAATATGACCATTTTTCTCCATTCCTTCTTCAAATTCACTCCTTGAACAAGCATTCCAATCCTCTAAGCATTCAAACAATCACTCCACAAGCTTCAACACACTCTTTTGCATTCACTCCAAGCTTTCTAGCAACATTCAAGCTCTCCATTGTAGCTAATACAACACTCCATATTTGGTAGAAAAAGTTGGGAAAGAAACACCATTGCAGCAGAGGCTCAAGTACTCTCATTTTCTCCCCCAAGCAGCCTTGAGTTCTCTTAGCAGAGGTGGCAAGCTTCCCTTTCTTTCCTTCTATCACTTGGTTGAGTTAGCACTTTACTGTTTTGCAGTGCTTTTGTGCTTTTCACTATATTACTTTCTTTATCTCATTTCATTGGTTGTCCGTAGAGGTGGAAACACCTAAATGGGTGTTTGATTGAGGCATACCCCTATATAACCACCCAACATTTTCCTCTCTTTCTGTGTGTAGGAGTACGCACTTTCGAGGAGCCAGCTGGGGACTAAATTTCTTAGTGAGATCATTCTTTCCCTTTTCAATCTTGCATTTCTACTTTATAATATTAGAGAATACTTTATTTACTTAATCGCATCATTTTGGCCCTTTAGTTAGTTAGTTGGGCCGTTAGCTAGTTTTTCTAGGTTTGACCCTGTCTTCGCTATTGTTTGGCCATATGGACGTATACGCACTTTAGAGATGCCAACGCACCATGCTGTTGTCCAGAGACCACACTTTCATCCTTGAGCAAAGAGCTTCTTGAGGTGTAGTGTTGGACCTGAAAATCAACTTGCCTAGCCCCACTTTGAAATTTGAGATCGCAGAGTGGTTGCAGGACTTTATAGTCCTCATCATTCTCATCCTCATACCCTAAACTTTCCATTTAGCTGAGGTAAGTTAAGGCAACCTCTTGTGTCTTGGCCCTCCATGACCTGGGTCTTGCACGTGGTGGTCCCCCTCTCTTACATTTTTGGTGAACCCAACGTGAACCATTTTGGTTCTGTTCTTGTGATACTAACAGTTCCTTTCCTCATACTCTAGGAGTGTTGTAGGTGTGAGTGTTGTAAGGTTGAATCCTTATAACCCAACTTGTGACCCCTAGTTAGCGTAGTTGGAAGGTTCCAAAGGTATTGCATGATGAAACCTTAGTTGGGTCACTGTCTTATCCTTTTACCTCTAGGGAATCTTTGGAAGTATTGTCTGGTGTGTATTATGGCCTCCTTCATGCATCAATCTATCCCCTCTGTGCAACATGTGGACAATGGTACTAGCATAGCCTTTACTTCACAAGACCTACTGATGGGTTTCAACAAAGAACCATCTCCTCTTTATATTCCTATGCAGATCAATGGGAACATAGTATCGAGTGTTCTGATTGATCTGACGTCACAAGTAAACATAATCACTAAGAACATTATGTTGATAAATTTTTTACATAAAGATGGGTATGATGCACCCATGAGTACTATCCGCACACATGATGGGATTTCTATGCCCCCTTTAGGTAGTATTGTCATGTCGGTCCTGGTGGGACCTAAATCTATGAACCTCTTTTGAAATCATCCCTAGGTCTGAGCTCTTTAGGGTGAAATTGGATATCCCTTGGTTGGTAGTGATGAATGTGGTACCTTCCATCATGCATAAATGTCTAAAATTTATCCACGAAGGTTCCATACATGTGATCCATGACACCAGTTATAGACCATTGGTTGCAGGTGGCAACTACTCCTTGGACTACTCTTGGCTTGCACCCATTGGTCCTCTCTCGCCTAGGATGGACCTTCTATATTGAACTTATTAGAACTATAACAAAGGGTGTCTAAGGCCGAAATTTAGATACCCTCCTTCGCCTTATGCTATTTCACATAGGGCTTGCTTAAAGGCTGACAACGATGTCACTAAGGCTTGAAAGAAGGAAGAAGAGAAGTGGTCTCGCTCTGCTATGGTACCATGAGGTTCTACTCCTCGTCTGTAGGAGAATCCTATGGTGCCCACTTGGTGAAAGCCTAAGCGTCCCACATTTGAGCTTATTGTTCTACCGACGGAGCCTAGACCTATTCAATATGACAGGAAGAAGGTCGCCCAAGGGGAGTCCTCCTTGTCTCAACCTTTGCTGCCTCCTACCACCCCTACTCCCAGGGCAGAAAGAAGGAAGATACCCACTTTCGAGGCCCTTGAACCGACTCCTCCTACTAACCCACGACCCGTTTCTCTTGCTCCCATTCAAGAATTCGTTCCTTCGTTGGAAATGATCATAGTGGATGTTCCTATGGTTGAGCAGGAGCTTTCTGCTCCTTCACAACCTTTGGCCTCTAGCTCCAAGAGCCAAAGAAACCACCCTGCACATGAGCATAAGCATGGATGAAAGGCCTTCTTATTTGAGTAGGCTGCCTTGCAAAGGAAGGAAGAAGAGACGACCACCCTTGCTTCAAGGGCTCCTGCGGCATCGCCCTCTTCCCTCCCTTCTGCTTGACTCCATTCTAGTCCTACGCTATTTCTGGCTTCTGCTGCGAGTGTAAATGCACCTAACCCCAAGGGGGTACAAGTGTTCATCGATCCTTCAGTGGAGTTTCCTTTGTTGATGTTTGTTCTGGATATTCAGCCTTTTCCAAAGCCCATGGATATGGTTAATATCTTGGTTGTATCTGTTGCAGTGCTTTCCTCCTCTTCCTCTGCACCTCTAGCTTTTTCTGTGAGGATTTCATCTCCTCTAACAAAGAAAGAGGTGGAGAGTGGTCCTTCTAGCAAAAAAGGGCGTAAGAGGAGCCCACCTCCTTCACAACATGGTCTTGTACTGACTTGTTCTATCTTAGTGAAGGAACTAGTCCGAACTTCCCCTAAGTTCGTCACTGCCCTCGAGTCATTGGCGAACCAAATAGTGAATCCTAGGCTCAACCTTCCCTATTTGCTAAAGTTATACATGGTGCTCCTATGGGGCACACATGTTTAACTTTGTGGATGAAGTTCTGGACTTGTCAGCAATCTTCACAAAATCGTTGACCTTAACTCCACAAGAGCTCAATGGAAAGGACCTCGAGGGGCCCTCTTCCTTAGCCCTTGTTGTAGGAGGGCTGGATACCCCTCCTCTTTACATCCCTCCACTGCAAGCCCATCCTCCTTCCCCCTACGATGATCTAGAGTGGGAAGAAAATGACCTCTTGGCTGATCAATGTTAGGAGGAGGCTTCCTCTTGATCTTGTGTGTGTGTGTGTTTCGTGATGTGTTCCCCCATGATCATGCTATGTGTTCTGGGATGACCCTCATCACCTCTATTAATGATTGGATACAAGTATGGTTTTTGTCTCGTAAACCTTCTTCTATCTATATCATCATTCCTCCATGTTTCTGCTTTATTTTTGATAAATTGGGGAAGATGCAAAGTGTCAGGGGCATTTAGGCTTCCCTTCCATATTGACCCAATTTTTTATTTTTACTTTGTCTTCTCATGCATTCTTCACATGGATTGATATAGTAGGGAGTTGATGAAAATTCATTTCTATTACTATACACACACACACACAAATATATATATATGTGTGTGTGTGTGTGTGTGTGTGTGTTTGTCTATGAGTAGTTTTGACCCTGAAATATCAGGCTACTCCCGTGCCCTTTGTTTTTGTTTTCTTTATTTTTGATTCCTCTTTATCTTCTCTCTTCTTTGCTTGAGTTGTCCCTCTTATGTGCGACAAATTCTTTCTTCAACATTGCAATTTTTAGAAAATGCATTCATTGCCAAAAAATCTTTTCTCAAAATCCTCGCAAACATTTCTTTAGAATCATATTCTCAACTCGAAACCCTACCAGAATGTGTTTCCTTCATCATGGGTTCATAAAGAAAGGAATTAAACCTTCCTCTGAAGTGGGAACAACTTTAATCTTCCCCTCACGTGGAGGCATATTCTTCCTTTCGAATTCCTTTATGAAGTGAACATCTTTCTGTGTGAACCCTTTTCCTAGTACCTGCAAAACAACATGAATAAACGAGTTAGACAAGGATTTGCAAGCTAAAACAAGGATTCCCCATGAAATCCATTTGCAAACTCAAAATAGGAAAGAAAATAAGCAAGAACATAATGAAATGATAAAAACTAGATTAAATCCTAATTTAAATAGCAAACACTTGATCCCATGGGGGAATTGGTGCCAATTTGATATGAAAATTGGCCCTTTCCCAATTCCTATGATCTAAGATTCGAATGTTGAAGATGATGTTGATCCACTTTGATGAGAAGATGAGAACTCCAAGCCAAATCTGCAAAAAGCCTAGCAAAGAATTTGAATGATGAATGGAAATGGCTAAGTATTTTAGCATAGTAACTTTGCTTGGATTGTAGATGATAAAATGAGGAGAGGAGCTCTTCATTTATAGGATTTCAAGATGGATGAATGCCCAAATTTGAGCAATGTGGGACTAACATTCAACCAATGATATGGTGCCACTTGTCAAGCTATGAATGGATGATGGTTGTGCAAGATTTGAGGTTTGTGCCAATAAATGCCAATATTTGAAATTCAAATTTGTTGAAATGACATGTAAGAGGGAAGGGAAAATGCAATAAATGCCACTTGGCTCAAGGCAAAGGACATGTAAGAGGTTTTAAATGCCTTGTTGGATGTACATGTTGACTTGGAATTTTTGAATTCAAATTGAGAGAATATTCCAAAAGATGCCATGTGAGGAAAATAGAGATTTAATAAATGAATTAAATCTATTTTCATGTGCAACTTGCATTATCTAGAGGATGTGACATGAGATTAGATTAAATTAATCAAGGGTTAATTAATTTAATAGGAGATTAGATAATGTGACTTATTTGACTTAGATTTATGGATTTATTTAAATCAGATAAGAGAGGAATATGATAAAAGGCTAATTAAATAATTTTTTGATTTATTTAATTAAAAAGGGATGGTGTTAGATTAAATCAAATAAGGTTTTTAATTTATTTAATTTAATGGATAGACTTTAATAATTTAATCAAATAAATTGATTATTTAATTAAATAGGGATAATTAGATCAGATGGATTGATTTAACAAGAGAAATGACTTGATTCAGATAAAGTGATTTATTTAACCAAGAGAGGATACTGATGAATTTAATCAGATAAGGGAATTTGATTAAATGGTTAGACTGAGGAATGATTTAGGAAGAAATGATGTTAGTAAGTCAGGATTAGGTGCACGATGTTAATCAGTATATTTTTGATGTCTACATTTTGCCCCTTTTTGAAGCAATGCACTCGTTGCGTTGGTTCAAAGAATACACGATCTCGATCAAAATCAAAAAATTTCGATATTTAAAAATTTGCCCCACTACTGGATGGTGAGAGAAAACATGCCATTATAATGCCCCCTCGAGAGATCGGACGAAAATTTTAATTTTTTGGGTGATCTCACGAAAAAAGTGACAAAGTGCCCGATAGGTCTGGAAGGGGTCCGGGAGGCTAAAAACATGTCTAAACGCAATAAAATGATGAAAAAAAGCCTCGAACAGACAAAAACAGGTTTAGGGGTCCAAAACCCTAGCAGGACAGCCCTAGAGGGTCAAAAAACCCTAATTTTTAGGCTTAAAAGGGGCCCGAGGGGTCACTTTCAAGTCATTTTCACACACGTCCACTAGCAAACCTCGAGATTTGAGCTCTGACCTCATGACGATATGGCGCAACAACTTCCTCTGCACATTTCCAACTGAGTTCGGACCTACCAGCAACCACCTGGCATTGGTGCCCTGTTATGTGGCCCTAACTGAAGCTTCATTTTTTCGTTTTAAGGCATTTATTATTGCTTTTAAGGAGAGCTCACCTCCAACGGCACTATTATAGCACCACTCGGTGATTAAAGTGCACCGCTAATTTCCTCTTTATGCCGCAGCGGTGCAATTTGGAGTTTAAAACTCCACCGCTGGGCTTGGGCTCAACTCGGATTTGGTGGGCCAGTTTGGAAAAGTGCATCGCGGCGGCACCCTTTTCATGAAAACTGCGACGTTGGGGGCTAAAGTGCGCCGCAGTGGTGTTGTTTGGCCAAATTCTGGGTCCAGCGTCAGAGTTTGAGAAAACTCAAACTGCAACACCTTCACAAATTGCGCCACTGGGAACAAGTTTGGAGCGTTAGGTCAAGAATTTTCCAAAATTTTTAACATGCCGACTTTGCATGATGCAGGACGAGCCTAGGGAGCTTTATTCTCAGGAGCACCGGTCAGGAGATTTGGCGAGCGTCCTACGGGACTTTAGCGACAGAGACCATGATCGGTTGGTAGTTGCAGGACTATGGCATATTGCGTATGCGGCGCCCGTGCGCACACACCTTCGGATGTTGTCAGTGCTGGCGGAGCGATGGCACAACGAGACATCGTCATTTCATCTTCCCACTGGTGAGGCAACCGTCACATTGGAGGATGTCTGACGGATACTACAATTGCCCATTCATGGCTGCCGGGTGATCTACAATATGAAGGAGGGTCACGAGTACTATACCCGAGTCCTCGCCACTCAAGATATTATCTACTGCGAGGGTCAGATCGAGCTGGAGCGGTACCGAGTCATAGCACCTCCCTTCCGCTGGGCCATTGCAGCGATCATTTCAGGTTTGGTCACCCCAGATAGACGAGGGCAGTATTTCAGTCCTGGATGGGGATACTACTGGGAGAGGATGGTCTGGAACAGGCCAGTTCGGTTCGCATGGGGGCCCGTCCTTCTGGCTTCACTTTACAGGGATCTCCACGAGTATGCATACGTGGATGGCAGAGCATTGGGAGTTGGGGTGACACTTCTGCATGTTTGGGCTTGGGAGCACATTTTTGTGCTATGTCCATGGGTCGTTCCAGTTTCGATGGGGGCAGAGAATGCCCTGGTGACACGATATAGAGGTGGTGTGTCCTTCACACACACTGGAGAGCACGGGATCCCCTACTGGAGGTTGGTCATAGATGAGATTCTTGTGTTCACTTGGAGACCATACCTCGGTTAGCCTGGATGGGCTGATGATGCAGACCAGCTCTTCTACTGCCGTTAGGACTGATACATGCAGGGCTGAGAGCACACTATGATAGGGAGATACTTGCCCAAGTGTGTACAACGTTAGTTTGGGGAGCCACAGGATCGGCTAGATGACGGTTACGTGGCCATCTTTGCACGTAGCATGACATAGGTGTCATGGGGCCCTGGTATTCCTACCGCGGAGGCGGTTGATAGTTTTCGACACTTGGTGGTCCGACCTTAGGCTTACGATCAGGGCTTGGTAGATCTGGGCACCACACAGGCCTACAGAGACTAGTTTAGACCTCCTCTTCAGTTGAATGTTTCAGGTGAGGATCCAGAGGCATACAGGGTCAGAGGCAGGGGTAGAGGACGAGGACGAGGGCGAGGACCGAGGATCGAGATCTGATAGGATCCACCAGAGGTGCCCCTAGTTCCACCAGGTCAGGGAGATGTCCCCATGTAGGACCAGCAGCAAGATCCGCCAGTCCCACCACCACGAGTTGAGGGTGAGGGTCAGGTTCATGCATAGCCATGGGCATAGCCAGCAGGGTAGGCAGACACACATGATGCTTTGATTTTGTAGTTATAGGCATAGGTACAGGCAATGACGGCTGAGAGAGAGCATCTGAGAACAGAGAGGGATCAGGCTATGTAGCAGAGACAGGCTGCAGAGCAACAGGCAACGACGGAGCTAGGCCACAGGCAGCAGATTGAGAGCATGACAACCTGGTCATCCCAGGGTATTATGCTGGTCCGATCCTACAAAGATGCTATCTGAGAGATAGAGTACTACCGCCGGGCCTACCATGACAATGTACCTAGAGCAGATTGCGTTCCCGAGTACTCAGAGCGGGCCAATCAGAGACCACCAGAGGGTCACGGTGACAGGGGCGAGGGCAGCATCCACGGAGATTGGCCATGATCCAGATCTTATGATGTACCTTTTGTGCTTTATGGGCTCATTTTTGATAGCCTGATGGGCATTTTGTACTGATTGACACATATGTACAGTGATCCGATTATTATTTGTACTATGATAGTTGATGATATGATATATATATGAGTCGATTTTGATGAGATGTACCGTGTACTTTTATTTATGCATGGATGGTTTATTTCTATATGCTTTGCAATGATGTTCCTATGGATGCATTTATTTCTAATGATGTATGCGATGATTATGAATAACAAATCTATATTAAGCTAACCTATGATATGATGTGCAATAATTTTATCTATATGATGATTTATTTTATGCCAATGCAAAATGTGATATATGATATGATCTATGGTATATGTGATGGTGTGTGAAAATGCTTATTATGAGATGATTTATGGATGAATGTGATATGATGCAATGGCCGTGATATGATGCAAATGAAATGATGGTATGAGATGCTTAGAATAACAAATCTTAATATCCTAAATGATGATGTATGTGATGCAATGATATGTTAATGCAATGATATGTATGCCTAATGAATTAATGCTTATATACCTATTGCTTATGATTATGATGATTATGAGATGCTTCCATTCATATTATGTGATGATTTATGTAATGGTAATATGAAATGGTTATGAAATGCAAATGAATACTTATGCAATGATCAATGTAATGCTATGAGATGCAACGTAATGGGTGGAATGTGATGTCATGAATGCACCTATTTAAAATGCAATGTGTATGTTTCCTATATGATATGTTATGCAATATGCTAATGATTTGTGGATGCAGGATTGATGACGATGATGGTGATGGTGATCAACTGTCATAGTACTTTGTTAGTGCGGTTAGTAAGAAAAGAAATTATTTCAACAAGATGCATGATGACACAAATGCAGATGATGATGATGATTACTTGCCGAGGAATTGGGATTTTCAAAGGGCCAAATTTTCTTATGTTTGATAACACACGTGGTACAATGCATCAAGGTATAGCAAACCAGGATGGCGTAGTACCTAGTGTGATGGACTTTGACTCAAAAATCAGATAGGAGTATTCTTGTTCACACCTGACATACAAAAACCTTGCTAGGATGCACTTCAAAAGTTTCAAACACCTCGGACCAAAACACGGAAAGGTAAACCTATCCCTGTAATAGTCAATAAGTTGCCCTAGACCTCTTCCACACATACCTAACAAAGCAAGTATTCGCCAAGATTATATTGCAAGAGCGTCCAACAAGCACAACAAACAAAAGATAATGATCATTGCCCCATTCCTATTTCTCTAAATCCGCTATTTTGGGATATCATTGAGACATCCTTGGAATGAGCGCAAATAAGATAAGTCAAAAGATAAAGACCAAGTAAATAAACAAACTGATGCTCTTCAATACTGCTAACGGAAAAAGGATATGTTTTCTAAGGATGATGAACAAACTTATTGCCAAAAGATAATGACCATTGTAGGAAGGATTCATCCTAGGACATGTTAGTGGATGGCAGCACGTCATTTCGTTTATAAGGGGTGATTGATATGGGACCGATTCAGATGAGGTGTTATCAATATGAAGAGATAACCAGCTTGCTTACGTACTGACTTAGACTTTAGACTTGACATTTGGAGTTCTACTTTTAGACTGCTAGGCTTGTTTCCAACAGTTTCGCCAAAGTTTGAGGATGATGATCAATTTATTGTGAGTGGTTTTTTATTGCGAGTGCAAGCAATATGAGGCAGATGGATTTTTTCAAATATTTGGATATTTTTGATGTTTTTTGGAATGTTTTGAGGCTGTTTTTTGGTATTTTGGATTTTTCAAATGTTTTGATTTTGGATTTTTCGAATGTTTTGGGATTTTTTGAGATTTTGACCAAGAGACTAACCTAAAGACCTATCCTAGGGGTCTCGAGGGCTGATCAACAGATTAGCCTTGCCTATGTTATATATGTAGAGACCACGTAGTTCGACTGACGACTTGACCAATTTATAGACGACGATATACATGATGAGATGCCAGTTTATTATGACGAACTCCTATAGGACTGACCTAAATGTCTTGGGGGATGATCAAAGATCAACCTTGCCTACGTTCAAGCTCAGAGACAATGTAGTTTGACAAGACGACCTTATTTTTGGATTTTCGCATGATCTTTTTGACCTGTTTTTGGATTATGATATGTTTTGAATGTTTTTGGATTTTTTTGATGTTTTGATGTTTTTGGCTTTATTGATGTTTTGATGTTTTGAGATTTTTCTGATTTTGAGGACTTTTAAGAATATACACGAATCCGATCCGATAAAAACATGCCCCCAGTGTGATGCAATAGACTACTCCGATAAAGGCAGGATAAACTGACCTTGAGGATGGGACGAGTAGTACTAGGAGGGATCATGATACGAACACGAGACCAAGCTATGGTGCAGACGCGAATGGATGAGTGATGGATGGAGACCTAAATACGATGGATGATGGGAGTGAAATGGATGGATGATGCAAATCAAGGCATAAAGATCCTGGTGGATGGAAAGTGCTTATTTACACAAGGTGCCTGTTTGCCAGGTTTTTACCAAGGTACTTTCCCAAAGTGTCACCAAAGCTGTTTTCACTAGAGGACGATTTTTTTGATCCTTTTTCTGATTTTTTTGGATTTTTTGCTTTTTTGCTTTTTTTTTGTATTTACCAAGACGCCTAGTTGCCAGGTTTTTGCCGAAGTAACCATTTTTTAGGACTTTTTTCTAATTTTTTGGATTTTTGGTTCTATACCTTGAAGATTTAGGCATAAAACTTTTTGAGATGGGAGTTATTCATGGGCTCCTGCAGAGGTTCCCCTTCGGGTGTTGATAGCTGATATGCCCCTGATTTATAACTTGCTGTTATGACAAAAGGTCCTAGCCGATTAGGTTTAAACTTGCCTTTACTGCTGGGATTTGGGACATTCTTCTGATTTTCTTTCAAGACCAATTCTCCAATTTGGAAAGTCCTTCTGATTTTCTTGTTGTAGCTCCATTTAATTCTATTCTGATAGACTTACAAGTGATTCAAAGCATCGATCCTTCTATCATCCAATAACTCCAACTTGTTTAATCTTGACACCCGGTAGTCCTCATCAATGATGAGATTTTGCAATGATATTCTGAGGGATGGGAGCTCGATCTCAATTGGGAGTACAACCTCTGATCCATAGACCAAGGAGAATGGGGTGGCACTCATGGGTGTGCGGATGCTGGTTCGATAAGCCCAGAGGGCGGGATTAAGCTACAGATGCCATTCACGACCTGCGTCATTGACTGTTTTCTTAAGGATTTTGAGGATGGTTTTGTTCATGGCTTTTGCTTGGCCATTGCCTTGGGGATAGTACGGGGTGGAGAAGTGATGTTGGATTTTGAATTTCTAGCACAAGTTGCTAACCTCCTAGTTCTTGAATGGTGTCCCATTATCTGAGATAATGGCTTGTGGGACACCATAACGATAGATGAGATAGTTCAGGATAAATTTTGGGATCTGCTTCCTAGTGATATACGTCATGGGTATGGCTTCCACCCACTTTGTGAAGTACTCAGTTGCAATGATGATGAGCTTGTGGCCATTGGATGAGGTGGGTGTGATTTTGTCAATGAGATCGAGTCCCCACTGGGAAAAGGGCCATGGTGTGACGATCGGGTGAAGCTCTTGAGTTGGAGCATGGATGAGATCCCCATGCTACTAACATTGTAAACACTTTTTAGCATGATCATGTGCTTCTCTTTCTATTGTGCGTCAGTAATACCCCATCCTCAGCAGTTTCTTGGCGATGGTCATTCCACTCGAGTGTGAGCCACAAATACTGTTATGAACCTTGGTTAGAGCAGTTAATGCCTCCTCAACATTTAAACAGCATGGCAAGGTACCTTATATACTTCTACGGTATAAGGTATCACCTAGGATGACAAATCTGAATGCCTTTTTTATAAAGGTTCGTTTAAGGTTTGATGGGAGGTCAGCGGGTATGACTCCTATGTGAAGATATGTGTAGATGTCATGGTACCAAGGATCACCAGGACCAACGATTTTACACACATATTCTGATTCTGGTACCTTGAATGTGGGAACGAGAAGCTACTCAATCATAAATTCATATTTCGACACATTATGAGGGATGTCTAATAGAGACCCAATTGTAGCCATGGCGTCTGCTGCTCTGTTATTGGTTCTTGGAATCTGCTCAAATGTTATGTCAATGAAGGATTCCTTTAGAGTCTCCACCAATTTCTTGTATGGAGTGAGCTTATCATCCTTAGTCTGATATTCATTATTGACCTGATTTATGATCAACTGAGAGTCCCCATACACCTTGAGAGCTATGATGTTCTATTGCACTGCTATCCTGAGGCCTATAGTCAAAGCCTCGTATTTTGCGATGTTGTTGGTGCAAGGAAATGCCAATTTGTATGACTTCGGTATGCAATCCCCTTGTGGGGTGATGAAGAAGACACCAGATCTTGATCCATGCTATGTGTATGAACCATCAAAGTATAGTTTCCAGTGGTCAGCTACGTTGAGGTTAAAGATGGATTCATCTGGGAATTCTGAGACAAGAGGGTTCTCAGAATAAATGGGTGCTTCTGCTAGTTGATCTGTAATAACTTGTCCCTTAATGGCTTTTCTTTCTACATACTCGATGTCATACTCTGATAATATCATTACCCATTCTTCCATTCTTCCTGTGAGCATTGCCTTTGATAGGAGATACTTGAGGGGATCAATTTTTGCGATGAGCTTTATCTTGTGTGCCAACATGTAATGTCTGAACTTTTGGGATGCAAACACTACAGCGAGGCAAGCTTTCTCGATGAATGAGTAATTTAGCTCGTGACTGACCATTGTTCTGCTGATATAGTAGATAGCCCTCTCTGTTCTATTTTCATCATGCTGAGCTAGGAGAGCTCCAAAGGCTGCTGCTGTTGTTGACACATATAATATCAATGGCTTCCTTGGGATAGGTGGCATTAAAATTGGTGGTGTCAGTAGATATTCCTTGATCTTGTTGAATGCCTCTTCACATTTTGTATCCCATTTATATGCCACCCCTTTGTGGAGTAGGTGAGAATATGGGTTCTACTTGTCTGCCAGTTGTGCTATGAACCGTCAGATGGATTGAAGTCAGCCCTGGAGGCCTCTCAGTTGTTTTAATGTCTTTGGTGCTTCCATCTCAAGGATTTCCTTTACTTTCATCGGATCCACCTCGATACCCCTCATGGAGACTATGTATCCTAGCAATTTACCTTATTGTACACCAAATACGTACTTCTTGGGATTTAGTCTAACTTTGTATTCCTCTAGTCTGTCAAAGATAACACTTAGAGTTGCTATATGATCTTGTATTTTCCTTGATTTAGCTAGAATGTCATCAACATAGTCTTCGACTGTTTTATGAATCATGTCATGGAATATTAGTGTCATGGGCCTTTGATAGGTTGCTCCTGCGTTCTTTAGGCTGAATGGCATCATGTTCCAATAGTAGGTCCCCCATGGACAAGTGAAGGAAATCTTATGTTGATCTTCTTTTTCTATCATGATCTCGTTGTATCCTGAAAATCTGTCCATTAGTGATAGCATCTCATGTCCTGCTGTCATTTCTACTATCATGTCGATGTTGGGAAGCGGGAAATCATCCTTTGGACATGCTTTGTTCAAATCTCTAAGGTCCATGCAGATTTTGATAGCTCCATCAGGTTTTGAAACAGGTACCAAATTTGACACCCATTCTGGATAATCGATTGGTCGGATGAATCCTACATCTAACAACTTTTTGAGCTCCATTTTGACCAATAAGCCAATTTGAGGATGCATTTTTTGAAGCTTCTGTTTGACCAGCTTTGCTTTTGGATACACTGCTAAATGATGGACCACAGTCTCTAGATCTAGCCCTAGCATATCAACATAAATCCATGCAAAGTTTATTTGTCTTTCCTTTAGGAATGCTGCTAGGAGTTCTTGCTCTTCTATTAATAATGATTTTGTATAGAACGTGATATGCGGGGTCTCCTCTGTTCCTATGTTGACCGGATTGCATTTTTCAGCCAAGACCGCTAACTTTTCCTGGTGAATAAATCTTAGAGGAAGATTGAATCCTTCATCCTCGGGTGCCTCAAAGAGGTTTTCACCATTGGATACGTCCTTTCATTTTACTATTTTCTTGTCAGAGAGTGCCACAGTGTGGTTTTCACTCAAGGACTTGGATATGATTCTTAGTTTCTCACTTTTGCGACTGAAGGATTCAATCGTTTCCCCGTAATATGCATGTGTGTCCAACTCCATTATAAACCCTATCT
The DNA here is from genome assembly GCA_007258455.2 of Sequoia sempervirens. Taxonomy (NCBI): domain Eukaryota; kingdom Viridiplantae; phylum Streptophyta; class Pinopsida; order Cupressales; family Cupressaceae; genus Sequoia; species Sequoia sempervirens. The sequence goes on from VDFB02168118.1 coordinate 43,903,009, forward strand.
TGTGGTCTCCATCTGGAATGTTATCCCTCAATCCCATGAATTCTGAGAGTGCTTCATCATTTTCGAATGTGTAGAGAACTAGTGGTCCTCGTTGGTCATAGTCGATTAGTTGGGGGTAGACTAAACGAATCTCATGATTTTGACTATCTGGTTCAAAGGATATGGTACTAATCATACACAAGGTGGTATCTTCGAATAGGCTAGGTAGGTTGGATAAGGTATCTTCATCATCGCTACTAATGTAGGGCTTAGTTATAAAATTATGTGTGTCCCTACCTGTGACTATTGGTGAGTGTATTTGTACTAGCACTGGCTGAGGAGAAATATTAACCATTCTAACCGGAGGACTTCAGCCACGTATGGTTATTCTTAGAGTGGCACAACCAAGACCAAGATTTGTTATGGGTTGTGTCTCTGGTATGATAGGTATTATGAGCCCATTGTCATTTTGTCCCAGTCTTTGATTTCGGTCATAACCCATTGCAAGCATCATGTGTAGGCCCTTGCTTCTTTCATCCATTGGTAAATTAGCTGCTAGTCTTTCATCTTGATACAACATGTGAGATTGATCTGCTTCAATAACCTCATGACCAAGGTCTCCCCATCTTGTGAATTCAGGATAATTTTTAGGGTAGGTTTGTGATGTGGAAGCTTGATTTTTTTGTGGGCGTCCCCATGATCTAGGAGATTGTGGTAACTCTCCTATCACAAAAGCGTTGTTAGGGATTTTGTAGCATCCACAACCATCCTCCTGGATGATGAGCTTGATATCGGAGATGGTGGGGATGGTGGGGATGGCGGGTGTCTCTGTCACAAAAGTGGATGCGAGAGTGGTGGGGTCGATGTATGGTGTGGATGGGCCTTCATCATTCTTTGGCACTTGGGGTATTTTGTAATAATTGGCTTCAAGATTCTTGCAATATGAAAATGGCTCAGGATCTCCATGGACGGTAACCTCTTGTCCATTATGTGTAAATTTCACACATTGGTGGAAGGTTGATGCTACGGATTTCATCGCATGAATCCATGGGTGTCCCAGGAGGATATTGTATGGCAACTCGAGGTCCAAGACCTGACAAGTGGTTTCCATGAGCGTTGGACCTACTTGGATAGGGAGCTTAATCATGCCTTGAGATACTTTTTCTTGGTCATCATATGCTCTTATCATGATGCCCTTTCCTTTGTCAATGGAACCTTCTGATATTTTCAACTGCTTGATGAGGCTAAGAGAACAGATGTTCAAACCTACACCTCCATCCACCAAGACCCTTTTGATTTTGCTCTTGTTGACAATGGCTTCTAAGTGAAGTGCACGGTTGTGAGATGGTTGGGCGGGGAAATCTTGGTCAGAGAATGTAAGGAGATTAGGCGTTATGATATTTCTGACAATAGCTTGGAATTGCTCTGCATCGAGATCTGCGGGGACAGTGGATGAGGCTAATGCTTCCTCAAGGATCTTTTTATGTGCTAATGAGATTTGTAACAACTCCATGATGGAGATGTGTGTTGGCGTTCTCTTGAGTTGTTCTACAACATTGTAGGTATGCAGAACGACTCTAGATGAAGGGACTCTGTTAGGTTGGGATGATCCTGCAATGGTGACTTTGCCGCCTCTTGTGGTGATTCCACAATCTTCAGCATGGGCACCCTTGATGGTGATGACCATGCAGTCCTCATTTAGGGAAGCAATGACTGTTTCGTACACATGATTTACACTGCCCTTCCCCTTATCATTTTTATTCCCTTTATTTCCATGATTCGACATTGGATTCGTGTAGATTTGAAGATCCTGATTTCTAGTAGGTTGTTCCACGTTTATGATTTTCTTGTCGATGAGATCTTGGATGATGTTTTTGAGTCTCATGCAATTGTTTGTGGTGTGACCTTTTATTTTGTGAAATTCACAAAGTTGGTTCTTGTTGTACCAAGGATATTTGACATCGGGTTCTTGGTAATTTTTGAATGTAGGAGGCTTGATGAGTTTTTTGTCGATCAACATTTTCATTATATCCTCCAATGGTTCCCCCAAAATAGCATATTTGCGTTTTGGATAAGTTTTGCATTGGGGAGGTCCCCTTTGGTCAGTGAGGTTATTGATGGTAGGGTTGTTGTTGGCTTGGTATGTTGTGTGATGAGTGTTTTGGCGTTGTGATTGGATTTGCGGTGCAGGTGTATGTTAGCGAGGACCACTAATGACCACCTTGGCATTAACAACACCATCATTAGTAACGTTCTTGTTTCTTGCCCATGTTCAAGGTTTATCATTGTAATTTGATGGTGGGTGATTGTTTTGTTGTTCATGATATGACGTTGATTCAACGGGTTGAGTCACAAGGGCTCTTTCGATGCTAAGCGCCTTGGAGATCAATTGTTCATATGTGGTGATTCCCTAAACCTTGAGATGAAATGACAGGCGACTTTCAAGGTTGGCTATGATTGTGTAGACTTGTTGTTCTTCTGGCATGGTCCACTTGCTCTGATTGGCCTTGGATCGCCATCGTTGAAGGAATGAGGCGAAAGACTCATTCTTCCCTTGTTTTATAGCTAATAATTCTTCGAGACTAACATCCATTGCAATGTTACATGCATAATTCCTAATGAATGCGTCTCTAATTTCTTCGAATGTTCTAATGCCTAAAGGTAAGTGAGAGAACCATTCTATAGCAGGACCTGCCAAGCTCCTAGGAAATAGCCGCATCAGATAAGTATCGTCATATGCGACTTCCATGCAATGAACTTGGAATTCCCTGATGTGATCTTTAGGGTTTCCCATCCCTTGATATTTGTCAAATTTGGTAATTTCAAATCCCTTGGGGAATGGTTTCATGTCGAGGCTCCTATCAAATGGATAGGGACACAAGTTGCTTGGTGCTTTGGTCGTTCGCCCAGATTGAAGGTTGAACACTTGTTGCAAGAGCAACCTGAGTTGTGTCCTTACATCATTCTGGGAATCAGGGGGTGGGATGAAAGTGTTTTGAGGTGTTTGGATCATGGTTTGGATGGATGGGTTGGTTGGTGCATTGTTTGATGGTATCTGCATGTTCTGTCAAGTGAAGTAGGCTTCTACTTGCTTTTGTATGAACGATGCCTGTTGTTGATCTTGCTGTTGTTGCGCTAGGATTTGTGCTTATTGTTGCCCTTGTTGTTGGGCTTGCTGTTGTGCTTGCTGTTGTTCCAACAATGCTTGTTGTTGGGCTGCTGATTTTGCTGCTTCTTGTTGCTCTTGGTATTGCCTCAATGCTTGTTGATATGCCTGCAATTGTGCTGCTTGTGCAAGAATTTGTGCTTGTGCTTGTGCTTGTTGTGTTTGATATTGAGCTTGCGCTTGCGCTTGGGCTTGAGCTTGTACTGCTTGTGCTTGTGTGGCTTGTTGTTGTAATAAAATTTGTACTTGCGCAACCCTTTGTGCTTGCAATGCTTTTGCGGCTTGAGTGACTTGTTGTTGTTGCTGTTGCAATAAAGCTTGAGCTTGCACGACTTGTTGTGCTTGTATTGTGGCTTGTGTGGCTTTGGCAGCTTGTTCAACTTGAGTGGCTTGTTGCATGACTTTTTGTTTCTAGACTTTTTGGTATCCTCTTTGGAAAGCAGCTTGCAATGCTGCATCATATTGGCTTGATGTGGTGAAAGTTGGTGGTGGTGGAGGTGGTGGTGGATTTGGAATGGTGGTAGATGATGATGTTGTGTTGATGTTTTGTGTGTTGGATAATGGTATTGATGTAATGGGTCCTTGAGAGCACATACTTTGTGATGTTAGGGGTGTGTTTGATGATGTTGCCATTGCTTGTGTATTTATCATTTGTTGTTGCGATATCAACGATAAATTTTGAGTGTTTGGTGCAATGCTTTGATTGATGGTTGGGATATAGGTATAATTGATACTTGGTAGGGGAGGAAGCCCTAAACCAAGGAGTGGTGCGGATGATAATGGTAATGGTGGAAGAGGTGGAAATGTAAGCGGTGTAAGTTGTTACGAGAATGTCGTGGTGTCAAATAAGCCCCCTAGTCCAATCATATCTCCCTCTTCTTGTGATTTTGTGAGAAGAGGTGTTTGTGGTGTTGCGTGAAAAAATGATGATGATGGATCATGATGGAATGTGAGAGGAACATTCTTGTGTAATGAGTTTTTGAGTATTTTTTGTTCCAAGGTGGTGTTTGCATCCATGTTTTGATTATTAACAAGGGGATGTGATTGAAGAGCATTGAGGAATGTGTTTCCCTTGTTGACATTTGGTTGGGTTGGAGCAAACGATGTTGTGATTTGTGGAATGTTTTACAGTGTGACGTTTTGAGATGGGGGTGTAGATGAAATGGGTATGGTGGATGAGATTGGGGGAAATGATGTGTCCACAATAGTACTTACATCAAAATCCGAAGGCAACTTGGCCGCTTGTTTTGCTAATTCAAGCATGTATAATGAAGGGTTAAGTCTCATCATGATGTTGATGATTCTATGGTTGTCTGGATTTTGGAGCATTTATGTCATTTCCTCGTGAGACATTCCAAAAGTGAGGTCCTCTCCTTGATTTTCTTCTTGGGGATGTTACGATGATGAGAGGGTCAATGGGTTGCTTGATTATGTTGGATTCATTTCTACATTGGTTTGGCTAAGATCACTTGAAGCGGGTGTTTCTTTGTTGGCTTCCATACTCTTCTTGTATTGAGATCTTGTTTGGACCATAAAACAAGGATCAAGAATATGGCAGATGAATCTCTTGATTCTTTGGATTGATCTCTATTTTATGTCCCAGAGTGAAAGTTTTAGGATGCTTTTGAGGATCAAAGGTGATGATATGATGATGATGTTATGGATGAATGATATGGATGCTTTTGACTTTTGATTAATCTTGAATGAGACACTAGGCTTTTTAGGACTTTGGATTTTGATTCTTGATTTTGGATTTTGAGACTTTTGAGATTTTGTCCTTGATTTTGATTTGGATTTTTAAACAAAAGGATCCTAAGATGTTGGATGATAATCTAGGGGATAGCTTTTGTTCAAAGGATGATAATTTGAATATGTGTGAGGAGAAGGATGCATCTATCCACACCTATTCAAACAAGATGATTGTTTTACTAAGCATATGGAGAAGGATTCATCTACATACACTAAGCTAGACAAGATGATTTTGATAACTTTGACTAAGGATATGCAAAAGGATGCATTCACACATACCTAGCCAAAGGTGTTTTTTGATAAAATGTTTTCAAGGATTTTGTCTCAATGATTTGGATGATTTTGATTTTGCAATAAAGCCTAGTATCAAGGATAATTTCAAGATTTTCCAAAAAAGGTGATGATGAGATGGATTTTGTTGTTTAGATGGATGGATGAAAAGGATTTTGATGATGCTTTGATCCTAAGATGAACCTAAAAAGGACACTTTGTTTGCCTAAATCTAGGTATTGAAGAGCATGCAAATGCTTCCTAATGACCTTTGTAACCAAGAAATGATTTCATTTGAACATTCATTTTCGGATTTTGAATCAATGATTTGTGCTTTGGGATTTGGAGTCTTCAACACATATGAAATTTCATTTTGCTTATTTTTTCTTAATGCCTTTATTTTACCAAAAACACTTTCTTCAATTAGGTTTTCAAACTAAGATGTCCTATGTCTTAATTTCTTCAAACCCCACAAGATATGTTATGTGGAAATTTAATGAACTTAAGGCAAAGGGTTTCCCTATTGTTTACTTAAGGAGACAAATTGAGATCTAATCCAATGCTTAGAAACCTCTAAGGATGTGAATCCCAAGGGAAAGCAATAACATATGGATTGTGTCAATGGTATTTGTCTTCAAAAGATTTTGAAATTTGGATGATGTTAATGTTTGTTTTCATGATGTTTTCGATCAAGCAATGCATTTTGTAACCCAAGAACAAGTACAATCCTATGGATGTGTAAGACAATATTTGTTGGATTCCCACTTGGACAAGTCCAACTATGCTTATCTCTAGCTGATGGTTAGATTCTTGACCCCACTGGCTCCCCTCCACGACACTCACTTATACGGGGCAGCCAAGCATCAACACCCATGACACTCCCATGGCATGCTTTCCATCTCTACTAGAAGACTATAAAAGTGTGGGGTGGCTTCAGAACGACCGTTCTTGCACCAACAAATAGATAAAGGATTTTCACAAATTATAGCACATGGGTTTTAGTAAGGACTTTTCATTCGTAGGAGTTGACCCAACGTGGAAAGAGTCCCCTTTCAGATCCATCTTGTCGGAGTCAATCGCGTGATATTGGCGTTTCTTCCAATATCCACATTTATATCTCGGCTGGAAATACTCTTGGCTTTAGAGTGTTACCGGTTGAGTCGTTCCCTTGGGTGATTAATTTTTCCCCAAGGCAAGCCCTCTAGGATAAACAAAAGTGAATGAAGAACAATATTCATAACTCGATCAATCCTTGTTGGCAACAAGGAGAGAGAATATACGCAACAAAGTCCCCACTCACACTTGCACAATAGTTTGTTCAATTTTAAGCCCAAATTGAAGTGTGGAGGTGATTGCTTTGTCTTAAGCCAAAGTCATGGAAAAGACCTTTTGATTCTCAAGATCGCTATAAAGCGTGAGAGAAGCGCATACGTCCTTTTCCAATGCCTTTAGTCTAAGTAAGCCCTCACAAAAAACACAACTACACCTGTTCTTTTTAGATCCTCAAAGCAATATGTGAGTTCATTTTAGAGCACCAAATCACAAGCGAAAGACATTTGTTCAATTTGTTAATCCCATAAACGAAATCTAGTAATTTGTTGGTCCTATTGTTCATTTTAACCTTTGCAAGAAAATGGAATTGAAAAGTTCTTTTTAAGCCTAAATGAAAACTAGTGTTCTAAAAATGAAAAGATGACAAAATTCCTAAGGAAGTGTTAAACAAACACTTAAGAGTTTAAAAACACTTTAATTGGACAAAATATCATCACCATGCTCCTCTTCCCTTAGTTTTCGATTTCCAACCTACAAAGGAGAAAAATAGTCAGATTCTGGAAAAACACAGAAATTTAAAAAGCAGAAAACAGAGAAAGAAGCAATCATAAATTAAAGCACGTGCTAAAAATTAAATTTCTCCCTTTTACTGTCTTCCAGCGTCATAACTCATGAAGGCGTTGCTATTTTTTCCTCCCAGCGTCGCTCTTACAGAGCCGCTTACCAGTTAGCAGCGCTTTGTGTCGAGATAGAGAGCACGATTGCATCGCTCTTTTTGCCCAACGTCGCAGTTTTTGAAAGCGTTAGAGTTTAGAATTTTTTGAAACTGATGCAGATCGGCGAGTCCAACGGTGGAGTTTAGGATTTGAATTTTTTGGCGAGATGAGTTTAGTGGCGCTAAAACAGCGACGCTGATGAGCTCGCGGTGCTAAAATAGCGACGCTGACGAGCCCGCGGCGCTAAAACAGCAATGCTGATGATCCCATGTTGGAATTTCCTATGTGTCAAGAAAATGCAGAAATTTTGAGGAAATGTTAGAAACGTTGATGTCAAGCCTTCCTTCTAGCGCCAAATGTGCGAACCCTTTTTCTAGTACCTGCAAAACAACATGAATAAACGAGTTAGACAAGGATTTGCAAGCTAAAACAAGGATTCCCCATGAAATCCATTTGCAAACTCAAAATAGGAAAGAAAATAAGCAAGAACACAATGAAATGATAAAAACTAGATTAAATCCTAATTTAAATAGCAAACACTTGATCCCATGGGGGAATTGGTGCCAATTTGATATGAAAATTGGCCCTTTCCCAATTCCTATGATCCAAGAATTGAATGTTGAAGATGATGTTGATCCACTTTGATGAGAAGATGAGAACTACAAGCCAAATCTGCAAAAAGCCTAGCTAAGAATTCGAATGATGAATGGAAATGGCTAAGTATTTTAGCATAGTAACTTTGCTTGGATTGTGGATGATAAAATGAGGAGAGGATCTCTTCATTTATAGGATTTCAAGATGGATGAATGCCCAATTTTGAGCAATGTGGGACTAACATTCATCCAATAATATGGTGCCATTTGTCAAGCTATGAATGGATAATGGTTGTGCAAGATTTGGGGTTTTGCCAATAAATGCCAACATTTGAAATTCAAATTTGTTGAAATGACATGTAAGAGGGAAGGGAAAATGCAATAAATGCCACTTGGCTCAAGGCAAAGGACATGTAAGAGGTTTTAAATGCCTTGTTGGATGTACATGTTGACTTGGAATTTTGAATTCAAATTGAGAGAATATTCCAAAAGATGCCATGTGAGGAAAATAGGGATTTAATAAATGAATTAAATCTATTTTCATGTGCAACTTGCATTATCTAGAGGATGTGACATGAGATTAGATTAAATTAATCGAGGGTTAATTAATTTAATAGGAGATTAGATGATGTGACTTATTTGACTTAGATTTATGGATTTATTTAAATCAGATAAGAGATGAATATGATAAAAGGCTAATTAAATAAATTTTTTGATTTATTTAATTAAAAAGGGATGGTGTTAGATTAAATCAAATAAGGTTTTTAATTTACTTAATTTAATGGACAGACTTTAGGGATTTAATCAAATAAATTGATTATTTAATTAAATAGGGATAATTAGATCAGATGGATTGATTTAACAAGAGAAATGACTTGATTCAGATAAAGTGATTTATTTAACCAAGAGAGGATACTGATGAATTTAATCAGATAAGAGAATTTGATTAAATGGTTAAACCGAGGAATGATTTAGGAAGAAACGATGTTAGTAAGTTGGGATTAGGTGCACGATGTTAATCAATATATTTTTGATGTCTAAACTTTCAAAAGGATTGCTTGATGAAGGATCGATTTGAGAGAAAGAACGCTTACTTCTCAACTGTGCATCCCTTGAGTGGACCCTCTCTTCATGGCGGGTTCCCAAGGAACCCATTTGAAAGTTTTCAAAATTGTCAACAGTCTACTCACTTGCCTACATGGCCGCTTTCTGACTTTGCGTAGTCCACTTTCATTTGAGCTTCCTCCATGAGAGAGATCTTGGGGGTGGCTCCCCTGCAAGACTGAGAGATTGTAGGGTGCTTTCTTGGGTTCCCTCCATGTGATAGATCTTTGGGGTTACCTTCCCTATGGGACTGAGAGCCTATGCGGTGCTTCCTTGGGTGTTCTTCATGCTCAAGTTCATGGATAATACCTTCCCAATGGGACTGAGAGCCTATGGGGCACTTCCTTGGGTGTTCTCCATGCTCGAGTTCATGGAGAATACCTTCCCTATGAGACTGAGAGCCTATGGGGCACTTCCTTGGGTGTTACTCATGCTTAAGTTCATGGAGAATACCTTCCCTATGGGACTGAGAACCTGTATTGTGCTTTCTTTGGGTCTCCTCCATGCTAGAGTTTTTGGGGGACACCTTCCTTACAAGATCGAGAACCAATAAGATGCTTTCTCTTTTTCCAACTTCATAGTTATGAGTAGCTATGGGGTCCTTTGCTTACCCTGCACCTTTGGGTACACCAAATCGAGTTTTTCTTCCTTAGTGGTTCAAGTATACATTTCTAACCCTACACTCTCCTTGATCTACTTTACCATGCACTCATCAGTATTCGTGCTCGCTCTAGTGGGGGAAAAATGTATAGGAGTGAATTTGCACCCCATGTGTAAATTCCCCCTTTTTCCCTCTCCATTTTAGAAAACCAAGTTTGGAGGCTTAATTCCACCTTAGCCCACTATTTGCATCCCACTTGGCACCTATTTTGAGCATTGGTGGAGGTGTTTCTGTCGGGGACACCCGCACAATGCAAATATTCATGTGGCGGGCTTATGTCCCTGGAAAATTCCTATGGATGAACCTACAAAGGCATTACACTTCTCATTGGGAGTCAAGTTGTAACTCCCTCTTCAACCGACCGACTTGAATATGGTTGTTTATCTTCATTCCTTCTTTAAATTCACTCCTTGAACAAGCATTCCAATCCTCTAAGAATTCAAACAATCACTCCACAAGTTTCAACACACTCTTTTGCATTCACTCCAAGCTTTCTAGCAGCATTCAAGCTCTCCATTGCAACTAATACAACACTCCATCTTAGGTAGAACAAGTTGGGAACAAAACACCATTACAAAAGAGGCTCGAGTACTCTCTTTTTCTCCCCCAAAAAGCCTTGAGTGCTCTTGGCGGAGGTGGTAAGCTTCCATTTCTTTCCTTCTATCACTTGGTGGAGTTAGCGCTTTATTGTTTTGCAATGATTTTGTGCTTTTCACTATATTACTTTCTTTATCTTGTTTCCTTGGTTTTCCATGGAGGTGGAAACACCTAAATGGAGGTCTGATTGAGGAAAACACCTATACAACCACCCAACATTTTCCTCTCTTTTTGTGTGTAGGAGTACGTGCTTTCGAGGAGCCAACTAGCGACTAAATTTCTTGGTGAGATCATTCTTTCCCTTTTCACTCTTGCATTTCTATTTTATAATATTAGAGAATACTTTATTTGCTTAATCACATCATTTTGTCCCTTTAGTTAGTTAGTTGGGCCATTAGCTATTTTTTCTAGGCTTGACCGTATCTTCATTGTTGTCTAGTCATATAGACGTCAGTGTGTCACATTGTCATCCAGAGACCGCGCTTTCGTCCTCGGGCAGAGAGCTTCCTGAGGTGTAGTGTTGGACCTGTCAATCAGTTTTCCTAGCCCCACTTCGAAATTCAGGATTGCAGAGTGGTTGCAGGACTTTATAGTCCTCATCATTCTTATCCTCATACCCTAAACTTCCCATTTAGCCAAGGTAAGTTAGGGCAGCCTCTCATGTCTTGGCCCTCCATGACCTAGGGTCTTGCACGTGGTGGTCCCCCTCTCTTACAGTTAGTAAATTTTATTGTTAAGAAAGTAGAATTATGGTATCTTATTGAAATTCAATGGGATGTTGATTTAAAAGATAATGTATTACATAAGTGTGTGTGTGTTATGATGCACCATCTTGTGAATGAGGATGGAATTGATGGATCTCACATGGTTTAATATGTTTAATTTATGCATTGTTGAGATAAATTGGAATGTATTGGAATGTTTCCAATAGTGAATGTTGGGGGTAAATCATTGAAAAGTTTATGGAATTATAGATTAATTATGTGAAATTAAATAGGTTGGGTGCATTAAAATATAAAATTGGAATTTAATTTATTTTGTATTCTTTGTAGATGTGAATACCCCATAATGGTGCTTATGTTGTGTATTGTGGATATCCTATACATGATGTATGTACTCATTGGATTGTGGTACTGGTTACCCATCCATGGGTGATATGTTTGGCTAAAATTATGGCGAAATCATGATTTTTGTGTTTTCTTGTTCATCACATTATTGAGAGCCCACCGAAGGGTGGTTGATAAGTCAATATGTGTGGAGTTAAGTAGAGCCATGGTACACTTAGGAAGGCTATGGTAATGTGTTGTGACATTGGTATGGAGCAATCCTGTTGCCCATACACTTTCTAAGTAGGATGAACCACCTACTTCCCCTATGTAATGAACCATTGAGTGGTTCATAGTGTTAGTTGATTCCTCATTATTCTTGATGGTAACATCAATAATGGTACTAGTTACCAATTACAAGTTTTCTCTTACCCATTATTTTATGTAATATCTTGTTCCAGTATAGGAGATCGAGTATACCATGTTGTGATGATTTCCATATCTAACCATGTTTAGATATGGCTCCCATGGATATGATGTCACACCAGACTAATGTTTCAACATAGTGTAGGTGATGATGGCATGTTGTTGATGGTAGCGAGTTGGGGTCAAGACACAATTCCACATATATGTATGTGAAGGTGCATTTTATATTATGTTATACCTACTTGGTGTTGAGTGGTGTGGGGACGTTTTCACACTTGTAGAGAGGACATCATGTTTGCTATGATAGGTTGTTTTGGTAAGCATATGAGTGTTCCTTGCCATGTATACCTCTAGCTTCGATGAGTGGCCTATGCTTGTTTACTCCATGAGGCATGTTTCTATTGAGGGTGTGGCCTATGTGTGTCTTCTCCATGATGCACATTTCCATGCGGCATACAACCTTGAGTGTGTTTTCCACTTGGTGTATGGCCATGCAATGTAGGGATTTGTGGTATGTACTCCACAATTACACACATGAGGGGGATGTGTCCTAGGTGTGCCTTTTCCTTTAGGAACATTACCATTCCATGTAGGGATTTGTATGTTCATGTCACAAACACACATGAAGGACTATGTTAATATTCAAGACATGACTTCCATTCTTCCTTATGTAGTGGCTAGTTTCTAGTCACAAAGTGATTTGATGTGTAATTTCAAAGATTGTGAACTTTATTTTAGTTATTGGTGACTTTTAATCTGCTTGTGTGGGCCAATAATTATTATTTTATCTTTGATTGTATTAGTTTAGCCACTATTTTTGACATTAATTTTCACATAACTCTTGTAGTTATACTTGGTTTAGTGTTGCAATTATGCACATTTAATTATCTTATAGTTGAATTGGAAATTATTTCTTTGATATTTATGCTTTTATGATGGCTAAACTAGAATCTCTTTTTTTTCAAGTGTTGGTCTTGTGTTGTGATGTGATTCCTCACCAGGTCTAGGGAGAATGACCTAGTTGAGTGTATATAAGGAAGAAGATTCAAGGAAACTTGAGGATGGGGTTATGTGTGGACTATGTTGACAATCGTGAGACACTACCTTGCTAGTGTGTGATTATCTCTTGGAGGTTAAAGCCCTTACACAAACAAGAGGTAGGTCACTTGTGTACATGTGTGGAAGGGATCACCAAATACATGTAGCCCTAACACCATCATGCATCATGATTTATTTTGGCACATATTATTGGTTGTTTATGAGACCGTTGTGTCTCCATGCCTATATGTACATTGTGTGTGATTAACTTGCGATGTGGATATTATAATGTGTTTGGGAATGGATTTTTTTCTTAGATATAGTGTATATGAGTTATTGAAAATGTTAATCATGCTTTGAAAAAGTGAATTATTGTACTCATGTGAAAAAAAATATTGATTATGCTATCTTGTTTCATGTTGATATCTTATGAGTAAGATTTATTTTGGAAATTGATAATGGTTCTAAGGAAATCGGTTATTGTGTTTTCCCTCTATTCTATTCAGTGGTGAATAATGTGCAATATTTCTTATCTCGTAGGTGATGTGTGATTTCTTTGATGTTGATAAAAAGGAAAGTTTGATGTATGGTGTGTGACCATCTTGATCTTCATGACTTCCAGGAGTAAGTTGATTCCTATTGGGAAGGATCTAGTGCCTACCTATTCCTAGCATATGATGTTAGTGGTCATATTATATTTCATATATGTTAAGGTGTTAGATGATCATATTTTGGCGTTATTGTTCTATGTCTCGATTCATGCTTCCTCTATGGTTATTTAATCATTGTTCTTGATTTAAATTAGACAAAAAGTGTGTGTGTGATTTGATGCCAAGTACCTTGGAAGGGGATGGATTTATTTAAAATTTGAGGTGTTATTAGGATTTGTGCATGTTGCAAAATTTCTCAAGTGATGATTATTATGCTTTGGTTCATGATATATGTATTGATATAGGTATTCTAATAGAATGATATCATGAAATTTATCATTTAAATGAAATGAAATTATGGATGTGATGTTGTACACCATGGGTTATGTGATGCTTTGTCTATTTATATGTATGAAGTATGTATGCTTGATGTGTGTGTTGAGTGGTTATAGGTACTAGGTATTCCTCCATGTGGCTCCATAGCTCTAAGTATACCTTGACGATAGTTATAAGGAGATGTCACATTGGCCATTTATTGTTGTTCCTTACCTATATGTTGTGTGGTCTCACAACATGCCCCATTTTTCCCCTTGGAAAAATGTGGACCCCCCTTTTTTTCCATTTCCTTGCTCTTTTTGTTTTCACTCGCTTTGGCATTGTTTTGATGCTCAGTTGGTTGCCGATTTCCTCTCTCATTTTTACTTGGCCTCTTTGTTGTCATATCCTTTTGTTTCCTAGTATTGGTGTTTTGGTATGCTCTTAATGTTTAGTATGTTATCAAAAAATGGAATCTCGGAGTCCTACGTTTGAGTCAAAATAATTTGTATCTTCATAAGATTCTAGCTCTGCTCAGTATTTCATTGATCAAAGATTTTTAATCCCGGTAATTTAATTTTTTACTGGAGTTCGCTATTTTATTGTTTCTTTTTCCTGAAAGTCGGGGACTAGGGAGTCTGTTTTGAAATTTTGTCAAATTTAACTTTTAGACTCAGTTTCTGACCTTTCCTTTTGTTCCAATTTTCTCTTTCGTTAGAAGGTATTTCCCAGATCCCCATGTTGTTTGCTCCTTTCAAAATCAATATCAGAAAGCTTTAATCGCGGTGATCACCAATCAATCACATATCTTTTCATGACATATACCTTGCAAAGAATCGACATGACATCTGATTTCCACGTATAATCATCGTATCGTCCTTCTTCTCAAATAGTAAGCCAACACATAAATCTAGGTGTTCATGATTTAGACCATAATTTGTAATGATTGCACCTTTATTCTAGGAATTCATGCAAAATAACAGGTAATTAATGAAGGTGGAAAACTACCTGTGTACTTGGCAGCACCTGAAGCATGCAATTTCTTTTACAACACTCCACTTCACATCATATTGCAAATTTTCTAAGGACATTGAATTAACAAAACAACATTGGAGCACAAAAGAAGGTAAATTTTGAGAAACTAAGACACAAATACCAATGGTTTTGAAGTTGCATTATGAAGAATCATCATTATTAATGAGAACCAAGTATGTTCTGAGTAATTGATATTTTTTAAAGTGTTTCTCAGGCTCAAAAAATCTTGATAATGGTATTTCCCATTTAGAAATTGAAATGTTGATTATTCTCTGAGTTGTTAAATTTAATAAAAAATGAATTGAAAATTTTATGAAATGTAATTTTTGGTTAAATCTAGCCCTAACTTGCACACAAGACACATATTTTGAAAATTGCAGAGCACATTATATACAAAATGAGTGCTTCCGCAAGGGCATAAGATGAATTTATGTATTGCAAATCACAAGTCGTACCCATTAATGTAGTGGTTTCAGAAACTCATATGGTATGGTCTTCCGACATTGAAATCTGTTCACGACTATTACAAGAGAATACTTCTTAGTGTACCAAGAGTGTTGTGGAAAATGAGTTACTTCCTACAAGAGGGTTGCCACCAACAGTGGAAGCTCCTGAATTAGTTATGCAATGTATAAATCATTACAACCCAGCCAAAAGGATTGTTAAGAAAGAAGGGAGAATTTATGAAGACCTATTATAGAAAGGAATCATATACACATTTGGTCTCCGCATTTACACACAGATGTTCAATGTTGACCTAAAGGCCAAGACCAGGACATATCAGAGTGCTGAAGAGTGTAATAGAGAAATTATGAGTGGGTGCCAATAGCCAATTACACAACAGACCAAGGTAATTCAAAGGTCTATGTTTAAACAAGAAATGCAAGACATTATAACTTTGTTGAGTAGAGTCGCTAGTTTAAGAGATGCAAGCAAATTCAAACCTTGGATGTTCATGATAATATCCTGCATGATAGAGGGTCCTGTGGAATTGCATTGGGAAAAATTGATAAGTGACAAGCTACATGAACAAATTACTACATTCCCAAAAAATAGATGCTTCTACATGTCATCATATGTTATTTACTCCTGTGCTATGAGATCCAATAAACAAGGGTTGAAATAGATTGGTACTCTGGGCACAAAGATTGGCAAGAGTTTGATATATGCACATCTACCTTAGATCACGTCCATAGGTATAAAGATAATTATAGGAAATTTAAAGTTCTGTTCTCCATGAAATTGGTGAGAACTAATGAGTCTAGTTTATGGTCTAATTTTGGGTGGAATTTATGATTTAGTTGTTGAAGTTATCATGGAATTTGATGTTAAGTATTGATACTTTTATGATATTTCCTCAAACTATAGACATTAGGCCTAATCCTATTTCATCAAATCTTTAATGATATTGGCATGTTATATGGACTATCTATATTAATCTTGCATGTGGTTAATGAATGTTCTTTAAGGTGGTTACAAATATGCAATTATTGTGCATACTAACATTGCCATGCAGATATAATTTGAGGATACTAAATTGAGAAAGACATCGCCAGCTGGGCATGCACCATAACGTCCAACTAGGGAATTGTTCAAAGGTCAAAGGAGGTTGATGGCAGGACATTCCCCATGCAAATCAAATGTAACCACCTTGTAGTGGTCTTTAGTGCTCTTCAACAAATATAAGTGTTACTGTTGTGCTAAATCTACAGGCATGTTTGACCAAATTCCATGCGTGCATAATTGCCTCTCCACTTTCTCTGATTTCCCTAAATGGCATCCTCCCAATTCATGGAGTTGACTGCCTTGCTTAGTTGGTAGTATAAATAAGGATCAGATGCCCCTTCTCAAGAGGTTGTGTGATATGATATTGTACTTGCATTCTTAAGTTTTACAATTATGATACTCTTTTGTACTCATGAATTCCAGTGAATAAAATGAAGTTATAAGTTTGAGCATCTAAGCTCTCATTAGTTTTAGAGGACACTTATCCAAGGGGGCCCACTTGGTGAGTATTTCATCCTTTAGTTTAGTATTACTTTTTTTTTAGTAATTAGTTAAGAATCTGGCACTGACTGTTCCTGCAACCACTAGAATTGTATTCTATGACTATTCCTACAACCAAACCAGACAAATTAGTGTCCTATTTGTTTGCTCAGATTTTCATTTTTGTCATGCATTTCAGCTTAGTGTAGTTGTTGGTTTTTGTTCAACATATTTGTTATTCCTTTCTAAGTAATTTACTTTCAGCTTTGTGTCTTTCTTAGCTGTAGAATGAAAATGGCTACTTTGGGTTCCTAGTGCACATACTGCGCTAACCCATTTCAAGTTCATGTCCTTGGGTTGACAAGTTAAATGCACCTTCATGATGATTGAAATAGCTATTTAGGTTAGATGTCCAATCTCTGAATCACAACTATAAAGACCTAGTTGTTAAATCATTGTAGGAGGCCAACATTTTTGGCATCGTTGTCATGGATGGTGTTAAACTAGGAATTTGTTTGGAGTCATTGAAATTTTTCTTGCTATAGTATTTTTGAAAGTTTCTCTTAGTGTACCCTTCATTTAGGAAGTAATGACCCCCCTTATTCATTACCAATTCTTTGTGTGAGCTGGCTGATAGTGAGTTGATACCGCATGCATAGAGGAAGGAGAAGAGATGCTTATGTGAGATTCCTTCCTAACCATCTTGATCCATTCTAGCTAGAGGAGCTTCCAAATCTGCCAAGGAACAAAGAAGAAGAAGAAGAGCAAAACCCCTTTGCTTATGCATTTCATGATTTGAACAATTTTGAAGCTTCCATTGAAGACCAAAATTAGTTTGAGAATCCCTTTGCTTGGGAAATCCATCAAGTAGGCATGGGTGATGTAAATAGGAATAAACCTAACCAACCATCTTTTCCTTTCCCCATTTCCCATCAGAATGAAGTTGATAATCTGAAAAATATCCCTGCTTCAGCCCTTCCTAAGTTTTATCTACTTGTTATAGAAGACCCTGATACGTTCTAGTTTGAGTTTGATATACTTTGCAGAAGCTATGACTATACCACCGATGCCCATAGGATTAAGCTATTTCCTACCACCTTGGAACAAGTTGCATTGAGATGGTTCATGAGCCTAGGCAGAGATACTGTGGCAACTTGGGAGGACATGAAGACAAAGTTCCTTGAAAAATACAAGGAATATTGTAGGGGTAGTGACATGAGAGGAGATGAAATTTTTAGGATGCAGAAAAAGGAGGATGAGAGCCTAGAGGATTACATTTGAAGGTTTATGTTCTACTTACAAAAATCTCCACACCACACCCTCAACGAAGAATCACAAAAGCTATTTTTCTTAAGAGGAATCAATGAGAGCTGCACTAATGCCTTGGACCTGATGGCTAGAGGAGATATCACCCAAATTCCTTGGGAAGACATCAAGAAAATATGCCAGAACTATTCTAGGGTATCTTCAAAGAAAGGGAGAGCTTACCAATCCTCTATGGGTAAGTCATCTACCAGTGGAGTTTCAAGGATGAAGATCACACACTTGTTGGAAGATTTCGAGCAAAATATCATAAACAATCTAGATACTTAGCTGGATACATTTTAGGCCAAGAAGAAATAAGAGGAGGCAAAGGCAATGTTGGTAGAGTATTGCCCCCATTGCAGACATAAGAAGAAGGACTGCAGATGCAAGATGGTAGCTACTACTGAAAGTAAATAGATTCCACCTAAGTTCAAACCAATTTGGATTGAAGAAGATCAAGTCTACTATGTTGCACAAAGGAATCCTTGGGCTCCAAGACAAGGTATGCCACTGGATCCACTATCTTATGTTGGCCATATTTCAATTCCTATTCATCTGGTAACCAATGACAACCCCCATATCCATCCAACTATGGAGGATATCCACCATAGCCTTGGGGTAACCCTCCAAATGCTTGGACCAATCATCAAAACTCTCCACCCCAGTGGCAACAACCTTAGGGGAATTGGTAGCAATATCAAGGGCATTGGCAGCCACCTCTAGGAAATTGGCAGCAAACAAATTAATGGAGGGGAGAACAACAATGGCCAACCTAGATAACTAGTTACATGCAACCACCTTCTTAGCCCCAACAACCTGCTATAATGCCTCCACCTGCTAATTCAAGCTCAAATTCACCTAAACCTACTTAGCTACCAGGTCAACCCACACCCAATCCAAATAACAAACCACAATAGCAACTTGTATACTCTATTGATTCAAACAAATTCCCTACATATGTTGTGAGTGTAAGTGACATTTAGTTGCGTTCAAGAACTAGTTTACCAGCCCCTTCCAAGCTCATTATCATTGAGCTTCCTATGGAAGAGGAAGAGGAACCTTTGAATGATCCCATTCAGCCAAGTGCACCTAAAAATCTTGAACCAGTCCCAACCAAGGAGACTAAACAAGAACCATCGTTTCCTCAAAGATTGGAAGTTTCCAAGAAGAAGGAAGAAAGAAAGGACACAACCTTTGACATCTTGGATCAGCTGAAGCATATATGTGTCCAGATCCCTCTATTCTAGTCCATAAAGGACGTCCCAATGTATGGCAAGGCAATGAAAGAAGCATGCCTCAAGAAGCCAAGAAGGAAGAAGAAAGACCACACTACAGTTCATGTGGTGGGACAACTAGCTAACATCATGCTTGAAAAAGTGACTATCCCCAAGTACAATGACCCAGGTAGTCCTATGGTAGCAGTTGTTATAAACGTGATCCAAATAAAGAATGCTCTGATTGATTTAGGGGCAACAATAAATGTAATTACTAAGGGCATCCTACAACAACTAAACATTGCAATCATGAGATATACTCCTATTGTCCTATAGCTTGCTGATAGTTCTACTATTAAGCTTGATGGTATAGTGGAGGATCTTGTGGTAGTTCTAGACTCCTAGGAGTACCCAACAAATTTCATGATTCTTTCTCTTAAAGCTACACTAAGCGGGTATCCCATTATTCTTGGAAGACCATGGTTAGTAACAACAAATGCATCTATTGGATGTAGGATGGGAGAAATGACCATTTTTTATGGGAAGAGCACCAAATTTTTTTTCCTTTATTCTCCTACTCGACCATCCCATGATGAGGATAATCTCATATGGCCACATATTGGTGAAGAGGCTAAGGAAGTTAATTCTGTGGCACATCCTATGATGTTAGGCATAAGCTCCTTCATGCAGCTTCAAGATGAAGATGAAGTATTGGCTAACATCATTTAGAACCATTGTGAAGTGGAAGAAGCATCATCCTCTCATTCTGTTGTTCCAACCAAGACACTTCTACTTGTTCTTCCTGTAACCACCTTTCCTACAGGCGTTCTTCTTGCAACCACTCTTCCTGCAACAACTCTTCCTGTAGTCAAATTTCCTACAGCAACAGGTATGTCCCATACATTTCTACCATCTAAACTAAAGGGACCATGCATTAATGAAGCAACCATGATAGAGTTAACTACACAAGTGCAAGTGTCAAGGAAAATATCTAAATGTGAACAACAAATTAAGTAAAGAATAACAATTTTTATTGGAAAACTTATTGAGGACCCACCAGCATGCATTTACGTGGGATTATCATGACATGAAAGGATTGGACCCTAATATTTGCACTCACAAAATTTACATCAGAGATGATTGCACCCCAGTGAGGCAACCGCAAAGAAGAATCAACCTTGCACTAAGATAAATTGGCAAGGGAGAACTGTAGAAATTGCTAGATGCAAGATTTATCTATCTCATTTCAAATAGCCAGTGGGTGTCTCCATTAGTGATTGTTCCCAAGAAAGGATGGAAATGGTGAGTTTGTGTTGATTATAGGGAACTTAATGCTTCCACCAAAAAGGACCATTTTCCTTTACCTTTCATAGATCAAGTTTTGGACTCACTTGTAGGAAAGCAGTGCTTTTCTTTTCTAGATGGATTTAGTGGCTACAACCAGATCCAAATTGCACTAGAGGACCAAGAGAAGACCACTTTTACCTATCCATGGGGTACCTATTCCTACTCACTACTCCCCTTTGGCTTATCCAATGCACCTACAACTTTTCAGAGGGTAGTCATTAGCATATTTTCAGATATCTCTCTTGATTGCATGAAAATTTACATGGATGACTTTACCATTTATGGTGTTGATTTCAATTAGGCATTCGAGAATCTTAGGAGAGTCCTATAGAGATGTGAATACCAAAAATTTTCCTTAAAAAATGAAAAGTGCTTCATGATGATGCAAGAAGGTGTAGTCCTTAGCCACTACATCTCCCACAAATGAATTCAAGTAGATCCTACAAAGATCGAGGTGATCACACATCTTCCTACACCTACAAAATAGAAGGATGTTAGGATTTTCTTAGGCCATGCAACATATTATAGGCATTTCATCAAGGATTTTAGAAAAATAGCAGCACTATTGTATACTCTTCTCACTAAAGATGTTGAATTCCAATGGATCGAAGATTGTGACAAGGTATTTTATGATTTGAAGGTAGCCTTGACTCATGCTCATGTACTTGCTCATGTACTCAAATGACCTAATTGGGAGCTTCCTTTCCACATCCATATATATGCATTAGATTATGCCATAGGTACAGTCTTAGGACAGAAAGAAGGAGCTATTGAAAATGCCATTTATTTTGTTAGCAAAAATTTGTAGGGAGTTGAATTCAACTATACTGTGACAAAGAAATAAATGTTGGTAGTGATCTATGCCCTAAGAAAATTTAGGCATTACATGACATGTTACTTAATCTTTGTGCACACTGATCATGAAGCCATTAGGAATCTCATGAATAAACCTCTGATCTTTGGTAGGCTGGCAAGATGGTTATTGTTGATGTAGGAGTTTGACATAACCATTGTGGATAAACCAGGGAAGGCCAATGTTGTTGCAGATTGTCTTTCAAGGCTGACTACATCAAGGGATAAGCACACCATAGATGACTCTTTTCCTGATGAGTATCTATTCTCTATCAGTGAACAAACACCAAGGTATTTTGACCTAGTTAATTATCTGGTCATAGGTAGAGTCCCTCCTCACTTCTCTCCAAAAGAGAGAAGGGCACTCATTGAAAAATATTTTCCTTTCTCATGGATTGTTGGATGTTTGTTTTATACTAGACTAGACCATGTCATAAGGAGATGTGTGAGAGGAGATGAAACATATGACATTTTGCATGCATGCCACAATAAACCATGTGGATGAAATTTTGCAGCCAAGAGGACAAAAATGAAGATTTTGAACACAGGATATTACTAGCCAACACTCCATAAGGATGCAGGAAGGCATACAAGAAACT
Organism: Sequoia sempervirens; assembly: GCA_007258455.2. NCBI lineage: Eukaryota > Viridiplantae > Streptophyta > Pinopsida > Cupressales > Cupressaceae > Sequoia > Sequoia sempervirens. The sequence goes on from VDFB02168118.1 coordinate 43,924,929, forward strand.
ATGACAAATGCCAAAGAATGGAAATACTAACCAAATCTGATGAGATGCCACTTCACCCTTAGGTAGTAATCACTCCTTTTGACAAGTGGGGATTGGATTTTGTAGGACCCATTGACCCTCCATTAAATGGTAAGTCTTATATCCTGGTATGCACTGATTATGTAACAAAGTGGGTAGAAGTTAAGGCTATGAAGCATGCAAGAGATAACAAAGTTACAAAATTTCTTTATGAGGAGATTTTTAAAAGGTATGGAGTTCCAAGAGAGATAGTGATTGATTAAGGGGCTCAATTTGCATCAACCCTTGTTGTAGCACTAGTTAATGAGTACAACATAAGACGCATAAAGTCTACTCCTTATCACCCCCAGGCCAATGGCCAAGTAGAGGTAACCAATAGAGAAATTGAAGCTATTATGACCAAAATAGTAGCTATCCACAGAAAAGATTGGGAAAACAGATTACCAGAAGTTGTTTGGGCCTATGGAACTACCTGAAAAACAACTACAAGGTTCACTCCATTTGAGTTGTTGTATGGAAAGATAGCCATGATGCGTATTGAATTTGAACATAAGACTCTTAGGACTGTAGTAGATTTGGGTATGGTTATCTTTGAGGCACAAAGAGGAAGAATCATGCAACTAAATGCTTTGGATGAGATGAGGAGAGTAGCCTTGCATCACATAGAGGTAGTGCATAATCAAAGAATCAAGTGGCATGGAAAATTCATCAAGGACAAGAAATTCCAACCAGGGGATTGGGCCTTGCTTTAAGACTCATGGTATTAGGACAATGCAGGAAAATTGTAGACAAGGTGGCTAGGACCATATGAGGTTGTTGAAGTATTTCCTAATGGTGTTGTACAACTCATTACTAATGACCTAGTCAGATTTAGGCTACTTGTCAATGGTCATCACCTTAGATTGTATCACAAGCCAACTTCCAAGGAGGAGTTCCCGCAACAATTCACTCAGCATGCACCACTTGAGTTTCCTGCAGTCGAAGGAAGTGGACCTAGTGTCCCTCCTTCTGGCTAATTAAGGTACGTACTTGTCATAATAAAGACTTCCACTTCCATGGGAGTCCACTTCTTCAACCGTCCACCCATCCTCCCATCCATCTCCATATTTCTCTCTCTTCCATCACTTCACTTCATTCCACACCACCTCATCCCACCTCATTTTCATTAGTTTCTCAACTTATTTCTTAAAAAGGTGAATGATACTTTCTCCACAATCTTTGCAACAAATCCTCCACACATTTAGGTATGTGCACATCAATTGCTATATCTTAATTGTCTTTAAGTGCATTCATTTAACTATTGTATGTTAGTATGGACGTTCACCATAGCATGCCATTATTCCCTACCCCTATCAAATCATCATCTTGCATGTGTGGACACATGCCAAAATTTAGGTTGGAGGGAAAGGAAAAAGATCTGAATATTTTTCCCACGTGTTAGTCCATGCTAGTCTACGCTAGTAAAATTTAAGTTGAGCTGATTTGAAATATGAGTGAGAGGATGGCTCGCATGTTGAAGTGACACCAATTGATGCCACCATTTATCTCCATCATATCTTTCCTTTATTACTCCTTCCTTGTCATTATTGACCCTATCATATCTCAAGTTGCAAACAAAAGGTAAATTAGAAAGGGAAAATTCAGTCGACATTGGCATTGAAAATTTAGCAAGTGTTGTAGGAAGGTAAATTTGGTTTTCAGATGAGAATTGCAAGAAGGAAACCATAGAGTGATTGTTGATTGTAGACAATGGGAGGTGGCTTAATTCAAAATAAACCCATGGTGCATGATGTATTACTGTAGGATGCACCCTGCCTGGCTGAATTTAGAAATTGTGGGTGGATAGACTACTTCCTGAAGTTGGATAATTTTGATGAAGACATTGCACTAGAATTTTCCCAGACATTGTTTGAAGGGAAGGCCATGGTAAAAGGGTTGGAGGTCATGGCGACTGAAGAAAGAATTGCAGAAGTTACAAGGTTACCTGCTGTGAGAACCCCAATTGTAATACCTGCAAAACAATAAGAACAAACACATTAGAATATAGAATGCAAGCAAGAACAAGGATTCCCCATGAAATCCATTCACAAAGTTCAAATTAGGAAAAAAAGCAATGAAGAAAACAATAAAATAGATTGAATCCTAATTAAACTAGAAAACTCATGATCCCATGGGGGAATTGGTGCCAATTTGATGTGAAAATTGGCCCTTTCCCAATTCCTATGATGCAAGCTTGATGAATGTTGATGAATGATCCACTTTGATGAAGAATGGTGAGTGCTCCAATAGAAAAATCTGCATAACCTAGCTAAGATTCAATGATAATGGATGAGGATTGCTAATGATTTGAGCATGGTAACTTTACTCAAATTGTGGATGATGAAATGAGGAGATTAGCCTCTTATTTATAGAATTCCAAGATGGATGAATGTGCAAAATAGAGCAATGTGGGACTAACATTCATCCAATGGCAAGATGCCACTTGTCAACCTATGAGTGGATGGAGGATGTGCAAGTTTTGAGGATTGTGCCAATAAATGCCTATTTTTGAATTTTGAATTTTGTTGAAATGACATGCAAGACGAAGAAAGAATGCATTGAATGCCACTTGGCTCAAGGAAAAGGAAAGAACATGTAAGATGGAGTAAATGCTTTGTTGGATTTACATGCCAACTTGGATTTTTGAATTCAAACTTGGAGAATATTTCCAAAAGATGCCTTGTTGAGGAAAAAAGAGATTTAATAAATCAATTAAATCTATTTTCATGTGCAAGTGGTAAAAGCTGGAGGATGGGACATGATATGAGATTAAATTAATCCAAGTTAATTAATTTAATATAGGGGGGGTTAAATGATGTGACCTATTTGACTTAAATTTGTGGATTTATTTAAATCAAATATGAGAGGAAGGTGATGAGAGATTAATTAAATAAAGATTTTTGATTTATTTAATTAAAAGAGATGATGTTAGATTAAACTAAATAAGGTTTTAATTTATTTAATTTAATAGATAGACATTAGAGATTTAATCAAATAAAACTAATTATTTAATTAAATAGGATAATTAGATCAAAATGGTTAATCTAATTATCGAGAAGAGGTGACTTAATTAGATAACTAGTTTATTTAATTAAGAGAGGAATATTGATGAATTTAATGAGATAGGGGTATTTGATTAAATGGTTAGACCGAAGGATAATTCAGGATGAAAGGATGTTAGTAGTCAGGATCAGATGCACAATGTCAATTGGTACATTTTACGTGTCTACATTTTGCCCCTCTTTGAAGCAATGCACTTGTTGTGTTGGTTCAAAGAATAAATGATCTTGATCAAAGCCAATTTTTTATTTTTTTTTATAAAATGCCCCATTGCTGCCCAGCGAGAGAAAACATGCTAATATATTGGCCCCTTGAGAGATTGGACGAAAATTTCTATTTTTGGATGATCTCGCGAAAAAAGAGGACAAGATGCCCGATAGGTCCAAAAAGGCTCCAGGAGGCCAAAAATGTGTCTAAATGCAATAAAACGATATAAAACATGCCTCAACTAGACAAAAACGGCTTCAAGGGTCCAAAACCCTAGCAGGATGGCCAATTAGGGTGAAAAAACCCTAATTTTCAAGCTTAAAAAGGCTTTGAGGGGTCACTTTCAATTCATTTTCATACACAGCCATCTAGCAACCTTGAGATTTGAGCTCTGACCTCCTGACGATATGGCACAACGAAAACTCTCGATGCACATTTCTGACTGAGTCCAGACATACCAGCGGCCACCCGACATTAGGGCACCGGTAAGTGATCCTCACTTGAGCTTTATTTTTTGTTTTTAGCACTCATTTATTGCTTTCAAAGTCAGTCCTTCTGTAGCGGTGCTATATAGTGCCGCTCAAAAATCAAATTGCGTCGCTCAGTGTCAAATTGCGCCGCGGCGGTGGAGTTTGAAAACTATGATGCTAAGGTCATGGCCAGGGGGGTTATTTCTAAATTGTGACGCGGCGGTTCTTTATCGACAAGAATCTTTACAAACTGCACCGCTTGGAAGGAAAGTGCACTATGGCGGAGCGCTTTCGGCATTTTGTGCCCTAGTGTCATAGTTTGATAAAAATCAAATTGCGACGCCTTCATGAATTGCTACACTGGAGTGGTTTATAGGACGCCCGACAAAAAAAAATTCAATTTTTTTAACATGATGACCCTTCTTCATGCAGGACGCGACGAGGGAGCTCTACTCCCGAGAGCACGGGTCACGGGATCTCTTCAGTTACTTGCAGGACCTGAGCGACAGAGATCAGGATTGACTACGAGACATGGGGTTGTGGTACATTACCTACGTAGCACCCATTCACACCCACCTTGGGATGATGTCAATGCTTTCTGAGAGATGGCACAACAAGACCTCTTCTTTCCACCTTCCCACTGACAAGGCCACTGCCACCTTGGAGGACGTTTGGCGTATACCAAGATTTTTGATTCATGGTTGACATGCCATTTTTGATATAGATAAGGGGAAAAATTCCTGTCACACAGTCCTCACCACGGAGGACATCATCATTTGCAAGGGGCAGATCGAGCTCGAGCGACACAGAGCCCTGGAACTTCCCTTATGCTTGGTTGTTGTGGCCATTATTTCGGGTCTCGTTACCCTAGATAGACGAGGCCAGTATTTCAGTTTTGGTTGGGGACTCTGCTGAGAGTGCATGGTGATGCATGATAGGCCTATTTGCTTTGCTTGTGGGCTAGTTCTTCTTGCATCACTGTACAAAGATCTTCACGTGTACATCTACCTCGACGGCAGAGCACTCAGAGCAGGTGTCACACTCCTCCACGTATGGGCATGGGAGCACATTGCTGTCCTTCGGCCACAAATTGTTGCAGTTTCAATGGGACTTGATGATCCCCTTGTATGGTGCTACAGAGGCAGTGTGTCCTTCACACACACAGGAAAGCACAGGATTCCCTACTGGAGGAGAGTCCTAGATGAGATGTAGGTGTTCATATGGCGTCCATACCTTGGTCGGCCTGGATGGGCCAACGATGTACATCATATTTTCTATGCCTGCCAGGACCACTTCATGTAGGGGCAAGAGCACACGATGATAGAGAGATATCTCCCCAGGCGTGTGCAGCATTAGTTCGGTGAGCCTTAGGATTGGCTAGACGATGATTATGTGGCTGTATTTTCCTGCACCATGGCATAGGTTTCATGGGAGTGGTATACTCTTGCTTCCGAGGTTGTGGAGAGCTTCAAACACTTGGTGGCTCGACCATGGGCTTATGATCATAGCTCTGCGGATCCAGGCATGAAATAGGCATATAGGGATTGGTTCCGGCCTCCCCTACATTTGACAATTCTAGGAGCAGTCCCCAATCGGCGAAGGGTGAGAGGCAGAGGGGGAGGACGAGGATGGAGGGATGGTGCATGACAGGACCAGCCGGTCGGGCCTCCAGTTCAGCCAGTTCAGCTAGGTTAGGGTGATGTGAAGATGTAGGATCAACAGTAAGTGCCAGTGGGTGCACCACCATGGGCTGGGGGTGAGGATCAGCCTCAGGTATAGCCTCCATGAGCATAGCCAGTAGGGCAGCCAACAGGGTAGGTGGATCCTTGAGATACATTGATTGCACAGCTATAGGCCCAAGTTCAAACTTTGAAAGGGGAGAGAGATCAGGGGCAGACTAAGAGAGATCAGATAAGGGTCGATAGGGATCAGGCCATACTGTAAAGATAGGCCGCAGAGTTACAGGCGGCCACAGAGCTAGGATGGAGACACCAATTGGAGAGCATGGCAGCCTCCTCCTCTTAGGGTACAGTGTCCATTCGGTCCTACAGGGAGGCTGAGTATTACTGTATGCATTATCACAAGACCGTACCCAGAGTAGCGCGAGTTCCAGAGTACTTGTAGCGGACCAATTTTAGACCAGTAGAGGGTCACGGTGATAGAGGCGAGGGAAGTAGATAGGAGGGTTAAGCCTCCTTTTGATCGAGATGATATCATTTTTTGTGCCTTATGGGCTCCTTTTTGATAGCCCGATGGGCCTTTTTGTACTGATTGACAGACATACATGTACAATGATCCGATTATTTTGTACTATGATAGTTACATTATTGATGATATATATGAGTAGATGATTTTGATATGATGTGATGTGTATCATTTATTTATGCATGTATGGATGATTCTATTTCTATATTCTATTGCAATGATGTTTTTATGGATGCATTTATTTCTGATGATATATGCATTATGTAATGATTATGACTAACAGATCTATATTATGTTGTTGACCTATGATATGCAGATGTATTTATGTCAGGTGTAATGATGCTGCAATCTATATGATGATTTGAAATTATATGATATGCAATATGCAAAATGCAAAATGATATGGAAATGATCTACGGTGTATGAACTATGGTTATAAAATGAAATGATTATGGATTAATGTATGCTTTGCATGTGATGGATTATTATGTTTCTATTTATGCTTATAATGATGTGGAATGATTTATGTAATGAAATGCAAAAAATGATTGTGATGCTATTTATGAGATGACATGGATGATTAGTGGATGATATAATGCAATGTGAATGCAATGGTCGTGTTTTATATGATGATGCAAATGAGATGGTTTTAAGATGCTTAGAATAACAAATATTATCCTAAACATGTTAAATGTATGTAATGTATGTAATGCATTTACTGTGATGCAATGCGATATATGAAATGATATGTTAATACAAAGTGGTATGATGATGCTTAACGTAATGTGTGCAAGTATGTATGCAATGGATTATCTATAATGCTTATGTACTTATTATGTATGATTATGTAGTAGGTGGTAATGTGAAATGGTTATGAAATGTTTATGTAAATGGTTTATGTGATAAATGCAATGTGATGGAAAACAATGGATGCAATGTAATAAAGAATGGATGTGTTTATCTATGAAGAATGCTTATAATAACATGTTTATATGATGATGGAACTGCAATACATATGTTTCCTATTATGATATGTTTGTGCAATATGCTAATGATTTGTGGATGCAGGATCGATGACGATGATGATGGTGATGATGATCAACTGTCATAGTACCTTGTTAGTGCGATGAGCAAGAAGGAATGAAAGAGAAGAAGTCATTTCAACAAGACACAAGATGACGAATATGCAAATGATGATGATTACTTGCCGAGGAATCAGGATTTTCAAAGGGCCAATTTCCTTATGTTTGATGACACACATGGTACGATGCATCAAGGTATAGAAAACTAAGATGGCATTGTACCTAGTGTGATGGACTTTGACTTAACAAACAGATAGGAGCATCCTTGTTCACACCTGACATACGAAAACCTTGCTAGGATGCACTTTAGGAGTTTCAAACACCTCGGACCAAAACACGGAAAGGTATAACCTATCAATGAAATAGTCAACAAGTTGCCCAAAACTTCCTCCATACATACCTAACAAAGCAAGTATTCGCCAAGGTTATATTACAAGAACGTCCAACAAACACAATAGACAAAAGATAATGATCACTGCCCCATTCCTATTTCTCTAAATCCTCTACTCGGATATCATCGAGAAGTCCTTGGAATGAGCACAATAAGATAAGTCAAAAGATAAAGACAAAGTAAACAAATAAGCTGATGTTCTTCAATACACTAACCAAAAGGGGATGTGTTTTTTAAGGATAAGGACCGAAACTATTGCCAAAAGATAATGCCCATTGTAGGAAGGATTCATCCTAGGACATGTTAGTGGATGGCGGCATGTCATTTCGTTTATCCAAAGCGTTCTTTCAAATGATTGATATGGGACCAAATGGGTGATAGGTTATCGACACAAAGAGTTTGACCAGCTTGTTTACGTACTGACCTAGACCTAAGACTTGACGTTTTGAGTTTTCATGTTTCACCTGCTAGACTTGTTTCTCATTATCTTACCAAAGATTGAGGATGACGATCATTTATTATGAATGATGTTATTGCAGGTGCAACCAAGATGAGATGGATGGAATTTATCTAATATTTGAATGTTTTTTATTTTTTTGAGATGTTTTGAGGCTATTTTTTGTATTTTTGGAGACTTTCAAATGTTTTGATTTTCGATTTTCCAATGTTTTTGGGGTTTTTTGAGATTTTGACCAAGAGACTAACCTAAAGACTTATCCTAGGGGCCTCGGGGGCTGATCAACAGATTAGCCTTACCTACGTTATACACGCAGAGACCACGCAGTTCGAAAAGACGACATTGACTGATTTATAGATGATAATATACATGATGAAATGTCAGTTTATTATGATGTACACCTAAAGGACTGACCTAAGTGTCTCGGGGGATGATCAAGGATCAACCTTGCCTACATTCAAGGCTCAGAGACCCGTAGTTCGACAAGATGACATTGACCATTTTACAGATGACGATATACATGATGAAATGTCAGTTTATTATGACGGACGCCTAAAGGACTAACCTAAGTGTCTTGGGGGATGATCAAGGATCAACCTTGCCTACGTTCAAGGCTCATAGACCCGTAGTTCGACAAGAGGACATTGTTTTTGAATTTTTTGATATGTTCTGAAAGTTTTTTTTTTTTGGATTTTGTGCTTTTTCGACGTTTTTGGATTTTCTAATTTTTAGGAATTTAAGAATATACACGAATTTGATCCGATGAGAACATGCCCCCAACATGATGCAATAGACTACTCCGATAAAGGTAGGACAAACTGACCTTGAGGATGGGATGAGTAGTACTAGGAGGGATCATGATATGAAAACTGGACCAAGCTATGGTGCGGATGCAAGTGGATGAGTGATGGATGCAGATCTGAATGCAATGGATGATGGAAACGTGATAGATGGATGATGCAGAACAAGCCATAAAGATCCTAGTGGATGGAAAGTTCTTATTTACACAAGGCACTTGTTTGCCAGGTTTTCACCAAGGTATTTGTCCAAAGTGCCACCGAAGTGGTTTTCACTAGAGGACAATTTTTTCTCTTTACTATTTTTTTATCCTTTTTTTGATTTTTTTGGATTTTTTTGCTTTTTGATTTTTTTGTTGTCACCAAGGCGCCTGTTTGCCAGGTTTTCGCCGAAGTAACCATTTTTTCAGGACATTTTCTAATTTTTTTTTTGGATTTTTTGGTTTTATACTTTGAAAGATTTTAGGCATAAAACTTTTTGCGATGAGAGCTATTCATGGGCTCTTGCAGAGGTTCCCCTTCGGGTGTTGATAATTGATATGCCCCTGACTTATAACTTGCTATGATAACGAATGGTCCCAACCAATTGGGTTCAAATTTGTCTTTGCTACTTAGATTTCGTATATTCTTCTGATTCTCCTTTAATACCAGTTCTCTAATTTGGAAAGTCCTACTTCTGATTTTCTTATTATAGCTCATTTTGAGTCTATTCTGATAGACTTGCAAATGATTCAAAGCATCTATACGTCGCTCATCCATTAGCTCCAGCTCATTCAATCTTGATACTAAATACTCTTCATCTGTGATGAGGTTTTACAGTGATATCCTGAGTGATGGGATCTCGATCTCAATGGGGAGTATTGCTTATGATCCGTAAACTAGGGAGAAGGGGGTGGCACTAGTGGGTGTGCGAATATTGGTTTGGTAGGTCTAGAGGGGAGGATTAACCTGCAAATTCCAGTCACGACCTACGTCATTGACTGTTTTCTTGAGTATTTTCAGAATGGTTTTGTTTGTAGCTTCTGCTTTGCCATTGCCTTGGGGATAGTATGGGATGGAGAAGCAATGTTGGATTTTGAATTTTTTGCATAAGTCGTGAACCTCCTGATTCTTAAATGGTGTCCCATTATCTAAGATAATGACTTGTGGAACACTGTAGTGACAAATGAGATAGTTCAAGATGAACTTTGATATCTGCTTCCCAGTTATATACATCATGGGTATGGCTTCCACCCATTTAGTAAAGTACTCTATGGCGGTTATGATGAATTTGTGGCCGTTAGATGAGGTGGGTTTGATTTTTCCAATGAGATCAAGTCCCCACTGCGAAAAGGGCCATGGTGTGACGATGGGATGAAGCTCTTGAGCTAGAGCATGGATGAGGTCCCAATGTTGCTGACATTGTAGACACCTTTTGGCATAGTCATGTGCCTCTCTTTCCATTGTGGGCCAATAATACCCCATCCTCAATAGTTTCTTGGCTATGGTCATTCCACTCAAGTGTGAACCATAGATACCATTATGTACTTCAGTTAGAGCAGTTAATGCCTCCTCAGCTTTTAAGTAGTGCAGTAAGGTTCCTTCTATGTTTCTACAATATAGGGTATCTCCTAGGATGACAAATTGGGATGCCTTTTTGACAAAGGTTCATTTTAGGTTTGAGGGTAAGTCGGTAGGTATGACTCCTATTCAAAGATATGTATAAATGTTGTGGTACCAAGGATCACCGGGACCAACGATTTCACACACAAATTCTAATTCTGGTACCTCGAATGTAGGCACGAGAAGCTGCTCTATCAAGAATTCATATTTTGGAACGTTATGAGGGATGTCCAGTAAGGATCCACTTGTTGCCATGGCCTCTACTGCTCTATTGTTGGTTCTGGGAATCTGCTCAAATGTGATTTAAATGAAGGATTCTTTGAGTCTCCACCAATTTCTTATATGGAGTGAGCTTATCATCCTTGGTTTGGTATTCATCATTCACTTGATTTATTATCAATTGGGAATCTCTATATACTTTGAGAGCTATAATGTTCCATTGCACTACTATTCTGAGACCTATGGTTAAAGCCTCGTATTCTGCAATGTTATTGGTGCAGGGAAATGCTATTTTGTAGGACCTTGGTATGCAGTCCCCTTGTGGGGTGATAAAGAAGACACCGGATCCTGATCCATGCTTCGTGTATGAGCCATCAAAGTATAGTTTCCAGTGGTCAGCTATGTTGAGATTGAAAATAGATTCATCTGGAAACTCTAAAATGAGAGGATTTTCTGAATAGATTGGTGCTTTTGCAAGTTGATCTGCGATGACTTGGCCTTTGATTGCTTTTCGCTCCACATATTCAATGTCATATTCTGACAATATCATCACGCATTTGGCCATTCTTCCTATGAGAATTTATTTTGACAGTAAGTACTTGAGAGGGTCAATTTTGGCGATGAGTTTTATTTTGTGTGCCAACATGTAATGTCTGAATTTCTGTGATGCAAACACTACTGCTAGGCATGCTTTCTCGATGAATGAGTAGTTTATCTCATGCCCATCCATTGTTCTGCTGATGTAATAGATAGCCCTTTCTATTCCATTTTCATCATGGTGAGCTAGAAGAGTTCCAAGGGCTGCTATTGTTGTTGATACGTAGAGAATTAATGGTTTTCTTGGAATTGGTGGCATTAAGACCAGTGGTGTCAATAGATATTCTTTTATTTTATTGAATGCCTCTTCACACTTGGTATCCCATTTGTACGCTACTCCCTTGTAGAGTAGGTGAGAGTATGGGTTTTGTTTGTCTGCCAACTGTGCTATGAATCTTTGAATGGATTGGAGCCTGCCTTGGAGACCTCTCAATTGATTTAATGGTTTTGGTGCCTCCATTTCAAGGATTGCTTTTACCTCTGTTGGATCTACCTTGATACCTCTCATTGACACTATATATCCTAGCAACTTTCCTAATTGAATGCCAAAGACACACTTCTTTGGGTTTAATCTGACTTTGTACTCTTCCAGCCTGTCAAAAATGGCACTTAGGGTTGCTATGTGATCTTTTCTCTTTCTAGATTTGGCTAGAATGTCATCAACATAATCTTCAACTGTCTTATGGATCATGTCATGGAATATCAATGTCATGGCCCTTTGGTATGTTTCTCCTGCATTCTTTAAGCCGAATGGCATCATATTCTAGTAGTAGGTCACCCATGGACAAGTGAAAGCCGTTTTATGTTGGTCTTCTTTAGCTATCATGATTTTATTGTACCCTGAGAATCCATCCATTAGTGACAACATCTCATGTTCAGCTGTCATGTCTATGATCATGTCAATGTTTGGAAGTGGGGAATCATCTTTCAGACATGCTTTATTCAAGTCTCTGAAGTTTGTGCAGATTCTAATGCCCCCATCAAGTCTTGAGACATGTACCAAGTTTGACACCCATTCTGGATAATCTATCGGTCGGATGAATCCTGCATTTAATAGCTTTTTTAGCTCCATTTTGACTAATAAGGCGATCTGAGGGTGCATTTTTTGGAGCTTTTGTTTAACGGGATTTGCTTCTGGATATACTGCTAAGTGGTGAACCATGATTTCTGGATCAATTCCTGGCATGTCAACATAGCTCCATGTGAAGTTTATCTATCTTTCTCTTAGGAAGGCTGCTAGGATCTCTTGTTCCTCTGATAGTAATGACTCGCATAGAATGTGATGTGCGGGTTTTCCTCTATTCCTAGATTGACCGGATTGCATCTTTCTGCCAGGATTGTTGATTTTTCTTGATGAATAGCTCTGAAAGGAAGATTGAATCCCCCATCCTCGGGTGCCTCAGAGAGGTTTTCACCGTTGGATGTGTCCTTTCTTTTTACTTTTTTCTGGTCAGAGAGTGCCACAGTGTGGTTTTCACTCAAGGACTTAGATATTATTTTTATTTTTTCACTTTTGTGACTAAGGGATTCAATCATTTCCCCATAATAGGCATGCGTATCTAGCTTAATTATGAACCCTACTTTGTGATCCCCACATGGAATGTTATCCTGCAGTCCCATGAATTCCAAGAGCGCCTCATTGTTTTCGAATGTATCAAGAATTGGTTGTCCTCGTTGGTCATAGTCGATGAGTTCGGGATATACTAGGTGGATTTCATGATTTTGGTGGTCTGATTCAAAAGATAGGGTGCTAATCATGCAAAGAGTGGTATCCTCAAATAGCCTAGGTAAGTTGGTCATAGGATCCTCGTCATCACTACTACTATAGACATCGGTTATGTCAAATGTAAAGTTATCTATGACTCTACCTATAGATATTGGTAAGCATAGTTCTGCTGTGGTTGGCTAAGGAGGATTATTAACCCTTCTAACTATAGGGCTTCAGCCACGTATGGTTATACTCAGAGGGTACATCCAATGCCAAGATTTTTTATCGTTCACTTCTCTGGAATGATAGGTATTATAAGCCCATTGTCATTTTTTTCTAGTCTTTGATTTCTGTCATAACCCATTGCGAGCATCATTTGTAGACCCTTGCTTTTGTCATCCATTGGTAAATCAGCTGCTAGTCTCTCGTCTTTATATAGCATATGAGATGGATCTGCCTCAATAACTTCTTGGCCAAGATCTCCCCAACTTGTAAAGTTGGGATAGTCTTCAGGAGACATTTGAGATGTGGAGGCTTCATTTATTTGCGGACATCCCCGTGATCTAGGAGATTGTGGTAACTCTCCTACCACAAAAGCATTTTTAGGGATCGTGTAGTTTCCACAACCGTTATCTTGGATGATGACCTTAATGTCAGAGATGGTGGGAATGGCGGGAGTGGTGGGTGTCTCTGTCGCAGAAGTGGATGCGAGAGTGGCAGGATCGATGTATGGTGTAGATGGGACCTCATCATTTTTTGGTACTTGGGGGATTTTATAGTACTTTGCTTCAAGGCTTTTGCAATAGGAGAAGGGTTTGGGATCTCCATGGATGGTAACTTCTTATCCCTCATGTGTGAATTTCACACATTGATGGAAAGTTGACACTACTACCTTCATTGCATGAATCCATGGACGTCCTAGGAGGATGTTATATGGCAAGTCGAGGTCCAAGACCTGACAAGTGGTTTCCGTGATAGCAGGCCCTACTTGAATAGGGAGTTTGATTGTGCCCTAGGACACTCTTTGTTGATCATCATGTGCTCTTATTGTGATACCTTTTCCTTTGTCGATAGAATCCTCTGAGATTTTTAATTGTTTGATGAGCTTGAGAGAATAAATATTCAAGCCTGCACCTCCATCCACCAAGACCCTTTTGAATTTGCTTTTCTGTACGATGACTTCTAAGTGGAGCACATGGTTGTGAGATGGTTGAGCAGGGAAATCCTAGTAGGATAATGTGAGGAGATTTGGCGTAATGATATTTCCGACCATAGCTTGGAATTGTTTTGCATCAAGATCTGCGGGGACAGTGGATGAAGCCAATGCTTCCTCAAGGATTTTCTTATGGGCTAATGAGAATTTTAGTAATTCCATGATGGAGATTTGCACTGGTGTTCTTTTGAGCTGATCAAGGATGTTATATCCATTAGGGATAGATCTAGATGCAGGGACTTTGTTTGGCTGGGATGATCCTGCGATGGTAACTTTGTCGCCTCTCGTGGTGACTCCACAATCGACATGGGCACCTTTGATGGTGATGACTATGCAGTATTCATCTAGGGAGGCGATGACAGTTTCATACACATGATTCACGTTTGTGTGGGTTCCTTTCCCCTTATCAATGTTATTATTATTCCCTTTATTTCCATGGTTAGGCATCGGATTCGTGTATATCTTAAGGTCTTGATTTCCTGTTGGCTGGTCCACATTTATAATTCTTTGATCGATGAGATATTGAATTATGTTATTTAGCCTCATAGAAATGTTCATGGTATGCCCTTTGATTTTATGGAAGTCACAAAGTTGATTCTCATTATACCAAGGAGGTTTCACATCCGGTTCTTGGTAATTCTCATAGGTGGGCACTTTGATGAGTTTTTCATTTATCAGCTTCTTCATGATGACTTCTAGTGGTTCCCCTAGAGCGGTGTACTTTCGCTTGGGGTAACTCTTGTTCCTTTGGGGTGGTCCCCTTTGATCATTGAGATTGTTAATTGTCGGATTATTGTTTAGTTGTTGTGTTGCTTGATGATTGTGTTTGGTGTTGGATTTGGATTTGTGGTGCGGGTGTCTTTTGGCGTGGGACACTAATGACCACTTTAGCGTCGACAACACCATCATTAGTAATATTTTTGTTCCTTGCCCACATGCGAGGTTTATTGTTGTGATTGGCGGGTGGGTGATTATTTTGTTGTTTGGGATATGAAGTTGATTTCGCGGGTTGAGTCATAAGGGCTCATTCAATGCTAAGCACCTTGGAGATCAACTGGTCATATGTGGTGATCCCTTGTACCTTGAGATGGAATGCCAAGAGGCCGTCAAGGTTGGATATGATGGTGCAAACTTGTTGTTCCTCGGGCATGGTCCATTTGCTCCGATTGGCCATAGATCGCCATCGTTGTAGGAGTAAAGCAAATGATTCATTCTTACCTTGCTTTAGAGTTGAGAGTTCTTCTAGAATGACATCCATTGCGATATTGCATGCATAATTTTTAATGAATGAATCTATAATTTCTTGGAATGTTCTAATGCATGTAGGTAGGCGAAAGAACCATTCCATGGTGTGGCCATCCAAACACCTAGGGAATAGCCGCATCAGATAAGTATCGTCGTATGCAACTTCCATGCAATGAACTTGGAATTCCCTGATGTGATCTTCAAGGTTTACCATCCCTCGATATTTGTCAAACTTGGGGATTTCAAATCCCTTGGGGAATGGTTTCATCACTAGGCTCCTGTCAAATGGATAGGGACACAAGTTGCTTGGTGTTTTTGTGGTTCGCCCTGATTGAAGATCGAGCACTTGTTGCAAGAGCAACCTGATTTGTGTTGTTACATCATTTTGTAGATCAGGGGGTGGGATGAAGGTGTTTTGGGGGATTTCGATTGTGAGTTGGATGGGTGGGTTGTTTGGTGTGTTGTTTGATGGTATTTACACATTCTGTCGAGCTAGGTATGCTTGCACTTGCTGTTGTATAAACAACGCTTGTTGTTGTTCTTGTTGCTGTGCTAAGATTTCCTGTTGTTGTGCTTGCTATTGTGCTTATTGTTGTTCCAACAACACTTTTTGTTGGGCTGCCAATTGGGTTGCTTCTTGCTGCTCTTGATATTGTTGTATTGCTTGTTGATATGCCTATAGTTGCGCTGCTTGTTTTTGTGCAAGAATTTTTGCTTGTGCTTGTGCTTGGTATGCTTGATATTAGGTGTGTGCCTAAGCTTGAGCTTGTGCTTACGCTGCTTGTGCTTGGGCTTGTCCTTGTGCTGCTTGTTGTTGTAATAGAATTTGGGCTTGAGTAGCCTTTTGTGCTTGTAATGCGACTTGGGTTGCTTGAGCAGCTTGTGCAGCTTGAGCGGCTTGTTGTTGTTGTTGTTGCAATAGGGCTTGGGCTTGTGTGGCCTGTTGCGCTTGCTGTGCAATTTGGGCAGCTTGGGAATTTTGTGTTGCTTGTGCGGCTTTTTGGGCAGCTATTTGTGTGGTTTTTTTCTTTTGCACTTGTAGGAATGCCTTTTGATAAGCAGCTTCGTGAGTAGCTTGCAATGTCATGCTGTATTGGTTTGATAAATTGAAATTTGGTATTGGTTGTGAGCGGTGATGTTGTGTTGGTGGTTTGAGTGGTGAATGGTGTTGTCGTGCTGGTGGTTTGAGTGGTGAATGGTGTTGTTGATATAGTTGGTCCTTGAGAGACCATGATTTGAGATGTTAGAGGGGTGGTTGATGATGTCGCAATTGCTTGTGTAGTTGTCATTTGTTGTTGTGGTATCAATGGCAAGTTTTGAGAGTTTGGTGTGATGTTTGATTGGTTTTTGGAATGTTGGTTTGATTGATATTTGGTAAAGGTGGAATCCCCAAACCAAGGAGAGGTGTGGATAATGGTGGTAATGGTGGAAGGGGTGAAAATGTGAGGGGTGTGAGTTCTTGAGAAAATGATGTGGTGTCGAAAATGCCCCCAAGTCCGAACTTGTCACCCTCCTCTTGCAAATTTGTGAGGAGGGAAGTTTGAGGTGTTGCGTGGAAGGATGATGATGATGGATCATTAGGATTATGGAAAGTGAGAGGAACATACTTATGTAATGGATTTTGGGGTATGTTTTGTTCCAAAATGGTATTTTCCTCCAAGTCTTGATTATTAACAAGGGGGTGTGTTTGAATAGCATTAAGAAATGCATTTCCCTTATTGACATTGGATTGGGTTGGAGCAAAAGATGTCATGATTTATGGAATTTTTTGAGTGATGTTTTGGGATGGGGGTGTAGATGAGATGGGGATGGTGGATGAGTTTGGAGGTAAAGATGTCTCCACTATAGTACTCATGTCGAAATCAAAAGGTAATTTGGCCCCTTGTTTTGCTAGCTCAAGCATGTATAGTGAAGGGTTAAGCTTCATCATGATGTTGACGATTTTATGGTTTTCCAGATTTTGGAGCATTTCAGTTATTTCCTCATGTGACATTCCAAAGGTAAGATCTTCTCCTTGGGTTTCCTCTTGTGGGTTTTGTGATGATGAGATAGTCAAAGGATTGCTTGATTCGACTGGATTCATTTCGACGTTTGTTTGGCTTAGATCACTTGAAGCGGGCATTTCTTTGTCGGCTTCCATGTTCTTCTTGTATTGAGATCTAGTTTGAATTATAAAACAAGGATCAATTTTCAAGAATATGGGAGATGAATCTCTTAATTCCTTGGATTGATCTTTACTTTATGCACAAAAGAGGAAAATTTTAGAATATCTTAAGGATCAAAAGGTGATATGATGATGAGAGACATGGATGATATGGATGTTTTGATCTTTTGATAAATCTTGAGGGGAATGCTAGACTTTTAGGACTTTTGGATATTTTTTGGAGTTTGATTTTTTGATTCTTTGGATTGTCCTTGATTTGATTGATTTTGGTTTGCTTTGATTGAAAAAATAAACCCTAAGATGTTGGATGATTATCTAAGGGGTAGATTAACCCAAAGGATGATAATTTGAATATGTGTAGGGAGAAGGATGCATCTACCCACAACTATTCAAACAAGTTGGTAATTTAACCAAGCATATGAAGAAGGATGCATCTACATATACCTAGCTAAACAAGATAGTTTGATAACTTTGACTAAGTATATGCAAAAGGATGGATCTACACATACCTAGCCAAAGATGATTTGATAAAGATTTCAAGAATTTTGTCTCAAGGATTTGATGATTTTGATTTTTTCCAAAAAGCCTAGCATGAAGGATAATTTCAAGATTTCTCAAAAGGTGATGGTGAGATTATTTTTATTTTGGTGTTTGAAGGATGGATGAAAAAAAAAAAATTGATTTCTTTTGATCCTAAGATGAACCTAAAAAAGACACTTTGTTTACCTAAACCTCGGTATTGAAGAACATACAATGCTTATATAGACCTTTATAACCAAGAAGTGGTTCAATTTGAGCATATATTTCCGGATTTTGAATCAAGGACTTTCGTTTTGGGATTTGAATTCTTGAAATTGTGAGGTTTCAACACATGTGAGAGTTCATTTTGTTTATCTTTGCTTAGTGGCTTTATTTTACCACAAACACTTCTTTGATTAGTTTTCCAAACTAGATGTCCAATGTATTAATTTCTTTGAATCCCACAAAGTATGTTATGTGGAAATTTGATGAATTCAAGGCAAGGTTTACCTATTGTTTAACTTTAGTAGACAAATTGAGATGTAATCCAAGTGTTTAGAAACCTCTAAGGATAGAATCCCAACGGCAAGCAATAACACATGAATTGAGTCAATTGTATTTGTCTCCTAAAGGGTTTAAAATTTTGATGATGATGTTTAAGTGTTTGTTTCCAAGATGTTTTCGAATAAGCAAAGCATTTTGTAACCAAGAATAAGTACAACCCTATGGATATGGAAGAAACTATTTGTTGATTCCCCACTTGGACAAGTCCAGCTATGCTTATCTTTAGCGAATGGTTAGATGGTTGACCCCACTAGCTCCCCTCCATGGCTCATTAACGTCATTCGGGGCAGCCAAGCATCAACACCCATGAAACTCACATGGCATGCTTTCCATTTCTACTAAAAGACCGTAAAAGTGTGGGGCGGCTTCAGAGCGACTGTTCTTGCACCAACAAATAGATCAAGGATTTTGGAAATCCTAAAACATGGGTTTTAATTAGGAATTTCTATTCGTGGAGATTGACCCATACGGCGAGAGTCCCTTTTCAAATCCATCTCATCGGAGCCAACCATGTGATATTGGCGTTTATTCCAATACCCACATTTATATCCCGATTGGAAATACTCTTGGATTTAGAGTGTTACTGGTTGAGTCGTTCCCTTGGGTGAGTACTTTTTCCCCAAGGCAGGCCCTCTAAGATAAACAAAAGCAAGTAAAGACAATATCCATAACTCGATCAATCTTTGTTTGCAACACAAAGAGAGAGAATGTACACAATAATGCTCTACTCACAGTCACACAATGTTTTGTTCAATTCTAAACCCAAAATGAAGTGTGGAGGTGATTGCTTTATCTCAACCTAAAATCACAAAAAAAAGCCTTTTGATTTTCAAGATCGCTATAAAGCACGAGAGAAGCGCATACATCCTTTTTCAATGAAGTTAGTTTAAGTAAACCATTACGAAGACAAAGTTACACTTGTTCATTTTAGAGTCACAAAGCAATTTTAAGTTCCTTTTAAAGCACCAAAGGACAAATGAGAGTTGTTTTGTTCAATTGTTAACCAAAAAAACAAACTCTAGTAAGTTGTAGTCCTAATGTTCATTTTAAGCCTTTGAAAAAATTGAAAAGGTTCTTTTTAGAAGCCCAAACAAAATTAGTATCCTAAGCAAGAAGAGATAACAGTTTCCTAAGAGTGTTAAACAAACACTAAAGTGTTTAAAAACGCTTTGATTTTGTGAAATACCATCATCATGTTTCTCCTTCTTTTCTTTTCAATTGATCCAACCTACAAGAAAGAAAACTAGTCAAATTCTACAAAACACAAAGGTTAAAAAGCAAAAAATAGAAGATAAACTTATCATTTGACAAAAGGCATGTGCTAAAATGAAATTTCAAATTTTTACTCGCTGTCAGTGGCACAGCCCATGATTGCATCGCAATTTGATTTATCCAGCGGTGACTTAATTAGATAACTAGTTTATTTAATTAAGAGAGGAATATTGATGAATTTAATCATATAGGGGTATTTGATTAAATGGTTAGACCGAAGGATGATTCAGGATGAAACGATGTTAGTAGTTAGGATCATATGCACAATGTCAATTGGTACATTTATAGAACCAAGCGACCCTCCATTGTGCATAGATAAATAAAGTGCAAAGAGAATGTCTCTACCCAATCCATGGAAGTAGATAGATGTTTATGTCATAAAATATATCACCTGTGAAGGTCGCTAGTCGAATTTGCATTCCATGCACTTCAAGCTTTTGAATCACATGAGGCACGAGAGGAGGATGAATGTGTCGAACATGCTATACAACCTTCTTTCAATCATGGTGGCTGAGACTAAAAAAGGTAGGGACAATTCTATTTCCCACCATTGTCTGATGAAATTGTTTATTGAGAAGTCTCTACATGATGTGTCTAGAATGACCTAGGAAGAATTATAAAAATTGATCAAACTAGACCTGAGCATTTGCAACCTAGGGTTTTACCTCAACCTTGTAGGTCTAGTAGGATATTGAGCATGAATAAAGCCACTCTTGGTGCTTCAACCTCTGGCACATGCCCTAGTGTAAACCCTCCTACAACAGAAGAAACCATAGAAATTAGCCCTTTTGGGATAGAGCACTTAGATAAAAAAAGTTCCTCTCTAGAATTTGATGATGATGTTCCACTTGGCATCCTAATGAAAACTAGGGCACAAAAGAGAGAGGCTAAAATGAGAAAAGGAAAAGCTAAAAGGAAACCGACAGAAAAAGAAATGCCAAGATCTAAGAAGCGGAAGGCTAACACTGTTCATCCTACAGCCAAAGAAAAACATGAGAGCCCTCCTAGAAAGTCAAGACCATCTAGGCTAGCCTTTGGTATACCTCCACAAGAAATCCCTAAGTCTAGAGAAATATCGCAAGGTGACACAGAAGCTCCAATGGGGTAGGTGAATGTCGAGGAAGAGGATATATTTAAGATGACAACAAACATAACATTGGCTGATCTTGTTGACATTACAGAATAGGTTGAAAATCAAGGGTATGAGGAAAATTAGGATTTCCTGCAACAAGAGACCTTGTAGAAAGAGATGTTGTAGAAAAATCCAGAACAAGAGCAGGAGTCCCTACAACAATAGTAAGAATTAGGAGAACAATCAGTACCCTTGCAGCCAAAATTGACAAGACAGCATGAATCCTTGCAATTAGTACCATATGAAGAGCAAGCATCAATGCCATGAAAGATGCTGGTAGGAATACATAACCCCCCTATTTTTTCAATGCACATGGTAGCTATGCATTTATGGAAAGAGATTCTAAGAAGGAAGAAGAATAGAAGGAGGAAAAATGAAGGTTGAAGAAGGAAATTCAAAAGAAAGATGAGGAGATTGAAGACAAGGATGCATAAATTACCACCTTAATGAAGAAGGTGGATGAAATGGAAACTTTGGTTCCATAGATTTTGGAGTGCAAGACCCCTCCAAGGGTCCATGCTCTACATTTGAAGGAGAAATATCTTTCTTTTGGGCTGGCAATGATTGTATTAGGTTTGAACCCTTCCATTGAGACCCCTACTGAATTTTTCAATGCTTATCGGATTGCTTCCCCTGAAATAAAGAATTTGTTGTGTGAGTTTTATTTGCATAATTATGTTGTGACTCAAGACTATGATTGGAATCCACTATTGTATGTTGGGGATGTCCAATTAAGAGAATTTATGTCCTAGGTGCAAAATGAGAATAGTTGGGGACAACAATATGGGGCTTATAAGCAAATGGAATCCAACATCCCTCTATCCATCAGGGCTGAATCAAGGAATCCAAGGAACATTTTCAGGGAATGACACATAATTCTTTTCAGACCTAGCTATGGTAATAGGATCGTGCCTTGGATAGAAGCAATCTATAGTGAATATGAGGCAAAGGAAAAAGAAAAATAGGAAACCGTGAAGAGATACCTCTCACAAATATGGAACAACCTAATTGATGAGCTAAAGCAAGCTGAGCCTCATTCCATCTAGAACTATGTTGCAGCTCTTAAAAGAATTGACATATATATTCACATTGGAAGGACAAAATGGCGATTATAGCTTCCCCTGACTTTTTAGCCACCCATCTTAATGTTGCTCGTACCAAACTTCAGGTTTTACCACCATGATATTGCTATAGAGAGATAGAGATGGAGCAGATTGGACAGATTGGAAGGATTCTATTAGGACCCTAATTCACGCATAGCAAATACTGATGTGGGATAGTTTTTAGTTGCAAATTTCAGAGCATTGACTAAGTAGAAGAACAACCCTTCCCCTGTTGGAGGACCAAAAAAAACTTAGGTTGGGGGGAGTGATGAGTGTAGTTTATGGTCTAATTTTAGGTAGAATTTATGATTTAGTTGTTGAAGTTATCATGGACTTTGATGTTAAGTATTGATACTTTTATGATATTTCCTCAAACTATAGACATTGGGCCTAATCCTATTTTTTCAAATCTTTAATGATATTAGCATGTTATATGGACTATCTATATTAATCTTGCATGTGGTTAATGAATGTTCTTTAAGGTGGTTACAGATATGCAATTATTATGCGTACTAACATTGCCATGCAGATATAATTTGAGGATACTAAATTGAGAAAGACACCACCAGGTAGGCATGCAACATAATGTCTAGCTAGAGAATCGTTCAAGGTTCAAAGGAGGTTGATGGAAGGAGATTCCCCATGGAAATCGAATGTAACTGCTTTGTAGTGGTCTCTATTGCTGTTGAGAAAATATAGGCATTACTGTTGTGCTAAATCTGCAAGCATGTTTGACCATATTCCATGCGCGCGTAACTTCCTCTCCACTTTCTCTGCTTTCCCTAAATGGCATCCTCCTAGTTCATGGAGTTGACCACCTTACTTAGTTGGTAGTATAAATAAGGATCAGATACCCATTCTCAATAGGTTGTGTGATTTGATATTGTACTTGCATTCTTAGGTTTTACAATTATGATACTCTTTTGTACTTATGAATTCTAGTGAATAAAATGAAGTTCTAAGTTTGATCATCTAAGCTCTCATTAGTTTTAGAGGATACTTATCCAAGGGGGCCCACTTGGTGAGTATTCCATCCTTTAGTTTAGTATTAGTTTAGTATTACTTTATGTTTAGTAATTAGTTAAGAATCTCGCACCGATTGTCCCTGCAGCCACTAGAATTCTATTCTATGACTATTCCTGTAGCCAAAGTAGACAGAGTAGTGTCCTGTTTGTTTGTTCAAATTTTCATTTCTGTCATGCATTTTAGCTTAGTGTAGTTGTTGGTTGATGTTCAATATTTTTGTTATTCCTTTCCAAGCAATTTACTTTCATCATTGTGTCTTTCTTAGTTGTAGAATGAAAATGGCTACTTTGGGTTCTTAGTGCACATATTGTGCTAACCCATTTCAAGTTCATGTCCCTGGGTTGAAAATTTAAATGCACCTTCACAATGATTGAAATAACTATTTAGGTTAGATTTCCAATCTCTAAATCACGGTTGTAAATTCCTAGTTGTTAAATCATTGTAGGAGGCTGACAAGAACAATGGAAGGTGATAAAGTTAAAAGATTATCCATGTAAGCACAAAGTTCCATGCGGCCTATGGGAGGCTAGTACATATAGTTCCCAACTTCTATATTAGAGTGGAGGGCTTTGATGGACACCCATTCATGCTACCCGGGTATCCTACATATAAAATTGTTTTATTGGAATTAGTGAGACAGTTACAACCATCTTAGGCTCTTTATAGCCATGCTCGCAAAAAGGTTGCTTTTAAATTGCCCATTACAATAGGAAATTATAAGTGTAGTGCAATTAGAGTAGCTGATTTGTGTGAAGAAGAACTGAGGACCTACCATTTTGAAGAATTCCCACTCCAGAGAGTGTATTATGATATTGAAGGAAATATTGCTAAAAATATAGCTGGTTTTCATGCTCATGTGCCTCATTTAGAAGATTATTGGCTTAACTATGAAGACGAGCACATGGTAAGAAGAAGAAAATATGAAAGAATGAATTTAAGATTTTCTCAGATGCTCAAGATTTATGACATCCCAAACCAATTGGAAGAAGATGATGATCAAGTGTTGAATCAATTTTACAATGATGACAGGGTATACGATGAACCCATTCCAGACCCAGGGGTTGATGATGAAGATATGACATCAATTGATGAGTTCACTAGACCAATCTTAAGGTATACTCAACACTAGATTGATGATTTTTGCAAAGGTTTGAGAGAAAGAGTAATCAAACCTATCTTATTAGAAGATAAAAGAAGGAAAAAAAGAGATGAATCTGCTTTTGAAAGTGGAGAGCCTACCAAGAAGAAAAGAAAGAATAGTAAGGTGACTCTAGGTATTAGAATTGAAGAAAGAACCCTAGAAATTACAAGACAAGAAATTCCCATAAAACCATCTGATAAATAGAAAGATGTAGAGATAGGTAAAGATAAATCAAAAGTGAGACCTAAAGGTGCATCTTCCTCTACAACTAAACCAAGAACAAGAGTAATTATTGATGAAGGAACAAGAGCAACAAAGAATTTTGGTGCACAAACCAGGTTTGCATCTCAAAGGACTGCAACACAATTTACCTCCTCCCCTTCTGTTAATATGGCTAGTATGAAACAAGCACTGGGAGGTACTCCTATAGCTTTAGAGGAAATTTATGAAGAAGATGAAGCTAGAATTAAAGAAGAGGTGGACAAATATGGTGCTATGTGGGAGAAAGTGAAAGAAAAGAAGTCTAAATACAAACCCATGGTACACCCAATGATAGAAGAAATTCAGGATACAAGCTCTAACCCCATAAATGTTGAAGAAGAAGAGTTTATTCAAGGAACATTCACCTCAAAGGAAAGAAACCCTAGCATACTTGAAATGGAAATAGGGGAGACTGCAGAGCAGGATCCTATGGATGAAAGAATTATTGAAGATACTCTTGATTCCCAACCTTCACTTGGGAATATGCAAAATGTTAATGAACACTCATATGTCTTTGAAGAATCAAAGAAAGGCCATGCTGAAACTGAAATTTCAAGAGAAGAAGCTACACAGTTTGAAGGAGATAGAATTGAAAATAGAGAGAATCCCAGTGTAGCAGTGAATGAAGAAGATAATGTTCATAGAGATGAAATGGAAAATATAGATAGATAGGAAAATATAAGTCTCAAAACAGAGGAGGCGATGCCAAATCTTGCCAATCCTGAATCTATGCCAAATATCACTAAAGAAATCCCTATTTCAGAAAATGTGGCAAGTCAAAGAGAAGAAGTTCCTAAAACAAGTGGTAAATAGGAACAAAGGAATGTTATAGAGGTACAACAAGATGATGATACACTCGTTTGGTTAATCAGGGAATTATCTTCTTCGATAGAATCGATGTCTCAACTGAATCAATGTATACATTAGGTCTCAATACATCATTGAGTCTCAAAACATTATTCAATCATATACTGGGGCATATCAATCAATTAGAGAAGTCAAACCACATCGCCCAATCAAATTTGAATCCGCCTACACCAGATGCGGAAATCCTCCTTTGATCAACACATCGTAAATCAACAATATCATCAATCAATCCAACTTCACCTATCATGAGGTTCATCAATCAATGCACCTCTCCTATCATGAGGTTCATCAATCAATTCAACCTCACCTATCATGAGGTTCATCAATCAATCCAACCTCGCCTATCATGAGGTTCATCAATCAATTCAACCTCGCCTATCATGAGGTTCATCAATCAATTCAACCTCGCCTATCATGAGGTTCATCAATCAAACTATCATTGATCTTTGCCTATCATGAGGTCAATCATCAATCTATATTTGCTCCTCACCTATCATGGGGGAATCATCAACATCCTATCATTGAGCATCACCTATCATCGATTCTCACATATCATAAGGTCAATCATCAACTATCACATCAACATCATCAAATCAATTGGCTGAACACGATCATCAAACATCAAACACAAGAAGGCAACATAAGACATCAATTAATCAATTTGGAGGGCTCAATCTTCTTTTTTGGGAGATAAATCATTTCTGATGCACAAAATTTGCAAATCATCAGAAAATCATCAAAATTTCAAAAAAATTCCAAAAATCTTAACAATTCCAAAATTCATCGATTTATAGATCCTGAGGGGGCATATATCTAGCAATACCTGAAAAATCAATGTCTAGGGCATCGTCTGGGGCATCAGAAACTTTTCTAAGCATCAGTATCAAATTTTTCTTTGAAGCAACATGTAAACACATTACTTCAAAGAGGGGCAAAATGTATACACCTAAAAATAGTCATCACCTTTAATTAATTAAATACTAGCTATTTGATTAACATTCCAACTACGTATAAATAAATTATCAATTTATTTATATTGTTCACCCTTCTCTAAGTCTCTAAATCTAAAACATATTCTTCTAAATTAATTAAATAAACAAGGTTCCCTAAACATGTTTTATTTAATTAATCTTCACTAAATCCAATTAGGAATTAAAGCACATTTCTACAACTTTTTGTGCCACCTCACCAAGGTCACATGAAAATAAATAACTCTAATTTTTAATTAGAATTATCTTCAACTCATTTTAAAAAGCACATGGCTCATTTCTCCCACACTTCCACCAATTTTGGAGCACATGACTTATTCCTCCCACACTTCCACCAATTTTGGAAGCACATGGTCTTCTCTTCTCACACTTGAATCTTCCATCCAAATGACATGTTGCCCATTGGTCAAGAGATTCTTCCATCAAAATGGCATGTTTTCTTTGGTCAAGGGGACAACATCTTGATTCTCTTCATCTTCACCATCCATTTTTCTTATTCGAATCTAGACTGTTGATTATTGCCACCTCACTATATGCTTGGAAAAGGCTATAAATACAACCCTTAGGCCTTGTATTTTGTATCCACATTTGAAGTAGAGTTATCATGTAGGTTTATCGTTGGAGCTTGGGAGCATTTTGGAGTCTTATAATAGCATCTAACTTCATCTTTTACTTTTCATTTACATCTTAACTTTAAATCTTGCTTCATAGTTGCATTTTACATCCCTTCTAGCATCATAGTTGCATTTTAGATTAGTTCATTTTTAGTTTGCATTTGAGCATATGGAGTATCATCTTAGTCATTTTTAGTTTGCATTTGAGCATATGTAGAATCATATATAGATCATTCTAGTTCAATACCATAGCGTCCACCTCCACTTGTTTATTTATCATAAAAATCATCCTTCACTCATCATTGTTTGCATATAGTTTCATGTAGGCATTTAGTTGGCTTGCATGGTGTTTCTTAAGTGTCATTCTAATAGCCTCTGTGTACATAGAAATCTGAGGGCCAAAAGGTTAAAATAATCATTAAGAATAAAGGACAATGAGACGTTCTTGAAAGATTTAGTTTGTTGCAATTTAGAATAGTTTATTTTGCTTTGAATCTTTAATGTAAATCGTTTCATTAAGGTTTGTGTTGATACTAACATTACATATTTCACACACAGTTATTTTTTCCTCTTTTTTGAACCATTTCAGCGTAAATCTTTGTATGCACGTAGACATTAATTGATATCAGAGCTTTATAGATAGCTACCTATCTTAGTATCTTTTGTAGCTAGTTTTGTAAGTTTAGTCGAACAAGACTATATGTTGTGCCATTTAAGGGTGAATACAGAACCTGCTCGATGTCCATAAACAAAACCCTCTCTTTAAAAGCTTGCACCGTTTTATATGTAGTTGTGAAGCAATCTGGTGAAGTATAAAGCGGTTTGCTCTGTTTTAATTAATTCTTTGGGGCATCCATGGAGAATAACGGGGAGAAAATTTTATTTTTTAGTATTTTTTATACTTTGTTTTAGAATAGATGTTTAATATTTGAAAATGTTTCAAAAATTTAAATGAATGGAAGGAATTTTGTTGAAAATCTTTTATTTTCCATGAAGTTGTTGAATGCGTAATGCTAAATCTACTTAAGTGATAGGAAAGAATTTGTGATGTTCATGAAATATTATGTTGAATCTTTTGATTTCATGATGTTATTCGATGAATGAAGTGAATTTTTATGTGAAATGTTTATGATTCTTAGCAAAGCTAGAAATAACCACAGTCCCTTTGAGATTAATAGCAATATCACATCATTACCTGAGAGTGACGCTAGTGCAACCATGACCTAGTTATTGGAGACTTGGGATTGAACGAAAGCCAATCTTTGTCCTATAATGTAGAATTTCCCCTTAGGTTGTCTTTGTTCCATATTTTTCAAGAAGGATAGGCTCTTCGCAGTCTTGTCTATGGAGATTTTATTTGACCTATTTTCTGTGAGTGAAATCATCGTCAATAGGAACTAGCGCTAGAGGGAGGGTTTATTGTTGTTATTTTTGGTTTTGTTAGGGTTTAAACAGGATTTCTGTAGAAGCACTAGATCTTGGTCTAGTGATCCTCGGGTGACCTTAGTCGAGCTTAGTGGTCGAACATCGTCTAGACCTCAATTTTGGAATTTTAAGTGCAAATCCAAAGATTCCAAATGTTGTTACACCATCACCTCCTATAGTGATGGAATTCTTTAATGTGGAGTCACCGATTCAATTTCTGTATACAACGATTTACCAAAAAATCCTAACAAGTTGTGTCCTAAGTATTATTTTTACAAAGATGCTAAAGAACATATCAGTATATTCAAGGATACATGCTTTCAAGCAAGAATACAACATGAAGATGTTGTATGTAGGTTGTTCCCATATACTGAGTGATGAACTCTACCAGTGGTATATCAACTTGCCTCATAATTCTATTAGATCATGGCAAGACATTGAAACTCAATTTTTAGCCAGGTTTAGAACACTGGCTGATCCTACTTTGTTATATCATCAATTCACTCAAATCAAGAGGTTCGAAGGTGAACCTATAACTGCTTTTAATGAAATATTTCAAAAGGCTTATTATAGGTTACAAGCACCTTATGTAGTTGATAATTTTTCTGCTATCACAATTTATTATACAATAGTAGATCCTTTGACTACTATGTTTGTGAAGCAAAGAGAAAATCCACCCACTACTTTACTAGAAGCCTTTGCTAAAGCAGTAAGTGTAAATTTAGAAATGAAACATCTTGGAAATGGATTGTTCGCGAATGGTGGAAATAGATTGAATATTTACCCTACCCCGAATGTAAATGGAGTCCCTATAGGTCATCTTATGGCCCCTAAGGTTTATCCTATAGTGGTTCAGAATGGGACATTTTCTCAATATAATTTCTTTCAACCAGGAAATAGTCAAGCTTTAGTCCCTCACCCTGGTTCAGCTATTACAGAACTACATCATAATGGAAATTATTTTTTCTCACAAACTCAAGAAAATCAAAATGTCAAAATCTCTGAGGAAAAGGAAGACATGAAATAAGTTACAACTAAACTAAAAAAATTAACCACAAAGGTTACACAATTAAGGAATCAAAATTTCTATTCTCAAAATAATAATTAGAATTCACAAAATCAAATGTATAATGCTCCCAGGCCACCTAGACCTTGGAATACACAACCTAATAATGAAGGAGTATAACAACCTTTAGATAATCTTGATTCAACTGATGAAAAGTATACATAAAAGTGAACTTAGTTGACCTTACAATGAACAATTGGTGTAGAATTCATAATACAAATGCTCATGCTGAAGTAGATTGTTCACAATTTAAAATTGTTTCAGACATTTTCCTTGCTACTACTCATTATAATGAGCATTGTGATTCTCATCCTACTAAAGGAAATGAATTAGTTCTGGTAGGATATTACTCTACTCTAGTCCTAGAAAGTTATGAACACTTCAAATTACCTATTGTTATCACAAGTCATGCTCATGAATATGATGTTGATAATTCGACTATGACTTTGGAACATATACTTTTCCTTATCAGGATGAAAATGAGCCTCAAGAAGAAATGGATGAAATGCATGCCTTCCAACAGTATCAAAAGGGAACATAATTACAACACAAGGAACAACATTAACAGTGGAGGTAGATTCAATGGGCCTTTAACAACATCCATCCTGCCTAATAACTTCAAAACTCCGCTTGATGAAAAATCAAGTAATAATCCTAGGTTACCCAAAGTGACCTCTCATTACAATTCATCAAATATTTCAAAAGGTGAAAAGATAGACTCCGCTAATCAAAACAATTTGACTAATTATTTAATGGAAGAAATTAAGAAGGTAAAGATTAGCCTTTCTCTATTAGAATTGCTTAAGACACCTATGATCAAGAAAGATTTCTAAACACTTTAGAAGATTTTCCTAATCAAAAAAAATTCAAGGACATTCAAGTGAAAGATAGTCAGGCTAAAGCAAAAGATAAGAACATCGTTCCCATAGAGGATGCACAAGTAGCCTTTTACAAAGGAAAATTAGAGTCCCCACCATTTTTGCTCACTTTGAGAATATTCAGTAAGAATCTTCATAATTGCTTAGTAGACTCTGGAGCATCTACTAATGTGATGCCATTATCCATATGTCAGACATTAGGGTTAACCCCTACAAATTCTTTAAAGACAGTCACTCAACTTGACAAGACAGAGGTAAACGTAGTAGGAGAGTTGACTAATATTCACATGCAATTGGCTTCTGATCCCAAAATCCAATATTCTATTGGCATTCAAGTCATGGAGATACTTGATACTTATGGTATGCTTCTAAGGAGAGACTGGTATAAAACATTGAATGGATACATGGCTACCAATTTCTCACACATGTGGTTACCATGGAAAGGAGTTCCTAATCAAATTTAGATTGAAAGAGAACCACACATGAAATACATGATCACATATTATAATCAGAAAAATGAAGTTCTATATATCGATGTAGAACCAGGTGTTTACAAAATACGAAGTTCAAGAGTTAAAATTGAGGAAGTTTTCACTTGTGATGCTAAGAAATCTAATGAATTGACTCCTAGAATAGATGGTTTAATTGAATCAAATTGTGATTCTTCTGAAGAAGAGAATAGTCCTTATGATAAATTTCAGAATAATATTATTGCAAAAGCTCAAGAAAGAAGTAAAAGTAAAATTTCACTAAATTTTTTGTTGTTGTGGGATTGGTGTAGGTTGCATAATGCTACACATTTAGAAAACAACTATATGATGTGTCTGGAGATAATCCATAGAATTGAGAATCAACACTATCCAAAGCCTGATAACATCAAAAGAATTAAACCAGAAACATGTAGAAACGAAGATCAAAATATACAAACTAAAAATATTTACACAATGATATCAAAAAATGGTCAAATATTGGCTATAGATGATCAAGCATGCATTCTTAAATTTGATAGATCAAAATTAAAACAAGGAATTGGAATTGGAGTTGAACTTATCAACCCACAAGGTAAGTCTTTTTTTGTCGTATATCGATTGCAATTTCAATGTACTAACAATGTGGCAGAATACGAAGCCCTTATACATGGCTTGATCTTGGAAATAAAGAAGAAAGTTAGAATCCTTAAAGTGTTCGATGATTCAAAATTGGTAGTTAAACGAGTCAGAAAGAAATATATTTGCCACAACAAAAGATTATCCAATTATCGACACAGAGTATGGGATTTAATTGAAGAATTGATGCATTCAATATTACACATATCCCTAGAAGATTCTATCAAAGAGTCGATGCTCTAGCTACTGTTGCCAGTACTTTAGAACCTTTAAAGACCACATATCTAAAAAGTTTCACAGTTGAATTGGTACAATTACCTTTGGTTCCTGATAATGTCACTAATTTGCAAGTATTCAAAGATGACCGACACATATTGGAATTCATCACTATTTTTTGTATTTTTGAAGCACAAATAATTGAAGAGATAGATCACCCTGATGGTGAAGTTCAGGATGAAGAATTGACTCAAGCCAGAGATAACACTCTGAAAGGAATGATTGAGTTAGAACAATTGTTCAATATTGACCAGATAGTTAGATAGAAGGATTCTATCTGAGTTATACAATTTTCATACTAAAGAAGATCCTAAGAACATACTCATAGGGAAGGTTTGTACTGAGGAAGAAAAGAGAAATATTGCGCAGGAACTTAAAGATTACTAGAAAGTCATAGCATGGACATATAAAGACTTGAAGACTTATGACACTTCCATCATTACGCATACTATACCATTGAAGCCTAATGCAAAATTTTTTTGACATAAACAACATCCAGTAAATGCACTCTTAGAGCCTTTAATTCAAAAGGAAGTTCAAAAATTGTTATCAGCCAAGATTCCCCATAAGGAAGAAGAATGGAGATATACAACTGTGTGTAGATTTTTAGAATCTCAACAAGGCATTTGAAAAAGAAAATTATCCATTACCCTCACTTGAAAAAGTGTTACAAATAGTTAATGGTTTGCAAATGATGTCCTTTTTGGATGGATTTTCTGGATATAACCAAGTAATGGTAGTGAGGGAAGATAGGATGAAAACAACTTTCACCATGAAGTGGGGAAGATTTTTTTAGAGAAGGATGTCATTTGGATTGATAAATGTTGTAGCTACATTCTAGAGAGCCATGGACTATGCTTTTTGAGAATTGATAGGAAAATGTATCATTATTTACATGGACAACCTCACAGTATTTTCTAAAGATAGAAGATATCATGTTCGAGATCTTAGAGCAATACTACAGAAGTGTGAAACTTATGGAGTTTCATTAAATCCTAAAAAATGTACTTTCAGGGTGACTGAAGGAAAGTTACTGGGACATATCATTTCTAAACACGATATTTCAATCAACCCAGATAGAGTGAATGTGTTACTCAAGTTACAGCCCCTGGGAAGTAGAAAAGAATTGAAGTCATATTTTGGTAAGATTAATTTTGTTCAAAAATTTATTACAGGATTCGCCAGAATAGTGAAGCCACTCAGTGATATGTTAAAGAAAGATGCCAAAATAGAGTGGATGAATGAAGCTAAAATCACCTTCGAGACTATAAAGACTGCTATCACAGAAGCACTGGTATTGGTAAGCCCATACTATGTTAAACCTTTTTATATTTACTCATTTGCTTTTGGTCACACTTGTGCAGCAGTATTAATACAAAAAGGAGAAAATAAAGAAGAAAAACCAATTGCTTTTATGAGTGCTTTGTTCAAGGAAGTAGAGTTTAGATACAAAAATATTGAGAAAAAAACCTTTGCTTTGGTCAAAGCTATACGTAATTTTAGACATTACATCCTTAGAAGTATATTCAAAGCTATTGTTCTAGATCCAGCTGTCAAAATGTTGTTAACATAGAGTGAACTCAAAGAAAAGAGAGCTAAATGGGTCACCATTTTACAATAATATGATTTAGACATCATACCCATGAGGTTGGTCCAAGGAAAAGCTTTGGTTAAATCTATTACAAAAATCCACAAATATCAAGCCAACAATACACATTGGATGAAAAGGATCAAGAAGATTGGTATTCAAACATTTGGCATTATTTGGTCAATCATACTTGCCTCGATCATATGCAAAGGAATCAAAGAAGAGCCCTCAAGATAAAACCACAAAGTTACATGATTAAGGGAGGATCTCTATTCAAAAGAAATTGTGAAGGAATTTATTTAAGATGTTTAAATAGAACAGAAGTTGATAAAGTGTTGTAAGAACTACATGATAAATTTGGAACAGCTCATGGAGCACCTCTAGCTACTACACACCTCATTTTGAGAGTGGGCTACTACTGGCCCATGATTTTTAAAGATACTTATGAGCATATCAAACATTGTTATACATGTCAAACAACATCAAATAAAGGAAGATTCAATGCTCAACTGTTATAGCTGGTGATGGAGATGCATCCCTTTTCACAATGAGAATTAGACTTTATTGGAACCATCAATCCTCCATCTTCCGATGGTCACAGATTTATATTGACTACTACAGACTATTGTACCAAATGGACAGAGGCATTCCCTAGCAAGCAATGCACTACAGATGTGGTCATCAAATTCTTGGAAGAAAACATTATCACCAGGTTTGGAATGTAGTATGCATTGGTATGTGATAATGGTCCGGCTTTTGCTTCATTGACATTCTCTAATTAGGCATTTTAATATGGCATAACATTAAAATTCTCATCTAATTATTATCCACAAGGAAACAAATTAGTTGAATCATCAAATAAAAATTTGTTGGATATAATTAGAAAATTGATTGAAAAGAACCCTAGGGAATGGCATTCCTTGTTAAAATTCACCCTTTGGGTAGATCGTACTAGGATGAAAGCTATATTAGGAAATTCTCCTTATCATTTAGTCTATGGGGTAGATCCTATACTACCAATAAACTTAAAAATCCCTACCTGGTAGTTTGTACAAGAATATATTGGATTAGATGATCAAACAGAAGCCAGATTGTTGCAAATTGATGCACTTAGATGAGAAATGTACACAATCTATAGATCATTTTTCTAAACATCAATCTATAGTGAAAACATGGTTTGATAAGCGAACTAGATTAAAGACTTTCAAAATATCTAATTTGGTCCTGTATTGGAACAAAGCTCATGAATGTAAAGATGAACATGGTAAGTTTGACAAATTATGGATAGGCCCATACCAAATTTCTAAAATCTTGGGTGATAGTACTTATAGATTGAAGTCTTTTACTGGTGAAGATATCCCATTTCCTATGAATGGGTAGTTCCTAAAGCATTATTTCCAATCATAAGTAAATAGTTTTTTGTAAATAGTTTTTGTAAATAGTTTCTTTTTCGTAGATGGTTTTGCTTGTGTTTTTATTTTTATTTTTTTTGGGTGTTGCATCATTTGGATTTACATTAATTGGCAACCTTTGAAGGTCTACAAGTCAATAGAACATAAACTCTAGAACTTTAATCTATATTTTGAGCGAAAATAGTTTTCCATTTATAAATTGTTCAAGAATTATTCAATTTTATATAGTTTGATTAACATGAATCATTCAGTTGATGTTGAGCTACAAATGAATACATTTAAATTCATTCTACTGAAATTTGGGATAACAATTGTTTGCATTAATTGAAAAATCAAAAGACTACCTTTGCTACCATTGTAATTCACAACCTAATAGCAGGCTTCATTGTTTGCAAGTTGATAAAAGAGTTATCATTGCAATATCAAAAGTGAAAAAATTAGCTATCATTGCCATATCTAAAAATAAATAAAAGATATCAACTCATTAGGCCATCCAAATAACTCTACCAGGGCTATGGATGCTTGACTGGTAGTAGAGCTATGTTTGGGGGAATTACAGAGATAACCTTGTCAAGGCTATGGACTCTTGACTAGCAACAAGGCTCTATCCCTGGTTGGCTTAAAAGGAATTATCATATTATGTAGATTAATGCAAACAACTATTATTTCTAAGTTTACTATCGAAAAAATGATCAATTGCACACACATGAGCTCAGTAATAATTAATTTTGCATGCTAACTGAAGAAAAATTTGAATGTGGAATAAGGATCCTATGATTTATAATTAGAATACTAAAGAAAGTTGGAACATTGATGTTAGATCTAGAATTGAATTTCTATTATTTTTGTTTAGTTTTGTTGGTTGCTAGTTGTTGTGTGGACTCTCAACATGCCCCATTTTTCTCCTTGGAAAAATGTGGACCCCCCTTTTTTTCCTTTTCCTTGCTCTTTTTGTTTTTGCTCGCTTCAACATTGTTTTGATGCTCGGTCAGTTGCTAATTTCCTCTCTCATTTTCACTTGGCCTCTTTGTTGTCATATCCTTTTGTTTCTAGTTTTGGTGTTTCGGTATGCTCTTAATGTTTAGCATGTTACCAGAAATTGGAATCCCAAAGTCTTGCGTTTGGGTCAAAAGAATTTGTATCTTCATAAGATTCTAGCTCCACTCGATATTTCATTGATCAATTTTTTTAATCCCTATAATTTCCTTTTTTACCAGAGTCTGGTATTTTATTGTTTTTTTCCTTGAAAGTCGAGAGCCGGGGAGTCTATTTTGAAATTTTGTCAAATTTATCTTTTAGACTTGGTTTTTGGTCTTTCCCTTCATTTTGGTCTTCTCTTTCCTTAGAAGGTATTTCCCAAATCCCGGTGTTGTTTTCTCCTTTCAAAAGCAATATCAGAAATCTTTAATCTCGATCATCACCAATCAATCACATATCTTTTAATGAAATATACCTTGTAAAGAATTAGCGTGATATCTAATTGCCATGTATAATCACCACATCATCTTTCTTCTCAAATAGCGAGCCTGTGCAGAAATCTAGGTCTTCGTGATTTGGACCATAATCCGTAATGATTGCATATTTATTCTAGGAATTAATATGAAATAACAAGTAATTAATGAAGGTGGCGAACTACCTATGTACTTGGAACCACCTCAAGCATGCAATTACTTTTACAACACTCCACTTTGCATCATATTGCAAATTTTCTAAGGACATTAAATTAACGAAATGACATTGGTGTGCAAAGAGAGGTAAATTTTGAGAAACTAAGATGTAGCTTATACTAAGGGTTTTGAAGTTACATTATAAAGAATCACCATTATTAATGAGAACCAGGTATGTTTTGAATAATTGATATTTTGTTAAGTGTTTCTCAGGCTCAAAAAATCTTGATAATGGTATTTCCCATTTAGAAATTGAAATGTTGATTATGCTCTGAGTTGTTAAATTTAATCGAAAATAAATTGAAAATTTTATGAAACATAAGTTTTGGTTAAATCTAACCCTAACTCACACACAAGACACATATTCTTAAAATTACAGAGCACATTATATATAAAATGAGTGCTTCTAACGCAAGGGTAGAAGATGAATTTAAGTATTGCAATTCACAAGTTGTACCCATTAACGTAGTGGTTACATACACTCATATGGGATGGTCTTCCAACATTGAAATCTGTTCACGACTATTACAAGAGAATTCTTTTGTGTACCAAGAGTGCTATGGCAAATGGGTTACTTCCTGCAAGAGGGTTTCCGCCAGCAATGGAAGCTCCTGAATTAGTTATGCAATGTATAAATAGTTACAACCCAACCATGGGGATTGTTGAGAAAGAAGGGAGAATTAATGCAGACCTGTCACAAAAAGGAATAATATACACATTTGGTCTCCCCATTTACACAGATGTTCAATGCCAACCTAAAGGCCAAGACCAGGACATATCAAAGCACTGAAGAGCGTAATAGAGAAATTATGAGCACGCAATGGTGCCAACAACCAATTACATAACAAACCAAGGTAATTCAAAGGTCTATGTTTAAACAAGAAATGAAAGACATTATAACTTTGTTGAGCAGAGTCATTGGTTTAAGAGATGCAAGAAAATTTGAACCCTAGATATTCGTGATAATATCATGCATGATAGAGGGTCCTATGGAATTGCATTGGGGAAAATTAATAAGTTATAGACTACATGACCAAATTACTACATTCCCCAAAACTAGATGCTTCTATGTGTCATCATATGTTATTTACTCTTGTGCTATGAGAGCCATTAAACAAGGGTTGAAATAGATTGGCACTTTGGGTACAAAGGTTGGCAATAGTTTGATATATGTACATCTACCCTAGATCATCATCCACGGGTATAAAGATGATGTTGTTGTGGTTGTGTTTCAAAAAAATTTGTTCGATCAAGTTTATCCTTGTGATTCAGGCAAGGCATTAAAACATCTATGAATTAAAAGCAATAAAATAAATTAAAACTATGAGTATCAACCTTGGTCTATAGGGAAAATTACCATGATGTATGAAAATAATCAAATAGGTGGTGGTCCACACCAAATAAACTTTCCCAATGATA
Source organism: Sequoia sempervirens (assembly GCA_007258455.2). Classification (NCBI taxonomy): domain Eukaryota; kingdom Viridiplantae; phylum Streptophyta; class Pinopsida; order Cupressales; family Cupressaceae; genus Sequoia; species Sequoia sempervirens. Next base: position 43,962,728 of record VDFB02168118.1, read on the forward strand.
ATGAGAAATTTAATATCAATAGAAAGAAATAACTCAAGAAAATGAGAACACTATTACCACAAAATAGAGATATGATTTAGGAGTTGTAAAATATGCAAGCTATGTAGTTCACAAAGAACTTCAATCTACCATGAAAAGAAAGATAATTCTTTAAAAATAGAGTTCTTCAACCTTCAATGTAAATTTAAGTAGAGTTTCTCCATGAAAAACAAGAGTGAGAGCCAAGAGAGTGAAAATATAATTTTGTAAAGAAGGAATGTGAGTTTTTTTCAGTTGGATATGTGAGAATAGAGTATTACTTCACCAAGTTGATGTTACAATAGGTGTCAGTAATAAATTGAGTGGGAAACCAACATTTTAAACTCAAAAACTTTTGGGATTCTAGTACATCACATAGGTGTCTATGTGTCACCCTCATGTCCTAAGTAAATTCTACTAAATTTGACACGTGATCTTAGAATACAGACAAGAATGATATTACAGCCCAAAACTTGGGAAAACCCTTGTGTAGGGGAAATTCTAAAGAAAATGCTAAAGTAGGTTGAAAACACAACATGAAATTGTGAGGGTACACAATTTTCTATGTTACATTTTGCATCCCTTTATTGGGCTAATGACACTAGGTAATAAGCTATGCTTAAGTATAGGAATGGAATAGTAAAAGTAAAAATTAGAAAAATGATACATAAAAATATACTATAGAGGATGCAAAAATTCTCCAGGTGAAAGAATGATGGTCCTAGAATAGGAACCTATAAAACCACAACATTGGGTACCACAATCCTTCAAAATCACAATGTTAAGAAAAACAGTCCTATAAGATCAAAATATATTAGTTAAAAAATTAAAGCAGTAAATAAAAGAATTCTAAAACAACAAGAATAATGATATGAAATAAAATTGACCAAAAATAATTAAGGGTGAATATTCCCTCCTCATTTTTTCCAACCAATAGGAGGAAAAAATAGGAAGGTTAATTAATCTCTATGAGATTTAGAGAAAATTTATGGAGATTATCCCCAAAGGTTTATTCTAAAAAATAAGAGTAAAATAGTAAATATTTAATAATAAGATGGAGCCAAGATCGACATGGAGAAAATTTCATGAAAATTTAAGTCCATACAAAGAAGTTATGAAGGTTTCCATGTAATAGGTGCTTCAAGTTTTTTGAAAAATACTATAAATAGTATTCAATTTTTTGATAATTTACATAGCATCACTTGGACTATCATACTCTATTTCTAGGTTATCCTTAAAAAAGATAGTTGATATGAGTCATATATACTAGTGTACTCTATTTTTAGGTGGATCATGTGAAAATACTTAGGAATTGCATGTATTAGTGTATTTTTTAATAGGAAATCTTGATAAGGGTGGGCTAATAGCTATTAATGCAAATAGTGTGCATTTGCATGTGTGAGTATAATATGTGTGACCCATTAAACTATTTACATGTATGGTAGAAAGTATTTTAAGGTAGTGTGTAGTTTCAATGATGTGTTGTCTCCATAATAGGAAAAATAAATTATGCTATCATCTAAAGTATAGCTAAGGATAACAAATATAATGAATAATTGTCTCTATCTATTAATTAAAAATAAATATTACAGATATTCATAAAAAAATATGGGTGGTAAGAAGGCACACCCTGAAGAGTCACATGGGCAACACCCAAAAAATAGAAAGCACTTAAAACAAGAAAAGGCCACTAAGTGGCTATAGTAGTGACAATAGAAGGAGGGTCCCTATCATTTGGCCTACCCCATACATTAGGGGGGCCCAACCATCGTCATCCTTCTCTTTCTCTTCTTGCCGAGTGGGAGAAATAGCCAGATCTAGCCTTGGAAACCATTTTGAAGAATCAATCGGCCAACTAGAAGCACCACCAAGAGCTCCGCTAGAGGGCCAACCAAAAGAACCACCACCACCTCTAGAAGCTCCCCTAGAAGGCCACCCCAAGGTAGCCCATGGATTAGGGGAGGGAAAACTTCTGCGAGGATGTAAGTCACTGTGACGTGGAGCCCGGGAGTAGGGATGAGTCACATGAGCATTGATAGAGCCACTCCTATCTCAACGAGAGTCATGAGGAGGCGAGCAACTTTAGGAGGAATCAGGAGAAGGTGACACATGAGCAACCATGCAGGGGGAATTCCCCCAATGGTCCAAGAGCTCCTGAAGGTGAGCTACTTCAAGTGCAATTTTATTAGCTTGCACTTGAATTTGCAATAACACATTAGAACATTTAGTGACTTTAGGAAAAAGTGATACATGTTTATAAATCTAGCTATAAGAAAAAATAATGGAGTTTCTATCTTTCCAAATATTGAAGAGGATTTCCACCTTGAAAGTATACCAAATATGGGTATACTTATGTGGAAGGCAATGCCAATTGCCTAGCAAAACCATATGTCAAGAGAAAGACTTAGAATGAAAGGGTTGAAAGAAATCATGAATCCAATTCAACAATTGTTGAGCTCTGGAACAAAACCAACAGAGGTTCTTGAAAGACTCAGGTTGCACATAAAAAGGGCGCTAAGGGTTAGGAACCCCCATGTCAGTAAGGTAAGATCCTATTGGTAAGACTTGGAAAATAATACACCAAGCAAAGTGGGCAAGCTTGGGCTCAACAATAGTAGCCCACACATTAGCAAATCTACGGTGCCAAACTGACAATGGGGATTGAAGATGCCACCTCTTGTTCCAACTATTAACCATTGAGAGATGAGTATAAAGTCATTGGTAATCAAGTCGAGGCTTGTAGTTCTTGAAAGGGGTATTAGGATCCCATTTTCAATCTTTCCACCAAGGCTTGGCAGAATGGATACCAATTTTGTTCAGCATGTCAACTAGAATGGCATTAAGGACTCCTTCAAAGATTTCCTGGTCATGACACTTTAAGCCAAACTTGGATTGGAAAACTCCCCATGATATGATGCTCATTGTGGGTCTAGAAAATAATTCATGAGGAGTTTGAATACCCTTCTTGTGAAATTTGAGAGCCTTAAGCCAGGGTAACTTGGCAAGAGGATGTCCCAGAGTGGTGAATAAAGGAGACCACCAAATATTTTATTGATTGAAAGATTAAATATCTCTAACACTAGTGCCATTCCAATTGAGCTAGGGCTTGAGAACCTCCCAGGCTCACCAAATTCTTTTGGCAACAAAGGTGCCTTCAATATAAATAGGCTCCTTTATAACGAGAAGGGTATGAAGACTTATCCCTTTCCAAGCCAGTTTGTAAACTGGATAACACACATAAATACAATTTCTAAGAAGAATATTTCAATCCTCATTTCCAATGAGAGCATGGATTATCCACTTGGCACAAATAGTAGTTTGTTGTGTTTGAGTGGACAAAAGGCCAAGCCCACCAGAATCTCTAGGAAGGAACCAAAACTCCTAGGAAACACGGTGAAACCCTTTGTGAGTCTTAGAAGAGGCCTAAAGGAATTCCATGAGTAACTTTTCAAGCTTCATGTAGGATGCCTTGGAAGGGGCCCATCACGAAGAGTAGTAAACATGATTTGCTACCAAAACTTTAGAGCACACCTAGAACTTGCCATCCAATGAGAGCAACTTAGTGATCCAAAAAGTCAGCTTCTGCTCAATATGAGAGAGGATGGCTTTCCATAAATCCAAAGATGAAGCTTGAAAATCAAGGGGGATGCAAAGGAACCTGAAGATCTCCCCGAGAGCAATCCACTTCCAACCATACTACTATATCCACAGAGGATTGGGAAGAATGGATTGATGATAGCACTGAGTTTTGTGCCACTGAATAGTAGAACCAAAGGCCAAGAAAAAGGTCTTAAGATAGATGAGGGTAGATTTGATGTTATCCTCTTCCTCCAATAGAGTGGGGAAAGAGTCATTCGCAAAATGGCCATTGATGAATTGTGTTGACGAGTTGGGAAAGGTGATCCCCCAGACAAGCCCGTGGGAGACATAGTGGGCCAAGAGACAACCAAAACCTTCAGTAGCAAGGAGATACAAAGGAGGCAGAGGGAAACCTTGGCGAATGGAATGAAACAATCCAAAGGGTTGGGATTGGTTGCCATTAATGGTAATTCAAGTAGAGGCATCAACAAAAATGATACTCACAAATTGAATAAAATGAGGACCAAAACCCAAAGCATAAAACATAGTATGAATAAAAAGGCCATTCAATGTGGTCATAAGCTTTAGAAAAATCAATCTTCAATTTTTTATTTTTTTTGATGTGAGTGCCTAGCCCACTCCATACCCTCCCAAACAACAATGAATGAAAAGTGGGGCCAAATCATGCAAGTAAGTCTCAATTTTTTATAAATACTTCTTTGCTAAGTCACCAACCCACGTTAGCCCAAATCAAAACTATCTAGAGTCTTGAATGCATACCTACTCATTCTATGGGTTGGATTAAGTGGTGGAATAATATAGAGATGGTTTTTTGGTTACCAAAGATAGTGGAAATGGTTGCACCTAAATTGTGTCACTGTGAAATGGTAAAAAGTAAAGAAAGCAAGTTGCATGTGCCACATAATAAGAACAAACACAATGAAGGGAATAAAATTATGAATAAAATCAACCAATGATAGAAGTGAAACAATTTGATGGTTAAGTCAAGTCCATTGTGCAAGGAGAATGAAGAAGAGCTTTCTCCAAAGGGAAAGGTGTAGTAGAGGTGAATACATAATTTATAGGAGAAATATTGATAATGGATTAGAACATGTTAGGAGGAAGTGTATCAAATATAGTAGGAGCAAGAAATACTCCATGTATAGGAGGGATTCATGAATAGAAATGGATTTAATAATTGTAATAGGTGAGATACAAGAAGTGGAGATAGAATGGTTTTTAAAAAATTATTCAAATTTTAAGAGAATGGGTAAGATATGTTTAGAAGGGTCAAAATGAGGTGCATAGGATCTAGTTTTAGTTTTGGATGGAGAGGAAATAGGTTGAGTAGGTCAAGTAAAAAGGGGATCCATGGGTGGGGGGGTAGGAGAGGGTTCATCATATTTGAGTTAAGGATGATCTAGGAATATTTGGTCAATTTCAATGGCACAAAGAACTAAATTAAGACAATAATAAAATTGTCATAAAAGTAAATCATATTTGATATGTGGTAGTAAGTTCTAGCAAAAAAGAGGTTCAAGAAGGTCCTTGGGAGGCTTGCAACCCCATCAAAAAAGAAAGGAAAATAAACAAGAAGAGATGCCTTGAACACTCTCATTGATGCCTATTTTTATTGATCCAAGTGTGTAAGAGACTTTGGGTTTCATGTTATAGTTAAAATGATAGATAAATGCATAAACAACATCTAAAAAGTAGGGTAGGGAATGAGTAGTTAAGGTAGATAACTAGTCTAAAGTTATATTTAATAAGCTGCTAGGAAATAATTTGGCTAAGACATAGTCATCACATGCATGAATCAAGCATATGCTAGAGAAGTGTCTTACATTGTTCAATGGATCACCATGGTCGTTGTACTTATCAAAAGAAATATTTCCCATTTCATTAGGAGAGGGGTATGTGAGTATCTCAAAAGACAAAGGAGAGAATAACCATGTAGGTGTAGGAATAATAAGAGGATGGAGAGAAGTATCCAACTTAGAAGGAGAAATAGGACTAGTGTTAGGAGTAGGTAACACATGATAAATAGATGGTGATGCATCTAGAAAATAAAGTGGTATAATAGTATTAGCATGCAAAGAAGGTGGAGAAATATAATGGCATAGGTCCAGGTCTAAAATATATTTCTTATATGTGAGAATATAAATAGTGGATACAGAATCATGAGAAAGATAATGTACATATCAAAGGAGGAAGATCAAGCAATCTGACATTAAGGATCTGATTGATAATGATAGCATGATAATTATTGTCTACAAGATAGAGTTCATCCTAGAAAGAAATATGAGGGGAATAACAAGAGAAGAGTCCATATTACTAACAAAAAAGATCAATAGAACTATGAGTCTCATCATCACTTCAAAAGGAGACATCAAAACACATTAAAATAAAAGTTATCAATCAAAGTTTGAGAGCCATATGGTGGATAATTGTTAACTAGAAGAATAAGATCCTCATAGGTGTTGAGGGAAGATAAGAAGGCCTCATATTTTTATGAGATCTGCAAAGTTTGAACATGTATCCAACAAAGGTAGAGAAGTGGGAAAAGAAATACTACCATTGTGGACTATGGGAGAGGTAGAAGAATTAGAAGAAAGATTCTCAATAGGATTAAAAAAAGGAATGAAAGAAAATAAAATGAGTATAAAAATCATCTATCTCACATAATATGCTACCATGATATGTCATGGAGATAAGTGTAGTGAAGTATTCTAGCATCTAATGAAATACATGCATAAGATCTATAAATGTAGAAATAATAGAGAAGTAAATTCTAAGATTGTATTCATGAAATATGTGCATGCATCATTGTTATAGATGAATATTATTATATCATCCAAGACATATGGATAGGAATCAATGAAGTGAGAATAACTTATAGGCCATGATGTACACATGTAAATAATACCAAGAGAAAGAGATAGAAGGATCCATTAGAAGATATGGGGGATAGAAAATTAATGAAGAAATGTGTATAAAATTTGGTTGTAGGCCACCATTTTTCTCCTTTAGGACTATGGAATGAGGTTCAAGGTAACATTCCAATTTGTTTGTGGGAAAGATAAAAAATTTATTTAAATTTTTGGGAAGAAAATATAAAGAAAAGAAAGGGGATTTATCTTGAAGAGTCAGGTTCACCAAATGTAATATAAATTAAGCTATGTTAAGATTAAATTACATTAATTGAGCTGAGAGATGAATAGTGAAATAATAGAAAATTGGAATACACAATATATAGAAATGAATATCAAAATAGTAAAATTTAATAGAAAATGAACATAGAATGAGGTTTAGGAAGCTCACTAGTCTAGATGATAGCATACCATACTAGTCCTTTTGTCATGTTGTTGTCCAATGTGTGTTTTGTTTTCTAGATACACTTGAAAATGAAAATTGTGGAACTAGCATTAGTTCTTTCTATTCACCAAAAAGACAAAGAAACACAACACCATTCTTCTAAAGAATATTATAAGACACATGAATGTAAATACACTATCTAAAGAAACTAGTTTAAATAAATTTTAAAAATGACAAGAGTTGGAAGGAGAATACAAAACCTTTGTGCATTTGAAATTTTTTGAGCACTTGTTCTAGGACAAAGAAAATTGTTGGGGCTTCTTAAGAGCTTGACTTAAGGTCAAACCCCTATTCAACCGCTATAGAAACCTAATCTAGAATAATAAAATATTAGAGATTGTGTACTCTTAAAACCCTACATGCATCTATAGGGAAAAGAACCATAATATAAAAGTAACAATATAATTATTAACCCGTGTTCTATGGAGAGTAATACCCTAGTGTGTGAGAGAGCAAGAGGGTGACAAAATCCAAGGTGCTAAGAAGATGACAATAAAATAAACAAAATTCTATCCTCTTTAGTTGAGTTTTAAAAGATAGATTTAACTCAGTAAACCAATGTTAGTTGAGTTGTTGATTAGTTGTGTTTGAAAAGAAAGACAACTCAACTTCAAACATTTAAACATCACTTTATAACTTACGTTATAAAAATAAATTTTATAATTTATAATTTTATATCATAAAATTGACTTCATTAATCGGGTAAGTGTAAGAAATTGGGTCCACAAAGAGGGGAAGTTTCAGCCAAAAAAATGTTGAAAGAAATGAGTACCCATTTTTAAGAAAACAAGTACCCATTTAGGAATGGGATTGTGAGCCTTAGATTTGTATCTTGTTCCTAAATGTGTTCTCGTTCTACAAAAATTAAAATCCCAATCCACTTTTTTTCTTAGGCTTTAGGCTCGTGAAATGTTTGGTAGCCTAACCCTTAGCCTTTGGCCTACAACTAAAAAACTAAGGCAATGTCGAGAGAAATGTCTAACTTTGACAATATAGCTAATGGTTTTTTTTAGAATTAATTTATAAAATTGAAATCTATTATAGATCACAATGTCTAGTTTTCAAATATGTATTTTTTTATGATTGTATTATGCTTTCTATTTTATAAATAATTTCTAATAATACTAGTCCATAAACTTGAAATATTAGACTTTTTTTCTTTTCTAATAAATTTTATTTTATTAATTTTTTTGTAAAAACATAATCTTCAAACAATTCTCCACACAATGAAAAAAGTAAAAAAATGATTAGTTTGGTCAAATTATGGTGTCCATACACGTTGGTTTTTAAAAACAAAAATTAGAACCAAAAAAAAATTATAAAAAAAGATCCTCATCAATCTTTAGTTTGTTACACATCTTTTCCCAAAACGAATTAGAAAAATATTTTATATTTAGGTCAAATTATGGTATCCATACACGTGCATGGTATGGTAAAAAAAAAAAAACTTTTAAAAAGTGGTTTTTGTACATGCCTATTAAAAATTAATTTGTATCATCTGGATATTAGAATAAATTACATATTTGGAAACTAGACTCAAAATACTAAATTTCATATTACTGAATTTTTAAAAGATTTTATGTGTAAGTGCTTAAATTACACTTCCACTTTTTGATATTTTGTGGACCCAACTTCTTGCATCAGCCCAACCCCTTCTAAAAATATTTTACTAAGTGATTTTTATAAATTGTTGCCTATTATATTAAATTCAAAATAAATTTATCCCATATTTTCCTAAGGAAACTACTTAATCATAATATGAGGACACACTCTAAATTATTTTATTAGCTAGGCATGAGGGATAGGCAAGTGTGTCTTCTCTCATGTTTGCATGGCTTTGTCTAAGCATTATATTCTCTTATACCTTTTAATTCCAAATGGATCAAGTATTATTCCACATAATATACATTTATGCCCATAGCCACATCATGTTATGCATATTAAGATTAATATCACATATCCCCATGGTCAAAATAACAATAATATCATTATGAACAAATCACCAACCAATAAAATCATGTCAATAAAAAAATTATCAAAACATATCACCATGTTTTTCATATTCACAAATATTAAAAAAAAGGTATTTGCTTTGGCATTATATCACTTTCACTAATATTTTACTTTTAAAAAAAAAATCATTTTTGATCATCATTGAACCAAACTCGAATCAAATTTAGTTTTAGTTGAAAGCAAATAAACAAAGTTATAATAGAAAATGATACACTTCATGATGCCACCTTGAGAAAACATTTATCAACCATTATCAAAACTAAAATAACCTGAAAGACCATTTATTGTTTCAAATGACCAAACTAAATAGTTGAAATTTTTGTATGTATGATAACTCATCTTCATTCATACTTAATTTCTCAACAATCATGCCATGCTTAGTTGTTTGGAGATAATGCAAAATGATCTCTGACTATCAACATAACTTTTCACTTTTATTTTTATTTCCAAATGATAATACAAACATGTCGAGAACCATTCAAATTATGAATTAAAACAACTTCAAGAAGGAAAGATTACTATGTACATTTATCTAAATACCAACCTTTTCATAATTTAAGATACTTCTTTTAATGCTTGAAGCAATGGATAATAATGTAAGGACCCAAACTAATAACCCAAAAATTACCACTAATTTTTTTTTCTTTCTTGATTATTATCTTATTATGTGTTCATTCACTTGTATGCTCAAGTACTTCTATCCATATGGAAATTAAGTTTTAATTGAAAGCAAATAAACATAATTATAACAAAAAATGATACACTTCATGTTGCCACCTTGAGAAAACATTTATCAACCATTATAAAAACTAAAATAACTTGGAACACCATTTATTATTTCAAATGACCAAACTAAATAGTTAAAATTATTTTATGTATGATAACTCATCTTCAGTCATACTTAATTGCTCAACAATCATTCCATGCTTAGTTGTTTAGAGATAATGCAAAATGGCCTCTAACTTGTTGAGAAGTTATTGAGATGACTTAGTATTGTTGTCATTGATGTCAAAACCTGGGATCTAGAAGGTTGTGCTCTGAATGATATACAAAAATGATCTATCCTATCGAGCGCTATGATGTTACATAGTGTGGATGTTATCCTTGATCTGGATGTGGCGGTAATTTTTTTTGGGACATCCGTGGAAGTCAGCTAATGCAGAATAATGAAGACTAATCTCTTTATGTTGGTTGTTGTGTTCAAAGCTTATTTCGGGTATCCTTACTATCCAAACATTCATGTAGCATGTTACAAGTTTTGGTATGTCTAATTATGTTTCTCCAGTTGATACTAAAATTGATGGTAATCAAGATTTGGTCTTGTTTGTGGCATTCCCATCGGCTCCAGAATATATTTCATGTAATTCAAGTTTTGCTATCTTCTAATAATTATGCTATCTTATGTATGACCTACTTATGGGTCCCTTGGTAACGTGGTAAGAATATCTTTATGTGTGAACTATCTTTTGGGTCCGATGCTAGCGTGCCAAGCCTTATTGAATATTTCAAGGTTATTCTTCATGTCGACATGTTTTTGCTAGGTCAAATTAGGACATTATGACGATATTGTGTTTGGTTGACTTAGAAGATTATGAAGACAATGGAATGGTATAAGAAAAAAATGATTTTGTTCGATGAAGAAGAAGTATGGTGTGTGCGAGCAGATAAAAGGGTGTGAAGGATTATGCGATAAGAAATATGAAGGCAAGTGTCAAGAAGAAGTAATCTATTTTGCAGAGGTTGTGTGAGGAAGGTGGACAAAGATTCCTGACTGAATCTGTTGTAGACATATATTGTGCTCTGAACCAAAACTAACTTCTTGCATATGTAGATGCAACTTCATCAGTTCATTTTTTTTAGTGAGACTATTTTGTAATTAGATGTATTAATTGGGAAATGAGCCCACTGACAGTGAGCCTTACCTGTAGTGAGCAATTTGGAAGTGAGCCTTTGTAAAAATCACCTTAACCAGTGTTCTATAATTGAGAATTAGCATTCTTCATGGTTTTTCCCTTCTTGGGTTTCCACATAAACTCTGGTGTTCATTGTGCATGGTGTTGTTATGTGCTTTCGTGTTCATATATGTTTGATTATTATCTGATTGATATAAGCTTGCTCCGGATTAATTAAAGTCAAGAAAATTGTTTTAGGATAACTAATTCACCCCCCTCTTAGTTATCTGGACTATTCAATAATTGGTATCAGAGCCTGGTCCCTTGCAGATAGAGCTTAACCACTTGAGGGAGATCTTAGCAGCTTGAAGAAGATAGCAAGAGATTATTACTTTGAGGAAGAACTAAAGATAATGTTAGATGACATGGAAAGCACAAAATATGAAAATGAATAATTGAAAGAAAACATCAAGGAGGAAAATGCTTGTATCGCAAAGCTAAGGGAGAAAACCTAAAAATTCAAAGAAAAAGACAAAGGGGTTAGCCAAGAATTAAAGGTGTGAAAGGAAAGTGTTATGGATCTAAAGCTACAGTTGGATGAATGCAAGAAGACTAAAGAAGATCTCAAAGATACCATCAAACAAAAAATGGAAGAATGGAAGAAGACTGAAGAAAATCTCAAGGATACCATCAAACAGAAATCAGAAGAAAATGAGAAGTTAGATCAAGAGTTAAGAAGGATGAAATCAGAAGCAAGAGTATGTGAAAGTAGTATAATTCTAGATCAACTCTTTTCCCTACAGAAATGTCACAAGGATAAGGGAGGACTTGGCTTCTCAGGTGAAAGCTCAAACCAGAACACTAAGGGAAAAGACAAAGTAGTTGAAATTGAAGCGAGATCTGTTGTAACAAACAAGGTCCGAAACTTAAGAACACCTACAAAAAGACATTCGATCAGGCAACTAGATGCTCAAAGGTACTTATCATTGAATGGCTATTTTTTTCTATGCAAAAAATTTGGACATAAGGTTGTAGAGTGTAGAAGCAAGAAGGAACCAAGTACTCAATGTTTTAACTGTGACAAGTTTGGTCACAAAGCAAGTCATTGCAGAAGCCAATTATCTAATTTGGCTAGAAGAAATGGAATAAATAATATCTTTCATGGTAATTGCTATTTATGCCATGGTTATGGTCATAAATCTAATCAGTGCAGATCTAGGTTTCACTCATTTAAGTCAGCACAAAGATGTTACAAGTGCAGTCAACCTAGACATTATGCTAAAACATGCAGATATATTACTCCGGAAAAGCCTAAAAACAAAAAGAAGGTTGCAGCATGAGATGAATCTAAGAAGAATACCATCATGGTTTGGAAGAAAAAGAAATCAGTGTGGGGAGCTCTTCTATGGTATCGGATCTCAGTACAAGCTCTTCCAGAATCTGAGCCAACCACCTTGGCTCAGAGGGAGTGTTGCAATGCATATGCTGATGGATTCCCCCTCTTTGAAGTAATATTGATGTGTTTTCAACTTGATTAAGTTTGATACAATAGGTGATGTATGATGAAGCTTAATCTGGTTGATTGAAAAGCGAAGTAATATTGATGGAGTCATCGATGTAAGTTTTTGGCAGAAAAATCATCATGAGCAATTAAGGATAAAAGGTGGATTTTCAAATCATTTCTCATAGTTTGTAAAGAAGGAAAAGAGGTTTTTCTAAGTGATAAAAGGATTGAAGAATCTAAGAACGATGATGGAATCTTTGTTGGTTGACAGTGAATCTAGTGGCAGTATTATGTTGAGGGTGAAGGGAGTAGAGTTGGATGAATTTGATCATCAAAAGTTGAAGGAAGTGGAACTAGGGTTGAAGGCTGATGAATTGTAGAATGTAAGTGTCTTGGGTGTGGATTTATGGGGAGAATTCCCCTGGATTTCCAACAAATAATCTATCTTTTTCATGTTGAGTCGATTCAAGGATGGAAGCATCATTTTCGACAAACCCTATTCGATTACTAAGGAATTCATTGAAGCTATTACTAGATTGTGCAGTATTGGTGACCTCCCTAGGAAGAAAACGATGAATTATAGAGACGTGGAGGAACATACTAGTATCAACAAAGACCCCCAAGCTCTACTAATAAATACCATTGTCGATCCTATAGTAAGGTATGTTGCTTATGGTATCACTTACAAAATATATTTCTGAAATCACAAAGGTTCTACATTAGCTATTGTTGTGTATCTTGCACATAAGATGGTGAAGGAAAATAAACAGTTTGACCTGTGTAGCCTAATAGTGGAAAACCTAATTGAGAATGTCAAATGTCTTTGGTTGAGAATTATCCCTTCCGATTTGGGTCTTTGCTCACATGTTTAGTATTTTACTTTCTGAGTTTGCTACCATAATAGGAGAATGTTAAGTGGAAGTCTGGAATCCCTATCAGAAATAAAGTTTATAGATATTTGGAATGTATGGAAGATAAAGCAAGTGCATGCAAAGTTTATTTCTCATCCTTACAGATGAATATGTGCTCTGGTGTGATAGTGTCTAGTGATATGCCTATCAGTCAGTTTGAGGAGGGTTCCTCCTCCAATAAGGAGTTAGAGGTTGTCATTGGTGGTTCCCCACTAGAACCTAAAAGGAGGAAAATTAACACAAAGGATGTCATCACTATCTCAGAAGAGAAGGAGAAGGAAGAAAATTTTCTACCTAGATCTAACTCTTTCGATCTAGATGAAGTCCATTCAGTATTGGATGAAGGTGATATGAAAAATATTGGTGAAATGTGGTATGCCTACTCTCCGGTCAGTAGGCTTAAAATTGAAGATGCCTTAGTTGATTATATGCTCAAAAAGGGTACTACTATTTATGTTGTTTTTGACTTGTTACCAGATGATCTGGTAGAAGTTGTTGAAGAAAGGTTGTTGCAGGAAAGATCTAAAGGTCATAAATCCAAGGTATGATTGAGAGAAGGTGCATCAAATCCAAACAAAAATTATCCAAGAACATTGCTAAGACAAGAGAATGCATTAAGGAGATGTCTGACATCTACAGGTATTATCTCTGGTGGCCTACTGCTATTGGGGTGCTTCCACAATAGTGGTTTACACTTTTTGGGAGATCCTGATTTTTGTTGAAATCACATATTTTTAGAAAATATAATGATTTAAGCCTTGAAAAGTTCCATTTAAAGGATTCCAATTGAAGAGGATTTGATCAAACCACCTTAGACCAAGCCCCCTTAGATAGAACCCTACTAATTTTAAACCATACCTATAACGAAGTCTCCTTTACACCTACAAAATGATAATAAAAAACCACTTCTGATTTACCTTTTGGGGGATCAAATGAATTCATTTAAAGTTTATTTTTTGTAAGTACGTAGTCCTTATTATAAGCTTCCAAAAAAGTATAATTTTAATTAAATTTATTTTGATTATTATATTCATATTTTATTTCTTGTGAATGTAGGTTTTCACCAAAAATCAAGCTCTCTATTCTGCACATGTGAAAAATATAAGATTATCAATTCTTTTTTTGAAAAATATGAGTGCACCAGATATTGAAGTCCTTGATCCAACAAAACAAATTGAATTTCGATACATACAAAAAAAATTGTGTTATATAGTCCGCCTATGTTTGAATTGTAATTGGTTTGACTTCGAAACTTGATTAAGGAAAACATATTCAATAAAACACTATGAAACCAATTGGAAGCACTAGATATCATAGTTACAAATATAAATTCAAAAAAATTAGAATTTTATCCTTCATGGAAAAAAAGTTATGTGTTATACAATGAGTGTCACTCCTTAAAAATGGTGTTTACTGAAAAAAACTAGTTTTCGAAGGAGATGGAAAAAGAAGTGCAATCTGATTCCAAAATTTTTGAGAAAAATATATTTAGAATCTACAAAAAAAAATTCACAAATCACTAGTTTGCACCATCTTCAAATTCCTCACGGTTTAGCCGCTATAGGTGTCGAAAAGTGAAGAGTTCAGTATCCAGTTAGGCCAAAAATTGTAAACTAGTATTGTGGGATCGCTCGTTGACAACTTTAGAAGCAAAATTGAAGCTATTGAATTTGAATTGAATGATATTGGAAAGTGTTTTGAATTCTTCAAAGATAAAGATGGAAAACAAAGAATAAGAGTTAGTGAGTTGCAAGCTAAGTTATTGTCTACTCAGAGACAGAGGGAAGACTTGGTTAGAATTTTATAGTTGGTCAAAGAAATTGTAGAGGTCTTGTTGGATCTCTTTGGGATACTTTATGATGCAGAGGATTGTGAACGACTGTGCCAGTCTCCAGACTGGTCATCTTCATTTATGCTATTGACCCTACTGGATAGTATGTGTTCCAGAATGGTTTTTGTAGTACAAGCTTGGAAGAGGATTCTTCCAACTATGAGAGAAAGGTATAAGAAAATTTTTCATGTGAAAAGTGTTATTCTTTACTTGATATCTTGAATGTTCTTATTTGGCCCTTTTCCTTTGATGGAAAAAAGGGGGAGAAAAATTAGAGAAAAATAAAAACAAAAAGAGGAATTGAATTGCTTGACAAAGGGGGAGCACTTGGAGTCTTTTGTTTGCAGTTTTTTGTGTTTTTATGTTTTTGTTGTTTTTCCATCAATGCCAAAGGGGGAGATTGTTTAGAAGTTGTTGAGATGACTTAGCATTGTTGTCATTGGTCTCAAAACCTAGGATCCAGACGGTTGTGCTCCGGATGATATATAGAAATGATCTATCATATCAAGTGCTATGATGTTACGTAGTGTGGATGTTATACTTGATCCAGATGTGGAAGTAATTTTTTTTGGGACATCCGTGGAAGTCAACTAATGCAGAATAATGAAGACTAATCTCTTAATGTTGGTTGTTGTTCTCAAAGCTTATTCTGGGTATCCTTACTATCTGGACATTCATGTAGCATGTTACAAGTTTTGGTATGTCTAATTATGTTTCTTTGGTTGATACTGAAATTGATGGTAATCAAGATTTGGTCTTGGTTGTGGCATTCCCATCAACTCAGGAATATATTTCATGTAATTCAAAGTTTTCTATCTTGTGGTAATTATGTTATCTTATGAATGACCTATTTATGGCTCCCTTGGTAATGTGGTAAGAAGATCTTTATGTGTGATCTATCTGTTGGGTTTGATACTAGCGTGCCAAGCCTTATTGAATATTTCAAGGTTGTTCTTCATGCCGACATGCTTTTGCTAGGCCGACTTAGGAGATTATGAAGACATTGTGTTTGGTTAACTTAGAAGATTATGAAGACAATGAAATAGTATAAGAAAAAGTTGATTTTGTTTGATGAAGTATGGTGTGTGTGAGCAAATAAAAGGGTGCAAAGGATTATGTGATAAGAAAGCTAAAGGCAAGTGTCTAAAAGAAGTAATTTGTTTTGAAGAGGTTGTACGAGAAAGGTGGACAAAAGATTCTTGACTGAATCTGTTGCAAACAGATATTGTGCTCTCAATCAGAACTGACTTCTTGCATATGTAGATGTAGCTTCATCAGTTCATTTTTTTAGTGAGACTATTTTGTAATCAGATGTATTAATCGGGCAGTGAGCCCACCGGCAGTGAGCCTTATCTACAGTGAGCAATTTGGCAGTGAGCCTTTGAAAAAATCACCTTAACCAGTGTCACCTTAACCGATGTTCTATAATTGAGAATTAGCATTCTCCATGGTTTTTCCCTTTTTGGGTTTCCACGTAAACTCTGGTGTTCATTGTGCATGGTGTTGTTATGTGATTTCATGTTCATACCTGTTTGATTATTATTTGATTGATATAAGCTTTCTCTAGATTAATCAAAGTCAAGAAAATTGTTTTAGGATAACTAATTTACCCCCCCATCTCAGTTATTTGGACTGTTGAACATAACTATCAACATAAATTTTCACTTTTATTTTTATTTCTAAATGATAATACAAACATGTTGAGAATCATTCAAATTATGAATTAAAACAACTTCAAGAAAGCAAGATTACTATGTACATTTATCTAAATACCAACCTTTTCATAATTTAAGATACTTATTTTAATGCTTGAAGCAATGGATAATAATGTAAGGACTCAAACTAATAACCCAAAAATTACCACTAATTTTTTCTTTATTTCTTGATTAGTATCTTATTATGTGTTCATTAACTTGTATACTCAGGTACTTCTATCCATATGGGACAGGCATCCATTCATTAAACATGATGGGAATCCAACATCTATCCATCAAACATGATAGGCATCCATCCATCAAATAGGATGGAAATCAAAAATCTATCCATCAAATAGGATAGGCATCCATCCATTAAATAGGATGGGCATCCATCCATCAAACATGATAGGTAAAATGCTCTTAGAATTGCATGCACAATTCCAATGTGCTTAGGATGATAATAGCTGCAATATTTCAAAGTTTTGTGCTCCCTTTGAAAGAGGATGAAGGGTTGCATTTATATGAGATGAATGCTCGATCGGTGGTTAGGATTTGATAGCAAAATAGATGGGAAAGATTGGAGGAGAGAATGAGAAAGTTGTCTTTAACTCATGAAAGGATAATGAATTATTTGAATCAAAATGATGGATAATGATGCACATAAAGTTTCCCACTTCATTCTCAGTTAATTGATGATGACAAAAGAAGTTTCTAAAAGAGAGAGTAGTTAATTAATAAGGGAAGATTTGGAAATTCTAAAATGAGATTGAGTTAACTGATGAGAGAAGGGGAGTTGACTGGAAGAGAAAATAGAACTTAGATGAAATAGATAAATATGAAAGGTCTTACTAAAAATTAATTTATTTTTATCCTCTCAAGATTTATATTGCCAAGTGTATTTTCTTTTCTTCCATATTAAATAAATTTTGCATCATAAATTTATCAAAATATCTATTTGTAATAACCCATTCTAATTATTACTTAAATTATATTATTGAAAATGACATTATGAATATCCAATTTAAAAAGACATAACTAAGCAACTATTTTCAATCATAGAAACACATGTCTAATTAAAATGAGTCATATATATATAATATATATTTCAATGTCAATTACAGTATGCAAGTTGACTTGACTCATAGGGCCACAAAGTCAATACAATGTTTAAAATTTTACATCAAGGTTACATCATAGATCATGATAATCATGAAACTTCCAAGGTTTCCTCTTGACGCTCACCTCCAAAAGTAGGTGATCCCACAAAGCTGGTTTACAAATTCTAGGAGGAACAGATTTTTGTTGAAATCACATATTTTTAGAAAATATAATGTTTTAAGCCTTAAAAATTTCCATTTAAAGCATTACAATTGAAGAGAGTTTGATCAAACTACCTTAAATCAAACCCCCTTGGATAAAACCCTAGTAGTTTTAAACCATACCTATAATAGAGTCTCCTTTACACCTATCAAAATGCTGATAAAAACCCACTTTTGATTTATCTTTTGGGGGATCAAATGAATTAATTTAAAATTTATTTTGGTAAGTATGTAGTACTTACTATAAGCTTCCCAAAAATTATAATTTTAAATAAATTTTATTTTATTATTATATTTATTTTTTATTTATCGTAAATGTAGGTTTTTCACCGAAAATCAAGCTCTTTGTTCTTCACATGTGGAAAAATAGCAGATTATCAAAAAAAAATTCTAAAAAATATGAGTGCACCAAATATTGAAGTCCTTGATCCAAAAAAGAGAAAAAAATTGAATTTTGATACATGCAAAAAAAGTTACGCGTTATACGGTCGCGTTATGTTTGAATTATAATTGGTTTGACTTTGAAACTTGATTAAAGAAAAAATATTCAATAAAAAACTATCTAACCAAGTGGAATCACTAGATATTGGAGTTACAAATATAAATTTGAAATAATTAGAATTTTATCCTTCATGGAAAAAAATCTATGCGTTATACGGTGAGTGTCACTTTTTAAAAATGTTGTTTTCTGAAAAAAATTAGTTTTCGAGGGAGATGGAAAAAGAAGTTCAATCTGATTACAAATTTTTTGAATAAAATATATTTAGAATCTATAGACAAAATTTCATAAAACTCTAGTTTTCATCATCTTCAAATTCCTCATGGTTTAGTCACTATAGGTGTCTAAAAGTGAAGATATAGTTACAAAAAAATATTTCAGTGTCCAGTTTGTCCAAAAATTGTAAACCACTATTGTGGGATCACAACACTGGTGGATGAGAACATGGTTGAAGCACTTTACTATGCAACCACGAAGCTTACACTTCCCCAAAATTATTCCAACTTGAAGAATACCCAACCCTACACGGAAAGTTTAGCAAGAGAACAATCTACAACATGGAATCTGGTTCGTGCCCATACATCAACATGCATCTCTATCTATCATAGAAAAATAAGAGATATATGCTAGGAATGGAAGAGAGTGTTATCACAAGTCCATACATACATAATGGGCTAGTTGTTGGGCCAATCATAAGAATTAAGTTGCAAAAAAAGACAATAGGTTTTGGATAAAGCAAAAACCTATACTCTCTGAACTCCATTTCGACACCCGTTATGTAAGGTAACTTTCAACAACATAGTTATCTCTTAGCAACTATCTACCCTCTAGTAGCATCTACCCTAAGGTGCTCTATTCTACTTAGGTGTTGTTGTTCTATTCAAGCAAGAGAATATTCTTTATTCATATATTTACGAAAAAGTAATTATGTCTACTTATTTCTTCAACTTAAATAAAAATCAGAAAATGATTCAAATGGAACTGTTCAATACATTATCCATTCATTTCAAGCACATGTCACGTGATTACATTCAATGTAATTTAGTAATCATTTAAGAATGAATTAAATAGGTAACAAAAGAAGGTATGTCACAAGTATGTGTATGTACACATAGACGAAGGTCTATGTGCATACACATATATGTGCCAAATTAAATTATTAATTTGTGCATACATTATGAAATAAAAACCATTATATCATATTGCTTCCATACAAATAATGTTACAGATTAACATATCATTTGTCAGAAATTCAAGAAATCGAAGAACTGAGAACAAGTCTGTTTGAATAGTTTCCACATACTGATATGTTGTTTGTAACAAAATAAGCTGCTTGCAACTAAACAATGTTGTTTGCAGTTAAACAAATACTATTTTTAACAAAACGATGTTGTTTGCAGCTAAACAATGTTGTTTATAACAAAACAATGTTGTTTGCAGCTAAACAATGTTGTTTATAACAAAACGATGTTGTTTGTAGCTAAACAATGTTGTTTTTAACAAAACAGTGTTGTTTGTAGCTAAAAAAATACTATTTTTAGCAAAATGATGATGTTTGCAACTAAACAAATACTGTTTATAACAAAATGATGTTGTTTGCAGCTAAACAAATATTGTTTATAAAAAAACAATGTTGTTTGTAGAAATTTACAGTTTCAGTTCCAAGTTAACCAATGCTTTGTTTATTCAAGTCTCATCCAGGAACCACTTAGCTATTCAAAACAATCATGGTCAAAGGTCTAAAAAGACATAACTTTTATCCTCAATTTTTTATTCAAGCTCTATTTTTTTAAGAAACGTTGTCTATAAATATACATTTAAAGAAAATAACCAAATGATACTGATATTGTTTCTTGCAAGATAATAAAGCTCAAGTGACATTCTGGTCATTTCAACAACAATAGTATTTTCACACAAAAATTGGGATTAAACTTATTTTGCTCAAGTTTTGATGAACCCACATTCATTGATATAACATAATCATGGCACTATCATTCTATGGAATGACCAGTAATCAGTTGACTATTGCTTAGCATTTAATAGTAGTTGAGGCCGAAGCCATGCATGTCGCCCCTTAGCTTGGTTATATTCATCCAAAGGACGATATGGGTATCGTTCGCAGAGAACAATTGTTTACATACTATAGATGCAAGCACATAGTTAGAACGATTCATCATTCTACCATCATCTTCAATGGATGAGGTGCCATGATACATCAATAACATTGCGACATAGTTAAAGATAACACAGTTGCAAGGAATAATAATATCATATTACAACAATGGGGTGGCATAAGCCTTGCCATCACTTACTACGAAGATGCATCAATAATACAATAATGATACCCATCAATCCAAGATCGAAGGCAATGGATCTTGCACCCATATGGGCAGCCATCGAAGAGATTCTATCATACAAAGTATGGTATAACATAAGATCTTAATGAAATATTTGTTGCCCACCCTTAGAGGGGGCGATAATGATTTAAAAATTGTTCCATTTCGATCATAGGCTATCAATTCCCTGATTAGCCGTGTGATTGGCTAAAGATAATCACATGCAATAAATACATAAAATGGCGACAACATAAAACTTACAAGGCATGAATAATCGACTTTCATGCCATCGATGAAGCATGCATAAAGCATGTTTGAGCAAAGAAAATGAACGACATGGCCTCGCTTACAATAGAAATAGTAGATCAAATTCATTCGAAGGAATTGCATAAAGAAAATCAGCAAACTAATTTAATCCAATTCTATAGAATTGTCGATATAAACAATCATATTGTGCTTAAGAATAGACAAAACTAGAAAATGCAAGCATTTCAAAGTAAAAATCGTCAAATACCTCTGATTATGAGGATTCTTCCCTTGACTTTTCCCCAAGGCTCAACGAACCAGTCGTTCTCTCTCAGTTGGCGTCGATGATATGTTCTCAAAAAAGACAACTTTCTTTCTTTATTCTTCACCTCCACTAAATGGGTTGTTTCAAATCTTAATGGGCATTGATTTTTAGCCGCCCCATACTTCAAATTTGAATATTCGTCTTAAATTGGTTGCATGCCACAACCTCATGAGATCTTTCTCATGATTTTTATTTGAATTTCTTTCAATATGATAGTGATAATTTTGATTCCAAATTTGATCCTTTTTAAAAGGAATATAAATGAATGTATGTATTTCAGAAAGGCTTATTTAAAGGATAAGAAAAGCCACTTCATTTAAATATTGATGCTCGAAATAAAAATAAAAGTTCATTTTTATAAATAAATAATGATATATGAACATATAAGCATCTATAAACAAATATGTATATATATATATATATGTAGAAACAAATGTATATGTATGTATGTACATATATATATGTATATCACATATATACATATATACACATTTATATACATATATGTGTGTGTGTGTGTGTGTGTACACACATACACACACATATAAACATCTATATATATTCGTTTATAGATGTTTATATGTTCATATATCATCATTTAAATAAAAATGAACTTTTATTTTTATTTCGAGCATCAATGTTTAAATGAAGTAGCTTTTCTTATCCTTTAAATAAGCCTTTCCAAAATACATACATTCATTTATATGTTATTTCATGTTATCGTTTTCTCAAAACACAAGATCAAGATAGACAATTAAATATGAATTCACATGTATTTCATTTCACAAGTATATCTTTTCAATCATTGAATCATTTCAATTCAAATTAATATAATTCTCCTATATGAAATTCATATTGAATCATCATGCCATTTTGTGGTGTGTGCACCCAGATTCCATCAAGCTTACCATTCGATTCAGCTAAACGATCCTACTTCAACCGTGTTCCTGTCCTTCAACCTGTTATCCTGCAATTGCACGCACTTGCACTTACATAGTTCATCAATAACATTCAATCGTGATAAAATATAAGATAGCACAAAAGATCACATGGTCAAAAGATAGTCAACTTCTTTCACACTTTTCAAAAGTATCAAAAATTTTCATTCAACGTATTGAATTTTCTCAATATTTCAATTTGTCGTACTATAGTTTAAATGTAATAAAAATTGGGTTATGACACTATTTGATCTTTCTAAAGATTTTATTTTATTTTTCCATTAGTTCTAACTTTATAAATTATCCTTAATAAAATAAAAACAATTATTATTTCAAACCTTGTTATATTAACTTGATTTAAAAGAGTTTTGCAAAGGCTCCAAGGAAGAGGGTTATGACAAATAAGGACAAGATGATCAAAAAAGGTCTACAATCTACCAAATGAGCATAATATTGAATGTATCTCTATTACCATGCACACCATATTGAAGCTAGTTTTCTTTAATCAACATCTCAAAGTCTTTAGTTGAAAATTTCAAAACTATTCAACATATCAAATGTATCTTTCCGTGCAAAAATAACTTATTATCAACCTTAAAAATGCCATCGTTAGACAAATATAATTCTTATAAATGATCAAATTAAGTCCTCACCTCGAAATTGAAACATCTGGTGATGTATTAGCAATTTAAAACTTGTTGAAATCTCATTTTTTTATATCTTAAACTTGACATTTGAATGGCTATCATTCTACACTATTTTTTCCCTATTGTAATGGTCATTTGACCATCAAATTTAACATAATAATTTGTTTGACAGTTGAATACAAAATGTAAATTTGAATTTTTTTAAGTAGATAAAGTTGTGATCACTGTTTTTTTGTTTCAAAAAAAAAAAAGATGTTCTTTGAGTGAGATTTCTTCAATGTCCTTAAAATAAAAAATAAAATTCATGATGAATAATAAAAGCATTCATCAATTATTTGGACTTGATTGAAACATTTTGTCAAATACTTTATAAACATCGAGTTGTGCTTTGCATACATGCCCTCTAATACTCGGGCAAAATGGGGACCTCTTCTTGTTTGTTTTCTAAGTCTACAATTAGATGTCCTCTTGTTTGCCATGATTCTAGTCTTAATATTTAATATATTTGAAAATCTCACTGAAGGAAAACCATTTTTGGTTGATAAGTTTTAAATTTCATCCGTTAGATTTAGGCCCTCAAATCTGGACCGTAGAATATCGGCTTAGTTGTGGGAACTTTAAGATGTTTTTTTTTTGGCATTACATCCTTACCTTTAAGGTTAAAACTTGGTGGCCCAGTGAAGCTTTGAAACTCTCATTTGCATATCATGAAGTGCTAAAAGCTATTTTATAGCTATTAATATTTTTTGGACAGCTATTTGTGATTCATTTTCAACGCCTGTCCTTTATACAACTAGGCCCACACAAGCTGGATGAATTCTTGGGCTAGGATAGCTATTTGGATGCCTTAGGAATGATTTTCTCTCTTTTTTCTAATTCAAAATAAGTCTTTGGCTTTTTCTCCATCTATAAGGTTGATTCTATGATAATTTTCCTGATTACCAATCCATATCTAAGGAGTTACCAAAAGAGTGGGTGAATAATTGTATAGTAGATCAGGAAGTTTCCAGGCATTCAAAATGTTGTAGGTTGACACTAGCTAATAGAATACGTTGGCGTTAGTGACCTAGGGTTTATTCACAAAGACATTAGTGTAGGATTGAAGGCATGTGTTGGTAGGTTCTTCAACAAGTAACAATGTTGATATCATTTGGAGATTCATGAAGAGTCCATGGTTTATGTTTTAGATTTGTTTTCACACCTTTGATGCTTCTTTATTTTAGAGATCTAATATATCTATTTCTTCTTGTGGTAGGTCTTGCATAGATAATTCATAGAGATTTAGTTAGGCTCAAAATTCAATTTCCCTAAGGGCAACTAACCAGCCCTTAAGAATGCATCAATTGGGTGTGTAGGTTTGATCTGGACAAAGAGAGTGTGGTGGTACAACAATTTGATGAATTTTGCTACTCAAATATCTCTTTTATTTATTATTTTGATATTTGTATAGGGCCATAGTTTTATCACTTTATCTATCATTATTTCTTTCTTTTATGGTTGCAGAATGACCATGCTCAGTGAAGGCTACTCATAAAGACCAAAACAACCCCACTCATCAAGCTATGGTCTCAAACCCTACAGTCATGGGTTGCAAGAATATGTTATCGACAAAATATGTTATGCTCTTGAGAAGAGTAGCCTCATGGGTTTAAGGATTTTCTAAATGGAGTATAACTAGATATGTGAGTGTCTCTTGCAGCCATACTTGACTATCTTCCTTATCAGGCATCGAATTAGTTATTGTAATAGTCATGCTTGCACTGTAGCACTTTAAAGTGTATAGATGGTTTCTGTTTCTCTAGACTGACACATAAGTGGAAAAGGGGTCTTACCAGTATTCATTCCCTAAGAATATTATAATGCTAGTGAAAATTTTCATACCAATATGACTATCACGGGTATGCAAAGAAAGTAGAAGGATGTCAAAGAACGAAGGAGACAATTCATGGTCTCTTAATCCTATCCTCAAGACCATAGTTTAGTCACACTACTTACTAGTCATTAGGGATAATGCACTTTCATGTTTGTCGTGGATGCTAAAGGTATATTAATAAGACTATGATGACCTTATCAAGATCCTAGAGATAATTGTAGTCTTGTTGTGTGTAAGAGTTATATTTGCACGAATCCCATAGAAATGAAAGGAGATATCATTAATCCTAGAGGAATTTCATAGTGCATATTCTTGGCCATAATAGTCATTTAGGCTATATTCTCAACTAGAGTAATAATCATGGGTCTCTTATGGCTATCTGAGCATATGGAAGCCAAGGCTTGTCTTAAAAGTTAAAGTCCTTTACAATTTAATTATGTTAAAAATGCTATCATGGATCAAATATAGTCATAAAAGAAGCTAAGAAATGCTATCATGGATCAAATATAGTCATAAAGGAAGCTAGGAAATGGTGATAGCAGCAATTAGATGACTGTCCTAAAATACAAGGTCATTAGAACTGTCATAAGACATGAGACTGCCATAAGCCATTGGAGGCAAGTGTGTCATTGTTAAATTCAGTCACAGTACCAAAGGAATCATTTATAAAATTATCGGGAGACTATCACTATCCCAGCCAGCATAGGGGTTATCATTCATCATTCATAAGATTGTTGAGGACAGAAGCAAGACTATCATAGTCATATAAGACTATCATGAATAACAAGTGAGAGGACTACTGTCACATCAAGGCATTGTTCTAAATGCAGCAAGGGCAATCATAAATGATATCCACTACATCAAAACTACCCCAAGTACATGGAACATTGTCATAACAGTAAAGAAATAAAGTCACTCTATTATCTTTCACATCACTATGGTAATCTCAGCAAGGTGGATAGAGAATCATGAAAATGGTGAGCCATCAAGCCTCCAAGAGCTACCAAGTATTATACAAGAACTGCCATGCTAGGCTTTAATGATTGAGCTGTCCTGGCATCTGAAGAATCTTGTAAACCATTTAGATAAATGAGGGATAGTTGATACCTCAAAACTTGTTAAATATTTTTATGGACGGTAAACCATCAGAGAGAATGTCAAGTGCACAACTATGAACACATTTTGACAGTCTAAAACTATAAACCAGTCACAATACTACTAGTTAATTCTACGATCTTCTAATTATGCATGAGTCTTATGGATAAATTCTATCACAATACCTTGGTGCTATCAAAGTGGTCATGAATCGTTGGATTGCCATTAGTATCTTTGGCCATTACGTAAATTGTCTCCATTCATAGGTCTCGGCATTAGGATTGTTGAGATACCAAGTTATAAAGTTTGATTCTGGAGAAAATAAGACTCCTGTGATTGTTCAACATTGCCATACCATTTATAAGGACGTCTTAAGCCCTCTATATTGTCATCACCATATCACATGGACTATTATAAATCCTTAAAGTTGTCATGCAAACTCACCTCAGAGACTATCATGGTTTCCTTGCTACAAGAATAGAACCCTGTCACATAATGATCTACGAGACTACATGTAATGTTCGTCACAAGTAAATATCATATCACTCAGAAGACAGTTACAAAATATTATTATTAGCAATAAGAGAAATTGTCATAGGCAGTCAGGAAAGAATATCTTAGCATGAAACCCCTCATATACAATACAAAGACTGTCATAGAGATGTGGAGGTGATTTCAAGGAAGTGCCTAATGCTGCTATCGGCTCTAGGAAAATTCACCGCCAGCAATTCATCAATAAAAAATTCACTGTCAACAATTCATTGTGGGAAAATTCACTGCCACCATCAATTTACCACCATGGAATATTAACCACCAAAAATTCATACAATTAATTTTTCGTGCAATGAATTGTCATGGTGGTGAATTTTCCTGCAATGTTGGCGGTGAATTTTCCATCAATGAATTGCTGGCGGTGAATTTTCTGTATGCCGCTGCTATCATCTAGGACTCTCCCTTACTTCCAAACCCTGATCAATAAAAAGGAATTGTTCCTATACCTAAGAAGGATACCAGACCTTGCTAAGAGTTGTGAAAGTGGTATTGCCACAAGGGACTATCAAAGCTAGTTATACATCATGTTACTAGTTATGTTCCTCAAAAGAAAAGCATCCAATTTGGTGAGGTTGCTGGAAGCAACCATATTGGGTATTACACTAGATGATCTATTCATAAGGCTATGTAGAATGATTATACTATATTTTGGCTCACATGGAAGTGTACTGGCAATATGTGTTTTGTTGCAGGTGTATAAGAAACTTTGATTTTACCCTCATTGTTAATATAAAACGGATTGTTTCAAGAAGACTAATATAGCTATATCTTCTTTGACTTTACGACGGGAGAAGGAAGAGAGGTCCTGAAACGAAGGTTATAGAACATGATGTTGATTTGAATGTCCTAATTGCTGCAACAAAGCTCCGTCATTTCTTATTTGCTATTATACCTACATAGATAAAGTTAGAAATTTTGAGCAAGGAGAGGAAGTCCTAAATCTAGACAAGGAAAATGCTTCTCCTCTACCTGATTTGAGGACTTTATTACTATTGTCAGACTGCTACATGGGGACTATCCATGGCTAAAAGTGGAAAATATCCTGATTATATCCCTATGAGGTCCTGATGGGGATTGTGCTATAGAAGAAGAGCTTAGAGATGATAAGCTAGTTAAAAGAATGATGTATTATTTAAGATTTGGGGATCGTTCTTGGACCACTCATGCCTTTCCAACAAAGGAGAGGATTTTGTAAGCATGTTTTATCTTAACTAGACAAAGAGGAAGTTCGTTCCTAAAGATTTACTGAAAAGGAAAGTTGTTGCCTTGAAGATGATGTTGTCACCATTTACAAATGTTGTTTGGAGTATTGAGGTATCTTTTCTAAATATAGAAAACTTACCACCAATATTAAGTGTTGTCACGAGGATGATAAAAAGGTACTTTCTTATTAAGAGAAGCTTGTTGAAGAAACTACAAGGAGGATGGAAACAAATTGCCCTAGAATGTAGATAAGATACATAGTTATATCATAGTTATATCATGTGAAGCATAATTATTAAGATTCACATTATCCTTATCACGAGGTATGAAGTATTCAAGAACAAATTAGGCAATGTATTTGACAATTAAATTCTTGCATGACACTTACAAAATTTTATTGATTTTCATATTTAAAAATTCACCTTGAATTTCACAACAAAATGTAGAAAAATAATCAAGTTAATTAGTCAATCTATGATATTTAAATAAAATGCTATTTTGCAATCAAATAAACAAATTGAAACTTGAATGTGCATATGTGGCATACATAAATATTGGGTAAAACTAAAGAAAAGCATGTAAGCTAACCGATTGTCTTACTAGCAAAGAGATAAGGTTGGCCCTTAATAAAATAAGGATGATATAATTTACTATTTTGAACAAGGGTTTAGATTTTCACAATATTTATATTTAGAGGATCAAAATCACATAACAATTAGAAATAATACATCTTTAGCAATACATTATCGTGGTCATGATCAATATGTTAATAAAGAAAAAATATCATTTTTTTTTAAATGTATTAAACAAAATATATAATAAAAAAATATCTCTGTTTTCTTTTTCAAAGATAACATCTCAATTGTCACATTTAAAAATTATAATTTTCATAGAGATACTTCCTAATCATACATCAACACCATCTCCATTAGTGCATCATGGCATCATGGAGGATAGTTCCACGAGGGACATTGATATGTGTAATAACTTTGTGACCTTAAGGTTGACACATCACCACCTAAGTACACTTAAAGTATTGGTTAGTCTCTTATTTTTCTTTGTCATTCAATTTTCACCACATATTATAGCATTTATTTGCATATGGAATTTTCTTGTCCTTACATTACTTTCATTTAATCTCACCACTTATGGGCAAGGTATCACTTCTTTTTGTTGGTTCAATGTATCCATACTTACTCTCATTCGGGGTAACATGGAGGGCATCTTTCATAAACATTAATGATCACTTGTGTATGCATCAGGTACCTATTCTAGATCAATTTATTTTAATTATCATGCTCAATTTTTTGTCACAGTTTTTGTATTTCAATTTTCTTATCCTTCTCCTTTATTTGTGGGTACTTATTTGTAGTACACAAAATTCAAGGGACCATATTTTATGACTAATTAGAGATAGATCTATTATCAATTCCTCATCTAAACAAAAGAAGCATGAGCATAGAAATAAACTCAAAAAACCTAAAGAAACTTGAGGGTTAACTTAAAAAATCTCTATGAAAAAAATAAAACAACCACTAGATGATGGATCACACCTATCTAAAATTCACAAATCACAATAACCACGCTAAATAGGTGAAAAATGAAGATGGGATAAAGGCTTAAATTGAATAACACCATAGACAAGAGCTAACTCAAGCATTGGTAATGAACATCCTCCTAGTCCTATGGGAAAGGAGACTTTTCATAGTCCACTAAGAACGTTCATTGATCATTTACATAGATTATACCTATATTTTTCAAACTTCTATATCTTGTAACCAATTCTTTTCTTAGGGGTACTAATTGGAAGCAATGCCACCCAAACAATCCAACACATCTTTCTCTAAAAGGAAATCTTGAAGTAATAAATTATCATCCTACTATGTCTCATCATCTTCCTCCTTGTGTTCTTCCTCCACATGGTACTAAAAGTTAAGATTATCCTTGTCTACACCAATAGGAGTAGGATTCTTCTCTTGGACCACAAGTATTTCAAAAGGATTTCCAAAGCATGTATATTTCTTATTAGATATGAAAAACCTATGATATATCTAAACATATTATCGTTAGGATTCCCTTGTTTTAGAACTCAATTCTATAGCATGCCCCTTTGACATAACTATTAAGAAGTAAATCTAAAGGTTGATCTTGTGTGACCAATCTATCTGTATAGAAAGAATCTTATAAGAAAGCCACCAGAATCCATACAGTATAACCAAAATCAAAGGGAGGATTTGATGTTAAGAGAGTTAGGAATAGGGATTGAGAAATCTACATATATGTAGATCTTGGCATAGTTAAAGAATGAACCTTTTAGGTTTGAATCAAATGTGATAAATGTGTGAATTTTCTCAACTAGCAAATAGATTAATTTCATTACTCTACATACTAGTGTAAGTTTGTAGCAATAGATCCAAAAGTGTGCTTTTAAGAAGTAAACTCGATCGAGATAAAAAATAGTTTACATGGGCATAAAAATAATCCAAATATCCAAAAACCAATGGTCCACAATTCCAAACAAAACCCCTTATTCAATTTAGTGAAAAATAAGAGAAAAAACCCTTACAAAGAAAGGATAAAGAGGGTATTTCAATTTTGGACTAAGAAGATTGTTAGAAACTAGGATCTCAGGATACTAATCATTACATACAAAATATAAAATAAAGAAAATGAGAAGCATACAAGCATAGATTTTACACATTACACAAGTTATACATGGGGAATATCTTTTTGGATAGAAAACCCCATAAAGCATAATATTATTAAAACACTTACAAAATAGTCTATTAAATAAATAGAATAAACCTAGGAACACTCCTCTACATACTTCCACATGGTCAATAATACCTTTTGTGCATAGTGATATAATTCACTATGAAACTCCAAATTCTCCTTCTCTCAAATGAGAGAGAACCTCTTTAAATATTGGAGAAAGGGTGGCATAATACTTGAAAGGTATTAGTCACACCTTTTCAACAACCCCATTCATAAATAAACAATAATCTAATTATTAGACTATAATTAAATGGGATATGTTTAATAAACATATATATATAAGATTTTATAACCTTATATTAGAACAATATATAAATGTTATAAGGGTATATGACTCCTAATTAAATTATGTTCTAACACTCCCCTTTAATGCTAATAGGGGACATCACATGTCAATTTCCATAAAAGAAAAAATGAAGTACCCCAATAACATAGGTCTTCTTTGAAAATGATAAATAAGGACACAAATATATGCCAAGATGAAAGGCATCCATTCTAGACAACATGAAATCCATCTTGTCATAATTTATAATCCTAGTTTTTTAAAAATAATGTTATATATATGAGGTCTTATAAAGATTTTTATTGGAGCTTGAGTCTCCTCAAATGAGCCTCAACCCAAGTTCATTACAATGTGCCTGTAGGACTTAATACAATGCTTTTATAAGTGGAAGATTTACAAAGAGAAGAACTTTAATAGAATCCTGTATGACTTATACATCTAGGATTTAGCCACTAGGTGGTGGCATTGACATGCACACTCCCCCTCAATGGCATCACCTATGGCCAAGCATTTTTTTGAATTTGGAGTATATAATGCCTATAGGTCTTATATTATGCCTATTAGGTCTTACATCTAGAATTTATCCATGAGGTGGTGTCATGCACACTCCTCATCAATGGCATCATCTAAGGCCAATTACTACACGAAGGTTTTGATAAGTGATGGCTAATATTCAAATCTATTTCTTCTTGATCATAGTATACACTAGATATTTAGATGAATAGATTTGGAGAGAATTTTTATGATAGAATAATTTTACTTGAGTCAGGTGCCCATGATCTTCAATGTTCTTTCCTCTCTTTAGAAATGAGATTCTTTAGTAAGAGTAAAATAACTCTAGCTATCATATAGTAATATGGTACTTTTAAGTTATCTGATTCAAGCCTCCCATAAATATTCAAAGTCACATTGATTCTTCAGTAGCTACATTTATATTTTGGGCTTTAATTAAAAAACCATAGAATATATATTTTTAGAAAGTATTACACCATCCATGATATAAGAGAACTTGCAACATTTATTTATAGTCTATGGCATATTTCCTATAAATGGAATCATCAGCATAGTCAGTA
The DNA here is from genome assembly GCA_007258455.2 of Sequoia sempervirens. Taxonomy (NCBI): domain Eukaryota; kingdom Viridiplantae; phylum Streptophyta; class Pinopsida; order Cupressales; family Cupressaceae; genus Sequoia; species Sequoia sempervirens. The sequence goes on from VDFB02168118.1 coordinate 43,994,712, forward strand.
ACACAATAATCAAATAAAGTCAATCCTTGGTGTAGAAAAATATTTTTAATATGTATTTGTAAATTTCCAATGAGCATATAGTAAAATGAAAGAAAAGGGAGTCCTAGATCCTATATGCAAAGAACCTAAGACTCAAAGGGGGCCTTTTCCCAGATTTTATTAGAATACCAATCGCAAAGCCGAGAGATTAACTTTCAACCTCAATCAGACCGAGGTTGGTGGATTCTTTAGGGCCTTAAGATGATTAGGGATGATCTATAAATGATTTGAAATGATAAAACTAATTGAACTATATGACTTAATATGTAAAATGTGGATTCCTAAAGATGAACAGACTGTAACACTTTGCAAGTAGATTTGGGAGATATCAGAGACTATGTACCTATCACCAAAAGTTGATTCTGACATGTGCAGAGGGACTGATTCACCCCTAGGTGAATAGGTCTTTGATTAGGCTTCCAAAAACACTTTGTACAGTCCTTTGGTGCTAGATCTAAGATGTTGTTTTCCACTTGAAAACTTGTCGGAATGTCATAAATGAATTTTGCAACTTAGTTTCTATAGGTTGACAAGAATGATGACAGCAAATGCAACAATGCAAAATTTCTCTTCAATATCTCTTCAATCCTTCTTCAACCTGTAATATGCACATACACAAAGAGGGAAAAATATTTGTGCCATATAGAGGCTAGTCAAACCCTTTGAATAGTGTTCCCACTTTCATAATGGCAATGCATATGATAAAAACCTTAAATAGAAAGGAAGGAAATGAGAAATGAACAATTTACTACAACTCACCACCCTTCTATAGCTTCCTTGAAGGATTGAATTACAACACATCACTCCAAGGGTATGGATCTTTCTTGCTTGATTCGCTTGAATGCTTGAATGCATGAAAATGTACAACACTTGTTAGCCTTCACAAGATAGCATAAACACACATAAACTTTTACATGTTGTTAGGATCTTGATTGCTACTATAAACTCTGATAATGCTGCTCTTGAATGCTCTTGACAATAATATTTTCTCAATGGGATTGCTTCATAAAGTGTGTTCCTATTTCAAATTATCAAAAGATTGTGTATTTATAGGTGTTTATCCAATTTCTCAAAAAATAGATTCCAAAAGCTAACACTTACAATTTGAATTTTGATCATTAAAATGCAGCCAAAAATATATTTTAATTTAGGTCCTGGCTCATAAAGGGGACCCATTTGCATGGGCGAATGGATCTTGGCCTAAACTTCTAGGACACCCATGATCCAAAGCAATTTAATTGTTAAATGCATTCATTTAATGTTGGTTCCCCTTTTCGAAAATGGTAAGAATAAGACTTTGGAATGCATAATTTGACAAATTGGAAGCTTAATTAAGTCCAATAAATTAAGGGACCCAAACATAGTGTGAAATTGTAAAGGTATACAATTTTTTTACAATACATATAGTATTCCTCATAAATCTAGAATATAACTTCAATAATTTGATGATGATTAGTGAGTAGATCGTATGATATTTTCTTGAATATAAACATGAATAATTTGTCATGTTTCTTTTAAGGAAAAAAGTGTCATTTTATGTAAATGATTCATAACAAAAATTTAAGCAACAGGTGAGCTATCTTTTCCAAGATTGCTCCTTAGACAGTTTTATTAAGGCGATAGCCACCCATTATAAATAGATGATATGATTGGGTTTTAGATAAATTTTATCCATTTCAATAATCAAGTTGTACTTAATTGTTATAAATTTGTGTACAACTATCTATATTTTCTTGTAAAATATGGAGGAACAAAATATTGAGATTAAATTCCTTACTAGTAGTGAGTTTACCAAACAATATCCATTTGTAACTTCCTCTTAAATTTTAATGAGGTAGTGTGAACTAATGAGAAAATAAATAGTTTAATCATACTTTTTTATAAAAAATATTAATAGGGAAAATACATTTAAATAAAATTAATGCTTTACAACCATCAAGTTATATGATGGCAGAGGAGCACAAAAAATGTAATCCTTTACAAAACAATCTTTTGAATTAATATAAGATTCACAATTTATCTTGGTGGAATAATTATTGTTGGAAGATTGGTGCCTTTGTCCCCTTGGTTGTTCAACACCACCCTTTGGATTTGTGACATGGCTTAACCACCTCCTATGGATCTTGTGTAAATCTGGCATTTGCATCGGGCGTTAACAGGTCGATCTTTTGGTGCAACAACAAATCCATTGCAACAAACAATATCAAAGTGAGGCCATGGGTGCAAATCCCATGGTCGCACTAGGGGTGATTGTTGGAAGTTTGGCACCTTCGTCCCCTTGGTTGTTCAACACCGCCCTCTGGATTTGTGACATGGCTTAACCACCTCCCATGGATCTTGTATAACTCTAGCAATTGTATCAGGCATTAACAGGTCGATATTTGGTGCAATGGCAAAGCCATTGCAACAATTATTACAAACATATCCATTGATATAAAATTAATAAAAATGAATGTAGATCAATAAATAATATGGAAGATATTGTATATCTAATGAAAATTTTACATGTTTTAAGAGATATAGACTTAAATAAAAGCATCTATAATATAAGAAATATATCAACCATTCCAATGTTCCTTTATGAAACCCATGATTAAAATTTAGATAGACTTAGAGCACCAACTAATATTTTGTCTCAAGATATTTCTCTTTGAGCATTGAATAGAAAATAAAAAAATTATGCAATGTCAAATTCTAGACTTACATATTCTTAGTTACAATCCAAAACTAAGGAAACTATAATATGTCATATATTTTGAGAAGGTTCAAGAGTTATGGTTCTATATGTGTATGTTCAAATTGCTTATGAATATGACTGTGTTTTTAATTTTCATAAGAAATGATATCCATGAGGTATGAATTTGAATGTGAGATGCCACATGAACATGTATGTGTCTTTCATCATCTAACTTCTTTTCATTTTCATTTGTAATCTATGGTTCTAAATTGTTCATGTGTTCAAATATTGGTTGAATCATTCACCATTCTTAAACCTAAAAACACACACAATAGGTTGATTGTTGTTGTTTGAAAACCAAAAGAGAAATAAGTAAGGCAAATTTTAGTCATGAATGATCAAAGGATTTTGAAAAAAAATCAAAACATGGCAAATCATGACTATTGATCATTGAGATTATTCAATTAATTTTTGTATGCTAGTGGAGGGTCCCAAATTCCAATTGACATTTCACTTTGATTTAGTGTTTCAAAGATTGTTTCAATAGGAGTTATGAGAACTTTCATTCAAAGAAGTTTTATTTTTCTATTGACCTTGTATGTAGAATTGAAGTTCCATTAGAAAAAGTTATTGTAGAATAGTTATGGAACTCTTCAATCTTATGGTACAAATTTTTTATGTACTACACCTTTTTCCATATGACTTAGACAAGAGGGGTGAAGGAATGGTGAACACTATTCACTGCTTTGGAATTTTCATCCTCTAGCACATTTTTATTGGAAAAGGTTTTGGATTATTTAATGATTTATATATCACCCTTGTCTCATAATTTTTATGAATGTGGCATTAATAGAATGACAACCCAAACATTTATTTGTTTAAGGATTTCATGTGTAATTTTACTTGGATTGCATGATGTCAAACCTTCATGATATATGTTTGTCTTGTAATATTTATCATTCAATGGTATGAAATACAACAAGGTCATACATAACAATTAACAACCAATATGATTTCTTTTTAAAGGGGCATAGTGTTGATGCTACTAAAATAGATATATCAAATTTTTATTGTTATAGAGAAAACAATCCTAGTTGTTAAATAGCTTCATGAATCTTTATTAAAGCTATTGAATATCTTCCACAAATCTCATGGCCCTCCCAATATGATTTATTGATCTTTCATTCAAATTAAAATTGTTGTTTAATACTTTGAATAAATTGATAAAGGATAATTAAAAATATTTATTATTCCTTAAAAAAATCGTCATCGTTGTCTTTTGTCATTTATTCTTATCTTTTATGTTTATTTGTGTATATTCAAAATTATTATAATATTTTTATGGTTTCACGTAATAAATATTAACTATTGCTCGATAATCATGATGTTTGCATGATATAATAACACAAAAAATTATTGAGCATCTTTATGATCACTACACGTACACAGAGTTTAGTGTATCGATCAATTCTAATTGCATGTCATTAAAACAGAGACAATAAAATTGATTAGAGACGATTATTGCATGAAGTTGTTTATATGGTTCCTAACCATTATGTAAGGATTTTGACTTAATATGCTAAGATCCTCATTAATATTTGTCATGAATTACACATACTAATATCACAAGATTAAAAAATCTTATCTAAAATGACACGATCCTTCTTAAAAGACATGACTTTTATCTTTTTTCTAGAGAATCTAATCTATTAAATAGAGCAATTTGATGTCAAAAATATATAGTTTTTTAAAAGAAAGTTTAATAGATATGTATGTTTACTAAGATTTATTAACAGGATTCATGATATCCATTGTAATTGGGTGGGCTCATGAGCCTCCCAAATGGCTTGTGAAAAAGGGTTGGGGGTGGTCCAATCCCTATAAGATTGTGAGGTATTTGGTAATACCCTTTTCAGTTTACCTCTCACTTAAGGACATGTGGGACTAGCTCTTCTAGAAAATTGAGAGGAAACACCAAAAATGGAAAACTCAAATGCTTTTTCTTGCTAGTAGACATTAATTTGTACAAAAGGTAATTGCTTCTCATGTTGTGTGTCATTCATCAGCCCGATGATTTGCTAATATTCACTTTGCTAAGCTTCAAAATATCCTTAAGGAATTTCTCTAATCAGATGGAAAGGGTAACAAAAAGAGGCATAATGTAAACTGGAAATGGTGTTTCCTTCCTAAAGAGCAAGGAGGTTTAGGCCTAAAGGATCTCCAATACCAAGCGGTTGCTCTTGTTGTAAAATGGATTTCAGGGCCTTGGAAGGGGACAACCCTTGGAAGGTACTAGTAAGGCATAATTTGACATTATTATTAAAAAAGGGTAATCAATGGTAGGATCTTCATCTTCATGACATTATTTTTGGTTAGTTTAAGGTTAAGGTTTTTGGCTCAATTATTTTTGCCTCCCTATGGAAATATTGGACCCAAGTTAAACATCTTGTGGGCATTGAGGCTTTAAATTGTTTATCTTCCTAGTTTGTGCCTAATAGATCTCTATGGTGGAATGTTGGCTTGAATGGGAAGCCTTTGTCCCTCTCTCAAGGATTCTCTACAAGAAATTAGTATTCTAAGGGGATTTGTGTCCTTCAGGATCTATTGATAGATGATTGTTTGGGTACTTGGGAGCAGTTATGTGCTAAGTTTGGACTACCTCATTCTTAGATTAAGACATATACAATGATTTGTAACTTCCCAAGGAATTTTTTTTTTGGGAATGCTATTGAGGACTTAGATGCTTTGGGCAGATGGTTTTAATCTAATGGAAGTTTAAGTTAATAGCATTTAATTAATGCTTTTTGGCTTGGGAGAGGTGTTTGAGTGGCTAAATTCCTCTTGGAAATTGTCCTGGCATATTTCTAAGTGGTCCAAAATCCTTGCACACCTTTGGCACAATAGTGTTGAACAAAAAAAAACCTATTTTTGTTGGTTGTTGATCTTGAAAAAGCTTGTTGTTTGTTAATCCCTCCACAAATATGTGTTACCTACTAGAACTTGTGAATTTTGTGCAATGCCTGAAACCTTTGAACATATTTTTTTATTGTTAGTTTTCTACTGCTATTTGGTCTCTATTTTTTGGTCTTCCTGTGAATTGGAATGTTGACTAATTTTCTTAGCATGAAATTATTGTTGGCTATGTTGAGAGATTTGATGAAACTTTGAATCAATTTTGGCTTATTTTGACTAATGATATTTTTTTGTTTCTTTGGAAGAAGAGGATTGAATAGGTCTTTCAGAGAAAAATAAGGTACCTTACTGATTTTAACAATGAGCTCACCTTCTTCAATATGATGTTGTAGGTATCGGTTGCCATGGAAATCCCCAAGGATCATTTTATGATCTTTCTAAAAGAAGGAGTAATGCTACTTTACAAAAAGGATATTACAATTGTTCACCTTTTTCCTCAAGGGAGGAACATGTTGAATCAAGAAAAGTTGGAACTGCTTAACAAATATCTACAAGAGAGGAAGCTAAGAAAGGAAGAATCAAAAGACATCTAGAAAGAAGATCAAGATAATACAATGGAAATTGATACTCCTACTACTGACAATGTTGATCCTAATCAGACTCTACCCCTTGTAGGGGCTTTTCATGATGATCAAGCTAAATGTAGTAATAGTGTTATAGGTGCCTGAAACTAAGGTTTATTTTGATGTCACCTTCATAATGTGTAGATCTATAACTTGATCTTTTTGTTCAGTTTTGTCTTATGATAGCATGTAATCCTCTTTAAAGCTACTTGGAGCAACAACTTCTCTTTAATCCTTTTTGTAAAATATCTCTAATATAAAATATATATATGATTCATGGTAATTTTTAAAAAATGATATATTGAATCAAAAAATACATATTTATAATTATATTTATGTGTATGTATGTGTGTTTTCAAATAACATATAAGGAATGTATTTCAACCAAATTTGATGATATAAATTTTTAGTTGTTAAAAGGAGAATCATAATTTATACCACCAATCAAATGAACAATATATCAACAAATATCTAGTAAGGATAATAGGAAAATTGAATGACCAATTCACCTTGTAAATAAACATCACATAAGTTGAACCTATTTAATATTTGATATTACAAACTTACATCTATCTATCTTGAATATTATATTGAGTTAGTGGTAGTTAAATAAAAAAACTTGACAAATTTATGAATGTGTTAGGAAAAAGGATTAGTATGAAAATTATCTTAGATATCAAATTATAAAAAAGTGATCAACATTTCCTAAATTTCTTTGATGAATTTTAAAATAATAGAAAATACACACTAAATGTATTGTAAAAATGGCCTTGCAAATGTGTTGATTGAGCATAAAGAGGTTTCCCATCAAGTTCTACATATCTTCTAGTATAACCTGTAAAAATGATTAGTACAACCTAACCTTATCTGATATCATATTAGAAATTATGATCTTATGATACTAATCATTATATACAAAATATAAAATAAAGAAAATTAGAAGCATACAAGCATAGATGTTACACATTACACAGGTAAACAATGATTTGCAAAAAATACACCTGATTATATTGATATATCTGATAATAGCAACTTGCAGTGATACACGAGTCTGATTCTCTTTTTATTTTTGAATTGTATGTTTCTTCTCCTTGATCAATGATTAATATATTCATATGGTTAGTTTAAAGAGTGATTATCAATAATAATTAATAATTGTTGTATCATTATTGCATAATCGTACATAATATATATGCATATATATTTTATATCAATATATAGATATATATAATTATTCCTAGTTGATTTCCATCTTCCAATAATCACTTTATATAAGTTTATATATGTTTAGATTTATATATTTATAATTAATTAATTCAACATACTTCCCTTATTGATTTACCATTTATCTTCATTTATCTCCTCTTGAGCCAAACTCTACCCATATATTTCTTCCTCTAATTTTGAGTATATCATATGAATGTATTTGTTGTTATATTCCCCAAAATTCCTTCTTTTTTCTACTCCAATCTATTCTTATTGGACATTCTATTGCATTTTTAAGTGCATATCCTTATTTATTTTTAATGCTATATTCCTTCATTATTTGTTGTTCCATATATTTGTGTGTTCTTATCTCCTTATTTTCTCTCCACATATTTCACAATCATATTTTTTACATCCTTGGGGAGCAGTGATTCATGAATGGATGCATCTATTGGCAAAGTAATAATTCTAAATAAATATGTGCCTTTTCATTACTACTCCTAAATGATGCTTCAATGCTATCTTAACTAATATAATCACTACCTCCATATAAATATAATCACTTCTTATATTGTCCTTTAATGTATGAATTTTTTCCTTAAATTAGTCCTTCAGTTTGGGTGATATAATAATCTACCTTAATTAATATGTTAATATATATACTGTTTTGATTGTATTAGAAAAATGGGTTTTGAAGGGACCTGAAACCCTTTACAACACAAAAGAGGGAAATTTTCTCAAAGAGAAAGACATTGAGGCATCAACAATAGCCAAAAGTAAACCAACATCAAAACAACAACAACAAAAAACACAAAAAAGACACTACTTCATATTCTTCAAGGTGTTAGCTACCTCAATCTCCTAGTTTCAATGCATATTGACCATATCTAGTAGTTCATGTTTTTCCTCCTCAAAAGTCTTCCTAAGGTTTCCCCTAGTCCTAGTACATGAGCCCTTGGCCTCATCTTTGTTGCCCTTCTTCCCCTTACCCTTTGAAGACTAATATTTCTCCAACATCTTTGCAAAGTAAATCTGATCTTCCCTTAATTGACTAATCTTACCAAATAAAACCTCCAAGGATTCCACACTATTTTTTACTGTGTAGTGACTAACTTGTAGTAGTTTCTTGATATTTTCACTTGTTTCATTAATCTTAGCCTCCATTTCAGAAAGGCGATTCTCACACAGGGTCCTAAAGTCTGAAAAGGAGCATTTCAAATCAACTAGTCTCTTAATCAAAATATTCAAGGAAGAACCCTTCGACAAGATTTGCATATTTTCTTTTAGACCCCTAATATTAATGTTTAACTTATTAAATTCTTCAAGCACCCACTTGGAAAGCTTGAAAGTGTACATTGCCCCTAAACACGACATATCCAAAAGCTTGAACATTGTAGTATTGTCCTCATTTAGGTAATAGAAGTCCTCAAAGAGAGGGTTGATCTTCAAGGACTTAAGCTTTCTGGAGTTTGGATTCACCCCCACATCCTTATGCAACGACCTGTCACCCAAAACCTCCACGCTAGGTGATTTTCGAATAGGGGAGTCATTGATTTCAACAACAATTTCCTTGCCACTCTTCTTTTTACCCAGAGCCTTGTCACTAATCATGCCACCTTTCACAACTTGATTTTGTAGCTTTGTAATTCATTTGGATTTCCTTCATGATATTTCATTTCCTTCCTTAACCCTTTCATAATCAAGCTTGACCTCCTCCATATAGCCCTCTGCACCAAACTCTTTTCCATGTAGTACATTATCCTCCTTAGAATGGGAGCCACCCAAGACAATATCACTATCATTGCCAGCAAAAGGGAACCCATTGGATTCTAAATCCTGTAAAACCAACTTCTTGGTAGCACTCTTCCTTTTAAGGTTCCCCTTCTTTCTATTTTTAGAGAGGGCTGCCACAAGGGATGACGAACCACCCTCCTCCTCCTCATTCCACTCATCTTCATCATCAGCACTAGTTTCTAAACAAGTCGAGAGTGAATCCTTACTAATAGCCTTCTCATTTCCTTTGATTGACTTTGCAAGAATACAGGCTCTCACATGCTCCATAATGAGCAGTATGAGTCCCTCATTAAGAACAAGAGCCCTTCTATTTTTCAAATGAGCATAGACAAACACTTGCAATGAAGATAGAAGAAAGAAAGGAAACAAAACATGTAACCCATGCCTGAAGTGATTCAACAAGGTGAAATGGTGACCTAAAATGGCAGTATAACAACCATCTAGGGTTATGTACCACATCATAACCTCCAAAATATCGACCCAAATCCACTTCAAAGAAGTCCTCTTGTAACCCCAAGAGGGCATTTTAATCAGCTTCTTTCATACATTATCTTTGAAAAATTGGTCCATGGCATCATCATTACTCTTTCTTTCCTTGAAAAATCTTGGCCCATCCATTAGTAGTCTAGTAATAGAGGCAATAAATTCCTCATTGATCACAAACTCTATCCTCTTAACTTGTAACCTTCTATCATGCCAATAGTGAACAAATTCCACAGATGCACTAGGATCATGGTCATGTAGCCTTTCCAAAAAGGGTGTGATATGCCCATGTTCTAAAATTCTCCATATCTTGCACTTGTTCCTCCATCTTTCACATGAAAATGGTTTGATTCTTCTCTTATCACCTCCTAATCAACTATCACCATAAATTGAAAATCCAAAATAGAAACAAACAACAAATTAAAAGTAGGCGAAACACCACCCACAAAGCATGCGCTAATAAAATAGGCAATAATGGTAAGAACAATCTAGAATACAAAGTCAACCATAGCCATCATTTTGTAATAAAACTTTGGCATCCTCAGGAAGGATGGAGTACTCCTCCCATGCCTTTTAATCATGAAATCTGACAGCCTCCTTTAAAAAGAAATCCACTAGGGAGTTTCCCTCCCTATAGATATGTGTGACCTGAGATTCTTCAAAAGATCTTAGCATCATTTTAGAATCCCCCATCAGCTGTGATCAATTGTCCAACTTGGTGACTAAGTGCCAAGTAAGCAGTTAACGATATTGAGGGAATCACCCTCAATCCAAAGCTTGGTGTAGCCCTTTTCCAACACATACTTGATACTAATAAATGCAGCTTCAACTTCCGCACAGTGATTGGTTTGATTTCCCAATGGGAGAATATATATTGTTATATTATATAACATTATATAATATTAAGTTGTTAACATTAATATTTATATTTTTATGTTATGTATATATTTAATATTAATAATATTATATTATAATAATTATAATAATATTAAATTGTTAACTTTTATATTTATATTATATTGTTATTTATTTGTATTTTAACGCTTGTACTTTTGGGGCATGACAAAAAGAACCAAGCAATATAAAAAAAATTAGTTTGAACATTGGTTTTGTTAAGGACATGTTTACTCTTGTGCCTTTTCAGGAATTGGGGATTTGGCTTACTGCCTACTCCATACTTTTTATTAGGTGCAATTGTTAGGGGAGACACCTACTAATCGACCTCGATAATTTCCTTTCAGCAAGATGTATTGTCATCGGGGTTAGGGTTCAGGTGTAACATTTATCTCTTATGCTCAAAAGATCTTAAATGTTAAGACACGTCTGATTTTTTATATTTGATATAAATCAAATAAATTCCAATAAACATCAGTGAGTTGGTTTTAGAGGTAAAGGTTTATCATTAGTTTTTTAGGAATCAAGTTTTGAGGATGATGCTTGTTTCTTATCATTTAAAAGTGTTGACAAGTAATATATCTACCTGATTATTGACAACCAATGACTTGTTAACACAAAAGGAATACTTGTCACGAATCGAGTTTTGGGAGTAGCATATAATCCTTAACTTAAAGTTAAGATAAGGTTTAAATGACATCCCCAAAGTTAGATCTCCAAAAATATGAGGTGTTTCACCAAAATCTTTCAAGTCATCATTTGTCGTACATTGGGATTCACAAATGTGTTTTATCCTAGTCTTTTGCGAAGGTCACAAAGGATATCCTGATGTCCTATTTCTAAATTTTTTAACTCCATTTTTCTAAGGGAAATTTTTATCAGGTATCAGGATTCAAGAATGCAATTTAATCCTTACAAGATAATCTTAATCTTTAACGCTAACAACTGAAACCCAAAATGTGAAACTGGGTAAAAAATTCTAAAGCAAAAACACTCATGGAGCATGAGCCCACGACTCCTTCAAAAAGCATGACAAGAGAGGGCCCCGAGTGTTGGTGTAAATAGGTGTTTTACCTATCTATGTCCTATTTAAATTTTTGTTCACTTAGTTCCTAGTTTCTTTTTCTAGAAGTCTTAGTTATCTAGATAAGATCTTATCATATCTTATCTATTTGGATTCTATTTAATGCATTTTTCATAGGTCATTTAATATTGATTCATTTCATTTAATCATGACACACTCATTTAATGTTGGTACATCATCACCTTTGCCTATATAAGCAAGGCTTCATATGTACATAATCATTCAAGCATCAATCTATGAACAACAATCAATTTCATTCTGGCATCCATAATCATAGCATGATATTTCTACCATCTCTCTTGTGGAAGTTATTTTGTCTTGTAGGTGATCCTAGAGTGTTGAGGAGTTCACCATAAACTCTTACATGGTATTAGAGTTACCTATCAACTCCTAACACGGTATCAGATCTTCAGTGCTACAAACTTCTTCCCAAATCTGAGGGACCAATCATGATGTGGAATTTTTTCTAGGTGTGAGTTCAAGTTTCAAGGACCTCTCCATTAAATCTAGGGTATTAGAGAAAGTCAGGTTTGGCTTTTGTTTCATCAAATTTCATCATATATTATTTGATTTATGTGGGTTTCAAGTTGGAAAATTTTTGGAGCACTTTGAGTAAAAATCAACCTTTCCATTATGCTTAGAAGGCCTAAAAACCCCCATTTTTATATATAATACTTCATATTTTTGTGTAGGAAAAAAAATTAGCTTTTTTGCACAATTATCTTAAATTTGATAGCCAAATGACAATCAAAAAACACTGTGTTAAATTTAATGGCCAAATGGATGTCATCAAACACTTTGTTAAATTTGATGTTTAGATGACCATCAGTATTTATTATCTTAAGATTGACGGCCAAATGGTCATCAACAACTTGCTCCTATTGGCCCCCCTCTCCTTTGGAAGTTTTCATTTTGGAGGAAAACTTCAGAGGCCCATAACTTGGTCATACAGACTCCATTTTTTGAATTCACAAGACAACTGAAAGGGGGGATGAATTAGTGATACATTAAAACACCAAAACCCTCAGTAACATTCAAATCTGTATTAGTCCTTAAACCCTTAACAACCATTAAACCCTTATCATGCATTAGCAGAATGTAAACATGAGAAACAATAATGCATACACATCCAAACACATGAGAACACCAGATTTATGTGGAAAACCCAAGAAGGGAAAAACCACGATGAGGATTAGCTCCCAATATAAAGTAATTGAAACACTAAATACAATAGGCTCACTTCCGAAGGGCTCACCGCCCAAAAGAAAAGAAGGGCTCATTGTCAAATTAGAAAGAAGAAGATAGAAGAATGTTACAATGAGAAATCCATCTTATAGCAACAAAAATATCCACCACTTCTTCACCATAACATTCACACTCTCTTTGTATAATGTAAACACATTCCACGCATTGCTTCTAGTAGTCTTAGGCATTAAATCTCACACTACATTTCACACTTTTGCACTTCGCATCTCAGCACACATCACATCCACATCCTCCATTTATTCAACACTCATATATATTGTCCTCAACCTTGAAAATAATTCACAAGGTCGGCTATGTACCTCAACCATGCAAATTCAAATTAGGTTGGCACCAAAGCATTCCCATGGTGGAAAGGAATGAAGGTGGACCACAACACACCTTAACTCAAGCCCAAATCCACTCATACATGACATGCCATACTTCCACAAACACCAAATCATATCCGCAATTAGTGAAAACACCCAAGGTCAGTCGAACCTAGGTTAACACCATTAAACAATTAAGTACACACTTCCTTCGATCTAAAGATGACTTGCAGACCACACACAACACTTTAACATAATCTAAAATATTCCATCAACACCCTGAAATCCAACAACTCCTTTGCATCATCATACACCAAAAGAACATATCCATTCTCCAAAACCAGTTAGCCTTCCACACACTACAACACTTGAAACTAACCTTGTGGAACACCAAAACTTAAACAACTTAGATTGAAGATAGATATGAGAAATATAAGCACACCCTCAAATCCACAAGACTAGAAACCATACTATAGAGAAATGTAGAGAAAAAACATTCCTCCCAGACAACACTACTAACATAGTTTACACTGGTGAACACAACTTTCTCTGCACAATGATCCAGAACTTGAAACTCTAGATATAGCACCTATGAACACCTCTAATCAACATATCCAAACCACACAAGAAGATATTCAATCATGAAGAAATGTGGAGAAAAACACTAAACACCACTCTACTTAACTAAATACCTCTCAACCATATTGTTTTCTCTTTTCTTCAAATTTTCTCAAAAGCACTCTGAAACCGAGCACTACAAACACAAACTCATCACCTAGAACACTTCTATAGCATCTCAACCATACAAGAGGTTGAACATCACCAACACATGCTTATCAAAGCAACACTAGAGGCTGACATCAGTGATATTACTAATGACAACATAATGTAGCCAATCAAAGCATCTCCATAGACTTCCAAAAAACTCCTCACAAACCTATTGACATCAATGCAATAACCTAGAACTATTGACATCAATGACAACACACGAGCTACTCATACTTCCAACAATCTCCCCCTTTTTCATTGATGGAAACACATGCAAAAACCATCAACAAAAAAAATAACAATAGCTATGATCACCAACTCATATATTACACCACAATACACATTGCTCCCCCTTACACAAGCATCAACTCTCTTCTCTCCTCCTTACTTCATAAGGTTTTTTAGTTATCTCTCTCTTCCCCTTTGACATCAAAAACAAACATACTTTCTCTCCCTCAAAGGCAACACCTATAAGGGACAACAACTACTATGCAACTATCATTTCATTTTATTGTATCATGTTTCTTGCACACTCCCTTTTACAAAAACTACACCAATCAAAAACTACTACACATACCATACAATGACAACTCTTACTCCCCCTAAATGCAACAACCAACAATACTACTACCTACTCCCCCTGAGAGGTAGCCACCAACATTAGTCCAAAACAAGGGATGGGTCTTAAAATCCACTGGAATGATACATATCCTTATGCATCTAATTGAAAGGAGTGGCAATAACCCCCAGCTTCTCCTAGAGATACTCAAAAGTATCCTTAGGAAGAGTCTTTGTGAAGATATTTACAACTTGATCCTTAGCAAGCACATACTCCAACTTCACCTCATTCTCTACAACCTTCTCTCTCAAAAAGTGATCTACTAGATTGAAATATGCTTTGTCCTTGAATTCATTACGAAATTCTTTGAAATATTAATAGCACTTGTATTATCACATAAGATAGAAATAGGTTCATCATATACTATTTTGATATCCTTCAAATTTTGCTTCATCCATAACACTTGTGTGCAGCATGATGCTGCAATAATGTATTCCACCTCTACAATAGATAATGACACTAAATCCTACTTCTTTCTTTTCCAAGACACCAACCTATTACCAAGAAATAATGTAACACCACTTGTACTCTTTCTATCATCCACACAACTTGCCCAATCTGCATATGTATAAGCACTTAGAGAGAAATCAGTATCCTTTGGATACCACAAACCAGGTTTTGGATTACCTTTCAAGTATCTAAATATCCTCTTTACTGCTGCCACATGTGACTCGTTGGGATCTTCTTGAAATTTATCCACAAGACAAACTACATGCATGATATCAGGTCTAGTAGCAGTTTGATAGAGTAGTCCTCCAATCATTGATCTGTACTTGTTCTAATCAGCCTTAGGAGGTTCATCATTCTTGCTCAACTTGCAACCAATAACCATAGGAGTACATACCAATTTAGAGTCTTCCATCCCAAACTTATTCAACATTTCCTTGACATACTTAGATTTTGAAATGAATATCCCTTTCTTCGTTTGATTAATTTGGATTCCAAGGAAGAAATTCATCTCCCCAAACATAACAATCTCAAACTCTTTTTGCATCTCTTTTGCAAATCTCTTGCACATACTTTCATTACCTCCAAAGATTATTTCATCAACATACACAACCACAATCAATATTTAATCTTTTTCAACCTTAAAGAATGATTACTATTTGTGGTAACTTTATTCAATCATTATTGCAGCATGTAGTTATCCAATCTTGTATACCAAGCTCTAGGAGCTTGCTTGAGTCCATATAATGCCTTCTTCAATCTGCATACCATATTAGGATTATTTGATAATTGAAAGCCTTCTTATTGTTCAATATAAACATCTTCTTCAACTGACCATTTAAGAATGCAGGCTTTACATCCATCTGATAGAATTTGAAATCTTTGTGTTCCAAAGTCCAAAAGCATCCTAATAGCTTCCATTCTTTCCACCAGAGAAAATGTCTCCTCAAAATCTATTTCTGAGTAGCCTTTACACACATCTTGCTTTATTTCTTATCACTTATCCACTCTCATTGATCTTGTTTCAAAATATCCACTTAGTTCCAATCACATTCTTGTTTTTTGGTCTTGGGACAAGTTCCCAAGCCCGATTCTTCTCAATCTACATCAACTCTTCCTCCATAGCCTTGATCCAATATTCATCTTTACATGCTTTAATCACTATTTTAGGTTCAACTTTGGAAAGTAAACATAATTTTACTTGTTCTTCTATCATAATAGCCTTTCTTCTTGTCAACACACCTATTCTTTTGTCACCAATAATCTGATCTTCTAAATGTTTCTTTTGCACCTAGTTAGAGGTCCTAGGAATCTTTTCTGGAGCTTCTTCCTCTTCAACCTACATTTCTTTTTCCTTACCTTCATCTTTCTCTTCTTCTCTGCGATATGAATCGTTTGATTCATATCCTTCTATCATCACTAAAATTTTATGTAAGTCTTCATCCACTTTGACACTTTCACTTTCAACAATTCTTTTCAGCCTTTTGTTATAGCATCGGTAAGCCTTGCTTTTTGTAGAATATCCAATGAAGATTCCTTCATCAGATCTTGCATCAAACTTTCCTAAGCTTTCTTCATCTCTTATGATTTATCATTTGCTTCCAAACACTCTGAAATATTTCATAATAGGGGTTATTCCATACCACAACTCATATGGAGTATTTGAATTGTTTGTCCTTGCTTGTGCTCTGTTAAGTATGTAGACTGCAGTATGAATTGTTTCTCTCCAATACACATCTAGATATTTTCTTCCTTCATAATTGTCCTAAAATACAAGATTATATCCTTTGCTATACATTTATCCTACACTCAAATAATTATGCCGTAGACCCTTAACATAAAGAACATCATTTGTATTATTCTTGTCATCAAAATTGATTGAACCTTTTCCACATATCTTAGCAAATGTATCATCACCAAACTTAACTAAACCACCTTCAAACTTCTCAAGCTTAACAAACTTACTCTTATCACCTATCATGTGATTTGAGCATCCATTGTCAATGATCTAGTTGTTCTTCTCTTCTCTAGCATGAAAAGTAGTCACCATACCTGCTTTTGGAGCACTTCCCTTCATACATCTCTTAGAGTTAGTAGAATTGGTTCCAACATTTAGAACCATGAACAAGCATTCATCATCTTCATCATTAGGGTAATCAGATTCATCAACAGATATATTGGAATCTTCTCTAACATAATAACTTTACTTTATTGATTTACCTTTATTTTCCTTCAATCTATCTCTTGAAGATTTGATAGGACATCTTGAAGCATAATAACCAATCTTTCCATAGTTAAAATATTTGAAAGGTAACTTACCTATGTATTTTCCAGTACCCTTTTTCAATTTCCTCACAAAGTTTGCTTCCAACTCATCTAATTCATCTAGATTGGATTCCTCATTTTGCTCATCTTTTCCAACTTTAAAAGTAGTCTCCATTTTTACATCACTTGGACTGAACACTCTCAATTCAAAAGCATGTCAAGTACCAAACAACTAATCTCTAAAATACTGATCTAAATTCTAAAATTCCTTAATAGCAGAAACCTTATGACTATAAGCTTTAGTAAGAGTTCTTAGTACCTTTTTTACCACCTCTTCTTCTTCTTCAAGTTTTCCTCCAAGGCCTTTGATGGAATTGAAAAATTTGTCCACTCTATGCATGTAGCATGTAATATCTTCATCTTCAGTCATCCTTAAGGTCTCAAATTTATTCTTCAAATTTTGTATCTTTGCTTGCTTGACTTTATCATCTCCTTCATAGATACTTTCTAGCTTTTTCCAAATTTCACTAGTAGTTTTAAGACTCATAACTTTCACAAGTTTTGAATTAGAGAGACCACTCAAAAGAGCATACCTTTCTTTTCCATTTTTCTCATATTCCTTAATCTCATCATTAGTACTCATACCATTTGCAAGCATTGTATATCCAGTTTCAACAAACTTCCAAACTCCAAATACCAAGAAATAAGAAAACATTCCATCTTGATTTTCTAGAATGCATAATCAGATCCATCAGATAGAGGAGCCTCCTTGTGCGCCATCCCAGACATAGCTCAAGCAGTTAAGATTTCTTCTAAGGAACCTTGCTCTGATACCAAATTTTGAATGAATAAGACAACTGAGAGGGGGGCTAAATTAGTTTTACATTAAAACACCAAAACCCTCATTAAAATTCAGATTTCCATTATTCCTTAAACCCTTAACAACCATTAAACCCTTATCATGTACTACTAGAATTTAAACATGATAAATAGTAATGCAAACACATCCAAACACATGAGAACACTAGATTTACATGGAAACCCCCAAGAAGGGAAAAACCACGGTGAGGATTAGCTCCCAATATAAAGTAATTGTAACACCGAATACAATAGGCTCACTACCCAAAAGAAAAGAAGGGCTCATTGTTAATGGCTCACTACCAAATTAGAAAGAATAAGATAGAAGAATGTTACAATGAGAAATCCATCTCAAAGCAATAGAAATATCCACCACTACTTCACGAAAACATCCACACTCTCTCTATAGAATGTAGACACCTTTTTCTCACTGCTTCTAGTAGTCTTAGGAATTAAAGCTCACACTACATTTCACACTTTCACACTTCACATTTCAACACACATCACATCAACATCCTCCATCAATTCAACACTCATATATATCATCCTCAACCTTGAAAATAATTCACAAGGTCGGCACCAAAATGTTCCAGTGGTGGAAAGGAATGAAGGCATACCACAACACACCTTAACTCTGACCCAAATCCACTCATATACACCACATTATGCTTCCACAAACATCAAAGCATATCCACAATTAGTGAAAACACCTGAGGTCAGTCGAATGTGTGTTAACACCATTAAACAATTAAGTACATGCTTCCTTTGATCCAAATGAAAATCTTGGACCTCACACAACACTTTAACACAATATGGAATATTCCATCAAAACCCTGAAATCCAATAACTCCTTCGCAACATCATACAACAAAAAAACATATTCATTTTGCACAACCAGTTAACCTCCACACACTGCAACACCTGAAACCAACCTTGTGTAGCACCAAAATTCAAACAACTTAGACTAAAGATAGATATAAGCAATATAAGCACACCTTCAAATCCGCAAGACCAAAAACCATACTGCAAACAAATGTGGAGAAAAACCATTTCTCCCAGACAACACTGTTAACACTATTCACACACTGGTGAACACAAATTTCTTTGCACAACAATCCAAAACCTAAGACTCTAGATATAACACCTCTAATCAACATATCTAAACTACATAGGAAAATCTTCAATCATGAAGAAATGTAGAGAAAAATACTGAACACCACTCTACTACACTGAACACCTCTCAACCATACTATTTTCTCTTTTCTTCAAATTTTCTCAAAAGCACTTGGAAACCAAGCACCACAAACACAAACTCATCACCTAGAATACTTCTTCAAAATCTCAACCATAAAAAAGGTTAAACATCACGAATACATTCTTATCAAATCAATACTAGAGGTTGACATCAATGATTGTTAGGAATTGCATGCAGAAAATATCAATTAAATACAAATAAAGATTAAATAGAGGAATAAAAAACATAGAAATAATAACAACGAGAGACAATATTTAACGTGGTTCACCCAAACTTGGGCTACATCCACCAACAGAGAGTCCAATATTATTATCCAGTAAATAGAGCCGATTACAACCAGTAATCCTTGCAACTCAATACCACTGCAAAATGCTACAGTATAATGTTAATGGAAACCCTAACCCTTAGCCTTTTATCAAGACTTATGTCAGTTACAAAATAGGGTTTTCTATGTCGGTCAATAGAAAAATTAACTCCCAATGCCTTTATAAAATAATAAAAATCATGATAGGTTTCGGGGGCGCTACCCCTTGACCCTGCCCTGTATTGCAATAAGGAGCACACCAGGGGCGCTACTCCTGGACCTCGCAAGGGGCACTGCCCCCAAACCCCCATTAAATAATTTGGGGGGAAATCACACCGATAAAAGTGGGGAAAATTTAACCTCTGATTCTGATTAGGCTCAATATACCAACAATCTCCCACTTGGAGACTGATCATAACACCACTAACCCTATAGCTCCCATTGGAAATAAACCCCCTGGACCCTATTGTTCTAATTTTATTGTTTTCAGTCTTGAAGACCAACTGAAGCTGAAGAGGAGCTCAGCTTCTCCCTTGGCACTACCTTTGTAAAAATATCTGCTGGATTGTCATCTATATGTATCTTTTCCAGCCTTAACTTTCCATCATCCAACATCGACTGAATAAAGTGATACCTCAATTGTATGTGTTTGGTCTTTGAATGCAAGGCATAATTCTTTGCAAGATGTATGGCACTCTGGCTGTCTGTAAACAAATCATTGTTGGCCTATTGTTTGCCCAATTCTTCCATGAAATATTTCAGCCATATCATATCCTTGCTTGCCTCTGCTGCAGCTACATACTCTACCTCCATGGTGGATAAAGCAACCACCTTTTGCAACCATGAGATCCAACTTACTGTTGTCCCACCTACAGTAAAGAAATAACCTGTAGTACTCTACTTGGTATCAATATCCCCTGCCAAATCTAAGTCTGCATAACCTCCTAAATCAATATTAGAGCCCCCAAAACATAAATGTTTATTGGATGTACCTCTTAAATACTTGAGAACCCATTTTACTACATTCCAATGCTCCAATCCGGAATTACTCATATACCTGCTTACAACTCCAATAAAATGTGCAATATCCAGTCTCGTGCATACCCTGGCATACATTAAACTTCCTACAGTTGAAGCATATGGTACCTTGGACTTTTTTTTTCCTCCTCTTGTGTCTTTCAACACATCTCCTTAGTCAATTTCAAATGACTAGGCAAAGGTGTGCTAACATCTTTTGCATTCTCCATGTGGAATCTCTGCAACACCTTTTCAACATAACCAACTTGAGATAGAGTCAATTTTTTGTTCTTCCTATCTCTACAAATTCTCATACCAAGGATTTG
>VDFB02168118.1:44015954-44388659 GCA_007258455.2 Sequoia sempervirens
TCTAAGAATTTAGATTTCTCAAAACAAAAGCTTTGATACCATGTTAGAAATTTGAAATATATTGAATAACCCAAGGAACTTTTTATGATAAATTGAAAGCTATATCAACTGAAAAAACATAAACAATGCAAACCAACAACTTTGAGAGATATGCAATGTCAGGATGACTGAATTGCATTAAGAGCTTCCAAGATAAAAAAATACAAGCTAGGTAGTGATTTTATATAGAACTAAGGAGAGGATGGAGGTGGCAAATCAACCAATAATAATTGACCCCCACTAACCATCAATTTTAAATAAAGTGATGTATAAGTAAATATTCCACCCTTTAAGAGTGGATACACCTTATCTCCTAGTTATTAAATAATAAACTCACTTTATTATCCCAAGAAAGCTTAATAAATGTGTAAGAAAAACTTATAACTAAGGGAAAAAGAATTAACCCATTAGGAAAATAAAAACTTACATGAACAAATGTGTTAATGTCTTGATCTAATTTTTGGATTTGACATTACCAATGCAATAGGAGTTCCAAAATGTGTGTGTGTGTGTATTGTATGAGATGGGCCCCTCTCTTGGAATTGTTATACTCTATTACAATTTTAAGATACTTCAGCTATTTTTTTCACATATCTATGTGTTTTGTTACCTTTGAAATTTATTTTTGTAGGATGGTGGATGTATAGGGAATTGATTGCAATTTTTTGGGTTCATATATTTATGGAATGGAGTTTTACCTATGTTATATGTTATAGCCTAGTTTGAGGTGTGTATAGATTAGATGAGCTAACAACTTGATATGGTTGCTATTCAAGCTAGTATGAGTGAGGTAGCCACTTAGAGCCATTTGTTAGCATTTTAATTTGGCACTCATGTTCATATATAGATTGGTGCAGGATTCAGTGATGGTATTTTTCACCTTGGCATGGTCCTTGTCCTATCATGGTTTGACATGATGGAGGATGAAAAGGTTTCTTGCCTAAGATGGTGGTTACATTGGTTGCTATTGAAGGTATCTTTTTGGAGCATAAGAGCATGTTAGCAATTCATATGGTGCATGGTTTGCTAAGGGATTTTTTCCCTTGTTAATTCGTGTGGGTATATTTACAATGTATCATGTCAAGTGGGAGAATGTTAGGATTTAGGTGTCATCTACCTTGTAAATCCTATATCATTTTTGAATTTTTCTAATATACTTGGAAAGTGTCTTTAGGAACTTAGGGTGTTATTGAAAATTAATTTTTAATTTTTAATCTCACCTATTGTTTGTAATACATTCATAAGGAATGAGGGGTTCATCAATAGTGGTAAAGGTGACTTGTGAAGAAAAACTAATTAATTAATTTTTTTCCTACAAGTGGAGCACTTAGAAAGAGTGGATGACTCTTGAGTACCAAACTTGTGTATTTTGACATTCATTAGGTTAAAGGCACTTGGTAGTGTGAAAACATGGACCTTTTGGATATCCTATGATGTGTCCTTTTTCATTCACCAAATTGGGAACTTAGTAGAGTGAGAACAAATACTTTTGGGATACATTTGTGATGGCCTATCATAGCCTAGGAGGTGATATGAAGGTTGGAAATGGGAAGAAGCATTTTGGGTGTCATCTTTAGATTTGGATATCAAATTGGTGCCTTAGATTTAAAGAGATACAACTAAAAAGAGGGGAATACAATAAACAAGTTAAAGAGGTTGTAGGAACAAGGTATAGAGTTGGATGTGTTGATATTTTTCATAGGTACATAGGTGTTGGTTTATTGGAGGTAAAGAGAAGAATGAAAGTATTATTATATTCTAATCTTGTTTTTCAAAGTTAATACATGCTCGGACTCTCTTCTCGGTGAATTATTTTGTAAGGGTTTATCCATGTAAATCTTGTATTATGTGATGCAACAATGGTGTTTGCTAATTTTTCTATTTGATTATTTAAATCCTTTAAATCTCTTGAAAATTCTAAGATTACGTAATTTCATATTTGTACACAATTTTCATATTTCTATATTGTAGTAGTCTAAGCCTTGTATCACACCAATTGGTATCATAGTTTGATGTTAAACAATTGGATTAGGGATTAAAATTTTCTAACAAAAGAAAGAGAAGTAAATTTCTTCTAAGGTGTTTATCTCTAGTGATGGATCACATTGATGCTTGTTCATAGACAAAAATAATATTTACACCAACTAGCCCTATTTTGTAAGTAATATGATCACAAAAAACTTATTTGGGGTGTCTAATGTAGAACCACCTTAGAGGCCAATCCATCAACATTAACCAAAAACATTTTTGTTGTAATTTTATATTTTTATGGTCTAACCTTGTACTTCCAATTATAGGAGGCAATTCTAGACTTCAAATTATTCATATTGAAATTCAACTTCTCTCTCATTTGAACATTCACTTTTGTTTGGTGTCTTTGGAAGGGCCCCATTGATGTGTGTACACATATTCAAGACTCCATACAAAAGTTGAATAATTACATTTTTCATATGCATGTTTGGGGGAGCGTGTTTCTTACATGTGTTTACCTTCAATTGTCTACCAAAATTCTTGAATGGAACACCTATGTGTGGAGTTACAAATTGATCAAAATCTTGCATGCCTTCAATTTATTGACTAGGTGGGAGGAGTTACAAATTGACTTCATAGATTCTTAGTCAACCTATAAATGAAGTATGGAATTTTTTGGAGGTTTACAATTTTACGAGAGTTGCATTTGATAGTCCTTCATAAGTTATGCTTCTTGAAGATAAATGACATGTTTTAATTTTGTAAAATTTATTTTAATTTCCTTGATTATTGCTTAGGTCCCTTGGAGAATCTTGCCACCTCATGGAGGAGACATTCTCAATTCCTCACTCAAAACTTGGAGAATGATGAGCTACAATTGGAGAGATTCATAAAAACTTTTGTTGAGAAATTTGAAAATATTAACTTCCAAGAGAGAGTGATAGGGTGTAGGAAGGACACAAATAGTTATTTATTTGCAAGCCACTAGGAGCTCAAATGAGATAACTTAGAAGTACCTAAAAGGGAGGAGATTGAGGTGGAATTATCTTTGAAATATTTTGCATAGATTATGCTATATATTGACGATAAAGAGTTAATGTGGTTTAGCAAGGTAGAGTTTTGGGTTGATGTTGGGTGATTGTTTATAGACTAGGGTTTCCACTCTTCTTGATAACCATTCATTATCATGAGAGATGGGTTCTTGTGAACCACTACTCATGAAACATGGGTGAATGAGTTTGACTCGTAAAACTACACAATTGAATCCTGATAACAATATCACAATTTGACACGCTATAAAAATTACCTCCTACTTATCAATCTTGTATATATTCTATAATTTTAATTGTGGATCCCCATTTTGTAAGCTAAGACCCTAATCCAAATTCTCCCAAAATCAATCACTTCAAATTAGCCTATCTTCAAAATGTACCATAACCCATCTAAAATCCTTGCCAATAATGTTGTACGGTCTCAATGCAAAGAGAATGATGTCCTTCATTTTATGTCACATCTCTTTAAAGGATGTAAAGTTGCCCTAATTAGAGAGCACTCGTATACTTGCATGATGTAAGTAAAGGAGTTAAATTTAGAATAGTTGATGAAATATAACCCACTCTTATAACTAATCCACATATGGCAACAAATAATGACTCATGAAGAGGTGAGTGTGGTCTCCCACATAATCATATCTTTTCCCACGTTTCAAAAGTCAATTGCAGTAAAACTAAAGTAACAAGTAAACGACAAGTTTTATCAAAACCTGAAAAGTAGGTCTCCAAGAAAGTGGGGCCCATCAAGGTGGCTGACGTGTCAGTCTGACGGGAATGCCGCCGACGGCACAATATCCCGGGCGGAAGTGGCAGCTGTAGGTCCCACACAGCCACTGAAAAGGACAGACCCTGTACACGTCAGCACGAGTCTTTTTCCGCCGCCGTCATCTCAGGCGGCGTCAAACTCCAAGTTCCCGTTCCTAATTTACACGGTATAATTCCACGACTTTGACGCCCCCTTCGAGACGGCCTCCAATGTTACATAAACTACACTGAGATGCGTTCCACAGTTTGTTAATGACAGAGTACCCGGGAAAGAAGGAATCCTATATGTGCCGTAAAGCAAAATCTCTTCGTTCTTTTTCTCAAAAGGCCTTATTACAACACAGCAACAGCAACCCACATGATGAAACCCATGATTTTAACAACAATTGTTCTGGCATCTGGAGAAACATCACCATGAGGCTTCTCCTCCATAACTACTCTTTGAAGAACTTGTTCTCTAGACGTGCTAAATATAATGAATATTCTTCTTCTTCTTCTTCTTCTTCATACATGGAGCTCAAGGACAAAGAAGAAGCCAATGTTTCAGCTGATGAAATCCCAATTCCAATGCCTGCAATCCCACCTCCTCTCTGGAAGCCTTCATGGAGGTGTTTTACATTTGATGAAATCTCTGGCGCCACCAACAATTTTCATGCTGGTATGTGCCAAAAATGATCAGTAGAACTCCAGTTTCTTTTGTGTTTATATGCCCAAAACAGGTAAAACTCATAGGGATATGCTTGAGCATTCTGAAGTAGATGCAGGTTCGACACTCACGATGTTATTTGCGTATGTACATGTCTG
Organism: Sequoia sempervirens; assembly: GCA_007258455.2. Lineage (NCBI taxonomy): Eukaryota > Viridiplantae > Streptophyta > Pinopsida > Cupressales > Cupressaceae > Sequoia > Sequoia sempervirens. The sequence continues at coordinate 44,020,586 of VDFB02168118.1, forward strand.
TGACAGAATCCAATGTGCATGTATATACACATAATTTCTTGTTAACAGCATATGCTTGGTATAAGTAGTAAATATAAGATCAATACTCATAAGGTTATGTGCTTTCGGAGAACTCAATGCATATGGCTGGCTGCTGTCTATGGACTAGTATCATTGTCTGAAAGTATGCTTTTCCCTACTATACTAGTATGCTTGAGCATTTTGGAGCGGGTATAGGCTCAAGATTCATGAGGTTATCTATGTTTGGAAATGCATATCACTAAATCCAGAGCGTATAACTATATTTCTGTGTTTATATATGTATATATCCTCTGTTGTTATCGGCATATGTTTTTTTGGAGTGGAGGAGGACTGAATAATCATGCGGTTACCTGTGTGTATGCCTGTCCTAGAACTAATGTGGATATATCTATCTATTAAAAATATGTGTGTGCACGTTTGCATCTGTATCCTTTCTGGTTAACAGGGTATGCCTGGTCATCTTTGAAGTAGATATGGGTTCAACAATCATGATGCTATTAATGCGAATATATGTCTATTACAGACCTAACATGTTTATATATATACCAGGGATCTTTTCTAGTTAGCAGCACAGGCTTGAACACTTTGGAGCTGATAGATAATAGGCTTTACAATCATGAGGTTATCTATGTGAGTGTATTTCTGTCATAGAAACTGGTGTGCATTGTGTAGGTATTTGAATAGATATATGCTTGGCCAGATGGACTAGATGTAAGATCAACACACACAGGTCATATGTGTGTATATGCCTGTCTCGGAGAGCCCAATGCTTATGGGTGGCTACCTGTAATCTAGTACCTTTCTCTGATAGTATGCTTTTCCCTACCATGGTTGTATGCTTGCATTTGAAGTAAATATAACTTCAACCATTTGAGACTCATGAGATTATCTACTCATGTATCTGTCGGTGATAGAACCTCATCCTTATGGATGGCTGCTACTTATGAAGAAGTACCATTGTTGAAAGACTCATGATATTATGCAGATTATCTACACATGTATCTGTCTGTGATAGAACCTCATCCTTATGGGCGGCTGGTACTTATGAAGAAGTACCATTGTTGAAAGACTAGTAATATTATGCTTGAGATTTCTGGAATACATATAGATTCAAGATTCATGAGGTTATCTGGCTGTCTAGATGTGCGCCATAGGAAATCCTGTTTTGTGATGTAGCAGCAAAGTACCCTTCTGAAAGTTTTACATATTTGAAGTTTACCATGTCTAGTCAGGGGTCCATGACTCATTAATGTGATAGGATACACGTGTCTGTGCGTGTATCCCTTCTGGTTATCAGCATATGCTTGGTCATTCTGGAGTAGATATAGGCTTAAGACATCAGGTTATCTAGATGTATGTATGTCTATCATCAAATCTAATGCTTGTGGGTGGCTTCTGCCTATGGACATCTACCATTGTTACTTGTTTGAAAGCATGCCTCCTGTCATGGTAGTGAGGAGGCTCCTATATTAGGCATTTAAGAGTTTACCACAACTAGCTTCAGGTCAGAAATCTATTGTGTGCTAGAATCCTAGAACCCAATGCCAATGGGTGGGTATGAGTGTATGTAAAGCACCATGGCCATTGAGAATCTGATTTGTAATGTAAAATTAGACTGCACTTCTGAATGTTCTCGGCATTTGATGTTTAGCAAGTCTAATAGCAAGTCCACAACCCATGCACGTGAGAGGACACTGCAATTATTTAATGCCTCTTCTTATTTGTAAAGCAGCCTTAAAATAAAAAATGAATTTGAAGCAGATATAGGTTCAAATTCTCATAAAGCATCTATCGGCCGGTATTCTTGAGTAGGCATATGTTTTAAACTCCATTATGTTATAGATGCATCTTTATGTTTGTCATTGAATCCAATGACTATGGCTGACTTCTGTATGAATAGAATCACCATTCTGAAGGTATGCTTTTCCCATGATAAGGAGGCCTTTAGTTTTAAATGAGAGGTGTTAGCCTAATGAGATTCCTAGGTGATGACGATGGAAACAGTTCCTCCCTTACTATGGCCAGCTCGATTGAGAGGCATTTAAAACTTTCCAAGACTTAGTCTCGACTCTTGAGCCAAAAACCTGTTTCTCTAGTAGGACCAATGCCCATAGGTGGCTATTAGTGTATGCAAACTACCACAACCATTAATAATTTTGCTTTGTGATGTGGGAGCAGAGTGAAGTTTTGAATGTTTTAGGCATTTGAAGTTTAACATGTCTAGCCACAGGTCCATGCCGTGTAGATACGTTCATATAACTATTTAATGAGTGTTCCTATTTGTAAAGCAGACCTGTTATCATAGATGACTCAATGAAGTTGAAGCAGATATGCCTTGGGTAAAGGTAGAGGTTCAAATCTCTATAGAGTTAAATGCCATATCATAGTGACAGAACTCAATGCCTCTGGGTGGTTCTGGCATATAAGCATGCACCATATTGTGAAAGAATGTTCATCCCATGATAAGGAGGCTCCTAAATGCGAGCCACTTAAGGTTAGGTTTGAACCCAGGTCATCATGATTGCATTAAGAGTTTGCCAAGGCCCAAGATAAGCCTCATTGTCAGAATGCTAGAACTATATGCCAGTGGGCAGCTATCAATCCACCCAAATTGCCATAACCTTTTGAGAATTCTGCTTTGTGACATGAGAGATGATGTTTAGTGAGACTAACCAGATGTCCATCACCCATGCATTTGATAGGATTCATTGGACCCTCTGATACATATTTGATAGCCATCTCTGTCTGTAAAGGAGCCTAGCTATCAGAAATGAACTTTTCATGGTGATAATTCCAACTAGAAGCAGATGAGTGTTCCTAGGATGAGTTTCACATACTTTAACTGCAGAGGCATCTAGTGTGAACGTAATTTTCCCAATGGGTACAAGCAATTATCCTTGCATGTAAACCTGTCCTCCTATGATGAATGATGTTTCTAAATGATGGTGTGCCAAATTTGACAGTGTCCCTCGAGATGGTTTAGGCGTTTGGATTTTAGCAAGACCAGTTGAAGATTCTTTATCAGTTGTTTCTATGTCTATTTTGGTTTCTGTTTTTGAGTCTATGTTTGGGTACTTTGGGTTTTTGAGTATATGTTCAAATATCTATGAAGTTATCTGTTTGGCTATGTTAAAGAACCCTTTGCTTATGGGTGGCTGCTGCATGTAAAGAATGACCATCATCTGAAAGTATGCTTCTCTCAAGATAATGATTCTACTAGTGCGAGGCATTAGCCTAGCGATGGTAGGTTTGAAACCAGGTCATCATCATGGCAATCACTCCCTCAATACCACAAGACTGTTGCTATCTGGACTTGAGGCATTTAAGGCTTAAGCTTTACCAAGATCAATCAGAGGTCAAAAAACTATTTACATGATTGCACCCAATGCCAGTGAGTGGTTGTCACTGCTTGTAAATCACCATAACTATTGAAATTTCTGGTTTTTGATAGTCAATGGCAGGAAGGGTGCACTTCTGGATGTTTTATGCCCTTGGTGTTGAAATTTCTGGTTTTTGATAGTCAATGGCAGGAAGGGTGCACTTCTGGATGTTTTATGCCCTTGGTGTTTACCAGTGCATTACCAGTACATCTGATCAATCCCATGACTATTTGGTTCAGAGACAGTGAGGTGCAGGGCTCAATAGATAACCCACACTTATTAGGATGTTCAATATCAGATCTCAGCTTCAGGGATCTTGTTAGAAGGGATACGCCATTTATCATAGACCAGTCACTTGTGGTGACCCATAGATTACACCTAATCACGGAAGGAAGTCCAAGTAGAAGCATATTAGCCTTAGATGTTTTTACTCCATAAATAATAAAATATAGAGGCATCCACTCTGGATGTATGTGTTTGTCTCCATGGGCATGAGTAGTTATCCTTGCAGATCCTTGCAGGAAAAGTAGCTGCACTATGGGGATTTATTTTGATGGTCTGTCAAATTACAATAACCTTCTAGATGTTTGGGTGTTTTGGGGTTTAGAAGGTCTAGTTGAAAGGATTTTTTTACCTTCATGTAAACAATGAACTCTATACTCATTTTTTAACTCTAGTTGTCTTATCCCTTTTGTTTACATACCATTTGGGATTTATAGATCCCATTTAGACTGAAACCCTATTAGGCAGTATGAAACTCTGTGGGACTGAACTATGGCTCTGTCACGTTCGACACAAATGCATGGAAATCATAAAACTTATAGGTTTGATTGGAGGAAATTTATCAATTTTATCATTCTTTTAAAAGTCAATGGCCTGGAAAGACAATACTTTTGACTCATTTTAAAAACACGCAGCAGGAAAGTGTAGGCTGTTACTCTAAGCTATTGATTGTAAAAAATATAAATATTTTTAGACTGGTTGCAGGAGCTCATCGAATAGGATAAATGCCTTATGGCCAGAATCAAATGCGAAAATATCTACATAAGACAAATCTTGGTTTCAAAACGTAGAAAGAGGGCAATGCATATTTCTTAAACCACTATCAGTATTCTTATTTTATGAAGAAATGGTAGGAAAGTGATCTATAATGTGAACACAGAATGTTATTTCTTCAAATAACTGACACAAGTTTATCGAGACAGTTTACTAATTTGGTTGGTTGCTAACTCATCTTCCCTGCCCTTCCTAAAACATATGTATGCTTGTGGGATGTCTTTGATAACTTAGCAACTATCAGAAAACGTTATTAGAAAAGAACATGAATTTTACTTGGTGAATAATCTTGCAGCATATAAAATGATGAATTCTTATTACTATTTTTGGATTTGTAGATAATTTGGTGGGCAGAGGTGGATATGCAGAGGTGTACAAAGGAGTCCTATCAGATGGGCAGATGATAGCAGTTAACAGACTAGCAAAAGGAAACACTGATGAACAGAAAGAGAAAGAGTTTCTAACAGAGTTGGGAATCATTGGGCACGTGTGCCATCCCAATGCAACCTCATTAATCGGATGCTGCATTGAGAATGGACTTCATCTCATCTTCCATTTCTATGCAAATGGTAGCTTGGCTTCACTTCTTCATGGTAACTTTCTTAATTGTCTCAAAATAGTTGTAAGATGCGGGGCTACTAACTTTCCTTGTATGATTAGTCGGTGCAGTGGAGCAGGAGAGACTGATAGAAAGTGCTGAATAATTATCAATTTAACCGTGCAACAATCTAAATGTTACAGTTATTGCTGAACACAATCCTACTTAGATTTCCCTGCCAAAAATGAAGGAATAGAAATTAACGAACAAAAACTTTCAATCATTTTCTTTTAAACATTTTCTCATTCAGCACTTCATGAGTTTTTCGTCATTTTCAAGGCAACCAATGAAACTCTGGTTTGATTCCCAAAGTATGGAGAGAAACAGTGCAATATAGATCTAAATCTCAAAAATATATTTGAAAACAGGCACCAGGGCTTCAGTACTGGAATGGTCAATCAGGTACAAGGTAGCTATTGGAACAGCAAGGGGGTTGCATTATCTGCACAAATGCTGTCAGCGACGTATCATACACAGAGACATAAAGGCTTCAAATGTTTTGCTTGGGCCAGATTTTGAACCACAGGTGAGCAAACACATATTCATGGCTGCAATTAAATGGAACTATGTGGGATTCCTTTAATGTGTAACTCATATAACTCTCGGTAACTTAGTTTATCAAGTAAAAGATAGTTCTCCATGTATCTTAGAGTGTTCTATGTTTATGGATTTTCATGCTATAATTATTTGGTTTTCAATAAGACACTGACAAACATATCATCTCAATTGAAAAGTATTTCTTTATGAAGAACTTTTTCCTTTTAACTAACTTATTTTATTGAAGATAATAGGGAAAGTTGCAAACCTGGTTTTGTGTTTTTAATTTCATCAGTGGTTGGGTAGTGCAGATATCAGATTTTGGTTTAGCAAAATGGCTTCCAAAGCAATGGACTCATCATTCTGTCACACCAATTGAAGGAACATTTGGGTGTGCAAATTTCCTTCTTTCCTTGTTCAGTGGACTCTTGTGATACTGTTCTTATAATTGTTAGTCTGCTTTTTAAGCTTTTTGTTCAATGTTTTCAAATGTCCTAAACAGGTACTTGGCACCGGAATATTTCCTGCATGGCATTGTTGATGAGAAAACTGATGTTTTTGCATTTGGGGTACTTCTGCTTGAGATTATCTCAGGTCGTAGACCTATTGATGCTTCAGAGAAAAATCTGGTGTCTTGGGTGAGTAAAATTATTTAACTAAATAAAATTCTACCCATCAATAAGCCCAAGCTTCCCTTCCCTCCTCCCGAAAGAGAGAAAACAAATTCTATTTAACCACTTCATGTTGTAAAGAAGGGCATAAGCTGACTCTTTGATGACATGTCTAAGACAATTTTCTGCTATGCTTTGGCATTGGGGAAAAAGGTTTCAAAATGCAACCATGGATATGTATCAAAAATTGCTTTTCTTTAATTGAATTAAAGGACATCCAATTAATATGGTCTTTCATAGAACCCTTATCCATCTTTGTTAAACACACATTAAAAAGATAGACCAAATGAAACAAAACTAATTGCCAAGAAGTATTTTTTATATTTATGCCAAAGTCTGCTATGTTTGTTTCAGGCCAAACCCCTTTTGGAGTCCGGAAACATTCATGAACTTGTAGATCCTCGACTTCGAGGGCAATATGACATTCATCAGATGCAAAGGATGGTATTCACTTCATCATTGTGTGTAAGAAATTCAGCAATCTGGCGTCCATCAATGATTGAGGTCTTTGGTTTTTGCCTTAACAAATCCAACTTCTTATTAACACACCTCTTGCAGTTACCCTAATTCATTATTTCAAATAATTCTAAAACAGTTGACAATATTGCTGCTTGGCTTTTACTTTCAGGTCTTACAGTTATTGATCGAAGGTCAAAATCATGAGACAGCAGATAGTTGGAAAATGCCACAATCCATTATGGATGAAGATGATGATGACTTTTGGGGATTTGATGAGTCCGAAAGCGAAATTGATGGAATAGATGACAAGAGATGACCGAGGGACCTTACCAGAGCATTTTTGACCCTGAAAATTGTTTCTTAACCTATGATCCTGTACTAACTGATGAGATAATACCTGTGTAACACTAGAGCCTGATATAACCAGTTCAAGGGAATCGAATATATTCTAGGTGCAGAATTCTTCTGATTGGGAGAAAGTTCCCTTCCAAAGCTTCTTGAGTGTATCCAAAGCGAAAGGATATTGTATATGCATGTAATTTTTCTCTGACAAAAATGTGCATATGGTTGGTATAATAAAAAAGCACCCGTTCAATCTTATGTTAGTATGTTTTCTCATTTGGTTATCCTATTCTATACAACATACAATTCTAAATTGATTCATGCCATGTCTTTCAAGCTCTAGGTCAATTCTCCCTCTCCTACAATTCTTAAAAGATAATACTCCTCTCTACCCCACATGATTATTGAGCGCTGGTCTGTGGGAATGTTAAAAGTCCTTGTAAGCCATAAGCTTTTGACAATGGGCTTGATATTGCATAATAGACTTGCCTCCATGGGAGTCCAAAAGACCTCACATGTCATGAAGCTGTTTTGGATATCATTGTCTGTCCTAACATCGGCTAGATTGGCAGTGGGTATGTGCAATGTGTTGCTGTCATTCTCACTCACTCGAATATTTAGGTCCTAGGAACACGGGATGCTTGTTGGTCTATTGAAAGCATCCAAATACAGAACATAATTGAATTGTATGATACATCAGTTATAGTTGGCTCACTACCGAAGACATTATCAAATCTTTTGAGTGACCATAATAGAATCCTCCTTTGACAAATCTGTCATATGTGATCCAACATAGATTTTGATGCACCCATATACACCTTTTTCTTCGCTATTGTTATTATCTTATTTTGAGGTTAAACTCTACTCGGTACTCATTCACATCACTATTTTGGCCTTAGCAAACAGAAGGCTTCTTGGCCTATTGAAAAAATCCAAATGCACATGAAATATGATTGAATCAGCTGACACTTCAGAAAGAGAATTGTGGGACACATTTGAAATAGTTGGCTAGCTAACAAAAGTAAATACATTATCAAATCTTATGGGTGACAATAAGAACCGACCTAAATACATTATCAAATCTTTTGGGTGACAATAAGAACCGACTTTTGACAAATCTGTCACATAAGAGAATTTTTTTTCTGTTCTTTTATAAGTTTCTTTCGAGGTCAAACTCTCTCGTGTAACCTTCACATGAATTTTAAGGCCCTACGCAAACAGGGGTCTTGTTGGTCTAATGAAACCACCCAAGTACATTAAAAATGATTGAATTGTATGACACGTTAGAAATAGTTGGCTAACTAGCCATAACTATCTTTGAGTGACTTATAATAAACTCCTCTCATAGACAGATCTGTCATATAAGATATTTGTATGCATATAACTCTTCTTTTATGTTTTATTATTTATTTATTTTCCAAATTCTTTATGTACACGATATGGAGATTTTCGGCGGAATGGATACCCCTCAGACCTTGGCTCTAAGCTAAAAGGGACCCCCTCCGAGATATCTCCAACAAAAAAAAAGAAAATCTTTATGTACACGATATGGAGATCTAATACTGGTACGTTTTTAACTTGGATCTGCACCATCTCTGCCCATGCTCCATACACATTATTATAAGTAGGTGTTAAAGACCTCCAAGCAGGTTGCTGATGACAGACATGACTTAGCATTGAGTCCTTGGTCCACATAACATTAAAACAAGAATGACTAGTCTAAGGCCAACATAACTAATGGCCAGGACTCTGCATATTCTATTATTTAAAGAGAGATTGGCACTTAGATGTAAGGAAAAAAAGTGCATACCCTGCACTTTTATATTCTTCTTTTACATTGGCAGTCAGATGTAAGGAATAAAAGTGCATATCCTGCACTTTTATATTCTTCTTTTACATTTTGTACATGTAAGTTGTAAATTTATAATCGTGGTATTCAATTAGTTTTGACTTTTGAGAGCTTTTAGATTCAACTGTGTATGCTTATTTAGAAGCTCTCAAAATTAATTTACTTAGAATTGGGTTGACAATTGTTTTTATAGATTTTTTAACTTCGACCAAGTTATATTTTGAGGTTTTTTCCTTTGACTAGGTTGTATAGCACCTTCATTAAAATTTTATATTTCTTATTGGGAAGTCCTCTCATTTAGAAAATAGTCATTATCTTGATAGATCATATGTCAAAAAGTTTGAATTGTGTGAGTATGGACATGTATTTAAAAATATTTTTTTGAATTGTGTAATTAAGAACATGTATTTAAAAATATTTTTGGGTCATCAAAACAATTGAAAATAGAGTGACCACAAGAATGATTGTTTAAAATTACCATATGATTCATATTATTTGTGACGTCTTATTTCTTGAAATAAAAATTCACCTATCAAACTAATTATATCTATTTTTAAAAAAATTTAGTACAAAGATACCAAAATTTTCAATTATGTCATGATATATGAGAATTTTCATATATGATAAACAACACATGCTTTGAATGAATTAAAAGTTGAATGGTAATTAGAACACAAAAAAAACAATCAAATATAGGTTAAAGATCTAATATTAAAAATAATTGGTGGGGCTATTGCTAGTTTCCAAGTCAAACATTTCTTATTAAATAAAATTGAGGTGTGGTAGAAGAATGTAATTTTTTTATTTTATTAGTCCTTATTGTAATCAAGTAATAATAGCATTCAAAATTGATTATTATTTATTTAATAATGTTGAAATATTAAAAGACTTTTTTAATATAAATGATAAGAATATAATTTGTTTTAAATATTATTAGTTAAAAAATTTGGAGTCTTATCGTTTTTGTGTGTAGTTTGAGGAAATAATAACCATGATTATATTACAAAGTATGAGAAAATGATAAGTATTTAACTTATTTTATTTTTTGAAATTGATATAAAGTTGTCATTTTTAACATTATTTTAATAATAAATTAAATATAGTATCATAATTATCTTAATTATTATTTTATTATAAAACATGAGAATAATGACAAGTGTAATATTTGTTTTTAATTGATATAAAGTTTTGTTCAATTTTCAATAACAGTGAATAATAAAAAAATCTAATGTTCTAATTAATTAATAGATTTATATCAATGCAATAGTAAAATTTGTATACTCATGTCAATTTTCATTTAGTTTTGTGTCATTTTCAGAGGATGCCTTAACGTAATTACATCAAATTGTGGAATCTTGTGTGAAGTTGGGCTCATTCCCCATACCATTACCCTTCTTGATTCATATACATTCCCATATATTTATCACTAATTTTATCCATGTAGATACATATTTTGCTACTCATCTTGATTATCTATTTATTATACCCATTTGTGTGTTTATTTTCAAATATTCCATCTTTGCCTTAATGCGAGCACCTATCTGTCTCAAGGTGTTTCCATGGGTGTGACATCAATATCACACCTACATAGCTAAACCCTAAAATTCCAAACTTAAAACTCAAATTTGGTTCTCCTACCCATTTCACAAGTTGTTATGAATCAACTAAACACACATTTGCATAATTTATTGGTATGTCCTTGTATTTAAAGGCATTTAATCACATTCATTTATCATTTGATCAATTCCTAATATTATTCAATGTAAAGACTCCCATTAAAGCAACTAAAATATATAATTCTACATTGCATCATCTTAGAGCTTTTGAATTTGTTGAAGCTTGTTGTTCTCAATCATTTCCATGACCATAAAGTTAGTCCTAACAAGGGGGTTGATCTAGAAGAACACAACCCCTATGATCTAACAATCTCAACTAGGTGATTCTAAACACCACCAATCCTTAACATTCAAAGAAGCAAAGAAAATTGGGTGAATCAAAAGCCAAGAGTGCATACTATACTATACCACTTTTGTAGCTCCCAAAAACAACTAAAACTTATAGATATGATCCTTCCAAAGATCACCAACTATTTTGATCTTGAGTTGAAGTAAAGACATAGATCTATCATTCCTAGTCTAGAGATATATTGGTTTTAGTGTATTAGTAGATTCATTTAATGTTATCATTCCTACATCTAAGTGCCTTAAACCTCTCGTTTATTTTTCACAATTAATTAATACATTATAAATATTTAAATATCTATTCCCTTGAGTCTATTATCTAGATTTAGTTAGTTAGTTTATTATTGTATTAATTAATTAATCTAGGTAGCACTCTAGGAAAAGTTTATTTTCTTTTACATTTTTGGTGAACATGTCCATACTTCCAACCCCTAGGGTTTGACCTTAGGGCTGGATATTTTGATTGATTTTAAGGTTTCGAAACTCAACATAATTTTTATTTATCATCTACTTGTAGATTTCCTAGAGCTTGATTTGCATTTTCTTATTTACTTTTATTAACATAATGATTTACCTATCTCTCTCACCCTTCCACCCTAGGATACTCCAATTTTCGTTCCTTTTAGATCTTGCTCCTTGGCCAATTTGCATGCACTTATTTCAAATTTTGACATGTCCACCTTGATACTTGTTATGATTTTCTACGTTATGGATATAAATGTGTTTTATATGGAGGATTTATTTTACCATGCATTATTTTTTCCCTCTTTCATATAATTGGATAACTAGTTGAGTGTCAATCTCCTACTATTCAATTGGTGGGTTGCTCCTAGTTAGTGTGTATCCTCTTCTATTAGAGATGATTATACCATTCATCCATGCATTTCAGGATGATCTTGTGCCTCTTGATAATGATGGGAATACACTAAGATAGGATTTGTCATGTGATACACCTATACATGAAATTAGTATTCTTGTGATGATACATATCTTACATATCATAATAACCCAATGTTCATAACTTTATGTGCTTTGAATGAATCATCTTCCATACATAATGATGAATATAGTGATATCATTCTCCTACATCTCATGTTGGATCTATGAATACATATGGTGTCTTATTGCATAATCTCACCACATATGATGATATCTTACACATTATACCAACCCATTAGCTTCCCATGTGCCCTTGATTGATACTTCATTGTCTTATCCTACATTGCATGATGATATTGTGATCCTTAGCAAAGAAATGCTACATGCTTATGATAGACCTACCAATGCTTCCTTATATGTGAAATCATTCTTACTAATTATGAACACTTAGATGATGAAATCTTATTCATTAGTAAGTTTACTTTATATTTGAGTGGTAGAGCTTTGTATTGGTTTTATGGTATAAACTCCCTTTATGATTTTGGCTCATTCTTTCATCACATATTTTCTAGCCCTAGTTCACCTAAGGATATCATGAATTTAAATATTGCCTCACATGATCAATCTTTCAGTCTTAATTCATCATCTATCAACATGGTAGAATGAACCAAAAAATAAGATGCACCTTAACAAGGTTCTTTTTGAAAGGTGTGATTGTGTATGCATACAAGGTGAAAAATAACTTTTCTTTAGACTATATTTAGCTAGTCTAAGACTAATTAACAATCACTAGAGTGGCAACTAAAAATTGACAATATACTAGACCAACCTATACATAAACTAAACAATTAGGATACATAAATAAGAAAAATGACTAATTTAAAAACAAGATGCAAATTATTATTTTCTTAAGACTATCTCCAACTAACCTAATATTAATCAACGATCACTAGATTTGGGACTAAAAATTGACAATACACTACACCAAACTATACACAAACTAGACAATTAGGATACACAAATCAACAAAATGACAACATAGAAAAAAAAATATTAGTCAATAAGATGATGTGGATGCACTTTTGGAGTTGGGCGGATTAATTGGAAAATAATTAGAATCAAGCACTATTGTTGCATGTAAAATTTAGAAACCCTAGGATCAAGGGGGTCAAGGTTTCCCAAATCTAATAGCCAATAAGACAACATTGAGCACCCCTAACAAGGACTTACAATATTGACTCGAGGAGGTTACCTTGACCCAATAGATGGTGAGGCCTTGGATCTTGTCAAGAATACTATTGATAGAGGTTCCAAGCTTTTAAAACATGTACACTAGTTAGCAAATAATAGAGCATATGTAATTTAATGCAAGCCTATGAAGTCCTAATTGTTACACCCCATTGTTGATTTACCAAATTACTTTAACCTTTAAGTTTAAATATAGTTTTAATGCAGAATGATGTTGTTATGGTATTTAATGGTTGAATGAAATTTATGTATATGGAATGGGATGAATTTTCTTTTGAATGATTATATGATGATTAAACAATATTGTGATTATGTTTTATATGTAATTAGCTAACTACGTAAATGTTTCTCTAAGTTGAATGCAGGAATGTTCATGTCCTCCAAAGGGGGAGGGAGAGTATCACCCCAGAGAGGAGTTGGTATATGGATCATTTGGTATTGCTATCTAAGTTGACGCACACACACACTTAGTTTGTTTGAAAACCATGTCAGGCCATTTCAAGTATCAAGTTGGTAATTCTTAAACCTAATTTGATAGGTTAAGTGTCTTTAGGGAAAATAAAACCCTATTATTAAAGATCCTCTTAAATCATCAAATTGAATTAATTTTAAATATCTTTTGTAAATAATAAATATACCCACCCTGGAGAGGTCCATAAGGTAGGGATGTCCCCTGGCCTTGGCTCTTTTTGTTATAGCATCTAATGCAATACACCACTTGCTAAGAGACTATAGATCCTCTCTAGTGGTAAAAGGCATCATTCTCCTAGACAATAATGAGCTCATCAACATATAGTTTGTTGATGATACAACCCTATTCATTAAGTTAGAAGAGGAAAACATGGTTAAGCTAATGAACAAACTCAATATCTTTTGTCAAGCTTTGGGTGAAAAGATTGCACTTGCCAAACCATGCATGCTTGGATGGATAGTTACCCCCCAAAATGGCTAAAGAAATTCAACCCACAATGGGGTGGGAGACAAAAGCTTGTAAGATAGCGTGGCATCCATTTTCCCTTTATCCTAATTTGAAAGAGATGTGGATCTACATTAAGGAGAAAATTGAAAAGAAAATAGATAAATGGAACAAGCAGTACTTGTCCATGGCATGAAGATTTCAAATTTTTCAAAAGATTCTTTCCTCCTATACCATCTATTTTGCTTCATTTTGGTTCTTTAGTTGTTATCAAATTAATAAGATTTAGAAGAAAATAAGGAAGTTTTTGTGGTCTAATGGGAAAGGAAATAGGAAAAGGCACTCTGTAAAATGGGAGTGGTGCACCATAGCCAAGTCAAGGGGAGGATTAGGTCTTAAGGATTTGAGGCTACAAGGAATCACCCCGGCTTCCAAATGGATATTGGGTGCCTTGGAAGGGGAAGGGCCCTGGAAGGTCCTCATAAGACAAAATATAATGAACTTGGTTCCAAAACAAGGTAAAACATGGAAACTTCTCTCGTTATGTGATATTCTTAGTAGTGCTCATCCTATATCCCCTGTAGGCTCCAATGTGTTCAAAACAATCTGGAAAGCTTGGGAGGCTATTAAAAAGAATATGACCTTCATCAAGAATGGGAATAGAACCATTATGGTACACAAATCTGTCTGGTGGAATTTGGAAAATAAAGATAGACCCCTATCCTTAATCCAAGGCTTCTCAACTAAAGCATGGGCTCAGAAAGGTATCAAATACTTCAATGATATACTTAGGGATGGAAACTTAAAAGGTTGGAATGACTTAAGTGCATAATTTAACCTTCCTCCAAGCAATTGGAGAATCTACACAGTGCTAAAAGAACCTTGTATAAGCATACAATTCCTAGTGGGATATTCAAGAAAACCTTGAATACCAATGGAGGAATGGTACTTCACTCCAGAAAATTAATGCTAAAACAATCTATGACACCCTAATTGAGCATGTTAACATCACTGAGCATGTCAATTAGGTTTGGAATGTTAATCTAAACAATAAACAATGGAAAAGTATTTTTGAAAAGAACTAGAACCTAAAAAAGCTTTCTTTTGATGGATGTTAATACTCTTGAGGCTCCCTTACAAAATTAAACATGAGGAAATTGACATATGTAATCTATGCAAGGTACCTGAATCTATAAAACATATTTTCTTTGACTATATTTATGCTAAAGAAGTATGGAAGCTCTTATGTAATAATATGAATATGTGGGGAATTGATAATATACCTAGCCTTGTGAAAATTTTGTTTGATGTTGATAACAAAATGAATAAAGAATATTCTATCTTTTGGTCAAGTGCTTATCCACTGAAATACTATGGGCTATTTGGAAAGCTCAAAATGAAGATATGTTTAATGGAAAAAGAGGAGTGCTTATTGAGTCTTGCAAAAGACTCGTAGTATACAATGTTGATGTGCAGGTTCACATCACCATCTAGAAATCTCAAAGGACACATTTTTGAGATTCCTAGAAAAAAGGACAGTAGACATTGATATTCAGGAGGCAAGATATGGGCATATGTGGCATGATGAGCAACCTAGAGTGGAGATCTTCCTAACTACACTTAAAGAATTTTAGAAAGAGCTCAGTGGGGAAGGAAAAATTAGTACGAAAAGGGCACATTGCAACAGGACCAGGATGGAGGAAGTCACACAAGTAGAACAAGAAGCAGTAGGGGTCCTGATTAGCATGAAATCAACAGTAAGAAACAAGTGAACCCGAGGCTAGTCAAGGGAATACCAGTACAGTATGTAAAACAATACAATATGATGGTCCTGTTTGTAAATCTGGTGTATGTATTTTGGGTATATATTATAAATCTTTTTGTAATTTTGATGTAAGACATAGCTAAAGATCTATGTAATTGGGAAGGAGAACAGGGCATGTAATTCAGAAAGGGAATCTTGATATAGTACTGGGTGATAGTTTCTATCCTAATATGTAAAATCATGTATCTCTTTGTCTATTGATTCCACTATATCTAATATAAAATAATAATAAATATAATGTATATAATAATGTAAATATATTATGAGTTAATGCATATATATGTATGTATATATATAGATAAGATACTTTAATATTTGTGTATATTCATATGTATATATGTATATGTATACGATGATAAAAGAATAATGAAATATATATATATATATATATATATATATATATATATATATATATATATATAATATTGTGTAAAGTCCTTCCACTTGAGTTAGTGCTTATGCGTAAATATGTCCTTTATTGCATTTTTGAATTTTGAGGTAAAAGTAATAATTTGTATGCTTTTGTTTAATTGGGTAATTAAATTAGAAATTGGGTACATTGTAATTTAGTTGAAATAGGAAAATGTAAAATGATAAATTGGTAAATTAATCTTATGAAATTAAAACAAATGGCGATTATTTAATTTGCTCGTAAGGAGTATTATATTTAAAATGTTTTTATAATTATAGATAATCGTTAATAGTAATGTGAATTTAAAAATAAAAATTTAAAGATAAGTATTATAATAATCTCTCAGATTTCATTATCAAGCTGTCTCAGCCGCACACTTGAACATATTATGAAATTTAAAGGTTTAAATAATCTCTCTGATTTCATTATCAACCTATCACAGCCGCACACTTGAACATAATAGGAAGTTTAAAGGTTTAGATAATCTCTCTGATTTCATTGTCAACTGTCACATCTGTAACACTTGAAAGTAGAATATTGTAGAGGATTAAATAACCTCCCTAATACCTTTGTTAACCTGTCATTACGAAAGCTTTTACAACAAAATATTGTGTCCCTTTTTCGCAATCATTGCAAGCCAAGAGATGATCCTAAAGGTGTTCTGAACAACAATTTATATGGTATTATCTATGCTTTCATCTGCACATAAATGTCTGTGAGAGTCATCAACTACACTGCTTCGTTGCGCCCATTTTGGTATGGGTATTGAAAATGATGAAATAAATCATGGTATTTATCGCCCTAAAATGTCTTCACAATGGTTTTCAGAACAGTTAAATAATCCATTAGATGCATATCACACCTTCTTTGCATGTCATCCCCTTTGAAGGCATTATGTTAATCAGTTCACGTGTCCTGTCTATGCTTCTTCAGTGTACCTTTCAATTCATACATTTAGTTCTTCAGTTAGCATTGCCGTTGTAAGAATGAATGAGGATTTGGGTATTCAGATCCACCATACCATTATACATTATCCCCTCATCCTGTTCTAACTATCACAACTTGCATATAGTAAACCCATCCCTGGTGTCTCCTTCCCTTATTCTCCATAGTTTGGAAGGCTATTCATGCTTTCGGTCCATCTCAGATTGAAAGAGAATACGTTAGTCATATGCAGTAAGCTATAGTTTGAAATCAGTGCCCAGGTTCAAATTGGGACATGATTCTTTACCAAATTCCAGTTGGGAAGTTTGTGATGAGTATAGTCAACCGAAAGCTTAGCCCTGTACCTCAGTCATCTGAACATTTTACTTTTTCCTTATTAAATAAATAAATAAATAAATAATGAGCTTTAGTTTGGTATTGTTCCACCTTTCAAGAAGACTGATTTATAATTTCTCTTTTAAGTATAAGTATATATATATATATATATATATATATATATATAGATCGGGTATTAATTATGTGAGGGACATATAGATTCTTGTATTGACAATATTTAGTACTTATATGAGTAACTTTGGAGTAATAGATATCTTCCTCTTTTATTTGGAATAAATAAGTATTTACTCTTATAGAGATTTAGTCAAATGAGTGAATTAAATTAAATTAAGTTTAAAAGAAAATATATTAATGATATATATATGTATATATAGTGTTTTAATGAAATAATACATTTTGCCTATGTGAATTTATGTGATTTATGGAGAGATAATTAAAAATAAATAAAACTAAGATGAAATATTCTATATGTTTATTATGTGAAAATTATTTTAAATTCATATGAGAAAAGAATATTTTTGCCTTCTTAGATAATTAATTGTGTTTAAGTTATGTTGAAGAAATGGTTTTGAGTGAATGATTTTTCTAAAAGGAAATGTTTCGAAAAAGAATTATGTAAAGTGTAGTTAAATTAGGTGCAACAATTAATTTAAATAGAAGAAAGGGAATGATTAAATGGATTAGATGATTAATTGAGTAATATTAAGGAAGTTGTTGAATTATATAATCGTAAAGTTATTAACTTGTTTTATATAAAGGAATTAAGTAATCTTGACAAATAAGAGAGTGATAGAATTAGGAATGGAGATTGTTGATATTTAAGAGTAACAGTATAATGTGTGAATTGGAATATATTTGTTTTGATTTGTGTTTGGAAGAGTATAATGTGATTAGTGTCTTATGGCTTAAAAACATCGGATTATATCTTCACTTCGCAATATTGTGATATCCTTAAATGTTGGAAATGTTGATCTTTAAAATAATGTTGTTTTTAGTTGTTTCAAGTTACTTCTTATTGAATGAATGGATATATTGTATTTGAATGTGTGGTTTTATGGATTGTTTTAATAGATCCTTTCGCTGTGACTTTTCGTGAGTTGATTTTGAGTTGGGGATTTTCTCTCATTTAATTTATGTTGCTATTCGTTGGGAACCCATATGTTTTTTTTCTTTACCCTAAGTGGTAAATTGGTTAATGTTATTGTTGTCATGGTTGATGGTTTTGCTTGAGTTGTTAATGAGTCAAATTGAAAGTTCATTGAGTTATGGGTATCCTAAGAGGAGAAAATAGAGGTTTCCCTTGGATTTCTGATTTATTTTGTATCAAAGTTGATTATGAAGTTTGGATGGAGTTGTTGATCTTATCTTGATGTATTTTCTCATTATATTTGAATTGAAAATAGTTCTTTGAAGTCTTGCAATTATTGTTGTCAGTTCTTGGATGAGGAAACCCCAGTGTAAGCCTTTTGAGAGTCTTCCAGATGCTTGATTTTATTGTTGGTCAATGTTCCTCATTTTATGTGCTCTAGACGTGGCAAGATATTGGTAGCATTAATTTGAAAGGGTTGTACAGAACTTTGTGAGACTCTGATTATGTACTTGTTAGCGAGATGGGTAATGCCTCGCATGCTTTTATGTTGTCATTCTATGTTCAAATTATGATGGTACAACCCTTGGTTTTGATGTTTGTTGGGTCTTTAGGGAGAGTGGCTCTTCGTGGGGGCCAATGCCTCGGTTAAGAGGAAGTGCATAGGATAACCCACGAATGAGTTTGTTAATCAAGTGAAAACATAATTAATGAAATTAGGAGGGATGGTTAGTAATCACATAACAAGATTAAAAAGTGTGGTTACCTCGTCTTCATTAGAGCTTTCACAGACTAATGGAAGGCTGAGAAGGCCGTGGTTGGCAAGGTCGTTACCTTACCTCGTCCTCATGAGAGGTTTATGGCTCCGCATGAGTCACCCTATGGGGTCGGCGCCTCAAGTAGGAGGAAGGGCCAGGATAACCATAGATGGGGGCCGATGCCTCAAGCAGCCTGGTACAGCCGGTGCTTGGAGGAAGGGCATAGGATAACCCATGTAGGACTATGCGATGACACTCTCCACCAGTTTCCCTTATGCCTTGTTTCTTGGTGGCCTCTGGAATTGTATTTTGATTGTTTGTTTAGTTTCATTTGGAATTGTATTATGAGTGTTGTTCTAGTTTCATCTGGAATTATATTTTGTTTATTATTTTAGTTTCATTTGGAAATGTTTCATGATTGTTCTTTGGTGACTTGACTAATGGTTATTGCTTTGTTTAATGTCATGAGATTTGTGACCTTAAGTTATTATGTTGACTCGTGAATGTTGTTGATTATTTCATTGTAATCCTTGAGATTGTAATTGAGTGTTGTACTATGTTGTTCTGTTGGAGTTGGTTTTGGCATTCATGGTTGCAGTCACTTTCTTGTCAGCTCCTTAGTACAAGGGGTGGGTCTTCGGACCCACGTGGTCAGATGGAACGTGCCAAGCACCCCATTGGGTCCCCAGCCGAGGATCGGGAGGTGCAAATTGGTGTCATTTGTAGAAACTTCAGAGTTGTATTCGACTTGGTGCTAGTTTTGATACTTTGGATTCATATGCTCAGTTGTATCATTTGTCTTATTGTATGGTTTTTGTTCATGTTTGGAAACACCTTTGTACCTTTGTAAATCTTGAAAAATTGTATTGTGGTGTAATTATATTATTTTATCTTGAATAATTTGGTGCGGCTTTTGATTCCTAACAATTGTTATTCGATATGTTATATTTTTGGATACCTGGCCCTTAAGATTGTTTGATGATTGAGAGTTCATCATTATGAGTTTGAGTTAATTATATATATGTTGTATTGACGTATGTGGATGGTTCTTATTAGTGTGTTGTCATGTATGGGTTACATTTGTAAATGTTTACTTTATTATGGATTATATCTTTGGTGTTCATTATTTATCATCGTTGTATGGATTTAAGTTTCGTAATGACTCCTTGTGTACCCCAAGGGACGTAAGTGTTAACGATTTTGTATTATTAAGTTTTATGACTTGTGACTCAATGTTTGTTTCTTGTATGTTATGTTTACTTTTAAAAAAAAATTATACAGTAATTATTGCTTTAGATGTCCTTTGGGGTTTGCACGACGGGGCATTACATTTTGAAAGTCATATTAATATGACTGAGTTATCTCTCCCAAACCATGGAGGTTAAGCCAATTCTTAAGGCTTTTTGAAGTGCATTTTAAAAGCAATGTGAGCACCATATTATAGCATTGGTTTTGGGCAGTAATAAACTAATTGTGAAGCCACATAGGTGGCTAATTATTGCAAATTATGGGTTTAATTTAAAGCCACAAAAAGTGGTGATGGGAAATATTTAGCATATACCTATTATTTTGGCATTCACGACTTGGGTGATGAGTGTATAAGGTGGTTGGAAGGCATGTCAATGTTCTTGCAAATCATTCCATTCTTTGAGGCTCTTCCTAATTTCAAACTTATTTTTAATATGCAATCAACAAAATAATGTAGTCATGGGGTTTGAGGAAAGATAGTGTTTGTTTTAAGAAGTTTCATATGTGTAAACACAGGGCACCATGGTTCGATGGTTAGTAGGCCTTCTATAGCTTGACTATCATAGCAGATTGGATGCTCATCTTACATAGTTTGTTTGTCTTATGTTGGAGTTGCAATTGCAAAAGTTTAAGATTGTGTGTGGAGTTTGTAAAGAGAAAAAGTTTGAGTCTGAGTTGTTGAGTTAAAAGCAACATGTAACAATATCAAATCCAGGATAATCTTTTCTAAGCATGGAATAAAAATTCTTCTTCTTCTCTTCTTTAATCTGATAAAAGCTCATCTATTTTTTTGAATTTAATTAAGCCAGTGAAATATGCAAGTTTGTGGTTTTTTTGGAATCACATAAGGAAGAGTATAAATATACACATATATTCTACATTATTCATGCACATTCATAAGAGAATATAAAGGATGATAAGAATTATAAAACCAATTGGTTAGGCTGAGTTCTCACACCAGTAAGCATTTGTTTTAAATAAAATAGATATATGAGATTTTAAGGTTAATTATAAGGGAGAGCTTAAGGGAAAAGCTTAGACTCTCTAAGTTGAGTTTTACCAAATAAACTGGCATCATAAATTGAATTAGTAAAGACTTGTAAAATACTTGGAAATGGTATTTTTTCCACCCAATATGACAGTGTCATTTTATATTATTATTATCATAATTTATATTGCATTTTCGATGATAAGAATCTTTAAAAAATTCAAAGAAAGGTCTAAAATATAATAGAGAAGATAAAGTTTTTATTATTATTTGAAATTTATAAGTATTTTATCTTTGACCAGAAGACAATATTATTATCTATTGATTTTAAATTAAGTATCTTGAATATAGGACATTATGTTCTCTTTATAAACCAAAGGCCATAATACTAAGAGATTTTAAGATGTAGGAGTGTCGATATTTCACAAATAGAAAATATTCTCTAGCTTGGATATAAACTTATCATGCATTTATATGTATGAGTATATGTTTGTCATATGGAAGGATAAATATGTGAACATGATCATGAACTAAGCTAAAGAGGATTAAATTACAAGAATTAAACCAATATTTAACTAATTAATCCATGCTCCCAATGAAATGCTTGAAATATTAAACTAAGAAGCCATGAAAACATCAAATGCATAAAGGAAACCTAATTAATACATCAAACCTCATCCCATTGGGGGATTGGTGCTAAAGTGATGTGGAATGCCAGCACTTTTCCAATCCCTTGATTGAAACAAGCTTGAAGATAATGCTCCAATGGAGAATTGATGGAAAATGGATGCACAATTGGCTAAAATGGATGCAAATGGATTAAATGCTCATAAAGATTGTCATGAAAATGACTATAATAGAGGTGCTCTCAATGAATGTGGATGATTTTCTCAATAAATGAAGGATATTTGTAGGAAAATTGGATGAATCAATGGCCAAGATCAATTTTCTTAATCAATGGATGAAAATTGAGGAGAGGAATTGGCATGGATCAAGAATTCAATCCACGGAGGAGATTGAAAGTTGGCATGGATTGATCAAGTTAATCAATTGTTCAAATTGATTTGAGGAAACACAAATCCTAAAATTTAGGAGGAATGTGCTAGATATTTCCATTTGAGAGGGAAATTGTTTGAATTTGAAATGGAGGAATATTCCATAGGAATATGCTTTTGCAAGTGGGAGAAATTGGAGGGATGAAAGAAATTAGTCAATTAAATAATTAGAATATTATTTAATTGTGCATGATGGAGGAATTAAAATATTTAATTAAATAACTTACTCATTTAATTAAAAAGGGGAATTAATGAAATTTAATTAAATAAATTAGATTATTTAATCAAATGAGAGGACTTTGAGAATTTAATTAAATAATTCACATTATTTAATTAAATTGGATAAAAATGAGTATGAAAGGGTGAATTAACCTAATAATGTCGATTATTCGATTAATAGATGAAAATGATGTTAGTAACTAAATTCAAATGTGTAATATCAATTAGGATGATTTTAAGTGTCTAAATTTTTCCCCTCTTTGAATCAAGGTACCTGTTACATTGGTTCAAAGACTAGCGCTTTTCAGATCAATGCAGTCGTTCAGATCAAAAATTTAAAAATTTGTGAATTTTTAGATGCCCCACTATTGCTCTAGCGGAAGGAATTATGCTAGTTTATTGCCCCCTCGAGAGATCAACTAGAAATTTTAATTTTTAGGTCAAAATTGCGACAAGGATGCAAGATTAGTTTAGCTCAAAGAGGATGTAAAGATACTTCTTTAGAAAGGTTAGATATTTGATGTTAATAGATTTCATGATGTATAGACATTCATTGGCCATTGGCAGCCTCATGTATATTTTGATATATATCGCACTTATTTGATACTTGGATAGAATTGTTAGCAAAG
Organism: Sequoia sempervirens; assembly: GCA_007258455.2. Lineage (NCBI taxonomy): Eukaryota > Viridiplantae > Streptophyta > Pinopsida > Cupressales > Cupressaceae > Sequoia > Sequoia sempervirens. The sequence continues at coordinate 44,044,005 of VDFB02168118.1, forward strand.
ATAGAAGAATGAGATCATGGATATTGACTAGCCATTGTTTTTTAGATTGACTCAGAAGTCCAACAAGCCTATGATTATTGGAGACTTTATTAGATATGGTGATGAGAGATTATTTGCTTATTTCTAGGATTGGGATAGATTTCATCATGTCATTCCTTATTTTTGATATAGCAAATAGACACGATGCATCAAGGTATTGATAACCAGAATGGTGTTGTATCTAATGCGATGGACTTTAACTTTGCAAATAGATAGATGGGATTATCCTTGTTCATACCTGGCATATGGAAACCTTGTTTGACCATGTGAAAAATAAGCCATCAAATTAATGAGACTAACACACAAAAGGTATGAAGAACCTGATATGTCCTAGCCATTATTTTACTTAAGACTACCCTACACATGCAAGATAATTATTTTCCAATGTTGTACTACAAGAACATCCAACAAGCACAGGAAACGAAAGATAAAGATCAATGCCCCATTCCTTTCTTTCTAAATCATTTTGATAGACATCATGGAGAGATCGTTGGAATGGACCACTAAGATAAATCATAAGAAAATATCAAGATGAACAAATGATCAATGTTATTCATATCTCTTGCCAAAGTGATGTGATGTTTAGATGATAAGTATCCAAAATGATTGCTAATGATGATGTCCATTGTAGAAAAGATGTATCTTAGGACATGTTAGTGGATGTTGGCTATTAAGTGATAGGTTGTTTGAAAGGCCGTTGATATAAGGTTTGATTTATATGTTTGATAATGATCAAGAGTTTGATTTTTCATGTTTAAGGTTTGCTTTCTAGTTATTGTTGCACTTGATTCTATTTGCATTACCAAAGGGTGAATATGACAATCCATTTATTATGGATGAAAGATTATCGCAGGTGAAAGCAAAATGGGATGGGTGGTTTTAAACTTTTAGGAATATTTCAATGTTTTTTACGCTTTGCAATGTTTTGAGGTTGTTTTTTGATCTTTTTGAGGTTATGTGAATGTTTTGGTTTTCAATTTATTTGAGGTTGATTAGGATTTTTAAAAATTTAACGAATGTTTTTGTTCAAAGTTTTTCTAATGTTTTTGTGTTTTCTAAGATTAGACCAAGACCTAAGGAGAAACTAGCTTAGTGCCTCGGGGGCTCATTAGTGATGGCCTTGCCTATGTTATACACACAAAGATGACACCGTCCAACTAACTCTGACCAGTAATTGTTTATTGATGACATATGAACATTGATGGATTGTCAATGTATTGTGGAAAACTCCTGAAGGACTGACCTAATGCTTCAAGGGCTCATCGATGATGGGTTTGCCTACTTTCAAGCTTAGAGACAACGTAGTTCAACAACCATGTTTTTTATTTTTTTAACTTTTTACACCTATTTAGGGATTTTGACATGATTTGGATGTTTTTGAAATATTGAGAGATGATTTGGATGTTTTTGAGATTTTGACTTTACAAGATTTTGGATGTTTTTGACTTTACAAATGTTTTGGGTGTTTTTGGATTTTGACTTTACAAATGTTTGCGACTATTTTTGGATTTTTGAGATTTTGCGAATGTTTTGGATGTTTTTGTATTTTGACTATACAAATGTTTTGGATGTTTTTGGATTTTGATGATTTTGCGACTATTTTTGGATTTTGAGATTTTATGACTATTTTTTATATTTTTTGCGAGATTTTACATTTGTTTTTAGATTTTTGAGGATAAATGATACCTATATCATGATGTTGATGTTACGTTATGAGATATAAGATATTGATCGAGAATTATTTGAAAACCAAAGTGCAATAACCTGCCCCCATTGTCTAGGAATGTTTCATTTTTCATGAGTAAATTAGGATAGTAAATGGATAACCATGTGAAGAGTATGTGACAAGTTTTAGTTTGCAATAGGATCAATGCTATCGATAGGAAATGAGACCATGGGATAAAATGGAATCAAAAAGACCATGTCAAGACTTTTCCATGAATAGAGTTGAAGTATACGCCGAACCTTTGTCAAGATCAAGATATGTTGGAAGATCTAGATAAAGATGGATTAGATGGATGGAGGGAGCACTGGATTTATCATGATAGACTTGAGATACTTCCATTTGAAAAGGATCATATAGATGTCCAATTCTATCATGATGCATGTTTACCAAGTTTTCATCATAGTACTTGCCCAAAGTGCCACCGTAGTGGTTTTCACTGGATGATGATTTTTATCTTTAGTATTTTCTTTATTTTTTATTTTTTTGATATTTTGAAATTTTATGCTTATGTTGATCCACCTAATGGTACCGATGTAAAGCCATTGTCGAGTGATCCCACAATATTGGTTTATAATTTTCGGGAGATCCTGATTTTTGTTGAAATCACATATTTTTAGAAAATATAATGATTTAAGCCTTGAAATTTTTGATTTAAAGGATTCCAATTGAAGAGGTTTTGATTGAACCACCTTAGATCAAACCCCCTTAGATCTAGAACCCCACTAGTTTTAAACCATACCTATAACGGAGTCTCCTTTACACCTAGCAAAATGCTGATAATAAACAACTTTTGATTTACCTTTTGGGGGATCAAATGAGTTCATTTAAAATTTATTTTTGTAACTATGTAGTCCTTATTATAAGCTTCCAAAAAAATATAATTTTAAATAAGTATAATTTTATTATTATATTTATTTTGTATTTCATGTGAATGTAGGTTTTTTTACCAAAAATCAAGCTCTTTGTTTTGCACATGTGGAAAAATAGCAAATTATCAAAAAAAAAATATCAATGCACTAGATATTGAAGTCCTTGATCCAACAAAAAAAAATTGAATTTCGATACATACAAAAAAAGTTATGTTGTATACAGTTCACCTATGTCTAAATTGTAATTGGTTTGACTTCGAAACTTGATTAAGGAAAAAATATTCAATAAAACACTATGAAACCAAATAAAAGCACTAGATATCATAGTTACAAATCTAAATTTGAAAAAAATAGAATTTTATCCTCCATCTAAAAAAATTTATGTTGTATATGGTGAGCATCACTCCTTAAAAATGGTGTTTACTGAAAAAAACAAGTTTTCAAAGGAGATGGAAAAAGAAGTGTAATCTGATTCCAAAATTTTTGAAAAAAATATGCTTAGAATCTACAAAAAAAATGTCACAAATCACTAGTTTGCATCATGTTCAAATTCCTCATGGTTTAGCCGCTATAGGTGCTCGAAAGTGAAGATTTAGTTAGAAAAAATTAGTCCAGTGTCTAGTTTGGCCAAAAATTGCAAACCAGTATTGTGGGATCACCTTGTCGTAACGTGCCAATGATATCATGCTTAAAGAAGCTAGTTTGCTAAGATACAGGCACTTGAATGCAAATTTTGAGTAAATGCTTAAAGGAAACCTAATTTAATATATCAAACCTCATCCTATTGGGGGATTGGTGCTGAATTGATGTGGAATGTCAGCCTTTTCCCAATACCTTGGTTGAAACAATCTTGAAGATGGTGTAATTGATGAAAAGTAGATGCAAGATTAGCTAAAATGGATGAAAATAGATGAAATGCTCATAAATATTGCTATGAAAATGACTATAATGCAGGTGCTCTCAATGATTGTGGATGATTTGCTCAAGAAACGAAGGCTATTTATACGAAAATTGAGTGAATCAATGGCTAAGATCAATTATCAATGGATGAAAATTGAGGAGAGGAATTGGCATGGATCAAGAATTCAATCCATGGAGGAGATTTAAAGTTGGCATGCATTGATCAAGTTAATCAAGGGTTCAAATTGATTTGAGGAAACACAAATCTAAAATTTATGAGGAATGTGCAAGATATTTCCATTTGAGAGGGAAATTGTTTGAATTTGAAATGGAGGAATATTCTGTGGGAATATTCCTTTACAAGAGGGAGAAATTGTAGGGATGACAGAAATTAGTCAATTAAATAATTAGAATATTATTTAATTGTGCATGATGGAGTTAAAAGATTTAATTAAATAATTTACTCATTTAATTAAAAAGGGGAATTAATGATATTTAATTAAATAATTCACATTATTTAAGTAAACAGGATGAAAATTAGTATGAAAGGGTGAATTAGCCTAATAGTGTTGATTATTTGATTAATAGTAGAAAATTTAATTAAATAATTATGAGTATTTAATTAAATAGTCAAAAAGGGTTAAATCAAGATTAAAATGATATTAGTAATTGAATTCAAGTGCATAATATCAATTAGGACAATTTTAAATGTCTACAAAATATATGAATGAGTATATACATACAAACATAAGTATTTTATATAATTATACAAAGGATAACTTGGGAGAAACTTGTAAATAATATGGAGATTAGTCAGATAGTTTCTTAGTTGAGTTATCAGAGGTTAAGCAAATTAATATGTTGAATTATTAAAGGACATTACTATGGATATAAAGTTTTATGTTGAATCAAACTAAATGATATTTAATATCATGATTAACCAAATCATTTATGGTGTTCTAGAAGAATGGGACAATACTTGGTATAAAAATGAAGAGTTTGAAACATTATTCAGGAAGAAGACAATTGTTTATTTATGTTAACCATAATCAATATGGTGTTCTTAATGAATGAAACTATAAGAATAAACATTGGATATCTAAAAATTTAATACAAAGAAGTAATCTTCAATTTAAGTTTAATATTAGATTATTATACATATTTAGCATATTGTCAGGTTTTTTAGATTGAAATCGGGTGAGTCTTTTCTATGACAATGTGTCGTCAGTATTAACTAATTGTGCATAAAATAGGAGAGTAGTTACTCTCATGGTTAAAACTAAGGACTTGGTAAGAGGAAGTTGCCAAGTCCCTGGATGTTACATGAATGTAACTGGGGTGTTCAAGTCAGAAAAATATAACAAGTCAAGTCATTTACCGACTTAGTAAGGAAGGACTCAAATAAGAGGCAGTTGCCTAGACCCATAATATTGTGAGAACGTAACATGGGTATTCTAGTTAGAAGTGTTAAACATACTTAGTAGAATAATTGACTTTAGTGAAGTCATCACTATTTGAAAGAGAATCTATTTGAGTATGTTAACCTTTGAGTCAAACCAATAGTTGAGTTAACCATAGGTCAGTGAGATTTCCAAGTCGAGTTAGAGGTGGGTGAACTTATGACACCGCTTCTAAGAAAGTGGATGAATATATAATTCAAAACTTTTTCCAAAGTAAGTGCAAAAGTCTCTGCTTGCACTTATCAGTTCACTATGCTCCAGGGTTGCATAACTTGTCAGTAACATCATACTTATTTAGATAATGTTTATAGTTTTATGACCATACTTGTTATGTAGGACACAACACTAGATACTAAAATGGAAATATTAGAGGTTCCTATGCTATACTCTTCATTGAAGGGTAGGGCCACTTCTAGTTGGAAGGTGTGCAGGGGACTGTCAGTCTGTGGTTGGAGGTAAAGCACTTGGGTGATGATCTCCCTCTTGCAGACGACACACCGAGACTTGTGAAATAGAAGAGTAATCCAACTAAGGATATCCTAACCTTGTTCTCATTTGAAAATTATGAAACTATTTATTTGATTATAAATCTTATTGGAAAACTATATTTGAAAAGATTTGTTTCATTTACATGATGTTTAGTTATGTTATTTTAATTAGGAAATTTTATATGATTTCCTTTGTGCATAATGTAAATTGTGATATTAGAAAAGAAAATTTTTACCTTCCAACTTTGAAGGCATTGAATTATTTACTTCAAATATTAAATTCTAGGTCAAAACTAAAAGAGTATGGTTAGAGATGTTACATGTGGTATCAAATTTATTGGGTTCAACACATGGACCTATGAGCTCATTACGTAAGTTATTCCTCAAACATTATTAGTAGCTAATGTTTGAAATATTCTTAAGCTAGAATGACGGGAAAAAGAAGAACAAGGAAAATATTAAGGAATTCAATTTCCTGAAACTTGTCTAACCTTAGGACTAAGAAAGATTTTTTCCCTGAGGTTAAACTCCTTAACAGTATTAGCTACATGGGAGGTGCTTGGTCGGTTGACTCTGAGACACTAGCTAACACACTCAAGCATATCAAGCTAGAGAAGCAGTGAGATATAGCAATTATGAAGGCTATTGTTCCTATCTTTGTGGTCAAACCAATCAAACCATCAACTCATAGGGAGATTCCCTTTGGTTGTAGTAGGAATTTACCTATGATTAGTAAGGAGGTTGTGGATGACTACTTGCGAGTACATCCACCCTCCAAAATTTGTTTAGTTGACTCAAAGGGTGAGGGAGAACCCAAGGAGATCCCTCTTATGATATTGCTATCAGGATTCAACCGTGTAGTTTCAAGTCAAACTCATTGACCCATGTTTTATGAGTAGTGGTTCAACAAGAACCCATCTCTCATGATATCGAATGGTCCACTTAGCACTCATTGCATCTAGGTGATGCTCAGAGGTGAAGAGGTCCATTGATATAATGAAGATGGGTTCTTGTTGAACCATGGGGTCAATGAGTTGACTTGAAACTACACGGTAATCCTAATATCATAATTTGACACGCTATGGAAAAATACCTCCTACTTATCGAGATCCCTCTTTCTGATAACAACCTATAGTGGCAAAGAGACAATTTTTTTGTATTAAATAAGGATACTATGTAATCCATAGATATTATATTAAAAAAATTGGAATTTTAAAAAATAAAAATCTCTCTCCATTTGGTTAAGTTGAATGAATGAATATGACTAATGTTTATTGATACTACTAAATCAGAGGAACTAATTGTATGCATAAACTGGAAAAAAAAAGGTGAAGTATAAATTCAACATGATACAAACCAAAACAAACTTTGAAGGTATCCATGAGGTAGGAGAACCCTCTTCCAACCTTAATTCAAAACTAGATCAAATCCTATAAATGATAATTGTTGAGAATTTATCACCATAAAATAGTTTTTTTTTTATCATTTTTTGAGGAAAATTTAAGAGAGATTAAATGTTTCCCAAAAATTTGGCTAATTTAGGTGCCAAGTAGTGGATAATGTAATAATTTCAGTTTGCATTCATGAGACCCACACACCATAAGCTTAGGGTTTGATATTTTCCTCTTTGTTTGTCAAAATTCATGGTGGCATTGAAAGAAGACCTCCTTTTGTTGGTAATGAAGTGTTATGGAGAAGTTTCTCCATGTTTCAATCATCAAATGTAACATGTTGCAGTGGTTTTCAATATTTTGTTGGCATTGAAGAAGTTCAAAAAGAAAGATCACCACGTTGTATAAAATAAATAGGAGGTTTATTACCATGTTGCAAAGCATTGAGAGAAGGTTATACATATTGCAAAACCAAAGGAGCATAAATAGGGTATGTGGAAACGAAGGCAAAGGCCGGGTCTATCATTTCTTGCTCCATAAAACCCTCACATTCATGAAAATAATGATCAATGTTTTGTAATATTTGAGTTATCAAATGTTTATATTGATGCCTTCATTAATTCCTTAGGAGCTTGCCTTAGTTTTATCTTCATTATAGGGATGCCATGTTTTAAATCATACAGATATGTTATATGGTATCATACCTAGAAATACTTCTAGATACCTTTCAAACACAAAAATTGAGAAAGGGAAAAGTTTGAAGGGTTAGGAGAGGCTATGGTAATGATTTAGTGAAAGAACAGTGCCAAGGAGATGAAGTTTAGGAGATGAAAACATCACATTCATTGGAGAAGGGATAGTTCCAACACAAGGAAAAGACTGAAAATATATAAAAGGGAAGAAGAAATAGGTTATGGCATGGTCCAACAATGTTGTTTCACGTCCTGGAAAATGTGAAAATGCCTTGGAAGAGTTCGAGATATAAAGTGAAAGCATATACAAGGGCAATGTTGTTAATGTTAAATGTATTGAAGGGAGTACTTTCACAAAGTTGAGGATTATCCTAACAGGATTTACAATGACATTCTTACAATCATTGATGAGGATCTTATTCTATTTTTTAGCACTCGAGAGTCCACAGTTTTTTGCTACAAGATGAAGGGAGATTATTATTGCTATCTTGTAGAGTTCAAGTCTAGAAAAGAAATGAAAGAAGTTGCAAATCAATCTTTCAAATCTTATCAGGAAACTTTAAATACAACAACAGCTAGCCTGCCTCCTACCGATCTTATCAGACTTGGCCTGGCTTTGAATTTCTCAATGTTTTATTATGAAATACACTCTTAGTAAGGAACCCTACAAATATAGCACATTAATCATGCAACTACTAAGGGATAATATTACTCTCTAGACATTTGATTTGTAGGAAAAAAGAAGGATAGTCAATATAGGGGATGGGTATGTGTAGGATCATCATGGAAAAAATGGGCACTTAAGTGGCGAAAAATTCAAAAAAATTAGAGTTAGGCAACTCGATGTAAAAATTTGAATAAGTTATCTATTTTATTTTAAAAATATGTAAGAATAGAATTTGTAGAAAAAATTGAATTTAGTTTCTAAAATACTAGGTTTATTTAAAAATATATATATATATTTGGTGAAAATTTGAAATTTCAATGCAGTAGTACTTAAATTTTAGGGAAAAAATACGAAGTAGGTGTTTTTTTGACCACCCTAACCATAATAAAATTATTATACTTTTTAATAATATTTTAGATATAATAAGTAGAGGAATCATGTCCTGATGTGATGCATATTTTTTGGTATTTTTTTAAGTAAATAATTAATTATGAATTTTTTATTACAATTTTCAAAAATATAAAAACTCGTATGTCTAACCACCTTAACTTGGTCAAAACTTCATGAAATTCTTTTTTTTTTAAATCCTATAGTATGCAAAGCATAGAATGTGACACATGTTTCGAATTCAAAAAATGTGATACCATTTGAAAGCTACAGATGTTTTTCAATCAGCCTATCAATCAGGACTTTAGTCGTAATTTAAATAGAAAATGAAAAATTATTATTTACTAAATTCAAATTAAAGCATAATTTATATTGGTAGAAAGCTGAAAATCTCCTTTAAAAACCCTTTTCATTTCATCAATTTTGGGTAAAAAAAAAGTCGTCAACCACATAACCTGCACATATCCATCATATTGCCACTTTTTGGCCCATCGTGATCTTGCACATACCCGGATAGAAGAAATCATGCAAATGAAGGAGGAAATGGTTCCTCGAAAGGGAGCATATGGGGATTGTTATTGCATCATCTCCTAAGGTTATTTTTTATTTCCTAAAGGAAAGCAACAAATATCATTAATTCAAAGAATGCATTCTTTGACAAATAATTTCCTTTGTGTTGATATGCTTGATTGTGTATGATTAAGCAAATGCTAGCCAAAGAAGGTTTTCAAGTTTGAAAAATTGAAAAATGATGATCTTCCTTCTCATGCAATTCAAATTCCAAGAGAAATATTCATCTAGAAAAATCAATCTACAGTAGTGCCAAAATATTAATTATTTGTTAGGTAGAAAGGTTGAAGAGAGTGGTTTTGAGTTGGAAACAAGTATGAGAGAACATGAGGTGAAACATAATTAAATGAAAAGGACAGTGACTGTGCATAAATATAGGAAAGAGATAATGAAAGTGTCATTGAAAAAGCATACTATTCTTGTTTAAGAGGCTTTTCTTATAGTCACGAACCCTCGTAGACTATCTCAACTAGACATGTCTCAAAATCACTACACGTAGTCAAGTTTATGCACATGGTCATTGCCATAGATTGTAAAAGGTTTAGTCTAAGGAACAAATATTAAGGGATCAAAGGTATGAGAAAACATAGACCTTTAAACTCAATTACAATGTCAAAGGTATAAATTACTATCATATGAGAGATAGCAGGTTTGAGAGAATATGAGTAAGAGATAAGTGTTTGAATTCTGAAAAACACGAGCCACAAGATCAAACAATAAATAAATACGCCTTCCATGCAAGAGATCTACAAATAATATATGCAAATATTCCTCAACAAGAAAAATCTACAAAAGAACCTCAAGAATCTTCAAGGAAAACTAATGAAATGCTAGATGAAGAAAAAACACTCTCACAACCTCATCTTAACAAAACTCATTCAAATCTTTCATGACCATTCAATTAGGACTCTTTTCCCTTCACAAAACCATTGATTTCAAACACTTCAATTGAGAATAAGACTCAAACCACTTATTTTTTCTACACAACACCTTTAGACAACAACAAATTGATGGAATCAAACTCTTTTCTCAACACAAACTCTTAAACATGTGCATTTACAAAGGTGACTGTCCAAAACAACAATTAGGCCCCTTTAGGCCACACCCAAAAAGCAATATCAATTTCCCAAGCCAATTGACATCTTTCTATCATTTCCAACACATGTAAATAAGTCAATACAACATGATGAAATAATTTCCCAGCCTTTATTCATAACATTTCATCAAACCTTCATACTAACCCATCCAATTTGGACTCCAAAAATAGGACTACTCTAAGACTGTCAAACATAACTCTCAATATAAACCTTCCTTCAAGAATGTGATTAGTATTTTGGATACCCTTAAAAAATTTCTAAATCATGCCAAAAATTCAATATATGTTGTTTGGAAGAACATGATCAAAACTGGATTGTATCGCTACTAGAATAGGCCTAATTAGGTCTGATCCAAGTAGAGCTTATTGATTATATTATCTCCACTAGTTATTTTCCTTAAACAATGCTTGGAGCACATCAATTTCAACTGCTAAAGCTTAAATATTCACTAGGAGTCCATTTCCATGCATATTTTTATAAACCCTAGATTGAGTTCCTTAAACTCTATATTTAATAGACTATAATAGATTTACAGACATAATTTTCTATTTTTCACCATAAAATCCTTGTCCTTCAGTACTGCCACCTTAATAATAAGAGAGCATACACAACATAGGGTAATTTCACCAAGTTACCAAAATTTCCACCATATATTCAAGAAGAAACACAATTTCTAAAACACATTGTTACCCTAATGAGAGTTTTTTACCAGTCAGCACTAAATTCTCAAAAACTTGCATAAAACAAAGCCAATTTACATGAAACAAATTGTGATTGGAAGGTGATTAAAGTGATCAAAACTTACAAACAATTGTACAAACATTTAAGCTCATACAAGTCCGTACATAAGCCTAGAAACACCAATTTTTTGAAGAAAATGAATAAAAACAGAGCATTAAATTGATCTAATTCTTTTATTCAATCACCCACAAACTTCTAAATGTACAATGGCCTCTTTAAAGGAATTTCCAACTGACTCTACACCTTCTAACTGCTTCTAAACAACCGAAAAGCCTAAAATGACCCTTCAATTTCCTAATGTTGCTTTTTGGCAACTTTACAATTTTGCATATTTTGTGACAACCTTCTACATATTTTGGACAACTTTACATTTTGACACAAATTTAGCCTTGACACCTCTAAATGACTCAAATATATGGAAAATTAGTCCAAATGACCTTGATACACTGTAAATCAACATGATCTTAATCAACCTTCATAATGGAAACATGATGTTGGTATGATGCTCCTGCATCAAAAAGAAGAGTCGTAAAAGGTTGAGAATTTGAGAGAATAGAAGAGAAAATTTCAGAGATAATACAATGAGGGTTGAGTGCTATATAGGAGCAACCCTAAATGGTAAAGGTATTAGATCAGGACAAGTTTCAACATCACATGTGATGATACATAATGATCTAATACTAGCTCACTTTAGTCAACATAGAAAAGCACTTAGTTAACTTATAAAGCAATCATAAGTTTAGCTTAAGTGCATGAGAATAAATTAGACTAATAATAAATTAAAGATTAATTAATTATTAGCTAATGCATGATTAATCTAACACCCCCTTAAGATGAACTTAGGGAGTAGCTAAAAACCCTAAAAGAGAATGCATGATGGGTCCCAACAAACAAGGCCTAGTGAGGTACCCATGTACAAACAAAAGGTCTCTCAAAACTAGAGAAAAAGGATAAAACCACAACAGGAGAAAACTCCTCTCCAAAAGAGAGAAAGGAAAATGAAGGACTAAAAAAGCCTCTAAATCAAGGTGTGAAGGATTGAGAAGCCTCCAACCAAAATAATGACCTGAAAAAATGAACATGTAGAACATCATTGAAGCACTAAGAAGTTGAAGAATGCTATCAAATGATGATTGATATACTGCTAAAATGAAGAACCTCAAGACAAAAATAAATGATGATTAGGATCAAGATTACAAGAATCGGCATGAGTGCCACAAATGAAACTACTCAAATCAGATGGAAAACAAGGGAAAAACATCTGGAAATTAAAGATACAAATTTCAAGATCAAGGGGACTATAATCTATATGAATGCCCCCAACAACACTACTCAAATCAAATGGAAAATAAAGGAAAACATTTGGAAGTCAAAGATATAGGTGGCACTTGAATCTGCATGAGTGAACGCAACGACACTACTCAACATGCAAGATGCAAGTCAAAAATATAGGTACCAAATAGTCTAGAGAACACTGATAATGAGAGAGATAATAATCTACATGAGTGTCCCCAATGACACTACTCAAATCAGATGACAAACAAAGGAAAAACATTTGGAACTTGAAGATACAAATGAGAAATGAATCTGTATGAGTGACCAAAAATGAAAATACTTAACATGCAAGATGCAAGTTGAAAATACTGGTACTAATAGTATCTAATCAAATGAAAATGGAAGAACACCCCCAAAAATAGGAATCAAAGAATGTACATATGGTAAATGATCCATCTCATTGAAATGTATGTAACCATCCACTGACTAATGTACGTTGCATTTGAACATACATAGGAACATGAAACCAAAGGAGCATTAGCACCAATAGTAGAAAACCCCCCATAATGCTAAAAAAATGAGAGCTAAGACAATTACATTGAAACTATGTGCAACCAAGAAGTGCATGTAGGAGAAACAACCTGCAAATAAAAGGGTGTGAAAACTAAGGCACACACGCATGAGGAAAGAATCAGTGGGATTCACTGTTGTCATGGAAGGGACACTCACTTGAAAAAGGTATGATGGAAAACCAAAGGCAAACATCAACCCCCCCATGACACTTTATATCAGAGTGCGAATACAAAAGGCACAATAGGATGTGCAAAATACCCAAAAAATATACACTAGAATGGAACTTTAACTCACTGTGTCTACAAAAGAGAATATGCATGAAAAAGATGTTTACAATTTTGAAATAGGACAGAATACTGGAAATACATGAAGATAAAAAAAAAAGAGTCATCCCATGCAAATGAAAAAGTTTCCAGGAGCTAAGACGTCTAAGTAATTCACTAGAGTATGAAAACACAAAAAACTAAATAAAATATACCTAAAGACCAATCTGGAAAGAGTGCATGGATAGCTGTGAAGAGCTCTAAAAGATGATTTTAATGCTATTGAAATCATGAAAAATAGAGAAATTGTCAAAAGTTATGAGATCGGAACTGAAAATAGCACCTCTAACTTCAACGAGTTGTAGAATGCAAGAGCACAAAAAATTGGTGATGTGAAACACACTACTAGAAAGTTGGCAGAACCATCTTTTCGACAATGTCTTATTTGTCAAAATCTAACATCGTACACCCAAGTTATAGCGAAAAGAAAAAAAGACCCCCTTTAGGGCATAAAGGGGTCTTGAAGGGGCCCTTGCAAGTCATTTGTATGACTGACATCATGATGATGTTAGCATCATACGAATGATGTGAACATGACATTAGTAAGAATATTCAAGGAATATTCCCCCTTTGTTGGGAAAAAAATCTAGTCCCCTGTCATCAGTAAAAAAGGATGAAATATTCTAAAAAGTGGATGAAATATTCAGTGGAAATGAATTCGTCAAAAAAGGTACCTTGCTAGAAAATACCTATCGAAAAACTACACATGAGTCAAAAAATATTGAAATGTCACTTGGAATGGGTTGGTGGATGACAAAGGGTTTCCACTTATGGGATTTAAAGTCGTCGATCGACAAGGACAACCATCACAACTATTAAGGGGTCCGCTGGAAGTACGGGCCTACAAGTACCCATTAATGATGCTACCCTCCAAAAAAAACATATGCCCCAATAAAAATTCAAAACCATGCTTTTCTTAATGATTTTATAAAAAGAAAAAAACCAAAAAAATAAAATATCACACTTTTTAAAAAATTTCCTCGAAAAGCATGCATAGTGTCATACAGGGGTCGTACATGCCCTGTACAAAAAAAAATTCCTTAGAATCTCCCATTGATGAAATAGGTTGCATTTATAGTCAAATTTCAAGGAATTGACCCCTTGAGTCCAACATCAAGGTCCTTTTTGTACCAAAATGCACCAAAATTGTAGCTACCCTCCAAACTTGGAAAAAAGGAAACTGTTTCAAACCCTTGTAGATCTGACCTCAAGAGGCTAAATCAAGCCAAACAAAAGCCCAAAAAGACTTTTTCAACAACACTGAATCCAATAGTGAGGTCATTTTTGTGACAAAATGCACTTAAAAATCACCCACCTCCAAAATTTATAAAAAAATCAAAGGGGATTCAGATCTAAAGCCTATAACCCTTGTTGAAGAAAATAACCTCATAAATGGAGAAGAATTTCATTGAATCGAGGCTCTGATACCATGTTAGAATTGTGAAAAACATGAGCCACAAGATAAAACAACGAACAAAGACACTTTTCACTCAAGAGATATGTAAACAATATATGCAATATTCCTCAATAATAAAAAGCTACAAAAGAACCTCAAGAATCTTCAAGGAAAACAAGAGTCCTCAAAGGTTGAGAGTTTGAGAGAATAGTAGAGAAAATCTCAGAGATAATACAATGAGCGTTGAGTTCTATATAGGAGCAACCCTAAATGGTGAAGTTATTAGATCAAGACAAGTGTCAACATCACATGCGATGAGACATAATGATCTAATCATAGCTCACTTCAATTAACATAGAAAAGCACTTAGTTAACTTATAAAGCAATCCTAAGTTTAGCTTAAACTTGCATGAGAATAAATTAGACTAATAATCAATTAAAGATAAATTAATTATTAGCTAATGCATGATTACTCTAACAATAAGCCACTATCACGATGTATGAAAACAATACATCCACTGTGATGAAATGGTCAACAACAGAGAAAGTATCATTATTGACATTGGAACCACATGTAAGGTAGAGATCAAGAAGCTACAACCATTAACTATGCTTATGAAATTTTATAAAAAAGATAGGATGTTCTAAACTTTTCTAAAGCCATAAAGGGATTTTGAGTTTTCAAGCACATGTGGATAGGGGTTTTAAAGGAATTTATGGAGCATTCAAGGCAGTTTGATGAAGTAAAGTGCAACAATTGTTCTTTCCAAGCTTATCGGGGCAATTTGAGGAGCTATAAAACTGATGGAGGGAATCTAGGGCAGCTTTGACCTAGTTATGGAGCATTTACAAGGGTTTAGGAGCTCTTTTAGGTGCCTTAATGGTGGGAAGGGTCAAGGGAAGACTATTTCTTCATTCCAACAATTTTTTGGAGCACTTTTAGGGGCTACAAAGTAGGGGAAGCTATTTTGGACGCCCAAAGAAGATTGACCCAAGAAGCACATGATCCTAATCTCTTGCAATTGTTGAGTAGCATATAAGGCAAGCTTAAAGGTATATTTGAGTTAGTTCTTTCTCTCTATTTTTGTATTGTAATTCTCTTGAAGATACTTTCAAGTTGGAGTTGCAATGAAACTCACTTTTTAGACTTGTAAGCAGTTGTATGTAACTTCTTTTGATCAATAAAGACAAGCATTACTCCTTTAATCTATATATTGTGTGCAAAAATGAAGTGATTGATATGGTTTTGTGATGTTTTGTCCTCAATTTCATGTCTCACTTCAATACACCTTTATGCAGAAGTATGTATATTTTATGTAGGTTATAGGTTATGTTACCTAATTTATACAGCTCTTGACTGTGAAAAACATGTGATTTCCTCTTGAGGTTATTGAATATCAACTTTCCTATAAAATACTAATGCATAAATATGATAGAAAAAAAAACTTGTGCATAAGTTTATCTTGTTCATTTGACTATGTTGTAAGTCCAAACAATAGTCTAGGTTTGAAAAGAATCATTTGGCGCATTGCTTCTTAGAGTTTAGGAATTCATTTTCATTTTTTCCTTTCACCCCTTTCTTAGCAAGCAGTTGTAGCATAGGTTAGATTAGGTGAATTCCCAAGGGAACTAGGACTCTCTAGAGGTTGATCTCCACCATCTGAGCCCACACTCAGGGAGATCATCTCATGTTTCATGAGGTAGCTGAGTGATTTCATCATCTCAGTAAGGGTGCATACTTCCATGACAACACTTAGGATCCAACAATTGGTAGTTGTAGTAGTTGTGGTGACATCATTGGTTGAATCTGCTTTTGTCTCTACATGAATTCCTTAATAGGTTGCATTGTTCATGTTGTGGTAGATGAGAAATGTGTATCTAGTGATGGAATAGATGTATAAGGTAGGTCTTGACCTATTGACTAACTGGTCTCTTTTTGGGTTCCTTGTATTGTTTGATTGTCATTTATTTTCTCTTCTTACATGGACGCATATTCCTTTTTAGTGGCTTCTAATTTTTCTTCTTTAATTTGGTGTAGGGTTTATGGATTTTACAACATCAAATTGTCTACCCTATACTTTGATTGAAGCTAGTTGAATTGTAATTATCCTACCTTCTTCTTCTTCTCAAGAGTAGTAGAGGGAGTGATTTCTACTAAAGCTTGTTCTCTTAACCATTCATCTTCTTGCATTATTTTACCCTCTTGTTCTTAAGGGTTGATGCCAACTCTTGGGGGAATTATTCCATCATTTAGTCCATTATTTTTGTAGAGGTAACCATGTATCTAATGATCATTTATATAATTTATTATTTCTCCATATAGTTCTGTGAAAATGTGCAAAATCCTTTCTCCAAATAGGCCACTAAAGAGGATGTTGACATCGAGTAAATATTGGACTTCTATTTCTTCTTATGTTTGTTCTCATTTCTCTTCTTTTATAGAATATCATGTTTCTTTCCTACTTTTTTTTTGTTTTTTACTTTTTCGATCTCCTTTTTGCACTTATTTGTAAGAGTGCTTTAGTGGCTTGTTTTGTTGATGCTTCAATTTTCATTAGTGTTGTGGGTAATTTCATTTTTACTTTACCGTTCTTCTCTTCCCATCCCTCTAATTATGTTCATGCAACTAGATATGACCCCACTTGTAGCCTCCTAAATCTTTATGGAATTGAGATTCTTTGCTCCTTTAGTTTTGACTTTGAGATTCCCCATTTCTCTTTTAAATTTTCTCTAATTTTATCCATAAGATCCTCTATTTTTTTATTTTATAGGTTTTCCATTAATTCTTTGTATATGGAAATGTCTCTGCATTGGGGTCTTTTGGTAAGTTAAGCAATGTAGCTACATATTCATCAATCTTTACATCATTGAATTCATACGTAAGTTGTGAGATCTAAGATGTTTGGGGCTCTATGGCCTCCAATATGGTGCAGTCCTTATTTACCAGGAAGACAATATCCCTCATATATTAGTATATGACATCATAGGATATATATTCTCTATCTTGCATTTTTTGTTGTAGGGTTTTGAAGAAACCAAACATGTTGTGGTGAATGAGGTTGCATCCTTGAATTGTTTGATATGTTTGTTTAGTTGTGTAGCTATAGGCCTAGTGGTTTCCCATACTTTTCCAACAAATTTTGATAGTGAATTCAAAAATGGAATGTTAGAAAAATTATTAGTATGCCATACCTAGACTAATAATTGGGAATTCTTCATCCACTGAATATTTTGTAAGATTTATTCTCAAAAGACTTCTCATAGGTCTATATCCTTCCCATATACTATAGTTTTGTGTGTGGTGTGTATTGAGGCTTTCGTAGTAGTCTTTATAATTTGTGTAATACACTTTGTATGAAATCACCATAGTTTACCTTTTTTCTCATCCATGCCTCCTCTAGAATGCCACCATCCAAAGGATTTTAAGGTCCCTTGTTTATAAAATAAACAACAATATGTACATCTACTCAAAAGTGTAAGGGTAGTCCAACATGCAATCTCATGCTCCTTGAACACTCCATAATGGTCCTATACATCATCTCAGACACACCATTTTATTGTGGGGTTCCAAGAACCATTTTTTTCCTATGAATTCTATTGCATGAACATTAATTTTTAAATTCTCTACTACAATACTCGCCTCCATTATCAGATCTAAGACACTTCAACTTTTTTCTTGTCTCATTCTCAACCAAAGCTTTCCACTTTTTATAAGTTTCAAATACTTCTGATTTTTGTTTTAGGAAATACACCCATGTTTTCCTAGTTGCATCATCAATAAAAGTAACATAATAGCAAGAGCCACCAAGAGAAGATACTTGAGCTAGTCCCCATACATCTGAATGCACAAGCTCTAATTTCTCACTCTTCTTCTCTTTCCCAACTTTGAGAAATCAAAATATTTTATGTTTTCCATAAAAACATTTTTTGCAAAACTCCAAGTTAATCTCCTTTAGACTTGGTAGCAACTTTTTGGAGTGCAAGATCTTCATCTCTTTCTCACTCATGTTCTCAAGTCTATGGTGCCACAATATTGTTTTTGTCCCTATAGCAAGTGCTATAACTATCTCAGTAGCAACTATTTTTGTAGCAGCTAAGGTAGAATAAGTATTACCAGTACACAAATACAATGTACCTACCTTAATGCACCTTTAGTGACCTTCCATACTTTGTCTAAAAAGGTAACTATGCAGCCTTCACTACCCAGTTATCTTGTAGAAATTAAATTCCTTTTCAAATTTGGAACATGTCTTACCTCCTGCAGCAACCATTAATTTCCATTCTACAACTTTATTTTTATCTTTCCTTTTCCAACAATCTAACAAGTTTCATCATAACCCAAATATACCTGTCCAAAATCACCCTAAACATAATCTACAAAATATTTGCTATGGGTGTGGCATGAAATGAAGCCTCTGAATCTATTACCCAAGAACCATTAGCATTATCTAAACACAAAATTAAAGCATCCTACAATTTATTACTTGCAACATTAGCTTCCTTACTGACATCATGTTGTTTGTCTCCTTGTTTTACCTTTCAAGACAAACAATCCTTCCTCAAGTGTCATGGATTTCCATAGTGACAACAATCCATTCTTCCTCTGGATTTAGATCTGCCTTTCTTCAACTTCCATTGTGTCTTTTCATGATTTGTTGGGATTTTTCCTCTCTCCTTTGTTCTTCCCTTATTCTCTACTATCAAATCTTTACTAGATGTTGAACTCTCACCTGTGCTTTTCCATCGCATTTCCTCGCTAAGGATAACACCAACAACATCATCAAATTTCAATGTATTTGAACCAGAGATAAAGTTACTTACATCCATTGCCAATATATTCCAACTTTCTAGAAAATAACACAAAACCAAGAGATCCCTCACCTCTTCATCAAAATTCACTTTTACAGAAGTTAACTAAGTGGTAATCATATTAAACTCATTTAAATGATCTGTCACAGATCCACCTTCAATCATTTTCATATTAAACAAATGCTTCATGAGAAATACCTTATTTAAGTCTGAGGGTTTTTCATAAAATTTAGCCAAAGCTTCCATTAGATCCTCTGTTTTCTTTGCTTCTATTATATTGAATGCCACAGATGGTGCCAGGCACAACCAAATGGTTCCCAATGCCTTTCTATCCAAAATATCCCATTCTTCATTGGACATCATAGCATCTTTCTTTGTTTTTCCTTACAATGGCCACCATAGATCCTTTTGATACAAATAAAATTTCATCTGCATCTTCCATAATTGATAATTTTGTCCATTGAACTTTTTAGCCTTTAATTTTCTTTCTTCCATTGCTCCCACTCAAATCTAGAGGTTTCCTACCAATCAACTAAAATACACACAACTCTGATACTAGTTGTTAGGGTTTAGGTAGAACAAAGCAATAAACATTAACATTTATATGCAAATTAAATAACCCAAAAATACCAATGAAGAATAACACAAAAGAGATCAACACAAAATTTTAATGTGGTTCACCCAATATGGGATACATCCACAGAAAATCAGCCATCCAATGATTTTATTATCTAGTGCAAAATAGAGTACAATCTTGCGAATACCATACCGCAACTTACATCTCAACCGCTTATAAAAATATTTTTGGAAGCTTCTAGAATTAGGGTTTTACAAAGTCATTTTACATTTGTCGATTAACAAAAAATTAACTACTGACCCCTTGATAGGAAAAGCAAGGGGGAAGCCAAGCGAGGATACATAAAGAATGTATCATATTTGCATGATCAGTCGCCACATACCAACAATCCATCCCTTTCTTGAGCACTTCTTCATTCAAACACTCTAATTCACCCTTAATCCTTTTTTTCTCAGTGAATATGTTCTTGAAACAGTCTCTATTTCAAAATTTCAAGTGTTGCTTCACTGATTTCAACTTTGTTACAAGGTTGAACATTTTAGAACTGCATAACTTATCTTCTCTCCACCATTGGCTTACAACAAATTTGAAATTTGGGTCCCTAAACCATATACACTCAAACTTGAAAGGACGTATATGCAGCTTCTCCCCAAGAATATCTTCCATATTAGGAGATTTTTTAGGAGAAGAACAAACAAGATGTTGATTGCATTGCATTAATAGGTTTTGTATAGTAACTTCATCACAAGGAGAGGAGGCATCAAGAGAAGAAAAAGCATCACATTCATGTTTTTCAATGATTGGATCCTTTTGCTGAATTATGTATTCTTGGATGAGGGAAAAATTAGGAAAGGGGGCTAGAAGATTCTCATGACATTCAATGAATAGTTTGTCTTATCCCAAAATATCTTCTTCACTAGTAGAAGAGACATCAGGAGAGGAACAAGTATGATTATCATGATTATTTGTGATTACATCCCTTTATCCCATAATGTCTTCCAAAATAGGGGAAGAAAAATAAAGAGAATTGTCATGGGTCTTAAAGGTTTGATCATCTAATGCCAACATATCCTCCTCACAAATAATGTGATTATCATGATTGCTCACAAAAACATTCTCACAAATAGGGGAGGAGTTAGAATATGAATGTAGACTAGGGAGAGGAACGTTAAGAGATGTGTTTTTTATTTCATTCTCTTGTGCCATAATATGTTCCAAAGTAGGAGAGGCTATAGAAGAGGATCTTTCAACATTGTCATGATTCTCAATGGGTATATCTTATAGCTCTAAAATACCTTCGTCACATGTAGGAGAGATATTGGGAGAAGAAGAACTACGATTATCATGATTGTCTATGCTTTCACACTCTTCTATCACTTTATTCCCACAAAGAGAAGAGATATTAGAGGGTGTGGAATTATGGAGTGTTTCAATGTTGTTATTCTCTTGCACTAAGAAACTCTCATAGCTAGGAAAGAAATTGGAAGGATGACTAGGATTTTCATGGTTACCAATGATTGGAATTTTTTGTTCAAATAAGTCATCCCAAATGGTAGGGGTATCAGGAAAGGGAGGAATAATATTCTTATGAGTCTCAATAAGGATATCTTCTAACACCAAACTATCTTCTTCATGTCTATAGAAGATATTAGGAGAAGAAAAGGTTTGATTGTCATGATTATCTACACTTACATCCTCATGTCCTAGGATGTCTTCTTGAGTGGGATAGGTAGGATTTTCATAGCTCCCAATCATATCCTCTACACAAATGTGTTTGTCCTGATCATTCACGATTGTAACCTTATTCAGTAAAGCATTTTCACAATTAGGGGAGGTGTTGGGAGTAGTGGCCATGATCTCAGTTTTGTGTGTCATAGTGTCTTTGCAAGGGGGAGGATGAGGAAGACAAGCAAGAAATTCATGATTTTCAATGATTGTGTCTTCTTTTATCAAGATACCTTCATCACCAATGGGAGAGATATCAGAAGAAGAACAAGTATGATTATCATGAGTATCAATGTTTGCATCCTCTTGTGTCAAATATTTAGTGGATGATCTAGGAGAGATGAAGTCTTTAAGGGCTTCATCTAACATGTCTAAGTCATCACTACTAAAGGGCTTGGATTTTATGCTTTTTCTAAATTGAATCATCTTTTGAATTGGGTTGTTTGATGTTTTTTATTTTTTGTTTTTGTTTTCTAATGAATTTGATCTAAATGAACTAGGAACTCATTCTGAAAATGAAAATTGCAAAAATTTAAAGCTATCCATGATTGCCAAGAATGTAAACAATGCTTATTTCTAATTATTTAAATGTAATAGAAGCTATGCAAACTTAAAATGTAATGTAAAGACATAAGATGAAATGCAACTTTTCAGATTTTAAACAAGGTAATTTGTTGATTACACTATGCAATGTTCTAAAAATGAAATGTTGTGAATGAAAATTTGAAATTAAGTAATGCATGAAATGAGATATTTTAAGATAAATCTAATGAAAAACATGTACCAGAAACTCAGCTTACTGATACAGATAGGTAATGGCACCAAACAAAAGCTTAAAAATAGGGTTTTCAGTTCTGTAAAAGGAAAGGTGGCGAATTAGTCCCAGTAGGGATTTTTTTGAGAATTTTTAGATTTTTTTGATTGATTTTGATGTTTTTTGTGTTGTATAATGAAAAATTAAGATTCCAATGCAGAATTTCACAAATTTTCAATGATTTGAGATACAAAAATGTAACCTATATGCACTTTCCCTAATGCAAAATTTTAGAAACCTTAAAATGCAACTTTAACAAATGAAAAATGAAATGAAAGCTAATTCTAAGAGAATGATGGACTCCAAATATGAAAAGAAAGTATTCTAAAGGTAGGTTCACCAAAATGTAAACAAATATTTTCACATCCAAGTGCTTTCTTACACTTCTAGAGGGTTTTTCACTTAAAAGAAGAAAGATGGTCCAAAATGCAATGTACACATTCAAGATTAATGTATGAATGGATGCAATATGCCTAAATGTCATGTCTTAATACAATAAATTGATAAAGAAAGATGATTATTAATGCAAAACCTAATATATGCAAGTTGTTTGAAGACACATTGTGATATGCAAAATGATAGATTAAGTGCAATAAAGAACAAGATAAAGATGCTAAAAAAACTTTGTGCACCTGGAAACTAATGAAGGATAGAATGAAGACTGTAAATGCTTCTAAAATTCTAGAAAATATGACTTTTAGGCCAACTAGGACACTTACACCAAGCTGGGTGACTTACTCTCAGATCTGGGAAACTACTATGGAGCCTGTTTTAGCCAAATGGATATCCAAATCTACAAAAAAATTCTAACAAACATGTGCAGTGGGACTAAGTAGCCACTGTTGGCGACTTAGTCCACTTTGGCTTTTTTCTGAAAAGTCAAAAGTGGAATTTGTAGCCCTTCATTTGCTCTTTCTGTGCCTCTAGGTGTCTGGTTCTGAAACCCTAATTTTTAAGGCTATAAGTGACTTTTTGTCTAGATTTTGACCTTTCCAATAGGAATATGACTTCAAAATTTTTGAAACATATTCTTCAATCATTTCCAAGCCATCCAAGCACCTAAATCTGCAATCACACAAAGGAAGAGAGAGAAAATGTTGATTGTTAGGGATTGGGGGTTTGCCTTGGTCAAACCCTATTTAGGTGATTAAACCAAAATGATGAAATAAGATAACGAAACATGAAACAATGCAATTAGAAACTTTCCATGATGAAGAATCTTGAATTGTTACAACAATTGATGAAGAATCTTGCTCTTAAATGCTTTAGAAAGCTATCTTGATGACTTAGAATGCTAAAACCCTAGCTTGCTTGACTTGACAACATGGATGAATGATCAAAATTAATTATCAATTAGGGTTAAAGGTCTCCTTTTATAGAGGATAGTTAAGTGAATGGCTAGAATAAGGATCATGATAGGGGTTGAGATTAAATTAGAAAATAATTTAATCAAGGGTGGAGGTTAATTAAGAGAAGAAAGACATGGATAGATAAAGACTTGAGGTGGAAGATAAGATTGGCACAGACAAAGAGGTGATAAGAGAAATTAAATAATAAAGACTATTTAATTTAAGTGGCCAACATAGAAGAAATAAATAAAATATTAATTTTATTTATTTAAAAAGAAAGGTGAGAACAAATAATGAGATAATTAAATAATTAAAAATAATTATTTAATTATAGAGGAAAGGTGGAGTGTTAAACATTAAATAATTAAAAAAAATTATTTAATGGAGAGGGAAGGATAATAATTATTTAATTGGGGAGATAAAGAAAGGATAAATAATTAAATAAATATAAATTTATTTAATTATAGAGAGAAAAGGCCAATAAATAATTAAATAACTAAAATAATTATTTAATTATAGAAGAAGAGGGAAAAGCTAACCTTTGAATTAAAATAATATTTAATTCAAAAGTGGGGGGAGAAGGACCATTAGACTTAAATGCTTAATAAAATTCTAGAAAAGTGTGAAAGTCATTTACAATTCTTTACAAGACATGCATTTTATTCAATTTGCAAGGGTCCAAGACCTGGTGTGGATGTGTAAAACACCTCACAACACTAAATCAAGGCATGATTAAGTCCAATTTATCATCAATTATTCCCAAATCAAGCAAGGAAAAAGGGATACTTTTTTCGTGTCCACAACTAGAAAATGGTCAGATCCAAAGATGGGCAAAATCTTACTTTCCAAGGTGAAGGGGAAACCTCCCAAGTCACCTTTGAAGAGGAATCCATACAATTTTTTTGCAATGTAGTAGTATCCTTTACACCGGTTTGTCCAGGTAAAATGACTCCCTCATGGGAATTTCCATCAATGAGTTCCTTTCAACAAAGTTCTCAAAATTCACCTATGATTGAAGTTTCCTTACCACGCCCTAACATTTATCCTCCTCTTTCAAAAATACATTGAAATCACCACCAATGATTGTAAAATCATAGTTTGGATTGTTGCAAATTGGGTCCAATTCTACCCAAATAGCCTTTTTCTATGAACAAGTGTTTGGCCCATATACATTGATCAAGAGAAAAATTAGATCACAAGTGAGACTCCTAACCTTGCAAGCCAACCACCTATTACTTTCAACAACTTTCTCTATCAAAACTCTTTGGGGTTTCCACATAGTTAAAATTCCCCAGTAGGACCATCACTGCATACTACAACCATCTTCCAAAACTTCATGTTTTTACCAAACCTTTTTGCCTCTACTTTCCCAAGTTTGGTCTCCTGAATGAGGAAAATGTTAGCCTGAGATATTGACACCTAATTCTTGATCAGGTGCTTTTTTTTAGGGGCATTCATGCCCCTAACATTCTAGGTAAAGATTCTCATTTCTCTTCAGGAAGGGATTCTCCCTTCCCTATTATAGCATTTCCTTTATCTTCTTTTGACCACAAGCTTCACCATCCAACTTGTGTTTTACCTAGTTTAGAATCCTACCCCACCTTTTAGTGTCTCCATAATCTAGAGATGTTTTAGTTGTCTCTTCCTGATGCATCCCAAACTCATCTTCCCCATTGTCACATTTTTTTGGTTTGACCATGGGAGTTATCTCCCCTTCCTCTTGGGATGCACCAATTTCCTCCAACTCCGACCCAAGAACCTAATCTTTAGCCAAATTTGTAGTTCCTATATTCTTCAATAGAGCATCCTCCTTAACTTCTTTAGCTAGTTCCACCAATTCCAAACCAACCTCAATTAAAGAAATTAACTCATTTTCCTTCATGTTGTTGCCAATTAGATCCAATACTTGAGAGAGCTTGGCATTCAACTCACTATTCTATAAGGTGTCTTGCTACTTCAAATCTTCTTGATGTGGTATTTTGTCTTTCAAATCCATAAACAATTGTTGTGCATCTTGAGAAGGAGGCTCATTTGCATCTTGTCATTTCACTGCCTCCTGGCCATTCACATCTACCTTCACTTGACTACCATTTTCTATAACGCCCCATCAAGTAAACCCCAAAGAATAACTAAAAAAGTTGCAATTTTTTTTTTGAAAACATTAAGAATAAGCACTAAGTTTACTAATGCAAATAACTTAGCTAATGAGCACAAGTTAAGCACCTAAGTCCCTTGGGGTACATGAGGTGACATTACGTAATCTATACAATAACAAAATAGATAAAAGTAATTTACTAATTCTACTAATGTAACCTATCCATTCACATGTCATCATTTAAACATTTATTAAAGATAAACAATAAGATAATAATGAACCATATAGAATCCATACATGTATTCATAGAAAATTTTACTTGGAAATATAAAGAACATATTTACTCTAATATAACACAATCTTAATGATATTAACAATTATGGTCAAAACATGAATTACATAATGTGATTATACATTACATCAATCTATAAGTATATCTCATTGAGCAATTACTCAAGGTTACATCATAAATTTACCCAATACATGAGAGAGTAACATAGCAATACACAAAGTATAATAGAAGTACAAGAATACATCTGGATACATATAAACTCTGGATCAAGCTACCTCTACAAAAATATGTACTAAAAGGTACATCAATGAGATAGGGAACCCAAGGGGGTGCGTAGCACATTCCACTCAATCACCCCCATGCTAGGAGTAGATAAGAAAGGGTCCCCGACCAAGAACATCTAAACAAATTCACAAGACTAAATTCCAAGCATGGAAATATAAATCACACATAAAGGAAACCATAACATCATAGACCACTTCCTAAACATAACAACAATAAATCACCAAAACATATCAATAGACCACTTCTAGAGGTTAGCAACAAAATCAACTCAAGGGAAAGCTAGTGGAGAGTGTCATCACACAGTTCTACATGGGTTATCTTGATTGCCTATCTCTAGGCGCCACCCCCATCTATGGTTATCCTAACAGTCTCTCTAGGTGTCGGCCCCATAGGCTGACTTGTGGGGAACTGTTAACCTCTCGTGTAGACAAGACAACGATCTTGCCAACCACGGCCTTCTCAGCCCACCTTTAGTCTACGAAAGCACTAACAGGTGGGCAAGGTATCCACAATTATCTTGTTAATGTTTAACTACCCATCCCTTAATTAATTTTATTAGGTTATCACTTATTACTCAAACTCTATCGTGGGTTATCCTGATAACCCCTTTTGTGTGTTGGCATCCATGTAGAGCCACTCACCCTAAATACCCAAAATATAACAAAAAATTCCAAGGAGTTGTACCCACAAATACCCTATAACACAAAGTAGAACAACCGTGAGGCTAAACCACCTCGCCAAAAATCATATGAATCAACTCCCATAAAGACGGGTACAACCCAAGTGTAAACTTAAAATCACAACTGTAGTCAAAATCAAGACAAGTATCAAATAGAAAAGTCACATAATAAACCCCCATTTTCCCAAGCCTCTAGAAGTTAAAACAATAACCTTAACACCTACAGAAAGGTCAACTAATTTAAGGGCCTCCACATGGTTTAAAACTTAGCCTAAGAAAACCAACAAAGAACTCAAAGAAAGTCAAAGAATTAAATATTTATTCAACATCAAGATTTTGTTAAAGAATACAGATTTACTAAACTTAACAATCACATTTAAGATAACTCATTGCACGAAATCCATCGTGGAAGTTAAACTATCAGTTTACTCAATTTATTTCATTAATTAAAAATACTCGATTAGATTTGGTAAAATATTTTCTTCCAATTTGTCGAGTAACAACATGAATTCATTATAAATAACCTACGTAATATCTTTCCATAATTTCGACCAAATGTATATATATATATATTTAAAGATAATACACATATAATTATAATCCATACACACACACACACAATAAACATTATGCAGGGTTGTATAACATAGCCAAACCCCAATGGGGTGTGGCTGTGTAGGCAGCGTCGGCACTACCTGTGAAGGCAGCGCTAGGCACTACCCTCACTATCATCTCCCATGTGGGGGACAGTTGTGGGGGTAGCCCCCCACTGCCTAATAAAATAATTTTAAAAAAAATTATATTTTTTTTCCTTCAAAATTTTTCACAAATTCCATCGTATGGATTTCATCCGCCCAATTTAAATCATAAATTTTCAGCATAATTTTATATTCCTACATCAATTTCTTAAATTATTTATATATTCATATATATATATGCATGTATAAATTAATTGAAAACAATTTCTCTCATAGCAATTTTCACAAATTTTCTATAGAAAAATAGATTACTATTTTAATAGAGAATTTCATTTTATCTAATATATATCAAATAATTTCAATTTTCTAAATTTTGAAAGAGAATTCCAATGAAATCCAATTTCTCAAAATATTTCCTACATGAAATATTCAGAAGAAATTTCTTAAGAGGTTTCAATTTATTTATTTGTAGTTTTCCTATTGTTTGATAATGATTTTATTTCATGAGGCTCTCTAGTTTTACTGTAAAAATTTCTAAAGAGGCAACAATATAAGCATGGAAAAACTTCAATCAATCGAGAGCACAGGTTTTCTACAGAGGGTTACAACTAATTCACGACAATTTCCTCTTACACAGACAATATCAAACAATCTTTTCAAAACAACAAAGTAATTAAACAAATAGTAAAAGAATATGTTTTCCTAAAGCTTGAAGGAATGAGGGTGGGAGCAAAGCTTCACCTCCGGAATTTCAACTTCTAAATTCTTCCTAGAAACTTCACCTCTAGCCAGAAGCAAAATATGAGCCCAAATATATGTTGTAAACTTAAAAAAAAAAAATAGAAAACCCCCAAAACCCCACACACTGTTCTACAGCCCAATTATTTCCATGAAGAAGCTTCTTGTCATTCACAGCATGCCAATATTCTCTCCGAGAATATTTTAAAACAATAATTTTATTAAATTCCCCACTCATTCTCGTAAATCCTCTAATAAAAATTAACTAATTTTTTAATTATTTTTCTTTTAATAAAAATAAAGCATTATAAGCAATTTAATTAATTTTTTTTTAAAATAAAGAATTAATACCACTTACCTTATGCAAATATAAAATTCTAATTCTCATTATAACATCTATTATTTTATTTAAATTATTCACTCAATCAAGAACATTAATCAATTAACTTAACTATAACTATCTACAAATAACGATATCAATTAAATACATTAATTAATCACACATAAAATAAAGATTAATTAAATAATAAACATTTACATACTAAAATAAATAATCAACACTAAACCAAGCATAAACAAAGACGAGGTTGAGATAAAGACACCATTGGACTCACAACAAGGTGACGAACTTGGGACGGGGACACTTCCTTATCAACTCCCTTTTCAACATCATACCCGTTGGGTTTATGGGACACGCTCAAACCTGTCAAACAAGTGGAGTTGATGTCTAGTACCTGCATCCTGCATAGAAACCAACATCAAGTAGCATGTAAATCTCCATTGCAGACACACCATGAAAGGTAATCATGGGGTAGTAGGGCACTTGCAAGCAAGTGATGCCACTCTGTCCTTTCACCAAGACTCACTAGCAAACACATCAGAAACCATAGCAGCATTGAATCACAACATCACCACATATATTATTAAAGAAAACCATAATATAACCATATAACATAATCACCATGAAATGTATCATCAAGCATCATATGTAATATCAAGTGCAGCAAACCAACCAAACTATGAATCCACACACAACCAAAATGGTGAACTAATCACCCACACAAACCAAGTACAAAATCTACACATAAGAGTATCAACAACATGAGGGGTATTACATCCTCCCCCCTAGAACATGGCTTACTCCTGGAAGCCACTAAATAAATATGGGTAAGCCTCTCTAATGAAGGATGCATCCTCCCATGTCGTTGAAGTCTCATCATTCGGGTCCCACTAAACCCACACTTGTTCAATACCTCTGCCCTTGAGGACAAGTATTCGATGTTGTATTACGGCCATGGGCTCAAGTGCTAGCTTCTCGTCCTCAACTTGAACATTATTCCAATCAAGTACGTGAGTAACATCCGGATAATATGGCCTAAGTACTAAAACATGAAAAACATCATGAATTCGTGATAAACTAGGCGGAAATACCAGGCAATAAGCAACGGGGCCAATCCTCTCTAAAACTTCAAATGGCCCTACAAATCAAGGTGCAAGCTTGGAACCCTTTCCATAATGGATTGGGCTCTTCCACAATTGCACTCTCAAAAAGACTTGATCACCAACAAAGAACTAATGGTAAACTTTATGTGCATCAGCATATTTCTTCTATCTACCTTGCATTGCCACAAGATGCTCTCTGATGCGAGCTACCTACTGTTCCATGTCCTGAAGCATTTTGGGACCAAGGAGAACTCTGTCCTCAAGACGGTCCCAACTTAATGGGGTCCTGTAGGGACAACCATATAGTGTCTGAAAGGGATCCATACCAATCGAGCTATGATATCCATTGTTGTAGGAAAACTCCACCAGAAGCAAATAATCCTCACAACATGATTGTTGATCCATCATGTACATACGAAGCATGTCCTCAAGAACCTAATTAACTCTCTTTGTTTGTCCATCTATTTTAGGATGGTAGGAAAAACTAAAGTTTAGTTGTATTCCTAAGGCACGCTGCAATGATGTCCACAATGCAAATGTGAACACTAGATCTCTGTCAGAAATGATTCTCCGCGGAATACCATGTAGATGAACAATATCTTCCATGAAGATTCTAGCAACCGAAGAAGCAGTATAAGATTATCAGATGGGGGAGAAATGTGCCACCTTGGTCAATTTTTCAACTATGACCATGATAGCATCATGACATCGAGAAGTCATAGGAAATCCTGCAATAAAGTCTACATAAATTATATCCCACTTCCATTCCAGAATGAGATGAGGCTGTAAAAGGCCTGTGAGATGTTGGTGTTCTACCTTGACCCTTTGACATTCCAAACATCTAGCCAGCAAATCAGCAATATCCTTCATGCCAGCCCAAAAGTACAGTGCACAAAGATCTGCATACATTTTCTTAACTCCCGGGTGAGCAAAATAGGGAGCTCGATGTGCCTTAGTCATAATTAGAGTCTAAAGACCCTCAATAGAAGGCATGCACATGGAACCCACATACCTCAAAAGACCATCTAACTCCAATGAGTACCCTGTAAAATTTCCTTCTAACACTCTACCTGATTCAATTTCTAACTTCACTTCCTGATACCAGCTATCTATTGGAAGCACTGCGAGGACTTGACTCTTCAAACCCAGCTCAAGATCTACTACGAAAATCTCATGTCTCCATCAACTCAGAGCATCTACCACTACATTTTCCTTGCCCTGAACATACTTGACCTCGAAGTCATATTTGCAAAGGAATTCCATCCATCTCCTCTTCTTGGAATTCAGGTTCGGTTGAGTAACAATGTATTGCAAACTGCGATGATCACTGTGAAGCTCGAACCTATGACCCAATAAGAAGTGTCTCCATCTTACAAGGGAATGAACCACTATTTCTAACTCCAAGTCATGCGTGGGGTAATTTATCTCATGTTCCTTGAGCTTACAAGATTCATATGCAATTACACATCCTTCTAGCATCAAGACAACTCTGAAGTCCTCCAAGGAAGCATCGATGCACACCACGAAATCCCCAATAGGATCAAGAACCGCCAATACTGGTGCACTATTCAACCTATCCTTAAGGGTCTCAAATGTTGTCTAGCACTAATCAGACCAAATGAACTTCTTCCCTTTCCTCTTAAGGGAAGTAATGGGATATGCGATCCTAGAAAAATCTTGTACAAACTACTGATAATAGTCGCTAACCCCATAAAATTGTGAATCTCTAGAACATTCTTGGGTGTTGGCCAATCCATAATAGCTTGGATATTTGATGGATCCACTATGATACCTGCACCTGAGATGACGTGCCCCAAATATTTCACTTCCATTTTGTAGAACTCACACTTAGCGAAATTAGAAAATAGTTGATTATCCCTCAAACCTGCCTCAGATGTTCATCGTGCTCCTCCATTCATTTAGAGTACACCAAGATGTCATCGAGAAACACAAGTACAAACCTATCCAAGTAGGTTCAGAAGAATCCATTCATTAGGCTCATAAAAACTGATGGTGCATTTTTTAACCCGAATGGCATAACAGTGAATTCATAATGCCCATAACGAGTGTGGAATGCAGTTTTATGAATATCAATTTCGGCTATTCACAACTGATGATAGCCAGACTTAAGATCAATCTTAGTGAAAACTTGAGCTCATTTTATTTGATTGAACAATTCATCAATTCTTGGCAAAGGATATTGATTCTTGATCATCACTTTGTTGAGCTTCCTATTATCAATACACAATCAGAGCGAACCGTCCTTTTTTTTTCACAAATATAACTAGTGCTCCCCAAGGGGAAACACTAGGATGGATGAATCCTTTCTCTAAAATCTCCTCTAGCTGCAAATGGAGCTCCTACAATTCCTATGTTGTCATCCGATATGGAGCCCGAGAAATAGGCTCAGCTCCAGGAACAAGATTGATTCTACAGATAATGACACACTTTGGTGGCATCCCAGGAATTTCACTTGGAAAAACATCAGAATATTCCTTAAGAATGGGGTAATCATCCAATGAAATCCCTTGACTCTCATCTGATTCCAAATCATTAACAGACACTGCAAATAGTTGACATCCCTATTTGAAGCACCTTCTTAATTGCATAGCTGAGATTGAACGTAGTGAGATGGGTCTCTGAATGCCAATAATCTCAACCTCATTACCCACATCATCAACATAGTGCACAACCTTACGCTGATAATCAATTATGGCATGGTGAGCACTCAACCAATCCATACCTAGAACCACATTATATGAACTAAGAGGTAGGATTCAGAGATCCATCGTAGTCATAAATGACCCAATTTTCAAATTACAACCCTGAACTAGAGACTCAACCGCTACAATTGCCTCGGAGGCCAATTTGACCTGCCACTTAACGCCTTTCCTTGCTGGCACTAGTCTACAACATTCTACTACTAAAGGAGAAATGAATGAATCTGATACTCCAGAATCAAAGAGGATAGAAATGCTAGTACCATACAACGCACCCGATGTCTCAACTATAGTGCCCTGATGTTCAGCTTAGTGATTGTCCACTTCCACAAAAACCTAATTTTCTCTACCTACATCGCCCATTGTCGACTCAGAAGCAGCTAATCTCTGACTAAAACCTGTAGTGCTCCTCTGTGGACACTTTCTAGAAATATTTCCATGTTGCCCACAAGATAAACAACCTGTGCCTCGTCCAAAACCTCTAACACCAGACGATGACTCGATTGCTAGAAACTGCCTCAAGATGGTGTTGATTATGCACTCAGAGCAAGCTGCTCAAAATGATCTTGTCTAATACGCTTCCAGCTTCAGTTCTTCCTGCTCTAAGATCTATCTCCCTACTGTGACTGTAATTTGTTTTGTTTGGGTTGTGACTACTACTGCTACTACAGACCACCCTTAGAGGGTACCCAAAAATTCCTAGAAGACCCTGCAATTTGAGGTTGTCCACCTCTAGAATCAAAACCTGATAATGGGGCACTACCAATCTAAACTCATGTGTGACCTCTCAATGCCATAGCTAGTTTTTCTTCTACAAGGTGATCCTTTTCAACAGCTACCTCCATTGTCTTCGACTCAAAGACCCTAACTCCACCACTAATTTTGGCATTTAATCCCTTGACAAAATGTTGCACAAGCATTGCGTCATCATTTCTGATCCCTACATACTATTTGAGCTTGTAAAAATGACACTCATATTATTTCATGGACATTGTCATCTGTCTTAACTCATGAAATTCATCTGCTCTACACGGCCTCTAATGGTAAAAAATAAAACGGGCCTTGAACCTCTCCATAAATAATTTCCAAGTCACCATGCTAATATAAATATGTAATTTATGTTCTTCCAGCTGCCACCAAGTGGACATGAAGCCTCTAAGGTGCATGATAGCACACCTAGCCCTAGTATTACTTCCATAGGTATACATAGCAAAGCATCTATCCAAATCAATCAACAAAGTCTCTGCCTCAAGACCCCCACCAGAGCCATTAAATCTGGGAGGTCGTGCTCTCAACAGGTCTCTCATGTGACCCGCCACTACTGCATCATGTTTAGTTGTTATTTCCCCATGTCTAGGAGATCTCTCCCTTTCCCTATCCAACCTTTGTTCATCCACTTTCCTAGGGCCTAAACAACCTATTATCTCCTCTAGTAAATGCTACAACTGACCATCTAAACCAGGTTGTTCTAGGTTTTGACCACCACCTGTCAAATTGCTTTGGGAACTCTATAGTTCCTCATGCTCAAAACCGTGGGAGCTTGAAGGTGATGGAATTTGACAGTTGGACACATTAACACCATCTCGGCCTCTTCCTCGACCATGACCTCTACCTCGAGGCACGATCCTGCACAACAATTGGGATGATGTGAGATCAAGAGTTAACGCAAGGTTGCCTAACAGACTCAAACTACCCAAATTACCCAGTGTTTGCAAACATGGCTCTGATACCAAGTTGTAACGCCCCGTCGCGTAAACCCCAAAGAACAACTAAAAATGCTACAATTTTTTTTTTTGAAAACATTAAGAATAAGCACTAAGTTTACTAATGCAACTAACATAGCTAATGAACACAAGTTAAGCACCTAAGTCCCTTGGGGTAAACGAGGTGACATTACATAGTCTATCCAATAACAAAATTGATAAAAGTAATTTACCAATTCTACTAACGTAACCCATCCATTCACATATCATCATTTAAACATTTATTAAAGATAAACAATAAGATAATAATGAACCATATAGAATCCATACATGTATTCATAGAAAATTTTACTTGGAAATATAAAGAACATATTTACTCTAATATAACATAATCTTAATGATATTAACAATTATGGTTAAAACATGAATTACATAATGTGATTATACATTACGTCAATCTATAAGTATATCTCATTGAGCAATTACTCAAGGTTACATCATAAATTTACCCAATACATGGGAGAGTAACATATCAATACACAAAGTATAATAGAAGTACAAGAATACATCTGGATACATATAAACTTTGGATCAAGTTGTCTCTACAAAACTTTGCACTGAAAGGTACATCAATGAGATAGGGAACCCAACGAAGTGCATAGCACATTCCACCTGACCACCCCCATGCTAGGAATAGATAAGAAAGGGTCCCCGACCAAGAACATCTAAAAAAATTCACAAGACTAAATTCCAAGCATGGAAAGATAAATCACACATAAAGGAAACCATAACATCATAGACCACTTCCTAAACATAACAACAATAAATCACCAAACATATCAATAGACCACTTCCAGAGGTTAGCAACAAAATTAACTCAAGGAAAAGCTAGTGGAGAGTGTCATCGTATAGTCCTACATGGGTTATCCTGACTGCCTATCTCTAGGAATCACCCCCATCTATGGTTATCCTGACAACCTCTCTAGGTGCCAGCCCCATAGGGTGACTTGTCTAGAACCGTTAACCTCTTGTGGAGATGAGGCAATGATCTTTCGAACCACGGCCTTCTCAGCCCACCTTTAGTCTGTGAAAGCACTAACAGGTGGACGAGGTATCCACAATTATCTTGTTAATGTTTAACTACCCATCCCCTAATTAATTTATTAGGCTATCACTTATTACTCAAACTCTATCATGGGTTATCCTGACAGCCCCTTTGTGCACCGGCACCCACGTAGAGCCACTATCCCTAGATACCCAAAACATAACAACAAATTCCAAGGAGTTGTACCCACAAGTACTCTAAAACACAAATTAGAACAACCACGAGGCTAAACCACCTCGCCAAAAATCATATGAATCAACTCCCATAAAGACGGGTACAACCCAAGTGTAAACTTAAAATCGTAACTATAGTCGAAATCGAGACAAGTATCAAATAGAAAAGTCACATAATAAACCCCCATTTTCCCAAGCCTCTAGAAGTTAAAACAATAACCTTAACACCTACAGAAAGGTCAACTAATTTAAGGGCCTCCACATGGTTTAAAACTCAACCTAAGAAAACCAACAAAGAACTCAAAGAAAGTCAAAGAATTAAATATTTATTCAACATCAAGATTTTGTTAAAGAATGCATATTTAATAAACTTAAAAATCACATTTAAGATAACTCATTGAACGAAATCCATCATGGAAGTTAAACTATCAGTTTACTCAATTTATTTAATTAATTAAAAACACTCGATTGGATTTGGTAAAATATTTTCTTCAAATTTGTCGAGTAACAACATGAAGTCATTATAAATAACCTACATAATATTTTTCCATAATTTCGACCAAGTGTATATATATATAAAGATAATCCACATAATTATAATCCATATAAATAAATAAATATATATATATATACATATACATATATACATCTATATATACACACACACATATATATAATAATATATACACATGTATGTATATATATAATATATATAATATATGTTATAAATAATATATATATCTTATATACCATATACATATAATATATATTATATATTTTAAAAAAAATCTAAAACACAATAAACATTATGCAGGGTTGTATAACACAATTGAACCCCAATGGGGTGCGACTATGTAGGCAACGTCGGCGCTACCTGTGAAGGCAGCACTGGGTGCTGCCCTCATTGTCGCCTCCCATGTGGGGGACAGCTGTGGGGGTAGCCCCCCAATGCCTAATAAAATAATATTTTTTTTAATATTTTTTTTCCTTCAAAATTTTTCACAAATTACGTCGTACGGATTTCGTCCGCCCATTTTAAATCATAAATTTTCAACATAATTTTATATTCCTACATCAATTTCTTAAAGTATA
This sequence comes from Sequoia sempervirens, assembly GCA_007258455.2. Classification (NCBI taxonomy): domain Eukaryota; kingdom Viridiplantae; phylum Streptophyta; class Pinopsida; order Cupressales; family Cupressaceae; genus Sequoia; species Sequoia sempervirens. The sequence continues at coordinate 44,080,896 of VDFB02168118.1, forward strand.
TATATATATGCATGTATAATTTAATTGAAAACGATTTCTCACATAGCAATTTTCACAAATTTTCTACAGAAAAATAGATTACTATTTTAACAAAGAATTTCATTTTATCTAATATATATCAGATAATTTCAATTTTCTAAATTTTGAAAGAGAATTCCAATGAAATCCAATTTCTCAAAATATTTCCTACAGGGAATATTCAGAAGAAATTTCTGAACAGGTTTCAATTTCTTTTTTTGTAGTTTTCCTATTGTTTAACAATGATTTTATTTCATGAAGCTCTTTGGTTTACCTTAAAAATTTCTACAAAGGCAACAATATAAGCACGAAAAAACTTCAATCAGCCGAGAACACAGTTTTTCTACAAAGGAACTTTTAATAATAAAAAATTCGACATAGGGTTACAACTAATTCACAACAATTTCCTCTTACACAGACAATATCAGACACTCTTTTCAAAACAAGAAAGTAATTAAACAAATAGTAAAAGAACCTGTTTTCTTGAAGCTTGAAGGAATGAGGGTGGGAGCAAAGCTTTGCCTCTGGAATTTCAACTTCTAAATTCTTCCTAGAAACTTCACCTCTAGCCAAAAGCAAAATATGAGCCCAAATATATGTTGTAAACTTTTCTTTTTTTTTAAAACCAGAAAACCCCCAAAACCCCATGCATTGTTCTATAGCCCAATTATTTCCATGAAGAAGCTTCCTATGCCAATATTCTCTCTGAGAATATTTTAAAACAAGATTTTTATTAAATTCCCCATTCATTCTCGTAAATCCTTTAATAAAAATTAACTAATTTTTTAATTATTTTTCTTTTAATAAAAATAAAGCATTATAAGCAATTTAATTAATTTTTTTAAAAAAATCAAGAATTAATACCACTTACCTTATGCAAATATAAAATTCTAATTCTCATTATAACATCTATTATTTTATTTAAACTATTCACTCAATCAGGAACATTAATCAATTAACTTAACTATAATTATCTACAAATAACTATATCAATTAAATACATTAATTAATCACACATAAAATAAATATTAATTAAATAACAAACATTTATATACTAAAATAAATAATCAACACTAACCCAAATATAAACAAAGACGAGGTTGAGATAAAGACACCATTGGACTCACAACAAGGTGACAAACTTGGGATGGGGACACTTCCTTATCAACTCCCTTTTCAACTTCATACCCGTTGGGTTTATGGGTCACGCTCAAACCTCTCAAACAGGTGGAGTTGGTGTCCAGTACCTACATCCTACATAGAAACCAATTTCAAGTAGCATGTAAATCTCCATTGCAGACACACCATGAAAGGTAATCACGAGGTAGCAGGGCAGTTGCAAGCAAGTGATGCCACTCTGTCCTTTCACCAAGACTCACTAGCAAACACATCAGAAACCATAGCAGCATGGAATCACAACATCACCACATATATTATTAAAGAAAACCATAACATAACCATATAACATAATCACCATGAAATGTATCATCAAGCATCATTTGTAATATCAAGTGTAGCAAACCAACCAAACTATGAATCCACACACAACCAAAACAGTGAACTAATCACCCACACAAACCAAGTACAAAATCCACACATAAGAATATCAACAACATGAGGGGTATTACATCATTTTCACTACTAGATTTTGAAGTTTCTTTTGTAGGCAAGGATCTACAGCCTAAAATTCCTAGTCTATTATTGTTTGGCTTATTGTCAAGCTTTAGCTCCTGCCTCCAAATTCCCCATTTTGTTTTTATTTCCAACTCATTCCATATAGAGTTGTGAGGCTTATTTTCAACACAAATCCTTACATAGGACAGGATTCCATCCTACTCCACTCTTTCTTTTTCACATTGATAGCAACCCAAACAATTTCCAATGTCCTCCAAACTATCTGGTTTCCAAAATTCTAAAGGGAGGTTGGGAAGTCTATACCAATCCTACACCTTTTCCAACTTGTGTCAGTAAGGATCAAACCTTGCGATCCATCTACAGATATAGAATCCATATCCATCCAAAATCCAAATCCCCTATTCAATATCTTCCCTAATGTTCATGTTTGGACATATCACCACGAATTAACTGTTCCCTAAGGCCATAAATTGTAACTCCTTTCCCCATCGAACTTGCCACCACTTAATTAGGCAATTCCAATCTAGGTCCTACCCAAACCATTTGACAATCAATCCCAACTGATCCAAGTGATTAGTAGCAGATTTTAGTTTGTTTGAATCCATCACCAGCGCGGCCTTTTTTTCCAAATTCATTACTAATTCTACCTTGCCTAATTTTTCCACTGTCGAATTGTGGGATATTGAAGACCAATAGATCTCCATGAGAATTCATTGGGCTTTTCCTTCGCTAGTTTTGAGCATTCCACTATGAATTTCATTTCAATTTTCTAGGGTTATTATTACCAATTGGCGGCCCATTTTTACATCCCTATTTCGTCTTCCTTGGAACTGACGGTCTTGAGAGTTTTTTTTGGGCTCATTGTGCTTGTTAAGGGCATATTGTGGCCTCCTATTCTAATGAAAATCACCCTGGACATCGCTTGTCTTTTTTGTATTGTTTCTCATTGTTTGGTTTCTCCAAGCTTCCTTCGCTACCCTAGCTTAGATTTTCTCCATTAGCACCTCTTCCTCGGTTTCCTTCACCCAATCCCTAATGGATCCTCCATTCCATTTGCAAGAAAGCTCCTTCTAATGCCTCTGCCAATTTTCACTCCTTGCACCCTCGTGCGCCATCCTAAAAAATAGTATTTCTAGATTTTTAAGTGATAAGTATTTCTCATTTTTCCTTAAACTATTAAATCAAATATAATTTTGTATTATGTATTATATTATTATTATCATATTATATTATATTATTACATTATTAAAAATGTATTATTAAATTTATTTATTTGTTTTTTTATTTTTCTAAAATGTTTTTTTTTTTTGTTTCTAAAATGTGTGTTTTTTTGTTTTGGTGAAGTAGTATTATATCTACTGCATTCATATTTTAATAATAATTTTTTAATGTATTTAATTGTTATTTTTTATTAAAAAAATCTCACAAAAATCAATTATCTATTTTATAGAGATTTGAATTCACACTATTAAAATAATAAAATAAAACTTAAATTAAAACACATCCATAAATTGACATATAAAGATAATTTTCTAAAGATTTGATTTTTATATAACTAGTACATATATCTTAAATATAATCTATATAAAATATGTCAATATGTATCTTATTATCTTTTTATTATTAGTACTTGCTATTGGCATAGTACTATTGTAATGACTTTGGCTTTTTTATGTTAACTAGTTATTAATAATTTAGTTTTCCACCAATCAAAAACAATATTTAATCAAAAATTAAAATAAAATTTAATTTTGTAAAGTCAATTTGTAAAATATTTAACTTTATAAATTATAAAAATTATTTTTTGTGCATATGATTGGTTAAAAAAAAATTGTGTGTTATTGGCGGATAAAGCAAATTAAACATTTTTTTAAGGAATGATTTTTCATTTTTTGCTTTATAAAATGATTTCATTAAATCTTTCTAAAATAAATAAATGTGATTTATTTTGACATTTTTTTAAGAATGATTTTTTTATGTATGTAATTGTTATTTTTTTTATTAAATAAAATCTTACAAAAATCAATTAACTATTTTATAGATATTTGGATTCACGCTATTAAAATTAAAAAAAATAAAAATGTATTATTATTTCCATTAAACTAATATCTTTATCTATATTTTTAATATTTTATGGTATAATTTGATTATATATGTGTTCCTCCCATAATATATAGGTATATAAGATAATATATAATCTAATGTAGGTCTATAAGTATATAAGATAATATATAACTTAATGTTGGTTATATATTATAGGTAATAATTTGTAGATAAATAAGTTAACCTATATTATGCAAGTAATATATTAATTTATATTATATAATAGTTTATATTAATTATATTATATGTAATATTAATTTATATTATATATTTATATATATTAATAAACTATCTTAATTATATTATTATTATTATTATTATTATTATTATATTATTACTATTAATATAAATAATATAATAGTAAATCACTATATTAATAATTATAACAATATTTTAAAATATATTAATATTACAATATTATCTATTTACTTAGTTGATATAATATAATTTATAAATAATTAATATTAAATTAAAATATAATATATTTATTATATTAGTAGTATATTTAACTTCAACTATAATATGAAGATTTCACTATCAAATTCAAAATTAACTAGAATCAATATAAGAATTATTTTTAATAATAAATTATTTGATTATTTAATGTTTACCAAATATGTATTCTAAAGAACAAACTTCAATTTTATTAGTCATAGTTATGTCTAGTACAAATAATTCATAAACTACTTCATTTTCTCAATGAATGGGTTCATTATATAAATGTTCAAATGTATTCAACTTTAATTTTTTTGAAAAAGTAAACAATAAACATTTATTCCAATTTATTTTATTTTCAAATATTTAACATCAAACAAATCAAACAAGATATTTACATTGCATAACCAAAACATATAAAAAAACCAATGCTATTAATCAAACAAAACTCAAAATGCAAAAGTTAAAACTAAAATACAATAATTAAATATATATATATATATATTGAATTTTATTCACATTAATTAAACTTACATTTATTTTTATTCCAACTCTACAAATCTCTAATTAGAATGTAATACCCCTCTGTTTTGCTTTATGGCTGGACAGTATGTCCTTGTTTGCTTGGATGTGCTTTTTGGTTCTCAAGATACTTTATCATGTGTGTGTTATTTAATCGTTGTTTATAGAGCGATAGTCTATTTGTGTGATGTGATGTATCTTATCTGGTGCTTTATTTGACATGTTTTAATTTGGGTAATGATGATTAGTTATTGTAACACGTTATTGCATGAGATATTTGTTTATTATGGAACTGTCAGTCTATGATGAGTGTATTGGTGAAGGGGACGAGATCCAATCACTCGATTGCGAGTGCCTTACGATTCCATGATTTCCTCTTCACAGTGTATTTATTATGTTATATATATGCATGTTCGATATGCTCTTTGTTCATAGGTTGAAAAGTACAAGACATCGACTCCACCTGATTTCATAGGTTTGAGCGTGTCCATTGACCAACGGTAATCGATTGGGAGATAGTAGCTAGGTTTTTCGTGCCAAGACATCACCCTAGTCATAGTGTGTCATTGGGTTGGGTTGTTTTAATATGGTTCATTCCTCTTTGGTTATTTATTTAATTTCATATTATAAAGGTTATTAAATGGCGGGTGTAGTTAAAATGGTGATTAAATATATCTAGTTGCAATGTTGAAATGTTATGTATTTTATTGATTAATTTGATTTAATTAATAAAATTAGATTTAGTTTATTGATTAATTAGGTTAATGGTGATAAATTAAATAAAGTTAGTTGTTTTGGCACTATTGGATATTAAGATTTAAATTAAAATAAAAATGGAAATCATGTTTGGATATTTAGAGTTAAATTAAAATAAAAATAAAAATATGTTTTAAATAGCACTTTTTGAAAATTATAGATAAAATAAATTATTTACAAAATTTGAATTCTTTTTGGTTAAAAAGAAATTTTGAAATGCATGAAATTTCAATTGGAAAGTAAATTTGTTTTAAATTTTAAAAGAAATGGAAATATCCCCAAAATTGCAATAAATTTGGTGGATGGGATATTTTAGGGGTTTGACTAAATTTGGGGAAAACTCTATTTGAGCAAATTCAATTTCATATATTTTGGGGAATTTTCAATTTGGTGGAGAGTTTTGCTATGGCTTTGCTTGGATTTGAAGAAGAAGGTTGAAATTTCTTGGGTGGACTAGAAAAAGATTTGGAAGCACCATTTGAATCCTTCAAGCTTTGGAGAAAAAATCAGGTTTTTCTTTTGATTTTTTTTTTCATTTTGAAAGAGTTTCAAATTTCATTATGCTGTTGGAAAAAAATTTAAAATGTTGTTTGAATTTTAATGAAAACCTATGTAAATTTGTTTCAAAACTTGCAAACTTCTCTTCAAATTAGGGGAAAGAGAACAAAACAAGAATCACACAATGAAAAAATTGAAAGAAAACCAAACGAAAATTTCTTTTCAAACTGAAAACTTAAACCCCGATATGGTGTTGCCAAATTTATTGTTTTTATTACAAAATTTTGTTGTGCAATTGCACAGTTTAGCTAGAAATGAAAATTTTAGGTATATATTTATAAATATACCTGTATATATATATATATATATATATATATATATATATACAAATATATGTTATAAATATATTGTGCTTTTTATTTTTGGAAAAAAATTTGGTTTCAAAAAATTTCACAGAAATTTTCCTTAATAGGGTCTGCCATGTTTTTTTTGAAAGTTTATATTAAAAAAATATATAATAAAAAAAAAATATTAATAAATTTGTTGGAGAGGGGGAGGGTGGCCCCTGACCCCATGGGAGGCACTGCTCACACAACGCACCACCATATATCGTGGCAGCCTGCCTCTCCCTTATGAGAGGGGCCCGCCCACATAAAGTTTGTTTTATTTTAAAAAAAAAAAATTAAAATTTGTTTTTTATATTTTAATATTTTATATATATATATATATTATTTAAATATTTAAATAAAAAAATTAATAATTATTTATTTATATATATACTTATGTATATATAATATACATTTATTGTGTATATATATATAATGTATATATATATTTTATGTATTTTTAAATAAATTAATTAGTTGAGTTTAAATTGGTATTATTTAAATAAAAGTTATATAATTAAATATATATATATATATAAATCTGTATATACACTAAATGTATATATTTTATATATATATATTTAATATATATGAGTATATGAATATAGTTGATTTTAAGTTGATTATTCATTATCGTAGTTGAGATAAAGATTGATTTATTTTAATCAAATGATTTTATCTAGCAAGTTGATTCGATTATTTTGTATGAATGAGAAAACAAAATTAAATGATTAGTGTTGATTCCTTAATGTTGCCAATACGATTTTATTTACTTTTAAGTATTTGCAAACGAAGTGTTATTGAGTGAATTGGATTTAGAAAATCCTAACAATAGTTTAGTTATAATTGTGTTTTGAGTTGGAAGGTGTATGTAAGTTTTTGATTTTAAAATTAGTGCTATTGTATTTTGGAAATTAAGGTTAGTGCAATGATTAAATATTTGTTAAGAGTTAGGGTTGTAATTGAAATGAATATGGTTAATGTGTTTACAACGACTTGTTTGATTTGATGGAAACTTAAAGTTCTTGTAAAGGATTTCTTAAATGTCAGGATTGTGTACGTGGTTAAGTTATATGGATTATAATTAGAGCAAAATTGATGATATTAAATATGTGTAAAGAAAAGGATTATTTTATTACGATGTTGTTATAATGGGTAGAATGTTATTTAAAAGTTCTTGTATTCCATTGTCTTAAATGGTGAATAGGGAATGTTGTTTATTTTCCAGATTGCAAGGAATAGATAAGGTTCATAAAAATTATATTGTTTAGAACTTATATGAATAGTTAAAAGATTAAGTATATAAGGTATATATGGACTTTGGTTCATGTTTTATGAGAAAAGATCATTATGTTGAAAGACATCTCTAGTGATTTAAAGAACGTGTATTTTTATGATTGTTGATTTAAGCGAATTCTTGTTGGTATTGTATGGGCAATATTGTTATGATTGTAAATTTGAGTGTACTTTGGTAGTACTAAGTTTTGCTTCTAGAGGCTAGGGAACTCTTTGATTGAGTTGTTTGTTCTTTTTGGAGTGATTTGTTTATGGAAGTCTTCCAGATGGGGTTTTCATTTAATTGTGTGGGTTGTCATAATATGTTAGTCAACCATTGTATTGCCTTGGGTAGGGCGTATAGTTGTATCTTGTTGTTTTACACGGTTTTCACAAACGAGGATGGTTCGTGCCTCCTTTGGAAGGAGTGGTTTATGTGTTTGTTGCCTCCAGTGTTTGGAGATGGTTCTGACTTTTGTTGCCTCCTGTGTTGGAGTGAATTTTCATTTTATGTTCCTCCTAGAGTTGGAGTGGTTTTATCTTGTTGGTTTTCCGATGGGGCAGGGTTGGATGAGACACTCACTATCCCATGCTTTGGGTCTCACCTTGGCAAACCCTTTGGTGTCACTCTCCACCTTCTTAACCTATAGGCCCTAATGCTTGTTAGGCATCCCTGGTTTTCCTGGTCAACCCTACTACCATCTCCATTTCCCTAACCAAGCCAATCTTGGTGCTCTCTCTACCATTCCCTCCTTAGCCCTTAATCTTCCTAAAGGCTAGCTAAACCTCCAACCTTCACTAACTCAATGCAGGGGTGTGTGTTGTCTCCCATGGCTTCAAGACCTTCCTCCTAGGGTTCTTGTAGGCTCTCCCAAGCTCCACCTTTCCATCGCTATCATCAAACCCTCATTTAGGCTTAAAGGCTACTAGCCTTGAGCCCCAATTAGGTCTCCTAACCCGAGAAAATAGGCTCAATCTCCAATCTTTCTAAATAACATCTCAATATTTCCATGGGGGTCCTGGTTCATTTTCCTACCTCTCAAATATTTGAGGTTATAGGCCTTCACTGTTCGTACACAGGTGTAACCCTCATTTTGTAAGAATTAGGGCTTTTTAGGCCATTTTCTAACCACACAGTGAATTGTCAGCTTTTCCCAATCACCAAATGGACTGGTGAAGCCTCTTCCTTCCTGCCAAACCTTTGTAAGGCCTCCTGCATCCACCACACACCTTGGGTTGCTAGGGAATTGACACCCCTGCAACTTTAGTGCTCTGCACTCTTTCACTATCCTAGCCAGGCACTGCCAAGCTTGCTTAGGAACAGTCTTATGCCATGGATTCTTGGCTCCTAAAAACACCTACCTCTACCTTATGTACAAAAATGGAGCTTAGCCACATTCCCAACAAGCCCGTACTCTAGGTACAGTGGTAATGTCAGCTAAAACCTCATTTTCCACAGTCTACCAGTCAAAACTACAATTTAAGAAAGAATAAAGTATTTACAAGAATACTTGAAAGTGAGTAACCTACTATCTACTGTCCCAAACGATGCTTGACAACAAACTTCACTACATTCTAATCTGTACCAGATGCCAAGTTCAATCCATTAACCTACTAATGCAAAAATAGGAACAAAAACAAAAAATGCACACTTAAAATATCACTGTCCTCTTGATTTCAAACTAATTACAAACTCCAAAATGATTCCAACCTCAATTCCTAGTCAAGGCACACCTTTTAAAGGTTCAAAAAAAAATAGTTAAGCTCTTTGTGTCGAACCTATTGATGACTGAATGGCCAAAATTATAAAATCCACTGTGTTTTTCAACCTTTGCCAACTTTTGAAAACTCAGCAAGATGAGCTTCAAAACTTATTCATCTCTTCACAACTTCTTTCCTAGAGATCAAAAACACCTCTAAACTAACTTCACAATGGTCAACATGGCCTTTATGAAAACAAAACAAAATTATCCTTCTAGATTCCCTATTTACCTAATGAAACTGCCTGTTGTTCCTTAGGTGCTCCTGCACCATTCTCCCCCTCTCTGCTCAAACATTAAGGAATGGAAGGAGAGATCAATGGCAGGTCAATACCAAACTTCTTGAACTAATCTTCTTGGACCCATGTGGCTTTTGATTCATGCTTGTTCTTCCACTTGACAAGGTGCTCCATGTACACCTTATGCCTTGTAGACTTTTGCACTCTTGACTCCAAGATCTTCTCTGCCTAAGGCTTATCTTGATTAGGTAAGGATACATTGTTGACATCCTTGAAGATCTCCTTACTGTTCTAATCCACATCATTGACTAATCCCTTGTACTTGATCAAATCAGCAATGTTGAACACTGGTGAAATCCCTAGATCGGTAGGTAACTCTAACTTGTATGCATTTTTACCATACTTGGCTAATATCTTGCATGGACCCACTCTCTTCATTTGCAACTTGGTTGAAATTCCCTTATACAACCTTGACTTGTTAAGGTGGACCATGACATAGTCTCCTACTGCAAATTGCACATCCTTCCTTGACATATCTGCCTTCTCCTTCAATTTTTGTGTAGCCTTAGTGACTGTCCTCTTTACCTGCTCCTGTATCTCCTTCATGGTCTGACTGAAGTCTTCTACATGTCCACTTCTTTGTTCCATAGCTCCAAGATCTCTAAGCTCACATATACCTCTTGGGTGCATCCCATACACTATTTCAAAAGGACTCTTCCCTGTGGTCCGGTTCACACTATCATTGTAAGCATACTCATCTTTTGAGATAACCATATCCAATGTCTATCCATACTCCTTAGTTAGGAACCTTAGAAGGTTACCTAGCACCCTGTTAACCACCTCTATTTGACCATCAGTCTAAGGATGGTAAGCTGATCCAAAAGATAGGTTGGTACCTAATCTGCTCCATAGAGTCTTCCAAAAATGACTCATGAACTTCACATCTCTGTCAGAACCAATACTTAAAGGTAGTCCATGGATCCTTACCACTTCCTTGAAGAAAATATGAGCTATGTAGCTAGCATCATGAGTAGTTTTGCAGGGAATAAAATGACTCATTTTTCTAAATATGTCCACTACTACATAAACACTATCAAAACCAATCTTGGTCTTAGGAAGGCCTACCACAAAATCCATGCTTACACACTCCCATGGTCTGTTAGGAATGGGTAGGGGTTAATATAGACCAGCGTTGCTAGCTCCTCCCTTAGCTTTCATACACACAGCACATTGTTCCACATACTTTCTAACATCTCTTTCCAATTTAGGCCAGTAAGAATCTTTGCACTAGTTCTAAAGTCTTGTTGATGCCAAAATGTCCACTAAGACTTCCATTATGCTTTTCTTGAATCAAATTTTCCCTCATTGACCCTCTTAGAACACATAACTAATTTCCCTTGAACAATAACCCACTTTGTAATGTATACTCTGAGTATTGGCTATGGAAATGGTTTTCAAAGTTAGAACATACCTTATAGACCTCTAAAAAGTCTTCATCTTCCCCATAGAGATCCTTGAAACTCTCTATGCCAATGCTCTTGATCTGTATCTCTTGCACTGTCAACAATCTCCTGCTCAATGCATCTACTACTTTGTTTAGCTGTCCCTTCTTGTGCTTGATGGTGAAGGTAAAAGCTTGGATGTATTCCATCCATTTCAAATTCCTATTACTCAACTTCTCTTGAGTGTTGATAAAGCTAAGTGCCTGATTGTCAGTAAAGACTACAAACTCCTTGGGTAGAAGATAATGTCTCCATTTCTTAAGTGACTGAACCAAAGCATAAAGTTCTAAGTCATAGGTTGAATACTTCTTCTTTTCTTCATTGAGCTTCTCACTAAAGAAGGCTATTGGCATGCCCTCTTGACTTAACACTCCTCCTACTACCACTCCACTTGCATCACATTCAACAGTGAACAACTTGTCAAAACTAGGTAACAAAAGAATAGGTTGAGTTGCCACTTCTTGTTTTAGTTTCTCAAACCCTTTCTCAACTTCTTGAGTCCACACAAACTTATTTTTTAAACCACCCTTGATTGTATCTAGAACTGGTGCACATATGCCACTAAAGTTCCTTATGAATTTTATATAAAATTGAGCCAATCCATGAAAACTTCTTACCTTTTTCCCTGTGGTTGGAGTAGGCTAGTTTAGGATGGCTTCCACCTTGCTTGGATCCATCTTCAATGATCCTTTGGATACTACAAAACCAAAATATACAATATTTTTCTTAAAGAACTCACACTTCTCTAGATTTATTGCCAACTTCTCCTCTTGCAACCTTCTGAGAACCAACTCCACTTGTTTCAAATGCTCTTATGTTGTCTTGTTGAATGTGAGGATGTCATCAAGATACACTACCACAAATATCCCTGTAAAATCCTTGAGCACTTCATTCATGAGCCTCATGAATGTGCTAGGGGCATCAGAGAGGCAAAATGGAATCACTCTCCATTCATATAACCCATCATTTGTCTTAAATGTTGTCTTCCACTCATCACCATCCTTAATTCTGATCTGATGGTATCCACTCTTGAGATCCAACTTTGTGTAGTATTGAGCTCCTCCAAGACAATCCATTAAGTCTTCAATTCTAGGAATAGGGAACCTATACCTAATGGTGATCCTATTTATTGCTCTAGAATCAGTGCATAACCTCCATTTACCTCCCTTCTTGGTTGCTAAGACCACTGGTACTGCACATGGGCTAATGCTCTTTTGAATCAATCCTTGATCCAACAACTCTTGCACTTGCCTAGCTACCTCTAGATTATGATCTAGTGTAAGCTTATAAGCTACCTTGTTAGGTAATGAGGCTCTAGGTATGAAGTCAATTTGATGACTTATGGCTCTCTTTGGTGGTAGAGTTGCAGGTGCACCATCACTTACAATGTCCTTGAACTGATCCAACAACTTTAGGACTGCTCTAGGTATGACTATCTTTTCAGCCTTGTCTTCTTCTTTAGGTTGTAACACAACCACATATCCTTCACCCCCTTGATGTAGGTTGTTAAGGAACTCCTTCCCACTACTCAACATGATGCTTGGTGCCTTTGATTGTCCCTCTTCTTCTTTTGACAATGACTGCAACTTAAAAGTCTTTCCATCCTTCTTGAATGAGATGGTGTTCTCTTTCCCATCATATATGGCACCTTTGTCATATTGCTATGGTCTTCCCAATAGTAGATGGAAAGCATCCATGGGTAGCACATCACAAACTAACTTTTCCTTGTACCCTCCAATGGAAAACTCTGCCGTTACTTGCTCATTCACTAGAACACTCTACCCTTTGTTTAGCCATGTGACCTTGTAGGGGTTAGTGTGGGGTATCTTCTCCAATTTCAGTTTCATTACTACCTCCTCTAAGATAATATTGTCTATTGAACCTGAATCTACTATGACCTTGCATACTTTACCAAGTATCTTGCACCTTACTCTAAATAGAGCTCTCCTTTGTTTTGGTTCTTGACTAGTTGTCTGATTAAAACTCTATTGAACATCAGATTCTCTCCCACCTCAGATTCAATGTGACTAACCTCAGATTATTTAGGACTCATGGTGTCTTCTTGTGCATTAGCCACTCTCTTCTCATTTCTTGATGAAGATGCTTTCTCTAAGCACCTATAAGTTGGATGACCTACTTGACCACAATGGTAGCATTTCATGTTTGCAAAGTATGAATTGCTCCTGCCTGCTCCTCTTCCTCTATTTGAACCTCCTTGAGGACCTCTGCCTCTATTATATCCTCCTCTAGAAGATGTTTCACCTCCATGCTCTGTGAGTTTAGACTCTCCTTGGTTTCTTTGCTCAGTTCCTCTACCTTGGTAGCCACCTCGCTATCCTCTTTGATCTCTTTGATCTCTGCCTTTGCCTCTGCCCTTAGAAGCCTGGTCTTGCTTCCTCTTTCTTCTTTCCTCAATATTTATGGAAATTGATAGCACTGGTGCACTGTCTTGGGGCTTAGAAGAGTCATCTCCTCTTGAATGTTCCACTTCAAACCGTTAAGGTATCTAGCCACCTTGAGACTCTCATCCTCTGTCACATTATACCTCATGCAAAGTTTTTGAAACTCCTCAGTATAAGTGTTTACATCTTGGTCTCTTTGCCTCAAGCTCTGTCTTTTCTTGTGTAACTAAATCTCATAGTCATCTGGCATGTATGTTTCTTTTACTTTGGCAACCATTCCCTTCCAAGTAGTTATAGGCTACTTGCCTTCCTTTTCCCTCTCTGTCTGAATGAATTTCCACCATGTCAAAGGAGAACCTCTTAATCTTGATTTGTCCACCTTTACCTTCTATGCTTCAGTGACTCCATCACATTCAAAATGGTTTTCCATTCCCTCTATCCAGTCCATGACTAGATCAGCTTCTATTTTTCCACTAAATCGTGGTATGCCTTCAAGTGCTTTTCCACTCAAATCCTTCAATGCCTTCAAGAAAGGATCTTCTTTCAGAACAGGGTTAGGTTCATGGGTCTTGTCTTCCTCTGCAACCTCCTCTTCCTTTGGTATCCTTCCTTCTAACTATGCGCTCCTCATTACTTGCTCAAGTTGGGCTATTCTTTCCCTCATTAGCCTATTCTCTTCCTCCTATTCTTCAACCATCTTAGCCAATTCAGCATTTGTCACCATGATGGTAGAACCACTAGATTCAAGGTCTAACATGCAAGATTCTATCCCAAATCTTTTAGTTGCTCTGATACCAATCTGATGGGGTAGGGTTGGATGAGACACTCATTGTCCCATGCTCTGGGTCTCACCTTGGAAAACCCTTTGGTGTCACTCTCCACCTTCTTAACCTATAGGCCCTAATGCTTGTTAGGCACCCCTGGTTCTCCTAGCCAACCCTACTACCATCTCCATTTCCCTAACCAAGCCAATCTTGGTGCTCTCTCTACCATTCCCTCCTTAGCCCTTAATCTTCCTAAATGCTAGCTAAACCTCCAACCTTCACTAACTCAATGCAGGGGTGTGTGTTGTCTCCCATGGCTTCAAGACCTTCCTCCTATGGTTCTTGTAGGCTCTCCCAAGCTCCATCATTCCATCACTATCATCAAACCCTCATTTAGGGTTAAAAAGGCTACTAGCCTTAAGCCCTAATTAGGTCTCCTAACCCAAGAAAATAGGCTCAATCTCCAATATTTATAAAGAACATCTCAATATTTCCATGGGGGTCTTGGTTCATTTTCCTACCTCTCAAATATTTTTGAGTTTATAGGCCTTCACTATCCATACACAGGTGTAACCCTCATTTTGTAAGAATTAGGGCTTTTTAGGCCATTTTCTAACCACACAGTGAACTGTCAGCTTTTCCCAATCACCAAATGGACTAGTGAAGCCTATTCCTTCCTACCAAACCTTTGTAAGGCCTCCTACATCCACCACACACCTTGGATTGCTAGGGAATTGACACCCCTGTAACTTTAGTACTCTGCACTCTTTGACTATCCTAGTCGGGCACTGCCAAGCTCGCCTTTGAACAATCTTTTTCCATGGATTCCTGGCTCCTAAAAACACCTACCTCTACCTTATGTACAAACATTGAGCTTAGCCACATTCCCAACAAGCCTGTACTCTAGGTACAGTGGTAATGTAAGCTAAAACCTCATTTTCCACAGTCTATCACTCAAAACTGTAATTTAAGAAAGAAACAAAGTATTTACAAGAATACTTGAAAGTGAGTATCCTACTATCTACTATCCCAAATGATGCTTGACAAGAAACTTCACTACATTCTAATCTATACCAGATGCCAAGTTCAATCCATTAACCTACTAATGCAAAAATAGGAACAAAAACAAAAAATGCACACTTAAAATATCACTGTCCTCTTGATTTCAAACTGATTACAAACTCCAAAATTATTCCAACCTCAATTCCCAGTTGAGGCACACCTTTTAAAGGTTTAAAAAAAATAGTTAAGCTCTTTGTGTCGAACCTATTGATGACCTAATGGCCAAAATTATAAAATCCACTGTGTTTTTCAAGCTTTGCCAACTTTTGAAAACTCAGCAAGATGAGCTTCAAAACTTATTCATCTCTTCACAACTTCTTTCCTAGAGATCAAAAACACCTCTAAGCTAACTTCATAATGGTCAACATGACCTTTATGAAAACAAATCAAAATTATCCTTCTAGATTTCCTATTTACCTAATGAAACTGCATGTTGTTCATTAGGTGCTCCTGCACCATTTGCACTTGGGATTCCCTTGGTGATTGGTTTTGTTTAGTATGTTGTCAAGTTAAAGAGTGGCTTCTGTTAGGGGCCAAATCCCAAAGAGGTAAACTAGGAAACCTTCAGAGGTGGTTTAATCAAGTGATAACTAAAACAATATACTTAGAAGTTTAGGTAGTATTTCACATTAATTAAGATAATTGAGCCTCACTCATGGATGCAAGGGCTTGTATAGACTTGAGATGAGATGGGAAGGCCTATAATGGCAAGGTCATATATCTTGTCCTTACAAGAGGTATTTGACTCCGCATGAGTATGGGTTTCGAGATTCAGTAGAGGCCACCAGGACAACTCATAGTGGGGGTCAGAGCCTAGGAAGATTCCCAAAGGATATCCCATGACGAGTTGTGTGATGACACTCTTTCTATGACAACAATTGGTATTTGGGTTTATGTGTATGGTCTTCTTATCATACTCGATCTGTTTTATTTCTAGAAGCAATGTGACCTATGTCAGTGATGTTGGAGTTGTACTTGTGTTATCCTTATGGATGTATAGTTCATGTGTTTGGTTGTGTCAGTGTGAGTTAGCCTATGTCTAGGGGTGGATGGTCTTGTCTAGAATTCCTTGTTACTATCTCCTAGCACAAGGGGTGAGCCTTCAGGTATCACATGGTTGGGTGGAATGTGTACCTTAATCCATTGGGTCATCTTCTTGTTTGTGTGGACGATATTTCCAGTTGGAGAGCTCATGGGATCCAGTACTTTCATGCTTTATTATTTTCTGTTATTATTGTAATTTATTACCCCTCTTGTATCGAGGTGGAAGATGTAATTTGTAATCTTGTTTATTGGATTTTCCTCATTCGGGGAATGAGTGTTGTAATCATATTGTAAATCATATTATTGGAAACATGTGGTACCTCTTATGCCTTTGATGTAATTTTATCATGTATGGAATGTATGTGTATTTAATTTGTTAAGTAATTAAATGTTATGTTTTTAATTCATGTTCTTGTTTGGGTTTTAAGTAATCTCAGTCTCGTATCCTTAGAGGTTGTTGGCAATGGATAGTGATCTTGCATGTTAATTGTACTTTAAAAAAAAATTGTACATTTGAGTAGTTAATTGCAACTTCCTCTAGGGTTGTGTGGTGGGGCGTTACATAGAATACTACAAAGGCAAGTACTGGCCACTACGTGACACTTGTTATATTATTTTATTGTACACATTTTAGATTATATTCTATGATTTTTTTTCTAAAATATTTTTTACTTTTATTTTGTTTCTAAAATGTGTTTGTTTTTGTGTTGACCTCCTATAGGTTGTAACAATTCCTTTCTATTCTTACCATTCTTAATCTATATAAAATGGATCGGCCCCACTCATTAGTATTATATTATTTTTGGCTTAGAAGTTTTATATTATATTAATGATATCAAGTTTCCGCAATTCATATTATGAATTTTTTGCATCGGGATCACACTTTGTGATCCATTATCAAATGGTAGATTGTTAAAAATGTATTATTATTAAAATGATTATATTATTATTACAATATTAAAAATATACTATTATTAAAATAATTATATATATATATATATATATATATATATATATCTTATTATTATTATTATTATCATATATTATATTATTATTAATATAGTATTATATTATTTTTGGCTTTGAAGTATTATATTATATTATTATTACATTATTAAAAATGTATTAATGTGTTTTTTTATGTTTTTTTTTAAGTCAAAAAAAAATATTTTTAAATTATTTTTGTCTTTTTATTTATTCAATTTTTTTAAAATATGTTTGTTTTTGTTTATTCTAATTTTATTACTATTTGGGAGTATTAATAACATTATTTATAAAATATGTTTAATAATATACATTAAAAAAAATTATTATTATTTAAATAATAAGCATAATAATAATAATAATAATAATACATTATTAATTATTATTAATAACAAGAGCTACCGAGCAACAAAGTTCTTGCCAAAGTATGGAGGAATGATTTTGGTCTTGTTTGTTGGGTTGTAACTTGTTTGCATTTCTTGTATCTATTTGATTGTTTTTGTACTCGATTCTTATATGATAATAACTTTGCATTGTTCTTGCTTATTCTATTTTAGTGGTAGTAGTGACAACAAGTGTTACTATGTTATTTTGGACAAGTGCAGCAAAGTAAAACTAAGTTCTTATGCAATGGCAATGTAATCCTCCTTAATACAATAAACATTGTGAAGACTTTTTTTTATTATTATCTTAGAACAATTCTCACTACTCCCAACAAACCTTTTTCATATTTCCTTAGAATTGAATTGGAGGGTCTGTAAACATGTCATAGCAGTTGCCACAGTGCACACATGGTTGTTCACATTGAGTTTACATAAGTTTGCAAAGGGGCATTAGAAACATCTCTTGACTAGAAAGATATTAGACAAGGTTGTCCTATATTATGTATTGTGAGAAATATCTTTCCTTTGTACAATGATAGGAGAGAACAATTATCTTTACCAAAGGCTTCTATTTGGCTTAGTTATTGCACTCTTCAATGAATGGCTACGTTATTTAGTTATATGAGGGAAGGAGAAAAATAGACATATGGACAATATAGGAGACACAAACTCTTTCCTTTTGTTGATCTGTATTTTCTTTTTCATCATTTTGTGCACGTGTAGAAAAATAGATGCATTGAGTAGGGATGACAGTATTAGAGTTGTGCAAAATAAAATATTGACAATTATGACTTTATGGTATGTCCATGTGTTCTTGCAATCATACCAGCATGAAGATAGAGTGTGATGTAAAGCACTTCCATTGCACAATGAGATTATCTAAGTACCAAATCGGCTAAAGATCACTAAGGGTGAATGGAACAAAATAACAATTTGCACTAATGGGAGATTAGAGTTTAGCAGCCTAGACATCAAAATGAATTACTAAGATTTATAAATTAAACTAAAAATTTGATATCAGCAATAACATAGTCAATTAGCCTAAATTACAATGGACATTTATCTTAGCAATATTATTATTCATAGGATTATGAATTTGTGACTCATAATTGAATGTTCCAAAGTTTAAGAAAGATGAAACCTTTGCTCAATCTTGAAACGGGTGCTTGAATGTGATTTGTTGGACAAGTGTTGTATAATTTCCATGCTCAATAGTTGGGATAGGGCTAATCACTAAAAAAATTGGGTGTTATTTTGGGGATTTTTGTGAACCAAGCTTCAAAACTTACACAAACACAACAAATAATCAATAGATTAGATCAAATGCAAGGTTAGAACCATGATTTCTCAAGAAATCCATTTGAATGCAAAAGAAAAGGAATGAAATGAAGAGCACAACAAACTTAAAAGAAAGGTATCAAATCCTATTCTAACACAAAGAAAACTCTTAATCTATTAAGGGAGTTGGTGCTAATTTGATGTGAAAATTGGCCCTTTCCCAACTCCAATGATGTAATGAAGATTATTGATGATGAAGAGTGATCCACTTGATGAAGACCTTCAATGTGCTCCAAGATAAAAATCTGCATAACCTAGCAAAGATTGGATGAAAATTGCTATGAATTTGAGTATAGTAAGTTTACTCAAGTTGTGGACGATCAAATGGGGACTAAAGACTCTTATTTATAGAATATCAAGTTGAAGAGATGTCCAAAATGGAGCAATGTGGGACTAAGAATCAACAAATGGCAAGGTGCCACTTGTCAACATGTGAATGGATGAAGGATGTGCAAGTTTTGAAGAATGTGTCAATAAATGCAATATTTGAAATTTGAAAATGGTGAAATGACAAGGTGGAGGGAGAGTCAAATGGAGTAATGGCCACTTGGCTCAATCCAAAAGGACATGTAAGATGAAATAAATGTCTTGTTGGAAGGGACAAGTCAACTTGAATTTTGAATTCAAATTTGAGAAATATTCTCTATTTATGCCATGTTGAAAGAAAATAGAGATTTAATAAATGAATTAAATATATTTTCATGTGCAAGTGGCAAAAAATAGAGGATGGGACATGAGAAGAGATTAAATTAATCAAGGTTAATTAATTTAATGAGAGATCAAAATGATGTGACATTTTGATTTAGATTTATGGATTGATTTAAATCAAACATGAGAAGAATATGATTTCAAGATTAATTAAATAAATATTTTTGTTTTATTTAACCAAGGAAATGAAATTAGATTAAACGAAATAAGGTTTTAATTTATTTAATTTAATGGATGGACTTTAGAAATTTAATCAAATAAAATTGATTATTTAATTAAATAGGGATAATTAGATTAGACCGATTCATTTAATTAACAAGAAAGAATGACTTAATTAGATAAATGATTTATTTAATTAAGAGAGGAACATTGATGAATTTAATCAAATAAAGGTATTCAATTAAATGGTTAGACAGAGGGGTGATTTAGGATGAAATGGTGTTAGTGCTCAGGATCAGATGTGCAATGTCAATCAATATATTTTACGTGTCTACACTTTTTAATTTTTGGCCATGTTTTAAAAACACTTTTGCTTATCTTTTGCAATTTGAAAAACCACTTTTGATGTGTCTATTTGTATCCACAGAAGCTTAAGGGTAAAGAATGAAAGATTCTTTATTGTATTGGAGAGCAGTTAGTAATTTTCTTTTAATGTGTTGGGTTTTCACCTTGAAGAGGTTTCCTAATTTTATCAGGTTTCTTTTTTCCTACATCATTTTTGAGGTGAAGTTGGGACAAAGGAGATAATAACTATAGAATTCTCATTTGAGGAGTTTCGAGAAGGATCAATTTGGTTCCAGTGATCATAACCTTACAGTTTCAATCTAATGAAGCACCACCCATTTTGTGGATCAAAAGTTGTCAAATCCAAGGATGAATAGAACATGGTAAAATGTCCTTCAAAACAATCTTCCAACCCAATCCTATTGAGAACCTTTGTAGCATGGACTTTATCACCATTTGTAAATGTTTGTTTCATGGGGATTAATAGTTTTAATCAAATAAAGAGCAGGTATAAATAGATAAATATTGCTTTTAGTTTCAAAAAAGAAACCACACAAGATTATTTATAAACCGCAAAAACTTGCAATTTTCCTCTGAAACATGCTTAGTGACAAGCTCTTCAACACTAGACATAGATTAAGTTCTCATATGGTAATCTTCCATGGACAAAACTATACAAAAAAGCTTCTTGTTAATTATTCTGAACCAAAAATAGACCTGGGAAAACAAAACAAATTGACTTTCAAATTTAACCAAAACTTAGACATCTTTTAGTCTGCAAAATCTCAACCATAAAAATAATTTGGAATTGTAACATAAGAAGCCACCAGATACAACATTTCAAAGCACACATGTGGTAATCATCATAGTCAATTTCATAGCCCACAGCCTGTAGGAATTCATAAATGAGTGAACAATAAGAGGAATTAATCGTCTCATCGAAGTATGGCCTCTCAACATCACTTTTTTGTGGGATACATAAACTACATACTCCAGTAAATCTAGAAAACTCGTCAAGCAAAAGTTAAGTACAAATACTATTTTGTACAATCTGATTACAACACTTAAAAAAGAACAAAAGCCTAAAAATTCATCTAAGTGAAACAATAGAGAAAGTTGGCTAGCTATGAGTATTCATTATCCATTTTGGAGAGCAACTAGAAAATTTCTCTTTGCAGTCATGGCATTGGGAATATGGCATTTAAAACAAAGATTTTAACCTGCAAAATGTTAAATGAATTATAAGGATGCCATCATCATAGAATTGGACACGCATTGTAGCACCTGGTCTAAAATAGGCACATAATAAATAGCCCCAACATTATTGTTATTTAAGGATTTAGATGTCTCAGATAAATAAACAAATCATCATTATATTGGACTACCATTGTAACACCTTGCCTATACACAAAACAAAAAATGTTAGAGAGTGCATGTACATGCATTCAACTTCAAAATTTTCTTATTCTTCTGCATTATAAAATACTAAGGTTATAATTTAAAGTTTCAAATAGGGGAAAAGGCTTGAGGAGCAGTGCATTGCATCCGCTATTCATCTAAACCCTACTAACAAATACTCAAAGATGATTTTGTGCTATTGTCACCTTCATAGCTTTTCAAAACAAAAGTAACTTACATGGCTTGTTAGATATGCAATTGGCCAATCTCAAAACCTTCTACTTACAACTCTCTACCAAAAAACGTAACTTACACAGTCCACCCAATAGTGCTGATGTGGAGCCATCAATTGTGATATTTTGCCTAGCCACTTATCAAAATTTCCTTTGCTTCTTGTTGCCTTATGTGAACCATAGATCAACATTTGATGCTTGTCATCAATCCTGGGACCCTTCACAAGATTGTCACATCACAATATTTTACACGTTGTTATATCAAAGCAATCTATGGCATGTATGGTTTCAATCTTTTCAAGTCCTCAAAATGTATGAATAAACTAAATCTTCATGATGCAAGGAAAAATGTAATTTTTTGCCATTCTAATGAAAAATCACTATAACTTGCAGCTATAGGGATGCCATTTTGAAATAGGATATGGGTGCATATGTAAAAGGGTGCAACAATATTTCATTTTAATATAGTCACCAAGGAATTTGGATATGGGGATTGGCTCTCTATTAGAAATTGAATTTCCTATTGAATATAGTATTTTCTATTAGCTAACAAGTAAATTAACCTTCCTTTCTACAAAAATTATATATAAAACAAAACGAAAGGTGAAATAGTAATGAAATTTGAAAATTACATCGAAGCTAATTTAAGTGAGGTAAGAAATAATGTTTGAATGACCATCAAAGAGAAATTCCTCAAAGTCCCTATCAAAAGGTTTTACCAAAGAAGCAACACGTTCCCATTTTCCTTCTAATCACATTTTCCTTCCTTAATCATTCTCGGTGTATCCTCAGTATAATATGTGAAACTTGTAAAGACATCCATCTTAAATCAAAAACAACAACACTATGGAATTGAAATTTATTCATTTTTACACTATACATACATGAACGGCATGAACAAATGGGTATCAAAGGCTACCATTATTTTTTTTGGCTGCCATTATTGATTAGAATTTAGGTGGAATGTGCTATTAATCGAAAAAAAGCAAAATAGGGCATGGGAAAGCACACAAAGCAATGAATCAAAATTTAAATGGTCCAATGTTTTGGTTTTTTATGATGTTGTTTGATCTTTTAGTTGATAACTTTGAAGAAGCAGCAAAATATTTTATGATGAATTTTAGATTATTTTTGAAACCTGGATATTGCAAAATTGTCTATTTCAAGAAACTTTTGTTATGGCCTTTGAAAGATGTCAAGAGTTCAGCAAATCAAAAAGAGGAAAAAAATATGGTAGACTTAAAACAAGCTTCCTAAAAATAGTCGGGTTAAAGTGTTAAAGAGTACCAGTAAGTTTCAAATAGTTGTTTAAACTATTTTATAGCACCTAGAAAAATTGAATGTTGTAAAAATGTTGCTAAAAGTTCTAATATTTTGAATCTAAAAACATATGAATCTGCAACCTTTATTTTTGGGAAGAGGAATTTGAGCATTAGGCAGCAAGAGATAATAAAATTTTAAATGCCACTTGACATATTACAGTAAATCATTATGATAATCCTCAGGTAGAGTGAATGCAAACAAAAATTCAAGCAGTTTTTTTTACTTACATAGCATATAATCATTTATGTGCCAGCTTCCATGAACAGAAACCTCCTTCCCAAACGATCAACTGTACAAATTGAAATAATAGCTCCAAGTGTAATAACTTCCCTTGTCAAAATTATAGAATAAAGTGAAGCATCACCCCAAAACCCTAGACTTTGGAAGATGACAGGAGCATAGAATAGAAATGAGTTGTTTCCTGACAATTGTTGGCAAGATGGAATCATGGCCATTACAAGTCATGGTGTGTTCTTCCTTTGCAAAATATTTTTGAAGGGATGTTTCACCACATGAGAAATTTCACTGGCTTGAACCAAATCATAAAATTCGGATCATGGAATGTCACCAATTCCCTTAAAATAAATCCCCACCAACAGAAATTTGAATAGCAAGGTTAGATAGTTTAAGCATGTTATGAAAGAGACAGATTTGATAGCAACTAAATGAAACCATCATAAATCATGGCATAATGATCAAGATAAAAACCATGAAAAATAAATGAAACTAATTCGAGGAAAAATATTAGAGTTATTGTGTACATGATGCAAGATAGACTAATAGTATCATGAATATGATAGCTGAAAGTACATTAAAAAAATGGAAAATCTAGGAAGTACTTAATGTTGGAAAACACTAGTTAACAACTCACAAATCCATAGTCTTTGGATCATCCTGTGTTTTTATTAGTTATAACCACAGCCTCTAAAATCTCTCCAAACTGCTCAAAGTACTTGTGCATGGTATCACTTTGAGTCTCCCATGCCAAACCTCCAACAAAAACTTTGGTAAGTGTGGTGTCTCCAAACTATGAACCTATAACCGAAACTGATCTAGGTGCTTGTATTCCTTGTACTTTAATAGTAAACACCCAATATCACTGTTGCCAAGAAGAAAATAATGTAACCCTAGCAAAGAAAAAATAGAATTGTTAAATAGATTAAGCACAATGAAGAGAATGCATAGATCAATGTGCAACTGAATCTAGGATTTTTGCAAGTTGTCAGAAACAAAAATGAGAAGTGGAAGATCGCCAAGAAGATTGTGCATTAATAAATCCAACCATCAATAATTTTAGTTTACCTGAATGAAAATTAAATTAGGCTATTGTAGATCAGCATGGATATCCTATATAATTCTCTCAAGATTTTGCTGGTAATTGTCGGTAGTTTCCTCAAAGTTGGCATCACTTTCACCCTGATACCATAAAAGAGCCCTTAAAAATTTAAAGCTTCCATTTTTGTATCCAAGAGTTGCGCCTGTCACTAACAACCAATGGTGACCACCTTCTCTTGTATGAGAGAGACCTTGAGATCATCTGAGGCATATTTTTTCTCTCAAATTTTAATCTATCTCCCTATCCTCATCCTACAGACCAGCCACGTCTCCTCTGTATGCAAACATTAACAACATGTTAATCATCAACTGTCATAGCCTGTTAGATGCAAATCATTTATCATGTGCTCTCTTACCTTGAAACGCTACAATAGCCCTTGACAACCTCTGCACACCAACCATAGGCGGACAAAAGAGTTGAATAAATATTTTGACACAAAAATTGTGCATGTTTCCCTACAAAACTTAGAAGAAATAACAAATCTAGGAAAATTTGCAATGTCATTGCCTATTGAACCCTAATTTATTCACTAGTTAATGTCAGGAACTAATAAGCATAATAATTATAGGACCCTATTTTATTATTATGATGTATTTTAAAAAAAAAAATACGCATAAATAATAAGCATAATATGTCATATAATAATTAATTTACTGAATTAGCATAAAATAAGATACTTATTTTATAAAACATGCTTATTTTATTATTATTATTATTATTTATTTATAAAGCAAAAAATGAGCATGTAAATAAAACAAAAAATGATTATTAAATAAAAGGATCCTATTTTTATTTAAAGTTGAGCAAAAAAATAATGAAAATAAGCATAAATAATAAAATTATGGTAATTATTATGATTAGCGTGTTCTTTCTAAACTAGGATCCTTATTATTTGAAGCATACTCTACTCTAAAAATTCTTGGGAATGAGGGTTCCAATCCAATTTTTGGAGTTGTGGGCTCACCTGACATGGTACCCGGAGGGTGAGATGGAAATAATGTTGTTGGCAAATAGTTACTTCATGGTGACTTTTAATTGCATGGCAGATCAGAATATGGTTTTTGAAGATGGGTCTTATTTCCACAACCAAATTGGTTTGTTTATTAAACCCTAGCATGCAGGTTTTGATTCTTTAGAGGAGCTTCCGAATCGGGTTCCAATGTAGGTGTGTCTCCCTCGATTTCCAGTTGAATATCGGTGCAATGACATCTTCTGCATAGAGTCACATCATTGTTGGGGGAACCAATGAGTCCTTCACAGCAAACTTAGGATAGAAAGGTGATGAATTTTTCTCATATTTGTGTTGAGATGGATTTAAATAACCTGCTGCCAGATTCTTTGGAAATTCGTGCGGTCTCATATTCTTGGGTGCAATAGCTTGATTATGATACATTTCCCTTTTGTTGTCGTCTATGTCATGAATAAAGGCAAGCACCCCATTCTTGGGGATGCTATTGGAGCAGAGGGTTTTATTCCTATGAAAGCTCGTAATAGGAATCGGGGTCAAAAGAGGACTCTTAAGGAGCATCAAGAAAGAGATACTTCTAATAGATTTGAGGTTTTGGATGATCTTAGTCAGCAAGAGGTGAATCCGGGAATGATGTTGATGGATCAAGGTTTTTCAAAAGGGGTTCAGGAAGGAATTAATCTAGATTACAACCAGACTTCTCAAGAGACTAGTGCTTTGCAAATGGAAACAGACTTGATTTTGGTGGTTCATGGGAGGTCCAAGCCTCTTGTAGATACGAAGATGGGGGAGGAAGAGATCTCTACACCCATGGTGAAAGTGGGATATGATTCAATTAAAGGTAACAAGGCTTCTCCTTCATTGGGAAGTCTTCAGAAAGACCAAAAGAAAGGGATTGTAGAGAAGTCTTCCAAAGTGGGGAGAAAGAAGAACTTGGAAAAGATAAATATGATGGGGGAGACCTTGGTGGATTTTGGGTTTGCTAAGACCTTGGATTTCCATTTTTATGGCCCTCTAAAATTGTTTTCCTCTCTTGGAATGTAAGGGGCTTGATGTTCATGAGTTGGTGAGAATTCATTCAACAAAAAGTTGTTCATGATTTGGTGAGAATTCATTCCCCTAATGTCCTTTTTTACAGAAGACTAAGTTAGTTGTAGATAGTATGATTGGTTTGTTGCCAAAGTTGTGGGGGTGTGGAGATTGTCAGTGTATTGGGGCTCATGGTAGTGCAGGGGGTGTGGCTTCCCTATGGAACCCATTAAAGATTTGTCCTCTTTGGTGGATGTCCTCCAAGTCTTCCATCTCTGTGGTTGCTTCAAGTCTGGAGTCGGGGGAAACTATTCTACTTTCAAATATCTATGTGCTGACTAATTTTCCTAATAAGTAGTCTTTGTGATCTCATATTAATTTTATTCAGAACCTTACTCCTTTTTTTCTCATGGATTATTGTAGTGACTTCAATGCCATTATTGAGTTGGATGAGAAGAAGGGCGACATTGCAAGATTGGAGCCCTTTGCTTTCCTTCTTTGTGATAACATAACTACCTTGAATTTGGTTGGCATTAAGCCCATAATGGTTAGTTTACTTGGAATAATAGAAGAATGGGAGAGAACTATATTGCTAAGAGACTTGGCTGTTTCTTGGTTTCTCGCTTCTGGATTGGAGGATTGTGGTCTACTTGCTTTGAGATTATGGACTAGAGGGGTTCATATCACTAGCCTATTAAGTTATCTACTACTTCGGCACATGTTTCTCGGTCCCCATCTTTCAAGTTCTAGCTTATGTGGTTAAGAGATTCTTCTTTGCAGGAGTATGTGGCTGAATGGTAGTGGAGGGGAAGACCAGCTTATGGGATTGCTATGTATTCTTTCTCCAAACTACTGCAATATGTGAAATATCAACTCAAAAGGTGGAACAGGTAGTGTTTTGGAAATATTTTCCATGCTAAGGCTATTGCTCAAGCTGACTTGAATGTCATCACTCGAGAGATAAGGGATTTTGGTCTTTCTGAGGATTTACTCAAGGAGGAGGCAAGGGCTTTGAAAGCTTTGGAAGAGTGTGAGTTGCATGAGGAAATTTATTGGAAACAAAAGGCTCATGTTGAGTGGCTACAGGAGGGGGACAAAAACACTGCTTTCTTCTTCAACTCAATGAAAGCCAAGAGACGTGGTAATTTTATGCCTGTTCTTGTGAATGATAGGGGGAGAATTTATCTTCTTTGTAGGATATGTCTAGAGAATCTTTGTAGTACTTTGCTTTATTATTTAGAGAGGATTCTCAGGATGGTTTGGTGAAGAAAACCATGTTTTATCTTGTATCCCCTCTTTGGTTACTGGGGAAATGAATGAGCATCTTTTGGGCTATATCTCACTAGAGGAATTAGAGGCTATTTTTTTCTAGATGAAGAAAGGGAAAGCCCCGGGTCCTGATGGATTTTAGGTTGAATTTTATTAGGAATTTTGGGATATCATTAAGCTTGACCTTTTGGAGGTGATTCGTGAGTCTCAAAGGAATAAGCAAATGTTGTGGGCTTTGAACTCTACATTCCTTGCTCTCATTCTAAAATGTGAGGGGATGGATCATCTAAGTCAATTTTGACCTATTTCCCTTTGTAATGTGGTTTATAAAATCATTTCCAAGTTGATTGTTGAAAAGCTGAAGCAATGGCTAAGAGGGATTATCTCTGAGGAACAGAGTGGTTTTGTGGAGGATCAAAAAAATTTGGATGGGGTGGTCATTTCTACTGAAACCATTCATTCTATGGCTTCCTTGAAAGAAAAAGCTATGTTCATCAAGCTGGATATGGAAAAGGCCTATGATAGAGTTAAATGGTCTTTCTTGCAAAAAATTCTTATTGCTTTTGGTTTTGCTAAGGAGTGGGTCCAGTGGGTTATGAGTTGTGTTAATTCCACTTATTTCTTGGTGTTGATAAATGGTGAGCTTTCTTCTCTTTTTTGTGCTTCTAGAGGCCTTCATCAAGGGGATCTTCTTTCTTCGTATTTATTTATTCTTCTTGTTGAAGGCCTGGGGAGACTAGTGAAACATAATGTGGAGTTGGGTCTTATCCAGGGCTAGGGGTGGGGAAATGGTCTGCCTCCTCAATCTCACTTACAATTTTTGGATGATACAACCTTGATGGGTATGGCTAAGATCAGAGAAGCTATGAATTTGTGTAAGGATTTGGATATCTATCTTGTTGCTTCTGGTCAAAGGATTAATGAATATATACTCCATTTTCTTCTTGAACACTCTGAGGCTTATTCAGTAAAGGATTGCGCATATCTTGAGGTTTCATATTGGCTTTATCCCTTTAACTTATCTTGGCATTCCTATCTCTTCTTGTAGTCTTCCTATGGAGTCTTAGCAGAATATTCTAGACAAGTTTCATGTGAAGGTTAATCATTGGACTCATAGATGGTTTTCCTTTGTTGGTCATGTTCAGCTGCTTAAATTTGTGGTGTGGGCTCTTCCCATTTACAAGTGCATGCTTCAGGTGGCTTTGGTTGGGTTTGTGAAGGGTTTTGATGCTTTGGCTAGACAATTCTTATGGGAAAGTAGCTTATCCTCTTCTAAGTGGAGCCTGGTGAAATGGGATATTGTGTGTATCCCAAAGTAGTTTGGGGGTCTTGGTTTGCGGTAGTCATCTTGGTCTGAGTTGGTGTTGGCAACAAATCTTTACTGGAGGTGGTGTGTGGAGTAGGATTGTATCTAAGCTAGGATTTTATCTCACAAGTATCTTCGAGGGGTTTTGAAGGAGGAGCTTCCCAAGTATCCTCTGGTGGGGAAAGGTTCAGTGATTTGGGGAACACTTAAGAAAGGGGTTGCACTGATTAAGGAGGGTTTGTTTTGGATATGTAATAGAGGGGTTGAGGCTCTCTTTTGGTCTAATTCTTGGGATGAATTTTCCCCCATTTTGCGCCAGTATCCCAATTTGTTGAACTTTTTCTAGTGCTTTTTAGAGGCTAGTTGGTCAATGGTCATTGATTTTAAGACCTCTTATCCATGTGGGAAGATGGAGGTGGCTAGGTGGAAGGATCCTTGTAATTGGCCTATTGTTGGGTTGGAGGAGGATTGTGTTGAGCTTCAAAATATTTTGGCTAGTAGACACTGTAGCTCCCTTAGGGATAAAGATATTCTGGCTTGGAGCCCAAATCCTAAGGGTGCTTTCACTGTGGCAAGTGGGTATTAGGAGTTGTCTCAAAATTTTGGTGGGGTAGAGGTCCCTTGGTGGAAAAATGTGTGGAACAAGTTTTCATGGCCAAAGTGTAATTTTTTTGTGTGGACTTTAGTTTGGAATAGATGTTTTCCTTGGGATAATATTTAGAAGTGGGGATTCCAAGGGCCCTCTATTTGTGTTGTGTGTAGCTACAATGAGGAGGATTTGTCCCATTTGTTTTTCTGTTTTTATTTTTCTATGTTGCCCTGGCATTTATGGTGGGGTGTTTGGAAACATCCATGTGTTCATGCTTCTTCCCTAGTTGAGTTTTGGAACAGTATGGGAAGACCCCCTTCGTAGGCCTCTTTCCTCCATATTGTGTGGTGCATTGGTCCTACATTCATCCTTTGGAAAATTTGGTTGGAAAGGAATCATAGGATTTCTCGTTGGGATAGGTTGATGGTTCGACAAGTTTGGCACAAAATTGTTGGTATGATCCAAGAGATGGTGGAAGCCAAATGTGATGTGGTGTATCTATTGGAAAGAAGTGATGATGAGATTGTGAATAGATTGGGCTTGCAGGGGTTGACTTCGGTTGTTTCTTGTGACAGAAGAGGTAGGAGGGCTAAAAGGAAGGTTCAAAGAATTGGAAGATGGTTTCCTCCTCTGATGGAGTTTTTAAAGATCAATACGAATGGTTCTTCTAGGGGTAATCCTGGGCCTGCCAGGATTGGTGGAGTTGGAAGGGATTGCTCCAACTTGGTTATTTTCTTTTTCTCCATCTATAAAGGGAAACAATCTAACAACTTTATGGAGGGTTTGGTGATTCTTTGGGCTATTGAGTGTGCTTGTGCCTTGGTTTGGTGTAGGATTATCTATGAATTTGACTCATAGATTACTGTTAATATGTTGCACAAGAAAAAAATTGCTAAGGTTAATTGGAAACTGGCATTGGTGATTTGACAGATCTTGCAAATGTACTCTATGTTGGAAGTGGTGTCTTTTGCCCACATTCTGTGGGAATGGAATAAGGTTGTTGACTGTTTGGCTAAGTGGACTTTGGAGCATGCGGATGACTAGAAGGTTGAGGGGTGGGGACATTTGTCCCCTAATTATTCTCATGAATTAGAGAAGGTCATTGCTAATTCAATATGGAGGAATGAGGTGTTGGTGATTGTATGGATGGTGGTTTTTGTTCTAGATGGTTGATCTAGTGCTTTCTTTCTTGGGAGCCTATAGGTTCCTTGACCCCTTTGTACTATTACTTTCTTGATTTCAATAAAAAAATTTACCCCTTTTATAAAAAAATTAGCTAGGATCCTTATTAATTATCATAATAAAGAGATTAAATTATTTTATGCATGCGGGATAAATGTGGCTCCCATAAGGGTTGAGCCCAGCATGCTAACTTTCAAATTTTTGATGTGATAAGCTTGTTAAGCTTTCCAAAACATTATGATACAATTAGAGATAAGTTTATTTTTCATAGCAGTGTATATGTTATACTCACTGATACAAGCAATAGATATATGTACAATGGAATCATAATGCTTCAGATAACTAAACAATATTATTCATCAATCATGGAATGATATTATAGTTTTACAAGCATTGACTCATTTAACAGTCAAAGATCATAAGGACAGTTAGTAGCTTTGAAAATGTTCATATAGTTTTGTTGAAATTTGTGTTTGAAATGACTCATTTTCCAGGATTGAAAATGAAATCTACAGGATGGTGCCATCTCATGGAAAGTAAGGCACAAAATTTTGATGTGATAGCAAGGAAATCATGTTTTGTTGTGTGGTCTTATAGGTGCATTTTCTGGCAAACATTGATACATTGAAAATACAGTGACTAGACAGAGTAACAGTCAACAATAATAGTCATGCAATGACTGCCATTTCATCAAAGATAAGATACAAAAATCATCAGAAGATTTGTATTTGGCATCAATGGAAAAAAAAAAAAAAATTGCACATCTATGTAGACTACAAGTTTCCTATAACAATCAAAGGGTATTTTGGGTAAATTCAAGTGAGGGACGACATGTGATATAATTGCAAATAATCATTGCTATGAAGAGAAAAATCAAAGCAATAGACTGCTATTATAGAGAAAAGAAGCAACACAATACAAAATATAGTGCTTTAATGCATTCATATTTATACTTGCATCTTTTAAGTTCTAAGGATTTAATGTCAAGCCTTGAATCATGATAATAGAGTCTTAGGTTACAGAAATGAGTTTTGAAGCCCATAATGCTACAATTATCTACCAATATGGGGTCTAGACATGAAGTATGGAGTTTCCTTATTTACATCATCAGATAAGTATAAAAGGAAGAAATTCCTCTATCTTTTCTATAGATGCCAAGAAAATATATCCACTATTACTATATTCTAGCTTATTTAGTATCATGTATAAAACAAAAAAAGCATCGAGCAACAAAAGCATAGTGATAGATTGTAGAAGTATAATTTTTTTCATGATTTTCTGCCTAAGTGGGTTATAGTAAACCCTTGACCCAAGAAGGGTTTTGATATCCTGTAAGTGAAATGCAATTAAAATGCCTTGTAGTTGAAAACCCCGGTTTATTTAAATGGAGGGTTTATACCTTGTGAGTGGAGCATTTGCAAACCCCCAGCCTTGTTCAGCCATGGCAGAATCTAAAAATGCAAAATCCAAGGCCAGCTACAAAAATGAGGATAACCCAGAATGGCTAAGGTAGGGTTTCATTTGAGAACAAGAAAAAAAATACAGAGAGAAACAATTATGGTATTGATTTGATAACAAGAAAGAAGTGCAATCTATAAAAATAGGGTTTTAATGTTGAAAACCCAGAATATTCTTCCACGGAATCAACCATGAAGAAATGAAAACCTTTATCACCTGTAGAAGCTTAAAAAGTTTCAAAGATGTAAGTAAAGTGTAATATATGAAAGAAAATCATTTTTTTAAATGCTAGTAGCGAGCATAGAGCTATGGCCATGAAAAATGTGCAAAAAGAATAAATAGTGTTCATCATTTGTTTCCCCATAGACCCGAGCAAGAGGATTTTCTCTACAAAAATCTAGAAAACAACTTCATATGGTCATGACCATTGAAATAAAATGTTGCTTTTCTTTGTAAGAATAAATAAAATATATTCAGAAAAGCTACAGATCTCGACTTACCCAGGTTCGCTTCTTGTTCTCCAACATTTTTGTGTGAATTGTTTTCCAAAGACTCAGAAACATGGCGACCAGGTAGAAGAGAAATCATAGAGGAAGAAATACATGAAAACATCAGTGAATGTGGAAAAAATCGTGGCCATAAAAGGCCCATGTCATCAAAAAATTGAAGTATTTTCTCAAATTTTGTTTCCAAGAAATAGCTTACCAATGGCAGCTAGGTAGAAGAGAAACTGCAGAGAATACAAATAAAAATGCTTCTATATAGCTATGAAGACCTTCATAAATGCTCCATAAACCCTAGCAATGGAGGCGATGGTGGCTCGGCTTCTTCTTGAAGCTTCTTTCAAAATATAGCAAATGGTTACCATTTTCTTTTTTTTTAAGGGTTTCATACCCTTAGGGAGGCCGATAGGAGTTATCTATTTTTTCCCTTCCATTTTAAAAATATATATTGTCAACTAATATCCCATGGTCAAGACTTTATGTCTTGTGTTACTTTGTTTTTGCCTTGTATTTTGGCATTTAATATATGTATTTTGACTTATCCAAAATTTGTACTAATGACTATGGCCAATACATGGAGGTAAAGACCATTTATTTTTGCATATGCTTCATATTGTAAATGATCTAAATTTAAATGATAGTTTATAAATCATTTAAATTTAATCATTTTTTTTTAAGTGCAAAAAATAAAGGCATGTGTTATATAACTACATGAAAGAAATGGAACAAGATAAGTCTTGATTTATGGCTTGGAGGGAAAATAGGAGCACATGCTTACAAGACCAAGTCATGAGGGGAAATGGATATGTATTTGTATTTATGATCATGGAGAGAATATAGGGAAGTTGATTTCAGTTCACCAACATGTGGAGGGCATAAAGGAGCCTTTATTTTTCTTTTTAGAGCAATTTAGAGCTTTTTAGGGGCAATTTGAAATGTCATCATGTTAGACAAAGTCAAGCTTGACTTTTTCCACCTTTTGGAGCACATTTGGAGTAGATCTAGAAGCTAGATTTGTGGGTTTATTGTTGCATCCGACCCAAGAGGTTTCTAGAACCTATTTTGGTGGAGCTTGGCTACTTAGCCATTTTTGTAACTCATTTTTGAGGGAGTTCAAATTATGCAGTTTGAAAACATTGTGACTTTTATAGTCCTTTGCTACAGTATTGGAATTTCTTTGTAACTCAGTTCTTTGGATATAAAATACAGAAGATACCTTGTTTATTTCTGATTAAGAAATTCATGCCTTCTTGTTCTTGCAATCTTGTGCATGGTAAATGATTTATCAAGCTCTTAGTGAAATTTTTATTTTTTCCTTCAAGCTTTGTCTCATGAGTTTTTCCTTTTGCTACAAATATGAGTTTATGCAGGTTATTGATTGTGTTTAAGGAATACATGTAACTTTTCAATTGTGAATAATATCTTCCTTTTGTTGGTTTATTTGTATTTCAACCCTTTAGTGAAATATTTATGCAGAAACTTATTGCAATAAGTTGTGCAAAAAATCTACTTCTTATCAGTTTGTGTCAAGTGTTTAATTTTCTAATTTTCATTATCCATCTTAAAGTTACATGTATCACCATAGGAAGTAATGTTTACCAATTCTTGTTTTATTCATTTTCAACATTCCTTCTCCCTTTACCTTACAGAAATCAATGGTCTTGGTGATATTACCAACTAGGAAGTCGGCCTATCTAGAGATTCACTTCAATCATTAGGCTCCCTGCAGCTTAGCAGTGTTTCCATGTTTCTCTAGCTAATTGTGTTTCACAACTTAGTTTGGGTGCAAGCTTAGGAGATAACACTGACATTATATGCCTTTGAAATAAATTTATTAATCATTTATTAAAATTAAATTAAACAATATTAATTACATAAAAATTATTGTTATAACAATTTGAAATAAATTTTACATATTTTCAATAGTATAAACCATACTAATTATTAATGAATTAAATCACACTATGACAACAAAGTACTAATCACTTCAACAAATTTAAC
Organism: Sequoia sempervirens; assembly: GCA_007258455.2. NCBI lineage: Eukaryota > Viridiplantae > Streptophyta > Pinopsida > Cupressales > Cupressaceae > Sequoia > Sequoia sempervirens. Next base: position 44,115,808 of record VDFB02168118.1, read on the forward strand.
TATTTAAAAGTTTTCCTTCAAAATAAATTAATTCTAATTCTAATTTATTAATTACCCTTTTACACTATTATTAATATCTTGTGATTATTTATTAATTATTATTCTTGCAACATTGATTAAATTAAAATGTCATTGTACTAGTCGGCTCTGCTCTACAAGTTTCCTGCTCTAGCTATTTTTTTGAATTTTTGACCCCTATCATGATTTGACTGTTTCATGGGACAGTCGAGAGGGGGGCCCAGAAGGCTCCCCATTCCTAGAATGTTGTCTTCTTGTCTCGCGATGTGCCTGCTATGGTAGCGGCTAGTCTAGTTGTTCCCCATATGACATCCCCTCCTCGTACTTCCATCCTTTCCCCTAGGGAAAAGACTGAGGGTATTTCTAGAAATTTTCCCATATCTCTATCTTTTGGGCTTGACTCTTTCTTCTCTGTGGAAGAACTGGTTTCCTACGTGGAAAAATTGGTGGGTTATGACTCACCAGGCTCAGGTAAAAGGTTATTGGAATTATCTTCCTACTCAGTGACTGGTTGGGAAGTAGATGTCTTAGAAGTTCTGATGTTGAAGGTGATGGACAATCTCAAACTAGCGTTAGTTGGGAATTTTTTGGCGTATAGGCCAAATATTGAACTGGTTCGTCAATAGGTTGCTTCCACTTAGAATCTCAAAGGCAACATCACCATAAATGTCATGCCAAGAGGTACCTTCATTTTTCCCTTTGTGGTTTATGAAGATATGTTGAAGGTTTTAACTAGTGGTCCCTAGTCATTTGACTCGAGGTTTAAAAAATTTCTCTCCCTTTGCAAATGGAAACTGAGTTTTGATCCATCAGCTAACCTGGGAGCCTCGGCTCCAACTTGGATTCACCTTCCTCTAGAGTTCTAGAAGATAGGAATACTAAAAGGTATTGCCAACTCCTTTGGAAGTCTTCTAGCTATTGATAAGATTACCCAAGAAAGGTCTAGACTGGTGTATGCCCGTATTTGTGTAAACGTGGCTATGAATACGATCTTACCATCCTCAATCCTCTTTAAGTCAAAATTTGGTAACTAGACCAAACCCCTGGAATATGAAAAATGCTTGTCTCTTCTACTAGTAGTGCAAGAATTTTGGTCACCTCATTGACTCTTGTGGGAATAAACCTGTCGAGGGTACTAGTGCTAAGGTGAAAAATCTAGTGGTGGAACACTCTGTTAATGAAATGGCTTTTGTTGCTTAGCCTTTTGCAACTCATGTTTCAACGGTTTATGTTCCCCAACTGAAGGATAACCCTATCTCAGGCAAGGAGGATGTTCTTGATCCTCTTATTGTAACTAACGATTCAATTTTCCTAAACCTTGAGGTTTTTGCCCCTATTTCTAGCTTACTAACCCTAGGCTTTCCGAAAATGGTGAAGCCAAATGGTGGGGATGAAGTTAATATTGAGGATGAACCTAAGGTGGGATCTCTTATGAAGGAAAAAGTGAAAGCTCCCCAAAGGAAGGTTCATGTTTTAGGATTGGGAGATGAGTTTAAAGAAGGTGAGTTTGTGCATCCTAATATAATCTTATCTTTAGAGGACATGCATTTCTTATCCCAAAAGGGGGCAAGAAACCTGAGTGACTCTATGGCTTTACTGGGCTTTCCTCCTCATCCTAGTGATAAAGATGATGATGAGTGGTCTCAAGCACTAACTAAATCTAAAAAGAAAAAGAAGTCAGATGTTGGGGGGAGAGGGAAATAAGGCGGGTAGACCTTCCCAAAAGGACTCCAAAACTCAAGATACTATGAGGGATGTGGCTGCTGGAAATCAAAGAACCTTGGACTTGATTGTAGGGTCAAATCCCAAGAAGAAGTAGCCTTGGCTGCTTCTCTAGGGATAAAATGGTGCTATATCTTGTTTTATCTATGAAGTATCTTCCTTGGAATATAAGGGGCCTTAATAGCCCATATAAATAGTTCTTGGTTAAAAGTTGTATTCTTGAAAATAAAGTGGATGTTCTCCTCCTTCAAGACACTAAGATGAAGGATATTTTTGATAAGGCTATTTTGAGCATCTAGCCTAGCACGAATTATTTTTTTTGTGAGGTTGAAGGAGCTTCTGGAGGTATAGCTACTCTTTGGAATCCTTCTAAACTAAAAGGAACTTTGTGTTCTACTAGTAGGAACTATCTGATGATTACCCTTGAAGACTTAGCTTCCCAAGAAAAATGGAACTTAATATTTATTTATGCCCCAAATTTGAGTAGGGAAATATTTCTACTTTGGGAACAGCTAAGTGATGTTATTTCTTACCGAAAATATGACCATTGGGTGCCAAGAGGGTATTTCAATTCCCCTCTCCTTCCTTTAGAGAAGTCAGGGGGGCAGGATGACTACTTGGATAGTATGATGGAGCTAGCAGAATTCTTAAACTCAATTGGTCTTATAGATATCTCTCTCCAAGGCACTAAGTACACTTGGTCCAATAGAAGGAATGGAAACAATCTAATCCAAGTCAAATTAGATGGGTTTTTTATCTCTACCAATTGGAATATCTCCCAATTCCTATCTCTTTCTACTCTCCCAAGGTCTAGCTTTGGTCATAATGCCTCGATGCTAAAACTAAATGTGGATTATAATAGGGGACCTTTCCCATTCAAATTTGAATTAATGTGGAGTCTCCACCCAGATTTTGTTGCTCTTATTAAAACATGGTGGGAGGAACCTATAACTGGTGCTCCAATGTTTTGTCTAGTGGAAAAGCTTAGTAGAATAAAGAAAAGAATTAAAGGGTGGAATAAGGTGGCCTTTAGTAATATCTTTGAGACAAAGAATACCTTGGGAAATAGCTTAAAGGAAGTTCAAGATATTATGGAGGCTAGTCAAGTGGATGATGAGATATGTGCTAAGGAAAGAGACCTCAAATGTCAATGGTTTAAGATAAACAAAAAAGAGGAAATCTTTTGGAAACAAAATTTACACGTCCAATGGCTAATTGAAGGGGATAGGAACACTAAATTCTTCCACCAATCCACTTTGAAACACAGAAGCAAAAACAAGATCAAATCACTTGTAAAAGAGGATGGCCCCATGGTTACCACTCAAAAAGAAATTGCTCAGGAATCTGTTAACTTCTTCTCCTCTCACCATATGGCACATGCCAATGTAAATCAAGTACATGATGAATTTATTGAGGTGATCCCTAAAGTTATTTCTGATATTGATTTAAAGATGATGACTAATGTCATTTCTATGGAAGAAGTTAAAAAGGTTGTGTTCTCCTTCTGTGCTTTTAAAGCTCCTGGCCTGGATGGGTTTCCTCCTACCTTTTCCTAGACCTACTAGGATATTGTCAAAAAATGACCTTTTCAATGCTGCTAGAGATTTCTTCAGGTCGATTAGGCTGCTTAACCAACTGAATGCCACCTTTTCATCCCTTATTCCCAAAAATGTTGAAGCCTCTACTATGAAGGATTATAGACCTATAATCCTTTGCAATATGGTCTATAAAATCTTCTCTAAAATTTTGGTGTTAAGGCTCAAACCAATGCTTGGTAAAATGATTGCCCCAAACTAGAAAGGTTTTTTCCAGGGAAGAAACATCCTTGTGTAGTCATCTCCACCCATGAAATTATCCACTCAATGGACCATTCTAAGAAACCTGGGATGGCCTTCAAAATTGATATTTCTAAGGCCTATGATAGAGTCTCCTGGTCATTTCTTTTTGTTGTTCTCAAGAAGTTTTGCATAGAAGGAATATTCCTTAAGATGATATTTGCTTGTGTTACCTCCCCCATGTGCTTTGTTTTGGTTAATGGTGTTTTCCAAGGCTTTTTCTCTTGTGGTCATCGTCTTAGACAAGGTGATCCCCTCTCTCCCTACCTTTTTATAATTGTTGTTGAATTTCTTAGAAGGAACATCCAAAAATTGGTGGATTCTAAATCTCTAAAAGGTGTTAAAGTTGCCTCATCTCTTATGCCTGATTCCCATCAACAATTTGTTGATGATACTCTTATACTTGGGGAAGCCACGGTGGGGGAATTTGGGCATTGGAAATAGGTTCTTAATGACTATGTTGTTGTTTCTATCCAATGTATAAACTAATAAAAAATTAATATATACTTCTTCAAAATTGACCAACAGATTAAGGACAAAGTGGTGAAAATTTTGGGATGTTAGGAAGCTACCTTACCTGATGCCTATCTTAGCCTACCTTTGATCTCTAAGAATTTGGAAAATAACTACTAGAATCAGTTGATTGAGAGAGTTCAAAACAAGTTGGATGGATGGAAGGGGAAGCTTCTTAGCTTGGCTGGAAAGGTCTAGCTGTTGAAAGCCTCCCTTCAAAATATTTCGATATACTACCTATCTCTCTTCAAAATTCCTGCCTTTATAAGGGAAAAGATAGAACATATTCAGAGAAGATTTTTCTGGTCAGGAACTGAAGAAAAAATTGGGTTATCCCTAGTTAGTTAGGAAAAAGTGTGCACTCCCAAGAGGGGAGAGGGTGTTGGTATAAGAAGAATATCCTTGCTAAACAAATCCCTAACTATAAAAATTGGATGGAATCTTCTTGAAGGCTCTAAAGACTGGGTGAAAATTTTCCAAGCCAAGTACTTGAGGAATAGGAATCCTGGTTGTTTTCTCTCTATGTCTAACCTACCTAGTGGTTCTACTTTATGGAATCACCCTATTAAATTAAAAAATGTGTTGAAACTGGGGCTTAGAAAGAGAATTGGGAATGGTAATAATACTATTTTTGGAAGGACCCATGGATTGAGACTTCTTCCTTGTCTTCAATTGAGGAACTAAATCCTCTCAAACAAAGCTTAACCAAAATTTGTGGCAAAAAGGTTTCTGACTATATTAATTGGGAGATGGAGGAACCTAATTGGAAGGAGTTCAAAATGTCAGAGATAGTTCAACTGGGACCTAACCCTTCTAAGGTTGCACAATCTTATTGGGGAGGCTAAGTGGTTTGATAGAGAAAGGGAAGATTAATGGCTTTGGAAAGGTAGCTCTTTAGGATGTTTATCGATTAAAAAGGCATATGAAGAACTGGTGAAGCCTCTAGATGTCATTACAAACCATTTTTGGGATAAAGTTTGGTTAAAGAACTTGGTTCCTAAAATTAATTATTTATGGTGGACTGCTGCTCATGGAAAAATTCTTACAATTGACAACCTGGTTAGGAGGGGATTCCAATTTTGGTTAACATATGCTCCCTTTGTAAGTAGGAAGAGGAGTCAATTATGCACATCTTCTTTCATGGCCAATTCACCAGGGAGGTGTGGTCCTTCTTCTTGTCATTGTTTTCCTCATACTGGGTGTTTCCTCACTCAATGAAGTTTTTTATAGAAAGTTGATCAAAATATCCTTTTTCCCATAGTGTTATTGTTGACCTTTGGAACCAAGTTCCCCCCTTTGTTACCTAGGGAATATGGAAGGAAAGGAATAACAGGATATTCAGGGAAGTGGAGTGAAGCAGTTGGGAGGTAAGCTTGATTATAAAAACAAAAATTAAGGAAAATATTGAGGTTGGAAGATAAAGTTTTTTTCAAAAGCATGGCCTAACTACAAAGAGATGAGGATTAAGCAGAATTGGGGCATAAGGAAGGATCTTACTAAACTCAATTGGTCTATGATGCTAACCAGAATGGCTACTGTGTGGAGTCCTCCTCAGACTGATTGGATAAAGTGTAACTTTGATGGGTGCTCAAAAGGAAACTTGAGAATAGAAGGGATAGGAGGTCTGCTAAGAAACTACAAAGGGGAAAGCATAGTGAGCTTTGGTGTGAATATGGGTGTCTATTCTAATAATAAAGCTGAAGTTATGGCTGCATTAGGGGGCTTCAAAACCCTTAAGGAGCTCAGCTTTAAAATGTAATAATAGAATGGGATTCCAACCTCATTGTGGATATTTTGAATGGTGTGGTTGTGCCACCATGGGAGCTAAAAAAATATAATTGATAAGTGCCTAGCCCTAAAGAGTTACTTCACCAACTACAAGGCGCAACACGTCTACAGAGAAGGAAATAAAGTTATTGATTGGGTTTCCAATGTGGCTCTGAGGTGTATGGGGTGGACCCACTAGACAAATAATAATATGCCAAATTCTTTAAGAGACTTGATATTAAATGAGAAATTTGAAAATGATTACAATTTACAAAGATGATATGTTGAAGCTACATGGGAAGCATGGGATTCTTGTTGTGTTTAAAGGCTTGCAAAGTTATGATGATATTGGGGGTATGATGTTGTATCTGATGATCTCATTAGATAGTAAAATAAATCATTCTTCCCTTCTTGAGGTGACCGAGGATCACATGGAGATTTTCAAGTTGATAAGGGTTGTCAATTCGAATCATGTTGATATTCCTATTGTCATCCCTTCCCAAATTTGTAAAGTTTTGCAAGGAATGAGATTAAATGAGGATTTAAAAACTTGTAATAAAAATGATGAGATAGTGGTACCAAGAATTATGTCGATGGCCTTCCCTAAAAGAAACTTCTCAATCCCACATTTTTTATGGGCTCTTTTTGTTATTTGGAGAAATAGTGCATTCTGCAACAAGGAAAGAAAGCCAAAGAAGAGGGTGGTTATGAGGAATAGCTCATAGCAGCCAAAGAATTTGCAGAGTGTTAAAATGGGAGGCCCAAGGAAGCGCACTAAGCCTCCTAATTCCCAAGCCCTTAAGCAGAATGGGGATTTATGGAGGCTTTTTGAAAATGTAGGTATGGTTCCTTTTTTTAAATCTCTAAAGTGTTACAATGAGAATTTAACAACCAAGTTTACCAATTCCTAGAGGAAAGGAAGTGTCGACATTGAAGTAGTGAAGTTTGAGGTTACGACAAGGTTCATAGCGAAAGCTACTAGTCTACAAAACCAAGGGATTAAAGTTTCAAAGAAGAGTGGGGTTGATTATCAGAAGTTTGTGGATAAGTTCCTACATGAAGGGGAGAACCTAAAACATTTCCAAAATAGGTATACTAGGTTAGAACTCCCACCTCCCTATGCTTTGGTTATCCTATTTTCCATGCATTATTTTACTTTAGAAGGAAGATATATGTCAGTACATGCATACCATTTCCCTCTACTCAATCATATTAGGCATGGAGAGAGAATCAATTTACCCTTTTACCTATTATCTTCTCTACAACTCAATATTGAGAAGGTTGCTAGTCCTCCCCTACACCAAGGTCTAATGTTATCCTTATATAAGTATGCTCTTTCTCTTAACCCTCATGACAGCCCCTATGACCAATTTCTCAAATCCCTCTACTCTTGTGATGCAAAAAATAGAGGAAAAAGGAGTTTTTGAGATTGAGCTCATGAAGGCTATGCCGGAAAAGAGAAAACACTTTCCTTTTCTATTGGACCTTCCCAAGGTGAAGAAATTCAAAAGAGATCTCAATCCTATTGATATCATTACTATATCTAAGGAAGGTATGCATAATGAGGAGTTTAAGGAGAACATGCAGGGGCAAGGGAGTGGAGGAAGTGGTGGTAGAAGGTTTCCCGAACTGGCTAAAGCTGCTTCTAAAGACAAGAAAGGAAAACAAAAAATCACTATGTGAAGAGGAAGAGTTGGAATTCAAAGAGTTTGAAGCCCATGAGGAAGAAGATTTTGATGATATGGATTTTGAGGACTCTGCATATGATATGGGGGAAGAAGGATTGGATGAAGAAAAGGAAGAGGATGAGGAAGAAAAAATTGAGAGAGAAGAGGACCAAAAGAAGGATATTGAGAATGTGCAAGATGTTGGGAATATGGACATGGAGACTAATACAAAGGACTCAAGAATTTATTTTATGAAGAGTAGACTAAATTTTCTACAGGTTCAGGTGGATGATATGGAGAAAGCCTTAGTTATGCTAATGAAGGTAACTAACAGACTGATGAGGAGGGCAATGATGGGAGTTATTTCTGGAGAAACCAAAAAATTTAGGAAGTTGAAAAATAGGGGAAGCCTAATGTTTTAAATATGTTGGATGAGTCAAAGGGACTTGACTAGAGGGAGTACATCTCCCCCATTGGCGAATATGGGCACCTATTGAAGAAAACCAAGTAATGGCTTCTTGTTGTTGCTTCTATGATTGCTATCCTTTTTTGTTTTTTTGTTTCCAACTCTTGGATTGCTATTTCATGATATCCCTGTTATGGTTTAATACTACCTAGGACGTTGTTGATTTGATAAATGGTTTACGTAGATTTAATTTTTCTAGTAGAAACTTCTTGTTTTTTATTAATATTGGCTGGACTATGGTTACAATGTTGAATGATGGCATGTGTGCCACTCTAGTTGTTGTTTTTTGGTTCTTGATGGTGGTGTTGTTTCCCATCTTGTTTTGGTTCATTTTTGTCTTTTGATTGTAACCATGGGATCAAGGCCCTTTTCTGCTTAACCAATCAAAAACATTGACTAAATAAATATAACTTTGAAAAAAAAACTTTGCTAAATTACCTCTAATTGATTCAATATTAAATATTTGAAAAATTTGTATTTTGTAATTTAAATAATCAACAAGTTATTTAAAAAGATAACTAATAAACTTCAAGGTATTTTAGAAGTAGTTAGTGTTAGAGTAATCAACAACATTTAGTGTTAAATTGTTTTCAAAATCAATGATTAGTTTCAAAATTAATTTAAGGGAACTACTCTATAAAGCAAAAAATGAAAAAAAATGTTTATTATTAAATAATAAATATAATTAATTAATAATAATAATAAAATGGGATCCTAATTTCTAAATTAATTATTATATTCACGTATTTTTTTGTTTTTAACTTAGTAGTTCCCTTAAACTAGTTTATATATCTTTATATAAAATCTATATAATTAACATTATAAGATATCTTTTTTGCACTTTTCCCTTGTAACAGGAGGAATTAGGGAAAGGTTTTCAAAATCAAATATGTCCAGATCAACACTATTATTATCTTCTATACTTTCGAATCCTTGGCCAAACTATAATCTTTTGGATCTTTCTTTGTCTTCTCCTTCCTCTTGATCTAGTTGTAGTTCCATCTGTAAAGTAGGGAGGAAATCAAATGAGCCAAAAGGATACTTCACACTTCCCATTAGAAGAGTTTGTGAAAGTAAATGTCTATGCCTAAATAACATAAATTTATTGGTCAGTTCTATTGAAAAACAAGGCTATATCTTACAAATCATTAATTTTGAGTAAATATAATCAAGATTCTCTGGTAAATAAATTACATTAATGTCTCCCAAAATATTTTGACATTCACAATGCCCATTTTAAAGATGGACATCTAAGTTGTTGGTTCAAGTATGGGAACGAGTACAGTATAAAAATTAGATTAAATTAAAAATATACAACTATAATATATTTCACTATTAGATACCCGAGACAAAGGTTTTTTGTTATACAGTTATAGTATATTTAACTATCAGATACACGAGACAAAGGTTTCCAAAGAAAGATGATTCATTTTTCACATTTAAGATAGTTTTCTTGTTTTCAAATACCTTATCTAAATTGGTGAGAATTTGGTAAATCCTTCTATAAAAAGTTAAAACTCAAAGTCTATAACTGTGAATCATTGGATGCTAAAGACAATTTCCTAAATATGTAAAGGACAACTAAAAATAGGTTACTGATAAGGTCCCTAAACAAATGTGTTCTACATTTCCACTCACCCCATTGCAAAGACTATTTTCCCATGTTTTGAACCTGAAAAATAGTCAAAACTCAAATTTGCATTAGTTTCAATGGTTAACTGTGTATTTAAAATAGATTAAAGTGAGGAAATATAAGTGCTAAAATTTATACCATGCACTCAATGAAAGATTTGTTGGCATCCTCTGCAATATTCAACAGAAAAAATTAATTAATTGAGTAGAGAACACAACACCCAATAAGCAACCCTAAATTAGTAATCATGATCTATACTGTAGACCTCACCTTGTAAGACCAACTTTTAGGCATCTTGAGATGCAACATTCAGGGCACCAACCTACACCAAAGAATATTAGATTGAAGGTTAACATACTCTTCACAGAATGAAAGAAGGTAGTGCAAGATAAAGAAAGGGTATTATTCCATTGTAAGTGATGATAAAAATCAAACCAGAGATGCAAAAATATGCAAACATTCTTGGAGCCATGAGTACTTTTCCCACCATTTTAGATCAACCCACAAAAAAAAACTCTCAAAACAAAAAATGTTGAAAACCATCGCATAGCCCTCCTTTCATAGAAATTAGACCTTAAAATGGTAGAAGTATAAAAAACTAATGCTTATTGTCATTTGAATGAACATAAATCTAGCAAAATTTTGTCATAGGTGTTGAGGGTGGAAGATAATGCTAGTAAGTTGATGGAAACCTGCAATAAGTTTCAAAGGCACCTCCAACAATGAACACCTACTAGAAATCTATTGAAAACCTACAATAAACCCTGGATTGGGAAGATATAATGACTAAACACTCTTTTATGGAATGAAAGCAGCTCTATTTTTGTCTTTGTAGTCATTTGCTCTCTTTGCAATGAAAGTGTCAGTTTGCTAATGAATTCCTTTAAGCACATTGTACGAGAATAAAAGGCAGTGATCAGTGAAGGTAGTTTGGTATTTAATGAAAATAATAAAACTTAACTATGTTGAAAACTCAAATGCCTATGTGGGTTAAATTTAACATGCCCTAAGACTACTATCTTCCCTTACATACTTGTATCTCAGAGTGCAAATAGCTTGAGTAGAAGCTAAGGTAGCCAAAAATGCATATGCAATTGTTGTCATAAGCTTCATGCATTGTCTTAAAAAGAACATATAAATGGCCTAAGTTCAATTGAATTGGCATATAATTCACTTCACCTACAAGTGTTATGTCTTCATGGTTCCTCCATTTCTAATTGAGAATAAAGTTCACAAATCCATAGATATTCAATCTGATGGTGTCACCTATGTCTTGCAACACCAAAATCATTCACCTCCATGTGCTTGTAGTGAAAGGGAGTAGTCAATAACTTTTGTTGCTGGTGAACTAAATCAAACTCCTTACTATGGCATGTTGTAGTCAAAATAACGCATACACACACATATACGCTCCCTGACACCTAAAGAAGCACATGTTAACACATTCAAAAATAATAGATTATTAGGGGATGAAACCCTGATTCACACATAAACAAAAAGACGCAATTTCACATAGCATCAAGCAACATTAAATAGATATTTTTTCTATAATTAAATAGAAAATAAGGGCTTTACATTCATTATGTAGCTAGCATACATTCTTAGATATATTCCTATGACCCCCTTGCTTCATTCATTGAAGCATAAGGATGGTTGCAAGAGCATCGCTTGTTATATGACACAATTTCAAAATGTAAACATTTGTCCTCCTACTACTCCCCTAGTACCTCCACATTAAAATGGGACTGCTACCATCTACCCCAAACCTTTCCCCTCAAAAAATCCATTGATATATCCTCTACCACATCCCTCCTTTTTTCCCTTTCCATGTGCCACTTATGCATCCTCTTCTTTTGCTCCCAGTTTGCCTGCAATTATCTCAACAACAACAAAAAATTCAAAATAATCTCAATGCATGAACCCATGAAACACTTACCAAACCATCCCAAATCACAAAATCCCTCAAATGGATATTCAGCACACCTTCTTCGCAGTTTGGATGACATGCCATATTCTCCAACACATATTCTCAAGTCTCTACTCCTTTGTGTTCTTTGTCACTATGACCTGAAAAAACTCACAACATTCAAAAAATCCATGCATTGTCTAAGCAAAACATCTGAAGTTTAAAAATCAATTACCTTGACCCAAAAGTGGTGAAGATCGATCTCATGGGTACAATTTCTAACAAAGGCACTGGAGGAGATGGATTGGGTGCAGAATATGGAGAAAATGGGGGACTTTCAAAAGGGCTGCCTGACGATGAACTTTCAGGGTTGGGAATAGGAGCAGTTTCTTATTCGCATTCTAAACGATTATTAATGCCCTTCAATACCTACAAATGGTAGTGATCGATAGTTGTACCATCATACGTTTTGATGTACATCTTCAAGGACATCCTCCGACAAATATCCTCTAAAAAATATCAACACCGCCTCCACTGTTTTCCTATACATGAAAAAAATGGCATTCAGAGTTTTGATGTACAAGGCAAAAATGTCGCTACAATAGAATACCTTACAGTGAAATTAATTTTCTAATAATAATAAGACATAACAAAATAGGATCCTAGTTTAGAAAGATTTAATATAAGCATATTTTTTAAAATTTTAATTATTTTATAATAAGCATAAATTCTTTAAGAATGTTATTTCATTATTTATTATTATTATGCTTATTATTATTAATTATTAATTATTTAATCCTATTTTATTATTATGATTTTTTTGCATATTTTAGAATAATAATAATATTTTGAATAACATCGCAATGGCCGCCAACAATCAGGAGCAGAAGGCCACCAACGGTCAAATTCAGGAGGATAGCGTCATGAGGGTTTTGTTTGGTTCCACTCCTCTAAACGCAGCTCAACATAAAAAGCAGGACTTTGGACATGAGGGGATCCATAGTGCTAAAAAGGATGGACGAGACATTCAGAAGCTTCATAAAGGGATGTCCTATGTTCAAAGTGGTGGTGGCTTTGTTCAAATCGGTGGAGGTCATGTTGCTGAGAGCCTTCAAAATGGAGAGCATTCGAGCCTTTATGCTATTGGGATTAAAATATTAGAGAAATATTTGATGCACATGGAGAATTTTTATGGTGAAGTCAGATAGGCTTTAGCTTATTAGCGTTTTGCGGAGTCTTTACCAGATGGGGGTTTGGGGACTCATCCCATGAACAAATCAATTATAGTTGAGTTGTCTGAGGAGCTGGAAAAAGAGGTGGTTTTTAATGAAAGAGTATTTTCTAGGTTGGGGCTTATTCAAAAGTTTAGAGGATTTTGGCCAAGCCTGGTTGAACTTCATCAATGGATCTCTTCTTATTGGAAGCCTATTTTGGATGGGTATGTTCAAATTTACCCTATGTTAAAAGGTTACTTTATTGTTGTTTTTGAAAAAGAATAGGATAAAAATAAAATCTTGTGTGAATATCATTGGGAATGGGATGAAAAGCACACCTTGATGCTTAAGCCATGGCACCCAGCCATTAACCCTACCAATGAAATCTTTGAAAGGGAGCCTATTTGGGTGAGGCTTCCTAACTTCCCTCTACAGTTTTGGTTTGAGTCCTACTTGGAGGTTGTGGGAAACACTCTAGGAAGTTTTTTAATGGTGGATGAGGAATATTCAAACCTTCTACACTCTACTTATGCCCAAATCTTGGTTGAAATTGACATGTCTAAAGTTCCCCCTAAAGTGATTCAACTTAAAACCTTGAAGGGATGTTGGGTTCAAGCTCAAGATTATGAAGGGGTGCCCTTTAGATGCATAGTTTGTTACCAAACTGGACATGTAGCGGAAAAATGTGTTAAAAGCGAGAGGAAAAAGAAATCAACTTCCTAGTGGAAAGATGTGAATCCCCAACATTATACAGTGGAAAAACAAGGGGAAGTTCAAGTAATTCCTGAGCACAAAAACAATGTTGAGGTTGGACAAAGTGATGGGGATACAACACAAGCATGATCGTCGTAGGGGAATAAATTGGGTAAGGAGAACCAATAAGAAAGGCATGCTAGTGAGACTTGATAAGGGTGTAAGACTGGAGTTTCAGCTATTGAGGTAAGGATCAAGAAAGGCAAAGTAGACAGCACTAGTTTGAACATCAAGAATAAGGAGGCATTGTCCAACAACGGAATGGAAACTCCTGAATGTAGGGAGAAAGGCGGGCTGGTTCGACCTCGCAAAAATGAGGAGGGGTTACGGTTAATGGAAGATCAAGGGCAGCGCATCATTGGAGGAAGTGACTGTATGTGTTCTCGAGACAAAGCTTTGGTTTGGTAGGAAAAAGCAACAAGGTTGGAGGAGGGCTAGCAAATTGTTCAGGGGAAGAAATCAAAGAAGAATTCAAAGAGAGAATTTGGTATGGTTCTTCGATCACAGATGAAAGGGCGATCAATCTCTGCTAGCTATTGTTGATTTGTTGATGGGTTCTTTGGAGTTGGGGATGCAATATGATTTTGGATTGCTTAGTTGTAGCTAGGCAATTTTATGTTGTTAATTTTTAGGGGCTTTGGTATTTACATAAATGGTGATGTCTTTCAGCATCTTTAAGTGGATGGTTTAGTGGGCCTTAGTAGGTCTTTCTGGCACTGTCTGGTCTTCTAAATTTTGTACCAGTTTTAGCTATGTAATCCTTTTCTCTTTTCAATAAATTCTTCTATGTTACCTACCAAAAATAATAATAATAATATTTTATTTTAAATATGCAAAAAAAAAAAAATATCATAATAATAAAGTAGGAAATAATAGGATTTTATTCTAATAATAATAAATATCTATGTGATATGAATTAAATTTTTTTTAAATATGTTTGCTTTTGTTTATTCTAATTTTATTATTTGGGAGTATTAATAATATTATTTATACATGTATTTAGATTATTATGTTGAGAGACATCTTACAATGGCATTTTGTGTGTTCAAAAAAACTCTATCTTAAATCAAGGAGAGTTATTGACATCATCACCCTTGATTTTTTGTTAATGTAAATCTTGAAATTTGAAAATAATCTTGGTATTTGATATTTTTAATTTAAAAAAGCATCTTGTTTCTTGATAGTCATTTTCGGATATAACTCAAAGCACTCCAAAATAATAAAGAATAAAATCTTGTCAAATATTATTAATGATTTAATATCGTTAAAAGTAGCTTCGTGGTAGCATTAATTTTGGAGATAATCACTTGTTTTTATTGACACCAGCTTCAGTAATAGTAAAATAGTGTTACCTTTCCTCGTGAGAATGCCACATTAAGTGAATATTGGAAACCAATTCTTAACCCATATATGAGGTCATTGCCACTTAAAAAGGAGATTATGGTGGAAATAGTTTGGGTGGAGTCCCTCTTGTGAATGAAAAAAATACTTCTCATTATGAAGTAAATCTCTGATGTGTTATGTCCAAGTATTCAATGAACTTTGAAATGGCTAAGTAACTTATTTGTAAACTATTTATGGTACCGAATATTGGAGATTATTATTTATACTCCTTTTGGATATAAGATAGAGGTTGGTTGAACTTAATATTATCACTCTTTTTAGTAGAGGGGAACTCTTTTTAAGAGAGACGATTCCAAAAATAGAAGCAAGCAAGCAAGAGTTAGTGTAAGCAATATGAGCTAGGAGCTTCAATTCAAGAGATTGTGGAGAGTACTTCTATATAACATTTTTGAGCAGGTAAGCGAATTTTATTCCCTTATATGTTGTTATATACGCATGTAAAGGATGGTAAACTTTGACAGAAGATGATGTATGTTTTGTTGAGTTCTATTAAAGTTGTGGTTATTTTACTTGTCAAGATAGTCTAATATATATGTTCATTGACCCAATATCACATGTATAGCAGGTGGTAGCAACAGAAAAAAGTAACTTTTTGTGAAATAGGATTATTTTCTTTTGTCAAACTCTCAAGTAAAACATACTAAGATGAAATGATAACATAATAGTCTACAAAATAGCCCCGGGCATTTCAGTGGATCAATTTGACATTAATCATTAAGCTTCACTTTGAAATAGTGCTTTCACATTCCCATTATTATTTTTTTGTGTAGTTTATAAGCCTTACCCTACCATGCCATTTCAAATTTATGGTATTATTATTTCCTTATGATGAAAATTTGATGTGCTATTTGACTTATGTTGTGTTTTTGTGTAGGTCTCACAGTAGATAAAAATTTGGTGACCGCTTGCTATCATCATTCAAAATCTAGGTTGAGGTAAGGTATAGGAATATTTCCATTGAAAATTATCTTGAGAGGTCTAGGATCCAAAGATTTACATTGCAATACAGAATTTGCACAACCATTTGTAGTTCAAGTGTGAGCATGTTTGTGGAAGCAACATTGGTCCTACTGGTAGAATCCTCACTACAACATTGTTAGATTCTTATTCAATTTCAAACACGCTCTTCTTTTCAACACAATTTTCTAGAGAATGGGGCACAAGATGTAAGAACTTTACTCAAATTCAATAACTGTTGAAAATTACATACAAATTTTTGGCTACGAGACTTCCCAAAACCACCCAAGAAAGGGTATCAACCTTAAGCACCAGCAAAATGGGCCATTATTTTGTATGTAGTAGCAAGGCTCTTTGTGTTGCTCTCGTCCTTCTATTAAAAAATTTATCATGGTCATTACTTCTATTATAGAGTTTTTAGATTTTCCATGGTCACTAGCATCAAAATCATGTGAGACAAACTGCTGAAAGGAAGCTATCTTACTTACAGTATGTCTATCATTTTTAAATTTTCCTTTACTCATCGCTTTGTTAACATTAAAAATTGAATGTGTTATTTTAATGAGAACAGTAAGGGGCACCTTTGTAAAATGATTGTGGTCTAAAAGATAAGCAACCACTTCCTTGATTCCTACCTCTCCCACTCTTACTGATCTTTATCTATGAGTAGATAAATGTCATGTTGTTCATTACTTCAAATCTTTCAATGTGTGACAATAGAATGGACTTTATTTTTATCCATAATTTTAGCGGCAATTGAATGAGCTTAAATTTTTTACAAATCCATTAGACTAAATGTATGTTCATTCAGTGTTCCTTCAAATGTAGTGGCAATCGAATGAAGTTCTCGATGCTTGAATATAATAACCCATGTGAATTAAAAGAATTTTTTATAGTAATAGGAATGTGGTCTAGCACAAATCATTTTGTATTATTGTATTTGAATTAGGATTTGGTTGTGGGAAGAATTATTTAGGAAATTTGTTTAGGTATGTGAATATATTGACTTTCAAGAACAATCAAGAAAGGATTAAAAGTGATTAATTGTTTTAAGCCCTTCCATTTTGTGCTCTAGAAAGAAAACACAATTTCAAACTTTCACCAATGAAGATTCATTTTCCTTGTGATTGTTATTCTATTGAAACATATTGATGTTATTCTTACAATGCCTAATGTATGAGGCAGTGAGATATTGTATCCTTCAAAAAGATTTTTATAATGACGTGGTTGGTAAAATTTTAATATCCTAAGATTACAAGTCTAGTTTAGTTGGGATATGATTGAAGAAAATGTGTGCAAGAAGATGAAGTCACTGAAAACTTTTTTTGTGAGGAGACAAAATGTCAAATATACAGAGTTAATGACATTTTAGAGGGTTACTTGAATATTGTTGATGATTAATCCAAAGTAAGTGGTTTTAACATGCATTATTTCTACATCATTTTCTTTCATTTCTCTCTTGAAATGATCCATCTTGAAGAAGTTTGGTCAAGACTTCACATTTTAGCATGTACTATATGCATTCACTCCACAATCATCCAATATTTAAATGCCTTCCATTGTAATTGAAGAGTTTTTTTCAAGACTTCACACTTAAACAAGAAACAATTAAACGTGGGAACTTTTCTATTTTTTGTTTAGATCACATATTTATCTCAACATGTTTATTTAATCAAATAATGATATAACATAAGATATAGATTGATATGTTATTCGATTTAATCTGAACATGACATGAGTGTAGTTTTTTGTATTATTCTATCATGTTTCCTATTATATATTAGTAATATAGAGATGAGAGATGGGAAAAGATAGAGAGAGGGAGGGAGAGATGGGGAGAGATAGAGGGGGAGATGGGGAGAGATAAGGAGAGATAGATAGAGGAGGAAGAGAGAGAAGATGGGGAAGAGGAAGATATATGTAGGGAGGGAGAGAGAAGAAGAGGGGGAGAGGGAGAGAGGGAGATAGAGGTTGATATAGAGAGATAGACAGAGATAGGAAAAGAGATAAATAGATAGGGAGATATACGTAGAGAAGGATATGGATAGAAAGAGATAGAGAGATGAGTGAGAGGGAGATCAAGCGAGAAACTAAGATAAATATATAGAGTAGAAGAGATGGAGTGAATAATATAGAGAGAGGGAGACATTTCTAGAGATGGAAGGAGAGAGAGGAATATAGGGGTAGAGATGAATATAGAGCAAGAGAGGAAGAGTGAGACAGAGACAAATAGATAGAGGTAGAGATGAATATAGAATGAGAGAAGAAGAGGAAGAAAATAGATAGATATATTGAGAGAGATAGAGGGATAAATAAACATAAAGAGAGATAGGGAGATAGATGGGGAGAGATAAAGAGCAATAGATAGAGAGAAAGACATAAATAGATAAGGAGGAAGAGGGAGAGATAGAGAGGGATATATGGTGAGATAGAGTGATATAAAGATGGATATATGAAGAGATATAGAGAGAGAGGGGGAGAGTAAGAGAGATAAAGAGAGAAAAATAGAGAGAAGTAGAGAAAGACAAATAGAGATGGAGAGGGAGATAGAAATAGGGGGAGAAATAGATAAATGAGAAGAGAGGGATAGATATAGAGATATATGAGAAGATAAAGGGAGAGAGAGGTTGAGATATAAAGATAGATAGGGGAATAGGGAGGAAGCAAGAGAGGTAGGGATGGGGAGAGATGGAGAGAGGGATGGAGAGAAAGGGAGAGATATAGGTAGAGGAGAGAGAGATAGAAGATGGGGAAGAGGGAGATATATGTAGAGAGCTATAAATAGAGGGTGATAGGGAGAGATAGAGAGGGATAGGAAAAGAGATGAAGAGATAGGGAGATAGATACATAGGGAGATATATCACTTCAAAAAATCCCTATAATTAGCTCCCTTTTTTCTCCATTTTTTGCTTCCACTCACTATTTTAATGTATTTTTCTTCAATTTTTTGAAAAATTTGATGCTATTTATTTGGATGGCACTATTTTTGGCCATTTTTGTGCCGATCAGAACAAGTAGGTGCTAAATTAGGCACAAATTAGCACCTAAATTAGTGCCTAGATTAGCACCTAGATTAGCGACTAATTTAATGCCTAATTTAGTGCCTACTTTAGAGCCTGCTTTAGTGCCTAATTTAGCACCTAATTATTTTGATCTAGCAGGGATTAAGGGTTAAGGGATTAGGGGTGTTAGAACAAAAAATCCTTCCCCAATATTCTTTGGCCTTCAATTGCTTTCCTACATTTCACTTGCATCAAAAGATCCCTCAACCGTCAACCCTAATCCCTCAACCCTCAACCTTAAACCCTAAACCCTCAACCCCTATACCCTCTACCCTATACATTGGACCCTCAACCCTAATCCTTCAATCATATACCCTCAAACCTATACCCTAAACGCTCTACCCTCAACCCTTAACCATCAACCCTAAACCCTTAAACCTTCTACCCTCTACCCTCAACCCTAATCCCTCAATCCTATACCCTCAACCCAATACCCTAAACCATCAACCCTATAGGTCCACAACTCTATACCCTCAATTCTCAACCCTTTACCCTATACATTGGATCCTCAACCCTCATATATCTGTGTCCCTCCATCCTATTCTCTTCTTCTCTCTATCTCACTTCTCCCTCCATCTCTTGCTCCATCCATACCTCCCTCTCTACCCTAATCCCTCAACCCTGAACCATCAACCCTTAAACCCTTAAACACTCAACCCTAAACCCTAAACCCTTGGCCCTTAAACCCTAAACCCTTAAACTGGACTCTACCCTCTACCCTCAACCCTCAACCCTTAAACCCTAATCCCTCAACCCCTATACCCTCTACCCTATACATTGGACCCTCAACTATATACCCTCAATCCTCTACCCTCAACCTTAAACCCTAAACCCTTAAACCCTATACCCTATACATTAAACCCTCATCTCTCAATTCTCAACCATCAACCCTTAATCCCTCAACCCTCAACCCTTAAACCCTAAACCCTCAACCCCTATACCCTCTACCATATACATTGGAACCTCAACCTAATCCTTCAACCATATACCCTCAAACCTATACCCTAAACCTTCAACCTAATCTTTTCATTGTATTTAACATGAAATGCAACAATTTGTGTGACAAGATCCATATTTTCACTAGCATTCCCTTTGTATATACCCATTTATTCCTATAGATAATCATAAACAAAGCAAAAATTTCCTTTACCGCAGTACTACAACATCAAAACAAAGGTAGCGTGGGATGGTGGCTTCTAAGTTAAGAAATAAGTCTTTATTGTCACAATGCCAAGAGATTATATAGCTTGTGTGGTAAATCGGTACTCGTCGCCACCCCACGAGGAGAATTATAAGGCAATACGGTAATGCGGTACCTACCGCCATCCCACATAAGGTGATTCAAAGGAGTATGGTAAGGAGGTAAACAACAAGATGATAAAGTATACACCGCTATATCACCAGGAGGGTGAGCAACATATGCGGTAGAGTGGTATACACCGCAATGTCCCCGCAGCAAGAAGTCTTGAGCAAGGCGGTAGAGTGGTAAGCATTGGAAGAAAAGTGGACATTATAGTACCACGTGAGGTGGTTTTTCTCCATCAACAATAGCTGATGCTCATTCTTCATCCCAGAAGTGTGGCCCATCTTCAAAATCCTTACCAAGAAATTCACACAAGAAGAAAAATACTTCATTCAACACATACCCTTTAGCCACTTTGTGTTGCCTTTGGTACCCCAAAATTCTAAATTAGGTGTACTTTGTGTTGCCTTTGGCACCCCAAAGAGATTACATTTAGGGCTGAAATTCAACGCTAAAGTTGGTGTTAACTACACCGGCTATAGCGCCAACTAATGAATCAAAAATAGAAAATTAAAAAATTCCCACCTGTGTTAAAACATACCACACAACAAAAAACCACAAAACAAAACTTTTATAGCTTGATGAAAATTAAAAATTCCCACCTGCACTAGAGTTTTATTTTGTTTTCCTAGTTTATTTTTTTGCGAGATACAGAGTAGAGGATAGAAATCAAACCCCTTATTTTGCTTTAAATATGAAAACTAGATATGTCTTTCCTTTTGGTTCATGATGTTAACTCTCAAATCTGCACCCTTTCTAAGTTGCGGAACTTAGCAATTTGGAGCAACATGGGAACACTCTTAGGCTGTGGGTCACCTAAACTTGGAGTGGACCTCCAGATAAGGCTAGCTCCTAAATGGTGTCACCTAATCTATTTCTTGTTGGAAAAAGGGGAGAAAGAAACATAAAAAGAAAAGTAAACCCCTATGGTGATGCACCTAAATGTTAACTAGGACCTATAAAACAACTTACATACACAGTTCAATCAATGATAAGCTTCACATACACAACTCATTTCCATATGTTTTTGCATAAACATTTCATAAGGTTTTAGAGCCTAAACTCCTAGAAGGAAAGTTACTTTCACAGCTAGAACATTTTGCTTTTAAACACAACCTATGACCTACAACTTACACAATTTTCTATTTAAAGATGCTAACACTAAGACAAAACCACAAGGAAATAAGTAACTCCACACGTAGTTGCATCGATCAATTAAAATGCATACAATATAGCAAAAAAATGAGAAGGTAAAACAACTTAACTTCATTAAACATCAAGGTATGAACTACTCTACAATTCTATCCAAAATGAGTTATAATGCTAATCCTGTTGAAAGATAACTCCAAAAATGAGTTACAATGTTGTTGGAAAGAAAGAACTAACTTCAAAAATTATGTTTGAAGTTACTTATGCATTTTTGAAATAATTGCCCCACACATGTCCTTCTAGAAACTTCAAGTCGGATGTAGTAGAAAGGCCAAAAAAGAAGCTTCCAAAACTCCTCCAAAATGCCTCCAAAGTGAATAAAAGTTGAGATATGACCCAACCCATACCAAAAGCATGAAAAAACTGCCTCCAAAAGGTCTCATTCCCACCAAAATCTCAGTCAAAAATAGCCCACATACTTTCCACATGTTGGTCAATCTCCAAACTGCCCACATGCCTGGCACAAGCTTGGCATGAGTCATCATTTTTCAACCATGCCTCCCAACTACTTTGAATCATACCCTTGTGTGACTACAAGGGCATAAAAATTCAACTACATCCCTTTTATACATTTTATGGCATAATACACCTCATTTATGCATTCAAAATAATATTTTGACATAAGTGATTTTATAAACATATCACTTAATCAAAATGTTTTACATTTTCAAAAAAATGCAAAGGCATTGACTTACACCTAATTTTCTTCAAAAATCAGAAGATAACTAAGGCATAAAGCCTAAGTTAGCAAAATACATAGGGAGCCAATAATTATATGATTTCTTAATCCTAAGAAAAAGTAAAGGCACATAATTCAAATGATTTTATCAAGGAATAATAAAAGGGATCTAAGGCACATTAAATGTTGTATTTCTCCCTCCAAATATAGTGAAATTCCCCTAAGGCATCAAGGCTATATGATTTCCCAAAATCATAAAAATTGGAATAAGGCATAAAGCTTAGGCATGAAAGTAATTATATGCAAAGGTAAATAAAATACCACAAAGGTATTAATGGTGCATTTGAATTTTAATTCAATGTGA
This sequence comes from Sequoia sempervirens, assembly GCA_007258455.2. Taxonomy (NCBI): domain Eukaryota; kingdom Viridiplantae; phylum Streptophyta; class Pinopsida; order Cupressales; family Cupressaceae; genus Sequoia; species Sequoia sempervirens. The sequence continues at coordinate 44,138,280 of VDFB02168118.1, forward strand.
TAAAAGTCCAAGCTTGAATTAAGGAACATGAGAAAAACCCTAGCCACAAAACAATTTGAGCCCAAATCCTTTGGTCTCATTTTGCTCCTTCACATTTGGGTTTCTTGGCTCTACATAAGCGTCGCCATGATGAGTTAGGTTTTTGTCTTTTGATCTCGATCCTCCACCATTTTTCACTGTTTTTGGGTGATTTTCCTAAGAAATCTCATAGGATAAAATAAGGTAAGTCCTCCTTGGGCGTCAACCTTCATTTTTTATGCATTCTCAGGCTTTTAAGTTGTGGTCATGATTGTATTTTCTAATGTATTTTATTGTTCTCACTTGTTGATACTTCTTCATCACCTTTGGCCGCCATTAGAGAGCTTGGCTTGAGTTTTTTGGAAGCCATACCTGTGAGTTTTTGGAGCACACTTTCTAAACAAAAAAGTGGGTAAGTTCTTCGCCATGAGTCTTGCATTTCCCTCTTAAATATATGCGAGAAGAAGCTCAATTTGAGCTCATTTGAATGCAAAATGATGCAAATTCATGTTTCTCTATATTTCAAATGCAAGCTTTTGTGTGTTAGGTTTACGATCCTTTCATTTATGAGGCACCTCTTGCATTTGTGGTCACGACTCCATACTTGGTTCTCCTCATCTTTCCTGTTGATTCTATGAAGTTATGTACATTTCATGCATTTTCAGAAAGATGGGTTTCGAAAACCCTGGGTCATGACCTTCTATTTCATGGAGAAAACACAAACTTAGGTTTTGCCTTACCATAAAGCTACAGACTCATTTAGCTCAAAACCCTAGCATCATCATGGCATTTGTTTTTTTTCTTTTAATGAAGTGCATATTTGGCTTCATAATAAAAAAATAATGGTGATAACATTACTTATTTTTTGAAGAAAACAACAAAGCTTCACCTTATTTAATGTATGCAATGTAGCTCCATTTCACTTGTTTCATGGTGATTTTAAATCTTGTCATTTACTGCCTCCCCACTTGGCTCCTATGAACAGTAGGAAGCTTCTCCTATATGGTTGAGTTTCATGGCCACCTTTTGCATTCTAAGTTTCATATTTTCTTGGCCATTCATTGCTCTATTTCTGTAGCTCATGAAAAGTGTGATATGCAGATAGAAAATGCTACCCCTTTCTTGCATTGCTTGGAAACATCACTTTTATTTAGATATGAAAATTGATCACCCTAAAACATATAGAGAACATGGGTATCCACATGATGCAGTTACAGCTGGCCTTGGCTCCACTATCTAATGAAGCAACCTTCAAACCCTATCATCCTAGATGTTCTCCTTTCATTATTAAAGTCCCAGTTTTTTTGGGTTTTAAGTGACTATCATGCCCCTAATTGTCAATGTTGCTCCTCTATAAACAAGGAATTGTCTTCCATTGTTATGATTGCACAAAATTTAAGGGACATGCTCTTAATGCTATAGAATCTTCACTACCTAGCAATGTCATATGATATTTATGACTATCTTCCCTACTACTCTAGACTATGACTAAGTACTAGTCATTATGCATCGTATCAAGACTGTCCTCCAATTCAGCTCATGCTTTGATCTCTTCACTGTTAGTATGTTCACCGTGTTGCCCTATCAAAAGACTATTGACTATTATATACCATGTGAACAATAAAGGCATAATGACTACATCATTGTTGTGCAAGATCTTGAGGACTACATATTCTCTCATCATGTAATTTAGGATTATCACCTCCTATTGAGAGAAGCTTATAATTTGTCATGCATATGCTTAATTTTTTATAAAATGGTTGTTCCACCCTTGTGACTTTGTGGTGAATGCTTGACAAGTACTCACCTCAGCATTCTTGTAAACAATGCACTCCTTTTTGTACTCAACATGTAGCACTATTTGTCAGGGGCCTTGATGAATATGTATATGATGAAATCTTCATGTTGGTTTGTTACAAACAACATAAACAACAACATTTTTTGTTGTCTTCATCACTGCCTTCTTTTGACTACCATGTATATTTCTTTAGCACTGCCATTGTGCCTCTCTATAATTGAACTTGATGCATCTATCCCAACTTTGGTTTATTGGGTTCCATGTGCCAATTTTGTTGTGTATTTTCACCATTATCACATAAATTATCTGTTTCTTGGGAAGAGACAAACTATTTTCCTCCTTGAATGCTTGTTGTCCTTGAAAAATGTGAAACCCCTTCTCTTCCTTGATTGATGGCTATCCCTTCTTCGACCTTCAATTTCATCAAGATCATGCATTGACCTTATTGCCCCTCCTAAAGTTTGGACCACATCCATTACCTCCACATAAAACTAGACATCCTTGGTCTTCTTGGTTCACACCATGATATGGTTATGCAAATGAAAATGAAGCAAAGTAATCATCTCCTTCTCCATTGGCTAGAAGAATGCATGCTTAATGTTTTGATACATGATATCAGCTCTCTCTTATGCTCTCATGGTTGAATACTAAAATCCATTATGGTGGTCCTCTAGAGTTCCAGTCATCTTTCTTCCTCTTCCACCAAATGTTGGCATATTTTACTAACATTTATTAGAATTGTTGCATGTTTTACATCATTGGAATGACATATTAGCCATAACTTTTTTGAAATTTAATTATGGTATGTGCACTTTGATATGATGTAATATGATTATGGTTTCATTTCATATGTTGTAATATTAGATATATAACAGAAAAATAAATTCTTGCATGAAATAAATAATAACTTTTCATTTTAAATATTTTTTTTGCAAAACACCAGTCTTCCAGAAGATCAAGATGATCCTCATGATATAGATCTACAATATGTTGGTTTTGGTACAGATCACATGGCAGAGGATGATGATGACGCAGATACAGAAGATACCAAGGTTGATGATGATGATGATGACCATGATCATGATCATGATGATAATGATTGCAATGGTGATGATGATGATGAGGTAGTTGTTGGTAGTAGCCAGTGACATTCATGATCATATAGATTGCATCATGGATCATTGTTGATATATTGTTATGATGCCTCTTTTCATGGTTACTATCATATGTATCATTTTCACGACCTGCAGTACCATATTATTGAGTTGTATCATTTGGACATGTATCATCTTGACTTGTATCATTTTGAGTTACATAATTTATCATTTTTGCTTATGTCTACTATTGGACATGTATCATTTTGACATGTTATTGATCTACTAGCATATTTGACTTTCACTTGTTTTAGTTATATATGATGATGATCTTATCAGTATTGACTTGTCAATTTATATATATTGAAAGTGGTTGATGATTTTTGGATGGATATTTATTACGTATGATGATTTTAATTTACTACTCAGGATGGATATTGTCAAATTCAATTAAAATATAGATATTTGACTCACTTGTTTTAATTATAGATGATGATCATGTTATAATAATTATCTTGTTATTTAATCATATGAGTTAAATAATTAAATTACTTACTCTATAATCATGAGTTATTTAAGAGGCATGATATATTTAACTAATTAAATTGAAATAAAACATATTATTTAATTTACTTACTCTATAATCGTATGAGTTATTTAAGAGGCATGATATATTTAACTAATTAAATTGAAATAAAACATATTAAATTAATAAATGGAAGCAAAACAAGAAGCATTTTTAGAAGCAAAAAAGGAAGCAACAATGGAAGTCAAACTAGAAGCAAACCAGAAGTAATCTTGGAAGCAAAAATTGGCGTTATCTATGAAGCAAAAACAAAAGCAATTCAGGTAGCAAACAAAGAAGTAATAATGGAAGCAATTTTAGAAGCAATAAAAGATGCAATAATAGAAGCCATATTAGAAGCAAAAATAGATGCAAAAATGGAAGCAAAGCTAGATGCAACAAGTGACATTATATCGAAAGAAAAATTGGAAGCAAAATCAGAAGTAAAATCAGAAGCAAAATTGGAAGCAAAACTAGAATCAAAACTGGAAGCAAACTTGGAAGCAAAATCAGAAGCAAAACAGAAAGCAAAACTAGAAGAAAACCTGGAAACAACACAAGAAGCAAAACCAAAAGCAAAATCAGAAGCCAAACTGGAAGCAACAAAATTTGGCACAAAATTTAGTGCAAAAAAGGGCGCCGAAGTGAACATGCAATTTGGCGCTGAGTTTTGCGTCAGAAAAAGTGCCCAATTCATGAACTCAAATGCACTAAATTTCAACACTATTTTAGGCACTAATTGCCTATTTTGTTGTAGAGTATGTAGAGAAGGATCTGGATAGAAAGAGATAGAGATATGAGTGAGAGGGAGATCAAATGAGAAATAAAGAAAGATATAGAGTAGAAGAGATGGAGGGAGAGATGGAGTGAATAAGATAGAGAATGAAAAATGAAGAGAGAGGGAAAGGATATATGTATAGGGATAGAAATAGAGAAATAGATGTAGAGAGGTATAGATATAAAGAGATAGAGAGAAGAGTGAGAGAGAGAAAGAGATAATAGATGCAATGAGGTATAGATAGAGAGTGGGGGAGAGATATAGGGTGAGAGAGAAAGAAGGTGATAGAGATAAGTAATAAATAGATATACATAGGTGGAAATATAATGAGATAGAGATAGAGGTAGGGAAGGAGAAAGAGGGAGTGTGTGTATATGAGTGAGAGAGAGATATGGAGAGGGATATATATTTATAAATAGATAGAGATAGAAAGAGGGAGACAATGAGAGAGGGGGCGATGGAGAGATAGAAAGATAAAGATATAGGAAGTGATATAGAGAGAGGTAGAGAGGAATATATAGAGGGGACAAGACTGAGAAATAGAGGTGATGATAGAGAAAAGTAGTAAAGAGGGGATAGAGGTAGAGAGATAGAGATAGGGTGGGAGGAAAAGAGAGTGTATGTATATAATATTTATATTTAATAAGGCATTAGACAAATTCACCCCATGGAAAATTCACAGCTAGCAATTAAATATAAATTATTGGTGGTGAATTTTCCTATAGCCATTTAATAATATGGATCATATTTCATAAAATATGTAATAATAAATATAAATTGAATATATTTTTCAATAAATATAATATATATTTTAAAAATAAATATAGACAAATATTAAAATTCTAATATATTTAACATTCTAATCATTTTTAATAAATATAATCTATATTTACAAAATAAATATAGATAAGTATTAAACTTATAATATATTAAATTAGTAATAACTATGAGAAGTTAAATTATATTTATATTTAATAATGTATAGTGCATATAAATATTAAATATATAATATCTAAATATTATAATATTATGTTAAAAATAGTTACAATAATAAATATATATAATAATAAGTATTATAGGAATTTTAATAAATCTCTATTATTTGAGGTTTAGATAATATTAAAATATTATTTAATTTAATGTAATTTTTAAAATAATTAAATTTATAGAAAACATATTTTCAATAATAATAAGCATAATATATTATAATTTTAAAAATAATACAAATGTAATATAAATATGTTAAACAAAGTAATACAAAAATTAATTCCTTGAAAATGATATATCTCAACGTTATTTATATATGTTTTGATTGGAGGTAAAAAATGGGTTTTGAAGGGGCCCAAAACCTTTTACAAAAAAAAAGTAGCTAATAAAAAAATAAAACAACATTACGTAGAAATTAGCCCAACAATAGCGAACCAATAGCAAAAAAGCAGCCAAAAAGAAGGTACCCAACTAAAACCACTACATATTGCTCAAAATCTCAACAACCTCCATTTCGCAAGCAACCATCTTCTGCATGTTATCCACCGTATCAAATACCTCTAAAGCAAAGGCCTCACCCTGAGCTTTCAATCTATTTCTAGTTCTGGCCCTTAGCCCACCATTTTTTACCTCACCAGTCAAAAAACTACCTTGAACACCACCCTTCTCACCAGTGCACTCCACATCCAGCAACTTACTCACAGCAATAGTATCATCAGTAGACACAATAACCTTTCTCTTTTTCACAGTACTCATAGGGGAGATCACCTTGGCAGAATCAGAAATAGCCAAAACCTTAGGGGCATCTCCACTCTTCATCACAACATTCCATATTTTATCAATTCTATCCTCAAGGGATAAAATTATTCCTTCCAAGTTTTGTTTCAAATTGATGGTTTCCTCCACCACAATATTAGCCACAATATTAAGATATTTCATCAAATCATCAATTTGGCTTTGGACAGAAGGATCCTCAGCTTTTCTAGCAACATCTCTAATTCTAACATTGGTCTTGTTAATTGCATGGAAGAACCACTTAAAAAGTTTAAACAACATATTGACACTATCATGAGCCAAACCAAACACATCAACATCCTCTCTGTCAAAGTTCTCAATCCTTTTACCCACAGAAACATCCTCAACAATAACATGGTCCTTATCAGCAGGAATATCCTTACCTTTTCCAATGGAGATAGGGGTCTTCAACTTTTGAATGGAGCAAGCAATTTCCTCTACAACAGCGTTCCTTTTCATCAGCCTATCCGCATCCACTTTGCTAGTTCCCACAGTGATACCTCCACCCTCATCCCTTTCCTTCCCCAACCTCTATATCCCAATATCAACACTTAGAGATGCCTCACCAAAGATACCTCCAGCCAGAGAAAGAGGGAGACCCTCCTCCAAGAGTTGGCCAGCAGTTCTCAACACCCTTCTCTTCTGGCTCCCATCCTCAATCTCCTACAATTGTCTAGTCACTGGGGGAGGAGAGGAATCTTCCCCATAAATTTCATTTTTATCTTTTACCCCCTTAGAATGAACATTCACTACCACCTCCTCACTACAAGTCGTATAGCCCTCTTTGTCATTCAGCTTCCTTTTCCCAGTCTTACCTGGAATAGAGGAATTGGAGCCCTCCTTAAAAGAGGCATATGATTTTGGGACATAATCAACATCTCATCCCTATCAAACTCAAACTCTTTGTTCAAAATAAGCCTCCTCTTCTTAGATTTCTTACTACCCCTTTCCTCTTCCGACACCATCTCATAACCCTCCTGGGGTTTAGCAATATCCTCCTTCGAGGATCTACAAATGGTTTTTACACCTCATGAGCTTTGACGTGTTCATAAATTAGGAGAATTAACCCCACATGCAGGACAGGGTTCTTGTGGTTTTTCATATGATCCTTAATCCCCGAATCAAACGACACCAACAAGTAGTAAGGAAAGGAAATCCTTTTCTTATGCTTGAAATGGTTAAGCAAAAGGAAATGGTAAGTGTTAATCATCGTATACCTAACTTCCAAGGTGACATACCTCATAATCTCTCCCACAACATCCTACCACAACGCTTTTAAGGATCTCCTTTGATAACCCCCACTCTTCATCGTCTTCAAATCGGCTCCCTCATTCCCTTTGAAGAAAATAGGCATTGCAACCTGCGATTCTTTTTTGTCTCTAAACACCTTCATACCATGTGTAGGCAGTCCAGTAATTTGAGATATGAAATCTTCATCAACCATGACTTCCCTTCCACCCAAATTCAGGGTTCTCTCATTCCACCCTTGAGAAACCAAATCAATGACCTGGGGGTTGTTACCATGCAATTTCTCCATATACAAAGTCAAGCCACCCTTCTTTAAAATCTCCCATACCTCCTTTAGCTTAACAGAATCGCAAGACTTAGGCTCAACATAGTTTCTATCCCCACCCATCATAGAAGACTTAACAAACAAAGGCCAAGGACAACACCAAAACCTCAAGAGCACCTAGAGTAGAATTATAAAATAGAAGACTTTGGAAACTAAGGTGAAAATCACCCAAAATTCATGCGAAGCCAACAGAAGGACCAAAGAGAAATGATGAAATAGAACTCTGATCCATGTGAAAGTTGTCCTTCATATTTAAAACTTGAGCATCCCCATTCATAATAATAGACCACATGATCAAGGACATGCACCACTCAATACAAAATAAGATCAAAAGCAACATGAGATTAGCATTCATTGTTAATAAGAGTTGTTGCCTCATAAGGAATAGGGTCATTTAAATCCCACTCCTTTCTTTCTCTAACACCAAAGTTAGCGAAGAAATCAACTAACACATTTCCCTCTCTCAAAATATGGGAAATATAACAAGTATCAAAAGAATCGATAATTTCAACATAATCCCTAACCAAGGCCTTAATAGTCCAAGACGGAGGTGAAACATTCTTCAAATTATTTATAATGTTCAAAGAATCACCCTCCACCTAGACCTTCCTATACCCCTTGCTTTGAGCCATTTTGAGTCCATGATAGGCAGCAGCCACCTCCGCATAGTGGTTTTTCTGGGTTCCCAAAGGGAGAGCCATAGCAGAGACGAACCTACCATTAGAATTTCTAATCACTCCCCCACATCTAGTAGGTCTCGAATTTTCTTTAGCTGCACCATCAAAATTTATCTTAACCCAACCATCTGAAGGTGCCTTCCAAGCAACATATTCTCTTGAATATTTCCCTTTAGAGACCGGAAGAGAAATATCACAAAGCAACTTCCACTTTTGAGCAAAAGAGATATCATGGGAATCGAGGATAATCTTTTGTCCAGCATAAAAGGAGATCCCAGAGAGAAATTTTTCCTTAATACCCACAGCAATCTTATGAGCCACATATAAAGCCGAAAGAGTAGAATTTCTAAAAAAATTGTTGTTGCGCTCCAACCAAACCCCCCAAATCATATGAGGCAAAGTGAGAGACCACAAAATCTATAGAGCCAAATTAGATGTAGGGCACACCCATTGATATGATAAATCTTTGACAGAACTAGGAAACACCCAGCTAAGATTCCAAAGTGAGAGCACATGATTCCAAATCACACCAACATATTTGCACCCAATCAGCAAATGACAAGTATTTTTTCCTTCCTCTTCACAAAGAAAGAATCTATTGGGCATAACAAAACCTCTTTTAATCAGATTATCAATAGTTAAAATTTTATTCTAGCAGAAAAGCCAAAAGAAAATGTTAACCTTAGGAATCAATCTAGAGGACCAAACAAAGGCCCAAAAATGAGGTGGACCAATAAAGGATTCATTGAAATGAAAATCTAAAGCAACAAAGAAGTTACCCGTAGAGGAAGGCTTCCAAACAAACCTATCAGGAGAAGGGATAGAAGGAATATGGACCAACGAAATAGCCTTATAAATAATTTCCAAACTAGGGTCCACCTCGTGCAACTTCCTCCAACAACCTTTTTCAATATAATTAGCAAGAAATCTGCCAAACTATCGCACACAGAGGTCCATAAAGGGTTGAGCCAATGGCTCATCCTTTAGAGGCCCATTGCCATACCAATTATTGTCCCAGAACAAAATACTCCTCCCATTACCCATCTTCCAAAAGAGACCCTTAGCCACAAGCCTTTGAGCCTTCAACATACCATTCCATAGCATAGAACCATTCAAAGGATTAAACTCATTTAGATAAAAAATATCTAATCCCATCAACACCATGTAAGTATTTACTCCAAGCAATTTTTGCCCACTCACTTTTGACTAGCAAGAGATTCCACAACTATTTACCCAAAAGGGCCATGTTAAATGTTCTAATTTTGTAGATGCCTAGCCCACCAATGTTATTTATATATGTTATTTAACAAGATAGATATAATCAATTCCTTTAAAATATTATTACAAACACACAATATTAATATTGTTGTCATTTTGGATTCCTACAATTGATCTCTCGACTTTTTCTATATAGACTATGTAATAGGATAGATATGCTAGTTTATATACAATGGCAGCACGGTCCTATAGGAGGTCAACACAATCTAATAATAATAAGCATGATAGAAATAAGCATAATAATAGTATTTTATTTAAAATATTAAAAAAAAAACATAATAATAAAGTAGTAAATAATACGATTTTATTCTAATAATAATAAATATCTATGGGATATGAATTAATTTTTTTTAAAAAAATATGTTTGTTTTTGTTTATTCTAATTTTATTATTTGGGAGTATTAATAATATTTTTTATACTTGTATTTAGATTATTACACTAAGAGGCGTATTACAATGGCGTCCATCAAAAAGTAATGTGTAAGGAAAAACTCTTCAGCTAGAAATTGATGTTCAAATGACATGCAAATGCAATAAATACATTCATTGTATGTAGACATTTTTTCAAGTAGATTTAAAGCAGATTTTAAAGTGGAGCAGTCTATGGGCGGTGCAATTAAATAAATTTGTGGATGCTACAAATAAATCTGTGAGATCAAATTAGTAGATATAAGCAATTTTCATTCTTCAAATGAAGCTTTTGTCGCAGTATCTAAAAAGGGATCATCTTGTCCAAAGCAGTTGACATGGCTAACATGCCATGCAAGATAACTCCATGGAGCCACTCCAAGGTACTGTCCTAAATAAACATTTACTAGAGGATTGTTGATATGTATCATCAGATACATTGGACAACTCTGATTTTTTATTAGATCTTTACTTTAAATATATACTTTGATCTTTGAATAAGGTCTATAATTTGTCTTAGGTTGTGTTAGTAAAAATTGTTGAAGCAAGTGAAAAAGAAATTGCAAAAAAAAAAGAAAAAAATTAAAAGATTTAAATGGCACAGAAGAAGAACACGATATTTATAGTGGTTTTCCCAATAATGGCTACGTCCACTTTCAATAGGGATTATCTCACTTTTTATTAATTCTGAATGAATTACATATTCAACCAACAACAACTTTATAATTTAGTCTCAACTCCAAAAGTGGAGGAAATCCATCAAAACAAACAACTTCTAAATTAGCGAACACATGCCAAAAAGAAGTCATTACAAAAAAGGCATGTGTTTCGAATGTGAGAGAAATAGCTGATTAAATTAGAATATTTGGGTTTCACTGAACCCAACAATCTCACACTTCAAGTCCAAATAGTTGCTCAGAGATATCCCTCCACTACAAGTCTATTGTCAGAGCTGGACAAGTCCAAGAGAAGCTCTACAAAATTTAAACTTCGCCCTTGGTACTACCTTTGTCAACATATCAACTAGATTCAGCTTTGTGTCAATTTTCTCCACCTCCAGCTTACCTTCATCAATAACATGGTGAATAAAATGATATTGCAGCTCTATATACTTTGTCTGATTGTGAAAGGTAGAATTCTTGGCCAAGTGAATAGCACTATTGCTATCACAAAACAACGTAAAAATTGATTGCTTACACCATAATTCAATTAACAACCGCTACAACCATATCATTTCCTTTGCTCCTTCAGTGAGAGCAATATATTCAGCCTCCATAGAAGAAAGTGCAACCACCTATTGCAACCAAGAAATCCAACTTATCACTGCCCTAGCAAAAGTAAATACATAACCGGTAGTAGATCGTTGTTTATCCAAATCTCTAGCCAAATCTGAATCAACATAACCTCGTAGGTGAGTTTCCTTACCACCAAAACATAAAACATGATCGGAAGTTCCTTTCAAGTACCTGAAGATCCACTATACTACCTGCCAATGTGATTTACCCAGATTACTCATAAATCTTCTCACAACTCCCACTGCATGAGCAATATCCGGACGAGTACAAATCATGGCATACATGAGACTACCAATTGCTAATGAATATGGAACACTCTTCATGTGTTCTTAATCCTCTTCTATTTTAGGACACATAGCTAAGGATAATCGAAAATGATCAGCCAAACGAGTACTAAGGGATCTGGCATTCTTCATATTGAATCTATCTAAAATTTTAAGAATATATTTTTCTTGAGATAATCTGATTTCTCTCAAGTATTTCTATCCCTAATTATATTCATCCCAAGAATCCTTTTTTCTATCCCTAAATCCTTCATGGAAAATCATTGAAATAAATGTTGCTTCAACTCACAAACAATCCTCACACTAGTGCCAGCAACCAACATATCATCAACATAGAGTAAAAGAATGAAAAACTCGCCATTAACAAGCTTCTTGTAATAAATGTACGGGTCTAATTCACAATGAGTGAAATGTTGTTGAGTCATGAAGCTATCAAACTTAAGATACCACTACCTTGGGGCTTTTTTAAGCCCATACAAACTCTACTTCAATCTGCAATATAAATGTTCTTGACCCTGCTATGCAAAACCTTCAAGTTGCTCCATGTATAATTCCTCTTCAATATCTCGATGAAGAAAAGTTTCTTTGACATCTAATTGCTTAAGTTCAAGATCCCAAATAGCTGCCAAGCCTAACACTACTCGAATGGTGTGCATTTTCACAACTAGTGAAAAAATATCATTAAAATCAATGCCTTTTTCTTGAGCAAAACCCTTCACAACCAATTTGGATTTGTAACATTTATGACCTCCATCTTCCTCTTTCAAATGATAAATCCATTTATTTTTTAGTGGTTTCCAATTTGGTGGAAGAGGAACCAAATCCCATGTTTCATTTGCATGCAAAGACTCCATTTCTTCATTCATCGCCTCCATCCATTTCACTGAATTTACATCTTTGCAAGCTTGTTTAAAGGTTGCAAGCTTTGCCTCATCACAAAGCAATAATTCATAGTCATCAAATTTCATTGGTTTCTTTCTTTCCCTGGTAAATCTCCTTAGTTGAGGACCCACTGTTGGCTACAAATTTCCCTATTGTTTTTCATTTCCTTCATTAAGTTTTTCCGCTATTGTTGCACATTTTCTATATTAGACTATAAATTAACTCCAATATTACTCCCCTATTCCTGTAGAGGTCAACCAACAGTTTCCCTCTAAATGTCAAATGCATGTGGCAATAAACTTCCTTGAGCTTGTCTAAGAGCTAGGAGAGGTTGCACACCAAGTGAAGGCTACATATTAACTATTAAAGGTTGTGAATTTGTAGATTCAAAGCTAGGTCAATTAAAAGATTGAAGAACAGAATTAACACTTTGTTGTTGTGTTAAACATGGCCCCTCATACCCACACATGGCAAAGGCAAAAGGAGGAGTCGAATAAACCAAAGGAGGTTGGTTGTGAGGTAAAGAGGGTTGTGTAGCATTTGGATGAAGCAACGTGTTGACAATGGAAGGTTGTTTATGATTGTCAAAGAGTCGTGTTTGACCAAAAGGTGGTTGTGTTTCAGTTAGAGAAGATAGTGATTCAATGTGTGAGGGGTGCATTGGAATGTTTGGAGGTTGTGATTGAGTTTCAAACAACGAACTACCTCCTTGGGCAGGTCGTGTAACGTCATGGAGAGGCGTAGCATTTACAATAGAAAGTTGTGAATCAACTAAAGAGGGAATCTGTGCCACATTCAAAGGAACTGAAGGGACAAATGAAGGTTGCGCACTAGTAGTAGAGGTCTAGATGCCAAGACTAGATGATTGTGGACCAATATGTGACTATGTATAAACAATTGGAGATTGGGAATTCATAGAAGGAGGTGGTAAACCAACAATGGAAGGATGAAAACTAACAGTTGGTGCCTGGGTAACAGTTCTCTGTAAATTGACTACATTATTGCCATTATCAAATAAATCAACATCTAACTATTCATTTGAAGATGTGTCATGTGGCTGCAAACTTGGAAATTTTTTATCATTAAACACAACATCCAGACTACAAAAAAATATTTTTTGCGATGGTATCCCATAGCCTGAAACCAAATTGGTCCTCACCATAGCCTAGAAAAATACACCTCTTGGGTTTGAAATCAAGCTTCATTTGTTGCTCCTTGGGAATATGCACAAATGCTTCAGAACCAAACACATGCAAGTGATGATAAGAAATTTTTTTCCCAAGCCATCTCTCCTCTAGGATATTGAAATCCAAACGAGATGAAGAAGCATGATTAATTAAATAAATTGTAGTATTACATGCCTCTACCCAAAAATCTTTCCCCAAATTTACATTGGAGAGCATACACCGAGCTCTCTCAAGAATCATCTGATTCAACCTCTCAACTGCACCATTTTCATGAGGGGTGAATGAAACCACTTTAATTTTGTGAATGTCATTATCTGAACAAAAAAATTCAAACTCCAAAGAGAAAAACTCTCCCCCATTATCAATTTTAAGACATTTAATTTTATGCCCAATCTGGTTTTCAACAAGAGCCTTAAAAGTTTTAAATTTTGAAAAAAAGTATGATTTTCTATTTAACATATAAATCCAAACTTTGCAAGTGCAAGCATCAAAGAAAGTAACAAAATAATTTGCACCTCCAAAAGAGGTTACCTCTGTGGGACCGAAAACATTTGAGTGTACAAGTTCCAAAGGAGTAGTTTTTTTTTATCATGGCCTATCCTCAAGAAGTTGGTCCGACTATTTTTGCCATAAAGGCAATGCTCACATAACTCCAAATCAACCAATTTTAAGCTAGGAAGTTGATCTCATTGAAGCATAACTTCAAGCCTTTTCTTGCTCATATGCCTGAGCCTCTTATGCCAAATTTCCAAATTGTTGTCCATAACTGTCAAGGAAACTCCACCTCACCATGGCATTCTAAAATGTAAAGATTACCCAACTTATTTCCCTTTGCAAGCACTAAAACTCCCTTGGTTGTACTTTCCAAGTGTTTAGAGAAAATTTAACATTAAACCCACAAGCAATAAGTTGGCTCACTGAAATTAAATTTTGTTTCAACAATGGAACATATCTCACATCCTTCAAAATCCATTTATTTCCATTTTTCAAATGAAAAATTATATCACCCTTACCTATGATTCCACATTCCTTATTATCACCAAGAAAAACCTTACCAAATGTACCTTCTTTGAAATTTGTAAAAGCCTCTCGGCATGAAGTAGCATGGAAAGAAGCATTAGAATCAAGCACCCATGAATCTATAGTCGTGTCACAAAAAACCAAGACCAAAACACCATCATCTTTTTTAGCTACAATGTTTGCTTCATTATTGTTGATTTTGTCTTGTGCCTTTTTATAATTCCAACAATTTTTCTTTATGTGACCCAGTTTTCCACAAAACCAGCAGGCACCATTCTACCTCTAGACTTCGATCTATGTGCAAATTTTGACCTTCTATTATTATTATTTTTTCCTCCTTCTTTACTTCTACCTCTATTGCTAGTACTTACAAAAGTTAATGCATCACTGGATGAGGATTCTTGATTTTTTCTTTGCATGTCTTTGTTGAGAAGAGTGGCTACAACATCATCAAATTTCAATTTAATTTTGGTAGCCATCGAAGTGCTAATTGTCATCACCACACCTTCCCAACTATTCAATAAAGAACACAATAATAAAATTGTCTTGATCTCATCATCTAAATTAATGCCCACAGAAATCAACTGGGTGACTAATGTATCGAATTCATTTAAATGATTAGACATAATCCCTCCTCGCATTTTCAAATTATATAGCTTTTTCATAATGAATACCTTATTCGAAGTTGATGTCATCTTGTACATTGAGGAGAGTTTATCCCACAACTCTTGTGTTGTCTTCTCGGCTAAAACATTAAATAAAACATTGTTGGATAGCAAAAGGAAAATGGTTGCTCTTGCTTTCTTGTCCAATTTCTCCCATTCTTCATCTAATAAAGAACCTTTCCCTTTGGCTTTTCCAGCTAATGCATTTGAAAGATCTTGCTTGATGAGCAACGACTCCATTTACACCTTCCACAAACTAAATTTTTGACCTGCAAATTTTTCAATCTTCCATTTTTCTGCATCTTCCATGGCTCCAAAAATTCTTCACTAATTTCCAGCACAAGCTTCTCCACCAGGCTCTTATACCAATTGTTGATAAAAATTGTAGAAGCAAATGAAAAATAAATTGCAAAAGAAATAACATAAATTAAAAGATTTAAATGACACAGAAAAAGAACACGATATTTATAGTGGTTTGCCCAATAATAGCTACATCCACTTTCAACAAGGATTATCTCACTTTTTATTAATTTTGAATGAATTACATATTCAACTAGCAACAGCTTTATAATTTAGTCTCAACTCCAAAAATGGAGAAAATCCATCAAAACGGACAACTTCTAAATTAGCGAACACATTCCAAAAAGAAGTCATTACAAAAAAGGCATTCGTTTCGAATGTGAGAGAAACAGTTGATTAAATTAGAATATTTGGGCTTCACTGAACCCAACAAGTTGAAGCTTCAATTTATTTATATTTTGTGGTTGAGTTTTTTGTTTTTGTTTTTCTTTCCAAATTTTCTATTGTAAGATCATTTCTCTTAGCTTTTGTACACACTATTTTTCTATTATTTTTGTTGATAAAATTACAGCAACAAAATGAAAGAAGAAATTGCAGAAAGATAAGAACAAAATTTAAAGATCTAAAAAATAGAGAAGAACACAAGATTTATAATGGTTCACCCAACAATGGATACATCTAATTTCAATAGGGATTATCTTTTATTAATTCTCAATACATTACATATTCAAGCAGCAGCAGTAGCTCTTATAATTCAGTCCCATCTCCAAAATAGAAAAATCTATCAAAATGGTCAACTTCTAAATTAGCAAATACATGCCAAAAAGTAGTCAGTTACAAAAGGAATCTATTTTGAGTGTGAGAGATACTGTCATTACAATTAGAAGGAATATTTGGGCTTCACCAAACCCAACAATCTCCCACTTGAAGATCAAATATTTCTACAAGGGAGTTGCTCAGAGATATCCCTGCTTCAGACTTATCGTCACATCTTCAAAATGTCGAGAGAAGCTCTACAAAACTCAAACTTCTCCCTCATTACTATCTTCATCAAAGCATCCACTGGATCCTTTATTCAAAAAATCTAAAGTATCACAACTTGCACTTTGCCCCAACGGAGAATCACCATCAGTTTTAGCTACAACTTTTTCTCTACCTGCAATCAATGCATTCCACTTTGCCTCTACTTTTGCAATCTTCATCAATAAATCATCTCTCTCTTTTTCTTTTTGAAATCCAATTTCAACTACCCCAAGGTCTTTGGCATCAACCCACTCACTATCATCTAACTGATCCCCAAAACTTTCACTGTCAAGCATACTAAGAAAATCATTAATAACATAATCAGTTTCAACATCTAATTGATCCAAAAAACTTTTATGGCAATCCATATTTCACACAATGACGAATCTGAAGTAAGATGAACAACTCCCACTTTAGCATGACTCTCTATTACATACAAGGTGCCTAATTTGTTGCCCCTTGCAATTACCAAGGCCCCCTTTTTAACTCTGCATCTATTTGATTCAAAACTAATTTCAGAACCTTGAGAACCCAATTGTCCAGCCGAGATTACATTTTGTTTGAGCTAGGGAACATATCTAACATCACATAACAGCCAAGAATAACTATTTTTCAGTTTTAATGAAATGTCCCCTTTTCCAACAACATCACAAGAATCATTGTCGCCAAGAAAAACCTTACGAAAGTCACCAATTTGTAGATTTTTGAAATACTCCTTGCATGGAGTGACATGAAACAATGAACCTGAATCAAGCACCCAACCATTAGTTGGAATTTCTTCTTCGGTTAAAATAAGAACACATGCATCTTCTTGGTATGTTTTGTTGGATTCATTATTTATCACCTTTTTGTAGTTCCAATAGTTCTTTTTTATGTGACCTGGTTTTCCACAAAACCAACAATCATTGTTTCTACCCCTGGACTTCGATCTTCCTTTATCATTATTTCTTCATTTATCTTAACCCCTTCCTCTATTGTCAGTACTTACAACAGTCAAGGCATCATCGGATGAGGGCTCTTGATTTTTTCTCCTCACGTCTTCGCTGAGAAGAGTGGTTGCAACATCATCAAATTTTAATTTACTTTTGGCAGCCACCAAAATGTTAATTGCCATCACCACACCTTCTCAGTTGTTCGGTAAAGAACATAACAACAACAAAATTGTCTTAATCTCATCATCTAAATTAATACCCACTGAAATCAATTGGGTAACCAAGGTATTGAATTCATTGAGGTGATTTGACATAATCCCACCTCTCATTTTTAAATTATATAACTTTTTCATAATGAATACCTTGTTTGAAGTCGATGCCATCTCGTACATTGAAGAGAGTTTATCCCATAGCTCTTGTGTTGTCTTCTCAACTGAAACATTAAATAAAACATTATTGGATAGGAAAAGAAAAATAGTTTCCCTTGTTTTCCTATCCAATTTATCCCAATCTTCGTCTGAAAGTGAACCTTGCCCTTTGGCTTTTCCAACCAATGCATTTGAGAGATCTTGCTTGATGAGAAATGACTCCATTTGCATCTTCCACAAAATGAAGTTCTAACCTACAAACTTCTCAATCTTTAATTTGTCTATGTCATCCATACTTTTGAAAAATCTTCACCGATTTCCAAAATAAAGAATTCACCACAAAGCTCCAACACCAGGCTCTAATACCAATTGTTGATAAAATTGCAACAGCAAAATGAAAGAAGAAATTGCAAAAAGATAAGAACATAATTTAAAGATCTAAAAAACAGAGAAGAGGAACACAAGATTTATAGTGGTTCACTCAACAATGGCTACATCCACTTTCAATAGGGATTCTCTTTTATTAATTCTCAATACATTACATATTCAAGCAACAGCAACTCTTATAATTTAGTCCCATCTCCAAATTAAAAAAATCTACCGAAATGGTCAACTTCTAAATTAGCAAATACATGCTAAAAAGGAGTCAATTACAAAAGGAATTTGTTTCAAGTGTGAGAGATATTGTCATTACAATTAGAAGGAATATTTGGACTTCACCGAACCCAACAAATTTCAGTGTATTTCAACTAAAAATTTATTGCTATAATTGGAAAAAATATTTGTGACAACTCGGTATTTCTTTTGACTGATTTAGTTGTAATTAGGCTTTTCATCTGGTTCATGCTTTCATTGAAAAAAAAATAGATTCATGTTTGGTCTTCCATGGATACGAAACAGAAAGTCCAATTTATGCAGGTATTTAAAAATATTGATGGAGACAAAGGAAGGGGATCCACATACAAGGTGGACATTTGTTACTTGGCACTTTTTATAATATTGTTACTATTCACTCCATTGCTATGTTATGATGATAATTCTAAATTGTTACAGTGTTTTTGGACGTTATTTTCACAATAATTTTATTAATGTGAAAAATATGGAGAAAAATCTTGGCAATGTTTTTGGATTTGGTAAGGGGAAAAAAGCTTAGATGGTCAAATTTAGAAATATCCTCAAATATTATATTGTGGAGTGTAGAAATTTGATGATTTTAATGGACAAGAATTTTAGCTTGGTGTTCTATCTTTTTTAAATAGATTTCCATTTTAAATTAAAATTGTGTAATGCCCCGCCATGTAACCCTAGGGCAAGTTGCAAACTACTAAACAAATGCACAATTTTTTTTTTTGTTTAATTACAAATACATGTAAGATTACAACACAAGGCCAACAATCCCCTAAGTTTATGAGGAAAAGATTATTTAAATCACAAATTAAAACAACATGCATGAAATGAAACATAGCAACATTCACTTAAATAATTAAAGCACATACATTCCATACATGAGATTCTTATTTAAGACCATGAGATTCTTTCATGGTTACCAAAATAAAAGTTATACAATTACAATTACATCACTCATTCCCAGAATGAGGTAAATCAATAACATGATTGCTTATTACAATTTCCACCTCGATAACATGAGGGGTAATAAAATACAAGAGCAACTAACATAAATGAAACCAAGGTAGCAACTGGATCCCCCCAGCTCTCCAACACGAAAGTCTCGTCCACATAAGCAAACACCAAAAACAATGGAGTAAGGTGCACGTTCCACCCAACCAAGTGATACCTGAAGGCTCACCCCCCGTGCTAGGAGATAGTAACAAGGGTTTCAGGTCAAGACCAACAACCTCTAAACATAGGCAACATGACTCAATTGAAAAAGGATACGAACAAGACATCACATGACATAAAGGTTACAATGCTTCCAGATTTTAAATACATGAACACATCACGAATACAAACATAACGCTGACTTAGGAGAAGTGTCATCACAATGTCGCATGGGATATCCTGGCAAGTCTTCCTAGGTCCCGGCCCCCATCTCGGGATATCCTGGTAACCTCTAACGACTCCCGGCCCCACATGCAAACCAATGTGGAATCAGTTATCTTTCAAAGGGACAAGATAATGATCTTGCCATTCCAGGCCTTCTCGTCTCATCCCAAGTCTATACAAGCACTTGCGTCCATGAGCGAGGCAAAATTAATCTTTTTAAATGTTGGTACCACCTATGCTAATTAATTGGTTTAAGTTTTCACTGAATTAACCAACTTACATTGAGATCTCCTGGCACCACTTTGTGTGTCAGCCCTCAATGCAAGCCACTTCTCTAAGACAACACGTGGAACTATGCCACCACCAAAGGGTACTCAAGTACGACCTAGGGATAATGAATCCCTAAACACGACATGAAGTAAACAAAAACCCACCCAAGATAATCAGATATAACAGTGGACACAAGTACGCACTACCCATGGCAACCAAGGTTGATTGACATGCTGACAACCCCAAAACACATAAAAGATGATTCTATCTGGAAGACTTACATAGTACTAACTAGACTACCCCACACCAAGAAGAAGCATTACAAGCAATATAAAGCAGGCTATATTAGGATTTCGTAAATCCAATTCACTCAACGCATTGGTGCATTAATCAAATTAAATAAAATAAATTCTTGCTCAATCACATGAGTGTGGTCTAATGCGTTGCAAACACTTCCGTAATCTACACTTGATCATTTAATCATAGTGCAAAATTTTGTTAATGATAAAAAAAAAACACATATACATTGCAAAAATAACTTATTATTGCGATACCCAAATATCATTATATTTATATAAAATATACATATAATAATGCAGATATGTTATTCCGCATTATTTATATATATAATTGATACTTAAATATTTACTTTAATATTTTAAATTTCAGAATTAATTCATATTACCTTACTTTATTATTTAAAATATAATATAAATACATTTTAATATATAATATATATATATAACATATATATATTAAATGTACTAATTATATATTTAAATAATAAATTATTTTAAAAACTCATAAAACATTGTAATCATAAATATTTATATATATATAAAATATGATATATATATATATAATATATTATACATATATTATATTTAATATATAATATATAATATATAAATAAAAAAAAGATTATTAACAAAAAAACGCATAAAGCAAGTGGGGTTTGGGTTGCGCCCTGCCCTAATAGGGGACGCAGCCTCCATTGTTGGGGGTTGCGGCCTATGTGGGCAGCGACGGCACTGCCTTCACAAGTCGTCGTCCCCAGCCATGGGGGATGCCAGGGGTTAAAAACCCCTCCCTCATACCACGCGCGGGTAAAGCCACATGGCTCCGCCAAAAAAAAAAGCAAAACAACGACTGGTAAAAACGAAAATTCTAGGTAAAACCCAAAACGGTAAAAAAAACACAGTTTCACATTACTTCGAATTTTTTTTGGTTTAAACAACTCACAAATATATATATATATATTATATATATATATACAAATAACCAAGTGTGTATATATATACATATACATAGTCATAATAAATGACTGTAAAAATACTTATTTTCCATACCCAGATTGAGCAAATGCTCAATCTGAGAATTACAATAACTTGCCATTGAAATTGCAAGATTTAACACAATAAATTAAGGATTTCTCACAATTTGAATCAAGATTTTTCCAAGCAAATACACTTTCATAGAAAAACTATTGAATTTCCATGCTTGTTTTCAAGATCTTCCATTTATAGTTTGAGGATGAATTTTTTTATCTTTTGTTTTCACAAAAGTTTGAAAGTTCTTTTGTTCAAGTTCAAATGAAGATCTTCTCATGGGTTCTCAATCAGAATTTGAATTTCATTAATAGATTGAACCATTTCAACAAAAAAAATTAAAATAAGATGGCATAATAAGGAAAGCATGGAACCTTTTGTTTTTCTCCAAGCTTTTTGAATCCTTCAATGGAGGTTGCTCTCTTTCAAATCTTGCTTCAACAAATCTTTCCAATCCTTCTTCCAAAAAAAATTTCTCCAAGAATTCCAAGTTTCTTTTTGCTCTCCAAAATTATCAATTTCAAAAAAGATAATTCAAAAAAGAAAATCCATTTCCTTATGCCCTTTCCTTCTCCAAATTGTCAAACCCCTAATTTGAGTTCACCCACCAAAAGTTATTGCTATTTTGGATATTTTGGATATTTTCTTTTTTTTGAAATTTAATAAACAATTTTCATTTTCCCACTTCAAATGCATAATATTTATTTAAACAAAATTTTATTTGCACCCCAAATGTCAATTAAATTCCCTTTCATCCACAAAATTGAATTTAACAATTACATTTAAAAAAAAATCATTTTTAATTTTATTTCAAGAGGAATGCAAGGCAATTTCTTTTTTTTTTTTTACTTGTCACAATATTTAATAATGCTAACACAATTGAACTAATTTAATTAATCAACAAATAAATCTACTTCATGATTAGATTATTTTATTGATTGAATTAAATTAACTAATTAATTAATAAGCACTCTTTTATGAATTTTGGCAATAAATTTAAATAAAGCAAACACAATTTCTCTAGGAAATTTAAACATGCAAGCAAGGAGAGACGAGACGACAAGGAAAATAACTTATCCCAACTAACAACCCGACGACACACTATGACTAGGGTGATGTCACTATATAGAAAACCAAGCTACTATCTCCCAATCATTTTCCGTTGAACAAGGGACATGCTCAGACCTGTGGAATCAGGTGGAGTCAATGTCCTGTACCTGCATCCTGCACACAACACGAGTGTCGAACATGCATATATATATAAATATTAAAACACACCATGAAGAGGTAATCGCAGAATCACAGGGCATTCACATGCGAGTGATGTGATCCCGTCCCCTTCACCAATACAATATCGCTAACTGACACCTCTAATCATCAATGGTATAATCAAAGCATAAAGTATCAATAATTCACATACATGATAATTTAATCCATAACATGAAATAGTAATATCATCTGATTGAAGTACCATCACATCAAAACATAATATTTACATCGCTTAACAATTAGCGGTCAAAAGTAACCAAGTTATAACCAACGTGCTAACAAAGCAAAACATGCATAACGAACACTGTTCGATCAAAAGAACAAAATGGAGGGGTGTTACAAATTGGTTGGAGTTGAGTTCAGATGGATTCAAAGCTTGTACAATTTTTTACATCAACATTTTTGATCATATTCTATGATCTATTATAGGATGAATTAATTGGTTGGAGTTATTGTTTTAATAAAAATTAAACAATATTTACAGTTTATTTTATCTAAAATGAGATTTATATGAATATATAATAAAAAATAATAATCAATAATTAATTTAAATTTATTGTTATAGAGAATAATTAAAATAATTTAAGACAATAGTCAATTGATGTTTATTGAACAAAAGATTTTGGTAGTGATAGTTATATTAATTGTACAAGAGTTTAGATCTTTTTAAAAACTTATCTAACATTTATTAAGAATAAAAAAATATTATTTACTAGCTTATCTATCTTAATATATTAATCTATATATTATACGCCGAGATATCATTTTCTAGGCATATTTTTTTCACTTAAACTATGTAGATTAATATATTAAGATAGATAAGTTAGTATATTAAATTATTGTTAAAAAATTATTTACTTACTTATTACGCCAAGAGGTGTAACCTACCACAAGGTGGAGCGTGACGGTGTTAAAAAAAAATGTTAACTTATAAAAATTAAAATCCGACAACTAAAGCATTTTATTAAATATTATATCTTTTTCGTCATAAATTTTCCAATTAATAAATTAAAAGCCAACAACTAAAGAGTTATTGTTGGTGTAATTATATGTCTTGTACCTTGTCCTAGGTCATGATTACACCTTAGTTAAGTTTACTTAGGGACCACATAGGAGGTTGTTGGAGATTTTCCACTTTTGGTGGACTTGACATCTCATTACCACATCACTTCCACCTTTTGTGGACACATCATGTGATTATCTCTCCACCTTTTGTGGGAGATCCACCTTTTGTGGAGATTATCACATTATCCTTTTCCACTTTAGGTGGAGTGATAACTTTTCCTTGTTGTCTCATGTCATAAGATTACGACACTTGTCATAATCTTATGCCCTCCTATGTTCTCACCTTGGCTATATAACCAAGGGGTATCCTATGTAAGTATTGTACCATTCTATTATCTCATATTATTGACATTGAATACAGTTTATTCTTGTCATATCCTATCTCTCTCTTTTGTGCTTTCTATTAGGCCTTTAGATCTTGGGTGGCTACCTTCATAGCCAATTCTTACATGGTATCAGAGCTGTTGGAGTGCCTTTGGTTAGTCATTTGAAGAATGGTGTATTTTCATATCTATGTTGCAGCAGTATTTTGGAGCATCCTACGCCAAATCTAAGTCCACCATTGTGTTCGAGAGGCTGTTTTCAATCAAGATTGCCTTTCGTTTCATCCAAATTGGACATCGGGAGCTCCAAATCTGAAAATTTTGCCAATTTGGGGTATTTTTCAATTTTCTAAATTTTTCTATAGTTTTGAAAAAAATATTTTCTCAGAAAAATTCGAGAATATTTTTGCAAAAAAATTCGTCAAAATATTTTTGAAATTTTTAGAAAATTGAAAACCCCATTAAAATTTTAGGGTATTTTTTTTTGAAATTTATTTTTAATTTTTTATTTTAAAAATCAAAATCAAAATCCAAAATTGTATTTTGTATTTTATTTTATCAAAAAATCAAAACAAAAAAAAAAAATCAAAATTGTATTTATTTATTTTTCATTTTTATAAATCAAAAAAAAAAGGAAAAAAAATAAATTTAAAGTCTACATAAATGTACCCGATTTAGGCTGCAGTACTGCACCACCGCCCGCCCTCCACGTGGCTCACAGCCTTGAGGCTCCCCACTCAATACCAGTGACTTCACACAAAATTCTAGTAGTAAGATACCGGCAGGTCCGACAAAAATCCGGTGACAATAGCAGATTCGATGCATATTAGTCTTTGAAGATTCTCAAAGAATATTTGGCATTTCGGCATATTCGGCAATTTTTTGTTCTGTTTTCGGCAATTGCATTGGCGACGATGATGCAGGCACTCGGCCGTCAAATTTGGGCTCCAAGTTCTCATGACGGTTAGATGAACGTCAAATTTAGTATCAGTTTGCGACATCGCATCGTCAGAGATGGCGTCATCGGTTTCACAAAAAAATTTCCCCCTCACCAATGAGCTTTTCAATTTTTCAGTTCGACTTTGGAAGGCCATATCTTGCTCATTTTTGCTCCTTTTTTTGAGCAATTTTTTTTGATTTGGGCTAATTTTTCATGTACTTCACAGTGGTGTACTCGGTTTCTGATTTTGGTGAACAGATTTTCCAGAATTTTCAGTTTCTCAACACTGTACCTGTCTTGTCACCATTTCTGCAACAGAGGCTTTGTGGCTCATATGAAGTCCTTTTCAGTGCCATTTTTTTTTAAAGTGCATGATTTTTCATCTACTTCTTGAATCTGCAATCATTTTGAAGCGATCTTGAGTGGATTTTGTACTTTCAGCATATGGTCCTTTTTGGCCTATTTGGCACTTGTATTGCATAGATCTGAATTTAGGTCTTTTCTTATTTGTTCTAGTCTGTTATCAGCCTCTTTATTGGCAAGTTGTAAATCAGAAATCATAATCCCACTTATCCAAGTTGCAAGTGGCCTATTGTACACGCACTACATTATAAAGTGCCAAAATCATCTATTTGTGGGGGGGTACTTTGATTGAGTGAATTTGGGGGGGTGTATCTTGTGTGATTGTTCCTATTTTCTCTCTTGTGCTCTTGCATTGCATCATGGGTTCATCTAAAGTTCCACTCTTAACTGCACATAATTATGGTACTTGGAAAGTACATGCATGGAGTAAACTAATGGAAAAAGGTTTAATTCACTACATTGATGGAACCATAACTGCACCTTCAGATCCTAAGGCAGATCCAATTTCATTTATTGATTGGCTCACTAAAACTTCTATGGCATTGGGTACATTAAGAAAGTTCATTTCTGATGATCTCATTTTCCATGTTGATAAATGTACTATAGCTAAGGAAGCTTGGGATAAGCTTGCTGCTTTGTATGGCAAGGTTGATATGGTTAAGGGATACAAGCTTGAACATGATCTCTTAAGCCTTGATCCCAAGTATTTTGATACAATTCAAGATTATGTCACTAAGGCAAATGAATTAAGAGCACAACTAAAAGATTGTGGTATTGAAAAAGAGGATGATCAATTGGTCTTCAACTTGTTAGATAAACTTCCAGTTGAATATGCAGCCTTTGTTTCAAGTTTTCAAACTCAAAGATTGACAATAAGTAACTTCACAACACCATCTTTTGAGGCTCTCAGAGATCTTTTGATTCTTGAGCAAAATAAGTTGATGAAAATGGGCATTCTCAAGTCTTCAACTTCAAGAGTATTGGTGGTCAATCATGGAAACAATAAGCAAAGCAAAGGAAAGGACCAAAAGCAATCTTCACCAAAGCCACAAGGAGAGAACAAACAATCCACTCCTCCACAACAAAGCTCAACATCATCTTCTTCAAAGAAGTACAACTATTCAAATAAGAGGGAGCAACCAACATGTGCATATTGCAAAAGGATTGGTCATGATGAGCATCGTTGTCATGTTAAGAAAATTAATGAGTTGAAACACATCCTTAAGAAGAACAACATCAACTTGCCAGCTACATATCAAGAGGACTCATCCCCTTCCACTTCTTCTAAGGGAAAAGGAACAACTCTCATGGCAACAACATCAAGCTCTTCTCCTTATTCTACATCATCTCAATTTGAGAAACATAAGGGGAAAGCATTTCTTGCTTTTGCATATTCCAATTCGGATAGGTGGATCCTTGAATCAGGAGCTTCACATCATATGACTTCGTCCAAGGATATGTACTCTTCATTTGATTCTTGTTCATCACCACCCATTTTGATGGCCAACAACACTTCTTTGGCAGTTTGTGGGAAGGGTTCTATTGACGTTGAAGGTGGAGCATTTAATGATGTTCTATGTGTGCCTACTTTGTCAAGGAACATCCTTTCCATCTATCAGATTACACATAGTGGTACAGGAAAGAGTGTAGAGTTCACACCAGATTTTGTCATTGTTCAAGATTTGCATAGCAAGGCTCTTGTTGCAGTTGGAGAGGTTGATAATCATTCTCAGTTCTACACCTTCTCATATTTTTCTCCTATTGATGATTCAATTCACCCTAGTGTGGACACACTTGAGGAGATTGAGTATGGTTACTTGAATCTTGGAGTGCTCTCTACTCCTGAGGTTCTTGAACCTATTGTTGATACTCCATCTCCTACATTGACTGATGTACCTGATGATACTTGTGTTCTGACAGTTTCAGTGCCTTGTGATTCAGTGCAATAGTGCATACCTTTTCTTCCAGCAACAGCTTCATGGGATGACTACTTGACAGAGATTTGTAGTTTGTTTGTGGAATCCTACATTGCAGACTTGGGAGACACATATGATTACTTACATCTTCTCTTTGACGAAGGTGATTCTTCTTCAGTTGTTGCGAGGGAACACTCTAACCCTCCTCTACATGACCAGTCTTTCGAGGTTGATGTGATTGTGGATGCATCTTTACAGTAGTTGGAGGAGGCCACTTTCTCTTTTGAGGAGACATCGTCTTTGGAATATGTTCTACCTACATCCTTGCTAGATCCTGAGTTGTCTTTTTCAGCAGATGAGAGTGTTGTTGCAAAGGGTTTCTCACAGATTCCAGGAGGTGACTACATTGCAGCTTCACATGGTTTGGGGAAGGCATCTTTCAACATCAACACAGGGAACTTTGAGCAGATTTCAGAGACTTCTTACATTTTCAGGGTTCTTCCTTCTTCACTTGTGGATTAGGGAGACTTCATTCATGCACCTTTGGTATTGTTTCTTCCCAAGGGGAGGAATGTTGTTCGACAGTTTTGGAGCAGCTTCTTCATTCCTTCTCGAGCATCTTCCATGGGTGATCATTGTACATTGAGGGGCGGCTACCTTGTCTCTCTTCTTCTCTTGTATGGGAGGACTTTTTCCTCACATGGGATTTTTTCCTTCTCATGTCATGTTCATAGGTTTTTGTATCTCATCTCTCTTTTGGGGGGTAGTTTTTTCCCACTAGGTTTTTCTATCTTTACTCCACTTGTGATATATTTCATTGTATTTGTACATGGGTACCTAACATGGCCTAGTAGTCATGACCCATCTTGCATTGTTTTCATTTGTGTACATTCTCCCTAAGTTGCACTTAAGGGGGGGTGTTGGTGTAATTATATGTCTTTTACCTTGTCCTAGGTCATGATTACACCTTAGTTAAGTTTACTTAGGGACCACATAGGAGGTTGTTGGAGATTTTCCACTTTTGGTGGACTTGACATCTCATTACCACATCACTTCCACCTTTTGTGGACACATCATGTGATTATCTCTCCACCTTTTGTGGGAGATCCACCTTTTGTGGAGATTATCACATTATCCTTTCCCACTTTAGGTGGAGTGATAAC
Source organism: Sequoia sempervirens (assembly GCA_007258455.2). Lineage (NCBI taxonomy): Eukaryota > Viridiplantae > Streptophyta > Pinopsida > Cupressales > Cupressaceae > Sequoia > Sequoia sempervirens. Next base: position 44,166,848 of record VDFB02168118.1, read on the forward strand.
TTTTCCTTGTTGTCTCATGTCATAAGATTACAACACTTGTCATAATCTTATGCCCTCCTATGTTCTCACCTTGGCTATATAACCAAGGGGTCTCCTATCTAAGTATTGTACCATTCTATTATCTCATATTATTGACATTGAATACAGTTTATTCTTGTCATATCCTATCTCTCTCTTTTGTGCTTTCTATTAGGCCTCTAGATCTTGGGTGGCTACCTTCATAGCCAATTCTTACAGTTATATTAAATATTATATTGTTTCGGTCATAACTTTTTGAACTAATATAAATAGTAGGTAATACAAAAATGGTGCAAATAAATATCGTGAGCCAAAAAAGGTAAGTCACTACTTTATTCTAGCTATATTTTTTCAATCTTTGCAATTGTGAAAAAACGGAATCACACCTGTTGCCGGTAATAATTTGTTTTTTATTCGCATTATTCGCACCTACTAATAATTTCTTTTTAATCAACACATTCATTTAAATTGTTGTTTACTTATTACTTACTATTTATATTAGTTTGAAAAGTTATGACTGAAATGATATAATATTTAATATAACTCTTTAGTTGTTGGCTTTTAATTTATTAATTGGAAAATTTATGACTGAAAAGATATAATATTTAATGATAGATTCGTTTTTATAGTTATTAAAATTTATATTTTTAAAATTTTATTTCTTTACTAATTGAATTAAAAATATGTTCAAGATATTTATTATAAATGATGTAAAAAATAATAATTAAAAATCTTAGTTGAAAATATTTATTTCCTTACAAAATTTAAAAATTAATGAAATGTTTATTCTTATAAAAATATTAATGATAATTATTTTTTAAATTATAATTAATATATATTTAGAATATTTCAACTGTATGAATTCATGTGCAATTACAGTAAATTCATAATCAAATAAAAGAGATTTCATGAAACTAAAAAACAAATAAATAATAAATAATATTTTTGATTGCAAAGAGAAATCAAAGATTTGATCACAAAATAAATCAATAAAAAAAGAAAATTAGAGAATGATAACTTTGCGTATTTTATATATATTAATATTTAATATATGTATGCTAGTTTGTATACAATGAGTTCAACACAATCTCTCCCAAAAAACATAAAAACAAACACACTTTAGAAACAAAATAAACTATAAATATAAATATGTCGATATATATTTTTATTATTATTGTAATATATTATATTATTATTATTGTCATATATTATTAGCATTATGATGGTATTATATTAATTTTTTGAATTATTATTATTACATTATTAAAAATGTATTATTAAAATGATTTTTTTGTTTTTTTAAATATCTTTTATTATTGCAATATATTATATTATTATTATTGTCATATATTATTATTATGGTATTATATTATTTTTTTAATAATTATTATTACTACATTATTAAAAATGTATTATTGAAATGATTTTTTTTTAAATATTTTTTATTTTAAATTATTTTTAGAAAACATTTATTAAATGTTTTATATTTTTTTTATACGTAAAACACAGCAAAGTTGCATGGATTATAATAGTAAGCAAAATTTTACAATCATTTTTGCCCACAAATGTTGGGTGAATCCCATCCGGCATTACATACCCTTTACAATCAAACAAAATTCAACCAAAATTCCACCCCTACAAGCAATCTCATGTATTAACCTCACTGATAGATGACAACCTTCAGGCCCAAGCAAAAAACCTTGCACCACCCATCTATTCCCAACCATCAATCATCTTCATCATAGAATCTTGTAGACTCCACCAGATCTGCGAACTCCCAACACCACTAAAACCCTGCTACTTCGTTCAAAGCTATCCTTCTACATAGGAAATTGTAGTCGATGGTCGCCCAGTGTCGGTGTCGAGGTAGGCCATCTTCATTTAGATTCATGATGAAAGGGTGTCACTTCACCTCCACTCCACGCAAGAACATTTTATCAATGTCATTCGATAATGGGATCCCAACTCCCAGCTCTGCCATCACAACCACATCCACATCATCTACTAATATTGCTACTTTGAACACCATCCTTAGCAGCAACAGACACCAAAGCTTCAAAAGATTTAGATCGAATAGTGTAGCCAGGAAACACAATGAGATATCAAAATTCGCCCTTGCCTTGTTGCTCGAGCAACAGAATTTCTTCCCGATCACCATCCTCACTGCCTCAAGACATAAAATGTATTTGTTTAGGTAGATTTTCTTGAGCCTCTGGTCGGTGATGAAGCCTACAAAGGCAGACTACTTCTTTGAGCTCCTTAACCTTATCGGGGTATCCATTATGTTGATCCCATTTGAACATTTCTTCTATAGATATAGGCACTCGCCATTGCATCTCACAAAGTGCTAGCTAACCTCATTGATTATCTCTGCCTCCAATCCCACTATTGATTACTTTCATACAACTTCTTGAAGGAAGAATTAAATTTCCTTTGACGGCTTGTACTTTGCATTACAAATGTTTTTTTTGGAGATCACAACCATAGGCAATCATCATTCTTGATCAATCTACCTTTCTCCCATGTCTAATCCACACTTTCTAATACCACCATATCCTACAACTAATTTACTCAGAAAACAAGTATAAAATTCATTAAATGTCCTGCGGATATGCCTCATGTGACTGATCTCCCTTCCTTTTCAAATGGTAAGAACAAGAGCCCTGTATCAAGGCTTGTCAAATCTCCTAGCCTCAGGAACAATAGTGGCTATATGGATGGGTAGCCTTGACGGCAGCAGTGATGCATTCACTGTCATCATCTCCTCTCTGCAGAAATGCCCATGTGCCAATCTGGCCATAAGGCACAGACAATTTTCCCCAATGACACATGGGAAAATGTTTTATAATATTTTTAAATAGTATTATTTTATAAATTTTTAATATACAATTGTAAAATCAATATAATTTATATTGATAATAAAAATATTATATTTATTTTACTTTAAAACTATTTTTTATTTTTTATTTTTTGATACTATAGGGGTGTCCCCGTGACCTAGCCCAACGGCCCAATGGCCCTTACCTTGGGTACTTGAGGTGAGCTAGGGCGAGACTAGTCCCCTATGAGTAAGATCCCCCACCCGCAAGAAGTCCCACCTCTTAAACCCGAGAGTGGAGTCAAACCCGAGACAAATGGGGAGCAAACCCACTACCCAAGCCAACTCTACTACCCATTCAGGCTAAAAAACTATTTTTTATTAATTTACATTGTAATTTCTTTATTTGTTTTATTTTATTGACATTTTGATAGATAAATTATTATTCAAATTTATAAATAAAATAATAAATTATGTACTTCACTAAATAAAAGTATAGTTTAATTGACATTTATTGATATGTTTTATAACTTAAATTATTGAAAATAATTATAATAGCATATTTATGTTTTTTCAACCCTACAAAAATATAATTATAAAATTACAAAAGCAAGCATCTGACACTTGTTTTTAATATGAAATTAAAAACTTCTTAAATTTAATATTTTTATATTTATTACTAATAATTATCATTATTTTCTGATTTTCAAGATATTGCATTTATAAAAAATATATATTTTAAATGATCAAACCGTCATGAAATTTGCATAGGACTTATGTCGAGAAGGAAGCACAGTTGACTACACTTTCCTCACTTAGCCCTTGAACACTTTTGAGTTATTTCACCTACTATTGGTGGTAAAGAGGTTTCACAATGGCTCTCGAGACAAAGGCCAGAGTTGTCTCGCAGTCTGGCTTACAAGGGATTTGGAATATAGATGCATTCATTTATTAAGGTTTCAACAGTTCTATTGTAAGAGACAAACAAATTTTGAATAGTTTGTGGTTGATCATCATAGATATGCAAGTTGAGTAAGGTTTCAACGGTTTTGATTGTAAGAGACTCGAACAAATTTTGAATAGTTTGTGGTTGATCATCAGAGAGATATGCGAGTCAAGTTTGGGATCGTTACTGAATTTATCATTACAAAAATTCCCAAAATTCCTCCACAAACTTGTCGAGGGTAATTGCTAGTAGAGAACCACAAAAAAATGATCATTCTCATCCTACAAATTGAGATCAATTAACACGTTAAGAATCTGGATAAGTCTATTAACAAATCCATTCAAAATTACCTTCAGGTCGTCATGGCATATGTGCAAGTTTATTTCTCCAGCCGATTGTAAATTGTGTGCAGCCTTCAAGACGTCATGGTGAATGTGCAACTTTCTCTCTCCGCCCAATTGCGCCTAAGGAAACTATGAGCGAAGGAGTGGAAACTAAGCATGAAGGGATGGAAGTTGTGTGCAAATGAGTGGAAACTATATGTGTAAAGGGATGGAAGTTGTGCACAAAGGAGTGGAAACTGTGCATTGACAGGAAAAAAAATTAATACCCAAAATTGAGGAACAATAAATTAAGAGATCACAATAGGATGAGAGCCACTGTGACCCCTCAGATATGTTGTAGGATGAGAGCCTCTGCGACCACTAAGATATGTCGAGTGACTTTCTAGGTTTCAATGAACACATAAAGGAATTGAAGAAGTTTGTGTTGGAGGACGGAGTGGATGATGCCAAGTGACTTTCTGGGTTTCGATGAACACATAAAGGAATTGAAGAAGTTTGTGTTGGAGGATAGAGTGGATGTGGTTGGAGTTATAGCCACGAGTGGTGTGGGAAAAACCACACTTGAAAAGGTTGTTTGTAATGACAATGAAATCATAGGTAACAATAGGTTGTACGCTCTCTTTACAATTTACACTATTTCAATTGCATTAATCTAGCCAAAACATAATCTATCTGAATGCTTCTGAATTTTGTATTACCTTCAAATAGTATGTAATTTGTAACATTATATATTACATTGGAAAGCTATACAAATATATCTTTTTTTAGATTTTACACTTATTATTTTAAATTTTTTATTTTTTAAAAAAGAATTTTGAAGAGATATTCTTTTTTATATATCTTTGTTTTTAAATATTACATTTATTATTTTAAATTTTTTTTTTTAAAAAGAATTTTGAATATTATTTTTAAGATTCCTTAATTTTAGGATTTTTTAAAAGAATTTTGAAGAGATTCTTTTTATATATCTTTTTTAGATTTTATATTTATTATTTTAAATTTTTATTTTGAAAAACAATTTTGAAGAGTTTTTTTTTTTTGAGATTCCTTAATTTTTAAAATCACCGTGAAAACTTGAAAAAGCAATAATGTTTTCAGGGAAGAAAATCACCGTAATAACTTGTCATTGACGGGCATGTGTTTCACAAAGTCTTTTGTAGTCATGAAGCAGAGGCTATTTACTTCACTGGGCTTTTCACTTTTTTTAACATGTTTTTGTCATTGTTGTTGTTGTGATAATCATTGAGCAGCCATTTTTGCTCCTACAAATGACGATGTTGTTGCAAATGCAAATGTATTGCAAAGTTGTGGTTCTCTTTGTAGTTTGTGTCTGTTTGGTGGGCTTTACTGCTGCAAAATGTGTTCCTGAAAAGTGTGGTTCAATGAATGTGAGTTACCCTTTTTGGATTAAAAATTCTTCATGTGAACTCCCTCGTTTTCATATCAATTGCACCAAGGATAAAGATATTGGAATGATGCCTACAGGGATTTTAATCTAGTTCAGGAATATTATAAGATTATGTAATTTGAAGGATTAACTATGTACTTCACTAAATAAAAGTATAATAAAATTGGAATTTACTGATATGTTTTATAACTTAAATTATTAAAAATAATTATAATAACATGTTTATGTTTTTTTCAACCCTACAAAACTATAAATATAAAATTATAAAAGCAAGTATTTGTGACACTTATTTTTAATATGAAATTGAAAACTTCTTAAATTTAAGATTTTTATATTTATTACTAATAATTATCATTGTTTTCTCATTTTCAAGATATTGTGTTTATAAAAAAAAATTAAATGATCAAATTGTCATGAAATTTTCATAGGACTTATGCTGAGAAGGAAGCACAGCTGACTACACCTTCCTCACTTAGCCCTTGAAAACTTTTGAGTTATTTCACCTACTATTGGTAGTAAAGAGGTTTCACAATGGCTCTCAAGAAAAAGTCGAAGGTTGTCTTGCAGTTTAGCTTGCAAGGGATCTGGAATACAAATGCATTCATTTATAAAAGTTTCAGTAGCTCTATTGTAAGAGACTCAAACAAATTTTGAATAGTTTGTAGTTGATCATCAGAGATATGCAAGTCGAGTAAGGTTTCAACAGTTCTGATTGTAAGAGACTCAAACAAATTTTTAGTAGTTTGTGGTTGATCATCAGAGAGATATGAGAGTCGAGTTTAGGATCGTTACCAAATTTATCATTGCAAAAATTCTCAAAATTCCTCCACAAACTTATTGAGGGCAATAGCTAATAGAGAACCACAAAAAAATGACCATTCATGTCCTACAAATCAAGATCAATTAACGCATTAAGAAGTTGGATAAGTCTACTAACAAATTCATTCAAAATGACCTTCAAGTCATCATGGCATATGTGCAAGTTTATTTCTCCAATCGACTGGAAGTTGTGTGCAGCCTTCAAGATGTCATGGTGAATGTGCAACTTTCTCTCTCTACGAAGGAGTGGAACTATGTGTGAAGGAATGGAAGTTGTGCACAAAGTAGTGGAAACCATGTGTAAAGGGATGCAAGTTGTGCACAAAGGAGTGGAAATTGTACATTGACAGGAAAAAAATTAATGCCCAAAATTGAGGAACAACAAATTAATAGATCACAATAGGATGTGAGTCTCTATGACCCATCAGATATGTCGTAGGATGAGAGCCTCTGTGACCACTGAGATATGTGGAGTGACTTTCTAGGCTTCGATGGACACATAAAGGAACTGAAGAAGTTTGTGTTAGAGGACAGAGTGGATGATGCAAAGTGACTTTCTGGGTTTCGATGAACACATAAAGGAATTGAAGAATTTTGTGTTGGAGGATGGAGTGGATGTGGTTGGAGTTAAAGTCAAAGTGGTTCGGGAAAATCCACACTTACAAAGGTCATTTATAATGACAATGAAATCAAAGGTAACAATAGCTTGTATGCTCTCTTTACAATTTACACCATTTTAGTTGCATTACTGTAGCCAAAACATAATCTATCTGAATGCTTCTGAATTTTGTATTTCCTTCAAATTGTATGTAATTTGTAACATTATATATTACAATGGAAAGCTATATAAATATATCTTTGATTTTAGATTTTACATTTATTATTTTAATTTTTTTTATTTTTAAAAAAGAATTTTGAAGAGATATTCTTTTTTATATATCTTTGTTTCTAAATATTACATTTATTATTTTAAAAAAAATGAAGACATATTCTTTTTAAGATTCCTTAATTTTCAAATTTTTTAAAGGAATTTTAAAGAGTTTCTTTTTTATATATCTTTTTTTTAGATTTTACATTTATTATTTTAAATTTTTTATTTTTGAATAAGAATTTTGAAGAGACATTCTTTTTTTAAGAGTCCCTAATTTTAAAATGTGTTTATTTTTGTTTTTGTTTCAATTCTTTTTGGAAAACATTTTTTAAATGTTTTATAATATCTTTAAATAATATAATTTTATAAATTTTTAATATACAATTATAATATTAATATAATCTATATTGATAATAATAATATTATATTTGTTTTACTTTAAAACTATTTTTATTAATTTACATTGTAATTTCTTTATTTATTTTATTTTATTGACATTTTGATAAATAAATTATTATTCAAATTTATAAATAAAATAATAAATTATGTACTTCAATAAATAAAAGTATAATAAAATTGACATTTATTGACATGTTCTATAACTTAAATTATTAAAAATAATTATAATAGCATGTTTATGTTTTTTTCAACCCTACAAAACTATAATTATAAAATTATAAAAGCAAGTATTCGTGACACTTGTTTTTAATATGAAATTAAAAACTTCATTGTTTTCTAATTTTCAAGATATTGTATTTATAAAAAAATTATATTGTAAATGATCAAACCGTCATGAAATTTGCATAGGAATTATGCTGAGAAGAAAGCACATCTAACTACACTTTCCTCGCTCAGCCCTTGAACACTTTTGAGTTATTTCACCGACTATTGGTGGTAGCCCTTGAACACTTTTGAGTTATTTCACTACTATTGGTGGTAAAGAGGTTTCACAATGGCTCTCCAAACAAAGACCAGAGTTGTCTCACAGTCTGGCTTGCAAGTGATCTAGAATATAGATGCATTCATTTATAAAGGTGTTAGGGGTTCTATTGTAAGAGACTCCAACAAATTTTGAATAGTTTGTGGTCGATCATCAGAGAGATATGCGAGCCAAGTTTGGGATCGTTACTGAATTTATCACTGCAAAAATTCCCAAAATTTCTCCACAAACTTGTCAAGGGCAATAGCTAGTAGAGAACCACAAAAAAATGACCATTCTCATCCTACGAATCGAGATCAATGAACGCGTTAAGCAGTTGGATAAGTCTATTAACAAATTCACTCAAAATGACCTTTAGGTCATCATGGCATATGTGCAAGTTTATTACTATGAGTGAAGAAGTAGAAACTATGTGTGAAGGGATGGAAGTTGTACACAAAGGAGTGGAAACTATATGCATAAAGGGATGGAAGTTGTGCACAAAGGAGTGGAAACTATGCATCGACAGGAAAAAAACTAAATGCCCAAAATTGATGAACAATAAATTAAGAGATCACAGCAGGATGAGAGCCATTGTGACCCCTTAGATATGCCATAGGATGAGAGCCTCTATGACCACTGAGATATGCTGAGTGACTTTCTAGGTTTCAATGAGCACATAAAGGAATTAAAGAATTTTGTGTTGGAGGACTAAGTGGATGATGTCAAGTGAATTTTAGGGTTTTGATGAACACATAAAGGAATTGAAGAAGTTTGTGTTGGATGACGAAGTGGATGTGGTTGGAGTTACAGCCATGGGTGGTGCAAAAAAATCCACACTTGCAAAGGTCGTTTGTAATGACAATGAAATCAGAGGTAACAATAGCTTGTACGCTCTCTTTACAATTTACACTATTTTAGTTGCATTAATATAGACAAAACATAATCTATCTGAATGCTTATGAATTTTGTATTACCTTCAAATTGAATGTAATTTGCAACATTATATATTACAATGGAAAGCTATATAAATATATATTTATTTTTAGATTTTACATTTATTATTTTTTATTTTTTATTTTTAAAAAAGAATTTTGAAGAGATATTCCTTTTTATATATCTTTGTTTTTAAATATTACATTTATTATTTTACACTAGCTTGTATGCTCTCTTTATTATTTTACACTAGGTAACAATAGCTTTTACGCTCTCTTACATTTTACACTATTTTAGTTGCATTAATATAGACAAAACATATTCTATATGAATGCTTATGAATTTTGTATTACCTTCAAATTGAATGTAATTTGCAACATTATATATTACAATGGAAAGCTATATAAATATATATTTATTTTTAGATTTTACATTTATTATTTTTAATTTTTTATTTTTAAAAAAGAATTTTGAAGAGATATTCCTTTTTATATATCTTTGTTTTTAAATATTGCATTTATTATTTTACACTAGCTTGTATGCTCTCTTTATTATTTTACACTAGGTAACAATAGCTTGTACGCTCTCTTTACAATTTACACTATTTTAGTTGCATTAATATAGACAAAACATAATCTATCTGAATGCTTATGAATTTTGTATTACCTTCAAATTGAATGTAATTTGCAACATTATATATTACAATGGAAAGCTATATAAATATATATTTATTTTTAGATTTTACATTTATTATTTATTATTTTTTATTTTTAAAAAAGAATTTTGAAGAGATATTCCTTTTTATTTTTAAAAAAGAATTTTGAAGAGATGTTCCTTTTTATATATCTTTGTTTTTAAATATTACATTTATTATTTTAAATTTTATTATTTGTAAAAAAGAATTTTGAAGAGATGTTCTTTTTAAAATTTCTTAATTTTAGGATTTTTTTAAAGAATTTTGAAGAGATTCTTTTTTATATATCTTTTTCTTAGATTTTACATTTATTATTTTAATTTTTTTATTTTTAAAAGAATTTTGAAGAGACATTCTTTTTTATAAGATTTCTTAATTTTAAAATGTGTTTGCTTTTGTTTTTGTTTTTTTCAATTATTTTTAGAAAATATTTATTAAATGTTTAATAATATTTTTAAATAATATTACGTTATAAATTTTTAATATACAATTATAAAATCAATATAATTTATATTGATAATAATAACATTATATTTATTTTACTTTAAAACTATTTTTTATTAATATACATTGTAATTTCTTTAATTGTTTTATTTTATTGACATTTTGATAAATAAATTATTATTCAAATTTATAAATAAAATAATAAATTATGTAGTTCACTAAATAAAAGTATAATAAAATTGACATTTATTGATATGTTTTATAATTTAAATTATTAAAAATAATTATAATAGCATGTTTATGTTTTTTCGACCCTACAAAACTATAATTATAAAATTATAAAAGCAAGTATTCGTGACACTTTTTTTCAATATGAAATTAAAACCTTCTTAAATTTAAGGTTTGTATATTTATTACTAATAATTATCATTGTTTTCTCATTTTCAAGATATTGTATTTATAAAAAAAATTATATTTTAAATGATCAAACAGTCATGAAATTTAAGACTTATGTCGAGAAGGAAGCACAGTTGACTACACTTTCCTCACTCAACCATTGAACACTTTTGAGTTATTTCACCTACTATTGGTGGTAAAGAGGTTTCATAATGGCTCTCGAGACAAAGACCATAGTTGTCTAGCAGTTTGGCTTGGAAGGGATCTAGAATACAGATGCATTCATTTATAAATGTTTTAATAGTTCTATTATAAAAGACTCGAACAAATTTTGAATAGTTTGTGGCCGATCATCAGAGATATGCAAGTCAAGTAAGGTTTTAGCAGTTTTGATTGTAAGAGACTTGAAAAAACTTTGAATAGTTTGTGGCTGATCATCATAGAGATATGTGAGTCAAGTTTGGGGTTGTTGCCGAATTTATCACTACAAAAAATTCCCAAAATTTTTCCACAAACTTGCCAAGGGCAATAGCTAGTAGAGAACCACAAAAAAATGACCATTCCCATCCTATGAATCGAGATCAATGAATGTGTTAAGAAGCTAGATAAGTTTATTAACAAATTCATACAAAATGACCTTTAGGTGTCATGGCATATGTGCAAGTTTATTTCTCTAGCTGACTGGAAACTATGTGCAGCCTTCAAGACAACATGGTGAATGTGCAGCTTTCTCTCTCCAGCCAACTGCACCCAACTAGAAATTGTGAGCGAAGGAGTGGAAACTATGCATGAAGGGATGGAAGTTGTGCTCAAAGGAGTGGAAACTATATGTGTAAAGGGATGGAAGTTGTGCACAAAGGAGTGGAAATTGTGCATCAATAAGAAATCAATTTAATGCCCAAAATTGAGGAACAACAAATTAAGAGATCACAGCAGGATGAGAGCCTTTGCGACCTCTCAAATATGTCGTAGGATGAGAGCCTTTGCAACCACTAAGATATGCCGAGTGACTTTTTGGGTTTCGATGAACACATAAAGGAACTAAAGAAGTTTGTGTTGGAGGACGAAGTGGATGTGGTTGGAGTTACAGCCACGGGTGGTGTGGGAAAATCCACACTTGCAAAGGCTATTTGTAATGACAATGAAATCAAAGGTAACAATAACTTGTACACTCTCTTTACAATTTACACTATTTCAGTTGCATTAATGTAGCCAAAACATAATCTATTTGAATGCTTCTCAATTTTGTATTACCTTCAAATTGTATGTAATTTGTAACATTATATATTACAATGCAAAGCTATACAAATATATCTTTGATTTTAGATTTTACATTTATTATTTTAATTTTTTTATTTAAAAAAAAAAGAATTTTGAAGAGATATTATTTTTTATATATCTTTGTTATTAAATATTACATTTATTATTTTAAATTTTATTATTTTTGAAAAAGAATTTTGAAGGGATATTCTTTTTAAGATTCCTTAATTTTTGAATTTTTTAAAAAAAATTGAAGAGATTTTTTTATATCTTTTTTTAGATTTTACATTTATTATTTTATTTTTTAATTTTAAAAAGAATTTTGAAGAGACATTCTTTTTAAGATTCCTTAATTTTAAAATGTGTTTTTTTTTGTGTTTTTTTTGTTTTTGAAAAAAAAAACAATTATTTTTAGAAAACATTTATTAAATGTTTTATAATATTTTTAAATAATATTATTTTATAAATTTTTAATATACAATTATAAAATCAATATAATGTATATTGATAATAATAATATTATATTTATTTTACTTTAAAACTATTTTTATTAATTTACATTTTAATTTTTTATTTGTTTTATTTTATTGACATTTTGATAAATAAATTATTATTCAAATTTATAAATAAAATAATAAATTATGTACTTCACTAAATAAAAGTATAATAAAATTGACATTTATTGATATGTTTTATAACTTATATTATTAAAAATAATTATAATATAATGTTTATGTTTTTTCAACCCTACAAAATTATGATTATAAAATTATAAAAGCAAGTATTCAACGCTTGTTTTTAATATGAAATTAAAGTTTCTTAAATTTAAGATTTTTATATTTATTACTAATAATTATCATTATTTTATGATTTTCAAGATATTGCATTTATAAAAAAAATATTTTAAATGATCAAACCATCATGAAATTTGCATAAGACTTATGTCAAGAAGGAAGAACAACTGACTACACTTTTGTCACTCAACCCTTCAACACTTTTGAGTTATTTCACCTACTATTGGTGGTAAAGAGGTTTCACAATGGCTCTCAAGTCAAAGGCCAAAGTTGTCTCGCAGTCTAGCTTGCAAGGGATTTGGAATATAGATGCATTCATTTATAAAGGTTTCAATGGTTCTATTGTAAGAGACATGAAAAAAATTTGAATAGTTTGTGGCCAATCATCAAAGATATGCAAGTTGAGTAAGGTTTCAATGGTTCTGATTGTAAGAGGCTCGAACAAATTTTGAATAGTTTGTGGCCGATCATCAGAGAGATATGTGGGTTGAGTTTGGGATCGTTATCGAATTTATCATAGTAAAAGTTCCCAAAATTCCTCTACAAACTTACCAAGGGCAATAGCTAGTAGAGAACGAGAAAAAAATGACCATTCTTGTCATGCAAATCGAGATCAATGAACACGTTAAGAAGCTAGATAAGTCTATTAACAAATTCATTCAAAATGGCTTTCAAGTCATCATGGCATATGTGCAAGTTAATTTCTCTAGCCAACTGGAAATTGTGTGCAGGCTCCTTCAAGACGTCATGGCGAATGTGCAACTTTCTCTCTCTCCCAACTACGCCTAACTAAAAACTATGAGCGAAGGAGTGGAAACTATGTGTGAAGGGATGGAAGTTGTGCACAAAGGAGTGGAAACTATATGCGTAAAGGGATGGAAGTTGTGCACAAAGGATAGGAAATTATGCATCGACAGGAAAAAAAATTAAAGCCCAAAATTGAGGAACAACAAATTAAGAGATCATAGTAGGATGAGAGCCTTTGCGACCCCTCAAATATGCCACAGGATGAGAGCCTCTGTGACCACTAAGATATGCCAAGTGACTTTCTAGGTTTCGATGAACACATAAAGGAATTGAAGAAGTTTGTGTTGGAGGATGGAGTGGATGGTGTCGAGTGACTTCTTGGGTTTTGATGAACACATAAAGGAATTGAAGAAGTTTGTGTTGGAGAACTAAGTGGATGATGTCAAGTGACTTTCTGGGTTTCAATGAACACATAAAAGAATTGAAGAATTTTGTGTTGGAGGACGAAGTGGATGTGGTTGGAGTTACAGCCATGGGTGGTGCGAGAAAATCCACACTTGCAAAGGTTGTTTGTAATGACAATGAAATCAGAAGTAACAATAGCTTGTACACTCTCTTTACAATTTACACTATTTTAGTTGCATTAATGTAGCCAAACATAATCTATCTGAATGCTTTTGAATTTTGTATTACCTTCAAATTGTATGTAATTTGTAATATTATATATTACAATGGAAAGCTATACAAATATATCTTTATTTTTAGATTTTGTATTTATTATTTTAAATTTATTTTTAAAAAAGAATTTTGAAGAGATTATTTTTTATATATCTTTACTTTTAAATATTACATTTATTATTTTAAATTTTATTATTTTTAAAAAGAATTTTGAAGAGATATTTTGATGCAGGAGCATCAACCTAATCCATAAATTTTGGCTTGCTTTATATTTTATTGTTTGGTTGCTTGTGGCTTTTGGCTTGTTTGAATGTGTGGCAGCAGCATTTTGGGTTTTCTGTTTGGGCACAAAACCCCAATCCCTAAAGTGTAATTTTTTTTGTTTGTTGAATGCACATTAAGATTAGAAGTTTCTAATTCAATAGAGTTTGGTTGTCAATTTTTGTTAGTGAGGGAAGTGTGTTCGTAATTGGTTAACAACTTAATTTTATGTCGCCATCATTTGAACGTGGTTTATCAAGTTTTGTTGCACTTGAAAGGAATATTGTATGTTACTCTTTTGTGTGTTGCAGCATGTGCAGTCATCATATTCTTTTTAAGATTCCTTAATTTTTGAATTTTTTAAAAGAATTTTGAAGAAATTCTTTTTTATATATATTTTTTAGATTTTACATTTATTATTTTAAATTTTTTATTTTTGGAGAGACATTTTTTTAAGATTCCTTAATTTTAAAATGGGTTTGTTCTTGTGTTTGTTTTTGTTTTTTTTCAATTATTTTTAGAAAACATTTATTAAATGTTTTATAATATTTTAAATAATATTATTTTATAAATTTTTAATATACAATTATAAAATCAATCTAATTTATATTGATAATAATATTATTATATTTATTTTACTTTAAAACTATGTTTATTAATTTACATTGTAATTTCTTTATTTGTTTTATTTTATTGACATTTTGATAAATAAATTATAATTCAAATTTATAAATAAAATAATAAATTATGTATAGTTAACCAATGGCATGTGCAGAGCATCAATGATAGCCTAATGGCTACTTTTCAAAGAAAACTAGAGACCCTCGACCTCGTGGCATCCCATGTGGCAGAGCTCCTCAGAATAATCAATGTTTTCGCTCCTAAGGTCCCACTAGGCAAAACACAAATGAGTCTTTCAGAAGAAGATAAAGCTTTACACGGCCAAACTGGGTTCCAATGCAGCCGCATAGGGTCTCCATAAAAAATGGTCAACCAATTGTTGATATCTATGAAGGGGACACATTGCTCAACAGAGATTTCAAGAGCAAACCATATGAGCAAAACCCAAATTTTTTGCAATGGTCTTATCAGGAGGCAGAGGTTGTGCTCAAATCTACCAAAAATAAGCAATCCAATGACCTACATGTTAAAGTAAAGTTTAAAGACACACGGAAATGCATAGAGGATCTTGTAAGTCACAATAATGTTGCCCATGGGGTTCCCTTCAATCCAAGGTCAAAAGATGTTAATACAGGGATTGATGATAGGGTTTGGAGCACCAGCAAAAACCTAAAAATCAAACTGGGTTTATTCATAACAACTGAAGTTTTGATCAAGATTTGCAACATAAGGGAAGTTGAACATCACAAATTCAAGCACAAAAGGATTTCTCCAAAGCTGGGAACTCTTCCAAGAAGAAAGGCAAGAAAAAGAAGGAAAAATCCAAGAAGAAAACAATCTTGCAGTGGAAACAAAAGGATACCTCAAACGTCAAGGTCTCAGGCCAGCAAATCCTCACGTCTCAAGGCCAAGAAGGAATACAGAGTCCAAAATGACAACGGTCGATTCTGAAAAATGAAGTGGGGGAAAATACAAGCAAGCAACAAGACAAAGCACATAATAAGGATTTATCAAAAGCAAAAAATGGTTGTTGGCACAACTTTTTCAAAGGATCTTCAAAATCAAATTTGTGATTTACGCCATCGAGCCCTAGTCTGCAAGTTTTGGGACAAAATTCTTGAAATATAATTACTTCGTGATTTACTTTTTGAAGAATGGGAAGGGGTTTCAAAATTTTTCTATTTAGATAAGAAAGAAGGGATCTTTATTGTGCTATTTCATAACAAAGAACAAAGAGATGCAATTTTTAAAATTAAGTCTTGGATTTATGAAGGCTTTGGCTTATGTATGAACCCATGAACACCAAATTTTAAGCCTAGCCTTTTTCTAGCTAAATTTATACCAGCATGGGTGCAATTACACTCCTCGCCTCTTGAATACAAAGAGCTAAATGTCATAGAATTCATGGCAACCCAAATAGGAATATTCCTTAAGTGTGATAAGGAGTTTTTTGCTAACTCGTCTCTTCCAATTAGGGTTTTTTTATTATTAGATACTACAAAACCCTTTCCTAATCAGATTAATATCAAATCCAAGCTTGGTATGTGGGAGGAGGAGATCATAGTTGAAAATAGTCAAAATTCTTGTTATGTATGTCATTCTCTAGAGCATATGGCTAATGAGTGTTATACCATTTCCAAATCAACTAAAGTGATCTTCAAGAGCTTACAAATTTATTGAAGGAGAGAAACTTGGGTAAACAAAATCAAGAAAAGCAAACTTTACCCACCAAGGCTGCAAATAACATCTCATGAGACTTTGCTCCTAAATCTGACAAGAGGAAAACTCACCTTCAACCAGTTCAGGAAACATCAGAAATATCTACACATGTACAAGAGCAGAATGATTAGTCACATTACATTATTCCTTATTTTTCTAAAGGAAATAAGGATAACCACTTGGGTAAATTGAAGGGTATTATGTTTGTTTTATCATTTGTGATAAACAATCAGCGACTGATGTGCTCTATTATGTCAATCAAGAACTTGGAAGTAAGTTATCCATTTCGTAATGTGATTTTATCCTTTCAAAGGAATCCTTTTCAAATCATTTCCACTAGGCCTATATAACATGCATTGAACTAGGAGTCATCTAACAATGAACCTGGATGTTTCCTCAAGTCTCAAGAACAGGGCATATCTAAGGAAAATAATGAGCTTGAGTAGCTAATTTTCCAAGATTGTAGGTTAGAGGATATTGCGCATAAATTGTTGGAATCTATAGGCTATGAACTTATTGATGAGATAGCAGATGAAATTTTCAATGAAGAGGTTGAACCAAGGTCATAATTAATGCCTATAGATTATTCTTTCTCTAAGGATTGTATGGGCGATAATAAGGAAATGGAAGTAGACTTAGGTGTTGGATTTGATTTCTCTCAAAAGTTATCACTAGCTCAAACGCCCATCTCCCAAGTGTTACCCAAAAGAACCCCAGCCAAAAGGGGAAGAAAATCTAAGGCTGATAAGCTAAAAGAGGAAATTGAAGTGGGTATGCAAGCTACTCTAGATGGTGGTTTTTCAATCAGTAAAAGACTGAGGAGGGAATAATGCTCTCCTCGCATGTAGTGAAGATCATCTCATGGAATGTCAGGGGCATTAATGGCCTTGACAAAAGAGCCCAGATCAAGTGTCAAATTGATGCTAGTGGGGATAACATTTTCCTCATCCAAGAAACTAAATTGTCCAAAGAAATGTTTGAAACAACAGTTTCTAAATGGGGAAAATGGAAAGCCATGGTAGTGCCTGCCCAAGGAGCATCTGGTGGGTTAGTTTCTCTATGGAATCCAAGAACAGTCATAGTGGAGTCTATAGATGTGCATAATAATTGGAAACTTTTAAATATTTAGAGTTTTGACTTACAATTCAAGCTCTTTAGTGTTTATGGACCTACATCCACACAAGACAAAAAGAGGTTATGGGATACTTTGACGGCTTTAATCCAAAGTTTAAATGATAAAAAATTGATTATTGTTGGGGATTTTAATGCAATAGTGTCCCTCAATGAAAAACAGGGAGGGATATGCCTACCTCATAAAATAATATCTGACTTTGGAGGTTTTATATCAGAAAATGCATTCAGGGATATTTTTCCAGAAAAGGGGAGATTCACTTGGACAAACCAAAGGAGATATTTCTCTCAAATAGTAGTTCGGCCAGACAGGTTTCTAGTTTCTCAAGAATGGGAAGTTGCATCAGCTAATTTGTCTTCACAAATCCTCCCCTTCGTTGGTTCAGATCATTATGCTATAATGTTATCTATCACACACCCAACAAGGATATTAGCACACAAGCCATCTTTCAAGTATGAGAAAATGTGGTTGAGAGATCCATCATTTTTTCCCTTATTAAAGCAATGGTCGGTAAGTGCACTAGTCCAACAAGGTACAAAAATGTTCCAGTTATTTAAAAAGATGCAATATACTAAGGGGAAAATTGAGGAATGGAATGTGAATGTCTTTAAAAATATCTTTGCACAAAAGGAAGAGGTAGCCCAATATTTGGAAGATATACATGAATATATTATTCAGAATGGTATGGATGTTGTTATATATGATAAATATAAGGAACTCTAGCAAATGTGGGAAGAATTAGGTAAGAGGGAAGAATTATATTGGCAGCAAAAGTCACGAGAATTATGGTTAAAGAAGGTAGATCGAAACACAAAAAATTTACATGCATCTGCACATTAGAAAAGAGCCGCCAAAACTATTTTTTCAATATAGGAAGAAAGCTCAGGGAATCAAATGAACAATGCAGAAGAAATCCAAAATGAGGGAGTAAAGTTCTTCAAAAGCCTCCTTTCCCCTCAAAAATTTGCTACCACTGCTAATCAGGAAGAGCAAGAATTATTATCATAAATTCCCAATCTCATTTCTCAAAATGATAATGAAGCATTACTCAAACCATTCACATTATCAGAACTAAAGGGAGTAGTATTTTCAATGTCTCCAAATAAGGCATCAGGACCTAACAGATTTACGAAATTATTCTTCCAAAAATGTTGGGATATTGTGGGTCATGATCTCCTTATGGCCATGAAGAGTCACGTAAATCAGGTACAATGCTAAAGCATTTTAATGTTACAAATATACAAATACTCCCAAAAGTAAAGAAACCTAAAACTTTTGCAAATGTTAGGCCTATATTGCTCTGCAACACAATATATAAGATCTTTATGAAAGCAATATATTTAAGATTTCAGCCCTTTATCTCAAAAATCATATCTCAAGAACAAGGAGGTTTTGTTCCAGGAAGAGAAACTGCAAAAGGGGGCACTACTAGCACATGAGGTTCTACACTCTATCAAGTTGAATCACTTGTCATCTTTCATACTAAAAGTGAATATAATGAAAGCTTACGATAGAGTAGATTGGGAATTTCTTATTAAAGTGCTAGACAAATTTGGCTTCTCAAAGAAATGGTGCAAGTGGAGCCTTTCATGCCTTTCAGGTGCACACTTTTCAGTAATAATCAATGGATCTCCATGTGGCTTCTTTAAAGCAACTCCAAGTTGCGATAAAAGGGAAAATTATCATAATTTTGGGATTTCAAGAGGCAGAATTACCTTGTAAGTATTTAGGTATTCCTTTTTTATGAGGTCTAATAAACCATCTTATTGGACTAAATTCATTGACAAAATTAAGCAAAGCATATGTGCTTGGAAAGCTCAATGGTTATCATTTTCAAGCAGAATTCTTTTGATAAAATCAGTCCTTTCTACAATACCTAATTACTTCATTTTAGTGTTAAGGGCTCCAAACACAGTAGTTGAATAGATTCAAAATATCATAAGAGGATTTTTGTGGAAAGGGAACATGAATGATTCGAAAAAGATTCCACTAGTTTCTTTAGATAATATGGTTTCAAAAAAACACAAAGGAGTAGGATTGCATGACATATCGAAACGCAACCAGGATTTTGGGGGAAAATTAATATGGCAAATGTACTCTAAGCTGGAATCCAAATGGTGTTCTTCGATGAGAGCTAAGTACTTGGATAGCCAAGACCCTAAGAGAATTTTCACAGCTTCTAACCCACCTGAAGGCTCGATAATGTGGAACTTCATGCCCTCATGTAGAAAAGTAGTAACATCATATATCTCTTGGGAGGTCAATAAAGGTGAAGAAGTTAACTTTTGGAGTGACTCCTGGAACAGGAATCCACCATTGAGTAATAATCTAGATCTACAATCAGCCATTCTAGCTATATCTCAAGCATGGGGAACAAGAATAATAGATTATGTCAGTTTTATTGAACCCTCATCAGGGCAGGCATCATGGAAAGATTTTTCCTCTCTACAAATATCACAAGAGCAAAAAGAGTTATTGTCAAACATTCTAAAAATTAGAACAATATTCATAACATGGAAACTTGATCGAGTAATATGGGCACCATCTAAAGATGGATCTTATTCAGTAAAGCAAGGTTATAAAGCAATTCTCAATAGGGGCGATTCTATTCAGTCTTAGAGAGCATACTCCTTTTATTGGAATAGCATTGTTCTTCCAAAATCGGGTAGTTTTGCATGGTTAGTGATGAGAAAGAGAGCTCTAACAAGTGATCGGTTAGTTAAACTAGTTATTGCAAAACCTTTCAAGTGTGTGTTATGTGATCAAACTTTTGAAAATCATGATCACTTGTTCTTGCAATGTTCCTTTACACAGTCCTATTGGATGTTTTTCTTGGAAAAAATGAATTATAACATGCCTCTTCCGAACACAATCTGGGATCTCTTTTCTTCCTGGCATGTGCTTTACAAAACTTCCTTATTTGCGTGTATTTGGAAAAAAATCCTAGCATCAGTTGTATGGGCCATTTGGTGGGAGAGAAATAAACATATATTTAGAAAAACTTTCACTTCTACATGCTTTCTTCATGCATTGATTGAAAAATCTATCTCAGAAGTAGTCAATTCATGGATTCAAAATCATAAAAATGTTGGATCAATGTTTTCAACCTAGGATAATAATATTTTGAAGAATTGGAAGCATATAATTCTTCCTTTTAAAGGAAGTTTGAAACAACCACATAATGCAAAGGCAAATAGTAGTTCAAGTAAATGGTTACCGCATTCACAAGGTTTCCTCAAACTAAATTTTGATGGGGCTTCCAAAGGTAATCCTGGTGCCTCAGAAGCAGGTTTTTGCATTGGGGATGAAAGAGGGAATCTCAAGGTAGCTAGGTCAATATCCTTACCACCTAGGATGAATAATATGGTAGAGTCACTCTCTCTTCTTCACGGGTTGCTTCTTCCAAGGCAATTACAAATCAAAGCATTACACATTGAAGGTGACTCGTTAATAATAATAAATGCTTGTAAAGAAAGGTCATGTTTTAACTGGCCCTTGAGATATATTTTACAAGTTGTTTGGAAACTACTAGATGAATTTGAAGACTTCTAGATTTCTCATACCTACAGAGAAGGTAATGTTTTAGCAGACTACCTTGCTAATTGAGGATGTCATAAAAAGGAAATCTTTTGCACACAAGATAATAATAGCAATCATGATTTCTCTAATATTCGTGAGCTTGCAGAATTAAGAAATGTAATAGAAGAAGATTACATTTCTTTATGATAAGCTAATTTTTCCTAAGATCATATGATCTACTAATTCAAATCATATTGTCATTAACAACAATGCATCCACTATGGACAATTCATGGAAAGCCAAGTCTGAGTTGGAATTAAAGCATATGTTAGAGAACAAATGTAGTAATGCTGGCTTATTAACTCACATGGGTGTTCGCATTAGTCTCAAAGGACACTCACATACCACCTGATGATGCTGGAATTTGACCAAATATTCCAGCTTGATCACATCACTTCATTTTTGTTAGTCGCCCTAAGTTTTTTACATCATACAGGTACATTTCAATCATGTTTTGATATGCAAGCATTGCCACTAAATATTTTGACTTTCTTTCTACATGAATTAACATTTAAGGGAGAAAGGATGATTTAAATGTTTAGTCCTTTGCACCTTTCTTCATAATAATAATACATCATTTCATAGACAGACGTCAGTTTTAAAAAGGCAGTTATCAGATTATTCTTTACAAAAGAATTGTGCAGCAAGAAGGAAGTCGAAAGTGCAGTCATCGCATTCATCTATAGTATATTGCTAGTGGAAATACATTGTTGAAGTATCAGCAAAATGGTGCTTTGTCCTTAGAATTTCAGAGTATACCTGCCATTCAAGCTTTGGGAGAAGCCAATTGAAGAATACATTAGGCATGATGCTCTATAAAATGTGTTTAGAATGGATTGTGCGAGGGTGGAGGAATGCATGCAAATTATTCTAGGCATTGAAGTTACCAGTCCACGAGCTCGACGCCTCCTCTTTCCATCTCAAGTGATATCTATATTTCTTTCAAATGCATTGGACCTGATTCGATCCTTGAGTGAAATTGAGGATCTTGCTAGGAAATTCACCAGGTTCCAATTTTTGTTAGATAATGTCATCCTTTGAGCAGTTCAACAATATAATTTTCACAGTGGAGAAGGGTTTATTGGAGGCTTATTTACTATAAATTTCATGCAAAGACACCAGGGTTTCAAGAATATTTTTTACACCATTAGGCTTGCACTCTAATACAAAAATGATAATGTTATGTTGCAAGCCCTAAGAAAGAATCAACGAAATGTTTGTTTGGTATTGGAATTGGAGATCAAAGAAAAGTATTATGCTCTGGCCTTCCTTTGGGCTCATGCCTCACACACAACAAGTTAGGGTTTACAATTGGATTTATAGTTGAGGGTAAATTTTCCAGCTTGTATTCCAGTTCGTGTTCAAAATGTTCAAGACCAATCTGCAAATCGACCTCAAGTGAATTCAGCTACTGCTAATGCAAGATGCCCTTCGCGTATGCAGTTTCATAGAGTACAAGATGGAGGAAGAATAATTTATGGAAGAGGCTTACAGTTGGTAGAGGGAATGGATGGAAATTCAATAAATGGGGTTTCTTCAGCAAAGTAATGCTTGTAATTTGTGGGTTTTTTGTCTTTCAATTATAGTGTTTTTGTAAAGGGATTAAATATAATACTTTTTGAATTTTGTAAGGCGTTGGAGTATAATTATTTTGGGATATAATTATGTTTACTGATCATCATAGAAGTGATTGTATGGGGTTAGTTAATGTAAGTGTCTAGGAAGAAGAATGTTGAATTTTGAATTATCAAAATGTTTAGTTCAAATTATGCATTTGGATTCTACAAACATGTCATTTATGTACTATTGGAGATATAACCAGAGGTTTTATTATTGGTTCTTTCTTGCCGATATGCTCCCCATAACTAGTTTTTGTATTATCTTATTTATATAAATATAGTGGCTTGCCACTTTCGCCAAAAAAATAAATAAATTATGTACTTCACTAAATAAAAGTATAATAAAATTGACATTTTTTGATATGTTTTATAACTTAAATTATTAAAAATAATTATAATAGCATGTTTATGTTTTTTCAACCCTACAAATTATAATTATAAAATTATAAAAACAAGTATTTGTGACACTTGTTTTTAATATGAAATTAAAAACTTCTTAAATTTAATATTTTTATATTTATTACTAATAATTATCATTGTTTTCTAATTTTTAAGATATTACATTTATAAAAAAAATTATATTTTAAATGTTCGAACCATCATGAAATTTGCATAGGACTTATGCCGAGAAGGAAGCACGGCTGACTAGAGTTTCCTCACTGAACCCTTGAACACTTTTGAGTTATTTCACCTACTATTGGTGGTAAAGAGGTTTCACAATAGCTCTCAAGACAAAGTCCAAAGCTATCTCACAATATGGCTTGCAGGGATCTGGAATACATATGCATTCATTTATAAAGGTTTTGGTGGTTCTATTGTAAGAGATTTGAATAAATTTTGAATAGTTTGTGGCCAATCATCACAGATATGCAAGTCGAGTAAGCTTTCAGCAGTTATGATTATAAGAGACTTGAACAAATTTTGAATAGTTTGTGGCTGATCATCACAGATATACAAGTCAAGTAAGCTTTCAGCAGTTATGATTATAAGAGACTCGAACAAATTTTGAATAGTTTGTGGCCGATCATCAGAGAGATATTCGAATTGAGTTTGGGATTTTTACCGAATTTATCACTGCAAAAATTCCCAAAATTCCTCCACAAACTTGTTGAGGGAAATAGCTAGTAGAGAACCACAAAAAATGACCATTATCGTCCTACAAATCAAGATCAATGAATGTGTTAAGAAGCTGGATAAGTCTATTAACAAATTGATTCAAAATGACCTTCAAGTCATCATGGCATATGTGCAAGTTTATTTCTCTTGCCGACTAGAAACTATGCACAACCTTCAAGACATCATGGTGAATTTGTAGCTTTCTCTAATCTACCCAACTATGCCCAATTGCAAACTATGAGTGAAGGAGTGGAAACTATGTGTGGAGGGATGGAAGTTGTGCGCAAAGGAGTGGAAACTATATGCATAAAGGGATGGAAGTTGTGCACAAAGAAGTAGAAATTGTGTATCGATAGGAAAAAAAACTAATTCCCAAAATTGAGGAACAACATTTAATTAAGAGATCACAACACGATGAGAGCCTCTGTGACCATTGAGATGGTGTCTTCCTTGCCTTCCTCCAGAACCACTCCCACTTCACCCCTGAACTTCTTTATCCACCTAGTACCTGTAACATGTGTAATGTTGACCGCCCTTAATAGGAAGGAGATGTAGCCATTCATTTCACCCCACTGTTTCTCCAATTTTGTAGGCTCCAATGTGTGAAACACCAAGAATTTCATCACCTCGTCCCCATGATCCAAAGACATGTAGAAGTTTTGAGGGAGTGGGATCATGAGATTAGGGTCCACATTGTCGAGGGCTTTGTCAATCTCATCCAAAAAGGAATGTTGGAATACTTTATGGCACAACAAATTTTATTTCTCCTTAGTTACACCCATGTACAGTAGAGAGGCCAAGAACATTACAACGATATCCAAGTTTACTCTAAATCGATGGTATGCAATTAGGAATTCCCGACTCAGCATCCTCTTTACTATTGCCACAACTAGTGGATGCCCTGATGCCATGATAGACTTCAACCTCTTTTCAATAACCTCTCCCCTAAAAGCCATTTGTTGCTTCATGGAGCCAAGGCAGATGATTGTTTCCATCTCGACTCCAAATCACTCAATGCCACAAACACTTAGCTCTTGAAAATAAGGTGGGGAAATGTTCACAACCTAGCCTATTTGTAGAGTCTCCCCTTTCCATTAGCATTAATTTGTTTGCTTGATTGAACGTCCCTCTAATTTTTTAGATCCACAAGTAATTTAGAGTGATGAAGCCAGCCACCGTCATATGCTGCCAACTATAGCTAGGTTGCTTTCACCTATTAGTTCTATCATGAGGTGAGATCACAATTAGGATTCACCCTTCGCCATACTAGGTGACACCAAACTTCACAAGATCTAGTACCCCTCATGTCACCACAGTACACACCATCTTGTCATCACACTCCCATATCACCGCCACTTACTTGCCACCTCGACCTCCAACATGCCTCTTCCAATGCACGTGGCTCCCCTTTGGCTGCTCGTTTAGAATGTAAGCCTGAAACATGCACTCAAGAACAAACCATGCCCTACCTGTCACATTGTATTCGATGCATGTATTGAATTGTTGACCCTTGTACCATCACCCACCATTTTTCCACCTTGGCAATTTGCTTAGAATTGGGCACTTTCTACTGCCACCTTGGCCAGCCTGTCTGCCACAATATTTCCTTCTCAATATATGTTTTTGATTTTATAAGCCTCCAACTTGTCCATTATTTCTTTTATGGGTTGCAACCACTATTTCGACTTCTAGTTTGGTGCATTGTTGAGTCAAATAGCATTGAATTTTATAAGTGAATCTCCTTCCAGGTGGATGCGGCTAGCTCCTATCTCCAACCCCAATTGGAGGACACTTAGAGAAACTCTAAAATCTACCTCATTATTTGTGCAAGTCCCGAGGTGGATGGATTTTTCAGCAATTATTTTGTCTTGGTTGTCTCGCACCACACACTTTGCTCCCCTAGGCCCAAGATCGCCTCTTGAAACACCATCGAAGTTGATTTTAACCCACTAAACCTTTGGGGCCTCCCATTTTGTTTCTCTCCTCCTTTTTAGTGCAAGACCCTATGTACCTATCCCACATAGGGGGGTTTTAAGCCCATGAATGTCTTTTTCATTTTTTCATCCCAATTTGAGAATATCCTATGCTTTGTTGACTTAACCCGGGTTGACTCATTAACTAATTCAGTAATCTCACCATCAATCTCATCACAAAGCCTCTCATATTCCATGCCTTTGTCTTGGAAAATCTTCCTATTACACTCTTTCCAAATCTCCCATATGATGGTAGAGGGGGTGACTACCCAAATACTATAAAAAACCGATTTTCTAAAGAGGGGCCACATATTGAACCAAGTCTCTAAATTTGAGGGAATTGGGCACTAAAAGTTTAGTTTATTCATGAAGACTTTCCAACACTTTTCGGTGTAAGGACAAGTCAAAAAAATGTGATCAGTGGATTCATTATTGCACTTGCATAATACACACCACCCCAGACCCTGAATCCCAAAAGTTGTTAGTCTATCTTCAGTAAGGATTCTCTTTTGGGATGCCAACCACATGAAGACCCCTGCCTTTGGGAGGCAACTTTTTCCCCATAAGAGCTTGCATGACCAATTATGCCTAGCAATCACCACGACCAATTCTACTTGGCAATCACCATTTCCCTTATTTTATAGCCCAACTTAACTTTGTAAGTGCCAATAGTCGAGCCACACCATCTAATGGCATTCCTAGTCAAATGGGGTGAAAGTTTTGTTTTTTAATATCTCAACTAATTCCACCTTTTGGTCTTGGGGAACATTGATGTCTTTAAAGGAATGTCACACCCACTGCTAGACACCATTCTACCAGATTACATTCCAATAATTACAAACCTTATTGCCCTATGTTTTAATTGTCTCTACTTTTATGTCTTTCAGGTTGGGATGATCTACAATTGGTGGCTTCCCACACCATGAGTCCATCCAAAATGAAGCACTTTGACCATTTCTGACTTCCCATGTTACATGATTTACAATAATCTCCCTACACTCCAACATATAATTCCAAATCGCCAAGCCTCTTAGGGGGTCTTTGGTCATCAAGATATGTGTTGGGCATTCTGAGTCCAAATACTTCCTCCTAAGAATTTTGACCCACCTTTGCTCCCCTTGTGCATACATGTCCCATACAAGTTTAGCACCCATAACCTGGTTCATTATGGTTAATTGCTTGATGCCTGCCCCCCAGCTTCCTTGGGAGAACACACCTTGTCCCAAGCACTTAGAGGAAATTTTTGCTAATCCCTTGTTCCACTCCAAAAAAAATTCCTAAATATCTGATTGAGTGTATCCTCAACCACTCTTGTTATTTTCAAGCAAGCCATTAAATACACGAGAATAGCTGAGAGAACCGTCCTTACCATTAACAATCTACCTGCAAAGGATAGCCATTTTCCTTTCCAGGTCCCTAATTTACTTTTGCAACTGTTGACTAAGTTTTCCCAATAGCTTTACTTATTAGTGCCCACAAATAATGGTATTCCCATAAACTGACCAAGGAATTTTTCCACCCGTAGTCCTAAGATCCTTTCCATGTCTCTTTGTAGGTTGGGTTGTGTATTGAGAAAGAAGACCTAAAATTTCCTCCAATTGATGCCTTGACCAAACGCCAAATAATAATCATCAAGGTAGGTTATGATGGTTCTAGCCTCTTTCCTAGTGGATGTACCAAAGATCATTATGTCATCAACAAATTGTTGGTGTGTTGTTGAATCCAATCCATTAGCCACTGAAACCCCTATCCATTTACTTGCACTTCTCAGGTTTTTTATTCCTCTACCCAACACTTCTACCATGATGATAAAAATAAAAGGAGACATTGGATCTCCCTGCCTTAATACCCTCGAGGAGGTAAAGAATCCATGAGCCACACCATTTACCAAAACAAAGAATTTGGTTGTTGAGATGTAGCTTCTAATCTAATTGATCCATTCTTCTTTGAATCCAAACCTCCTCAATACTTCAACTAGGTGTTAACTAAAATTGCACCCTAGCTAAGTTGTAAGATTTGACAAGTCAAGCTACAAAACTTAGCTTTTCAGTGAAAACATGGGATGAACTCTAATGTTGCAAGCTACTTACGAAGTGAGGTCAACCTCTGGAGAAGGCTGAATTCCTCTTGGTACTCACCTAAACTACTGATTATGTTGAGGAAAAGGATAAAAGATACCATAAATTAAAATGACTTATCTCTATGGTGATGCACCTAACTATTAAGCTAACTTGTAAACAATTTACAAACACAAGCTAATCAACTGATAAAGCTAAACTCACACTGCTCAACTACTATGCTTCTTGCATAAGTGTTTCATAAGGAGATTTCAAATATGTTAAACTCTTAGAGGTAAAAATGACTCTCACAACTAAAAGTATTCATAAATTCTTGATACAGCTTATGACTTGCAATATACATATATATTTCTATAAAAGGTGCTAAGTTGAGACAAAAATTACAAGGGATTAGAGAACATTCACAAGTAATTTCAATAATCAAACACATGCACACAATGAAACAAAAGAACTAAGAAGGTGAAAACTCATCTTTATTGTTCATCCATGATATCTACTGTTGTACAAGCCAAAATATTGAGTTACAAAAGTCTACAAAAACTGCCAAAGGACTTCAAAAGTCACTAAGTATAGAAAATGCATCATCAAGAACTGTCCAATAATGGGTTACAAAATAGAATATATCCACAAGTCCAAGTAGCTCCACCAAAAGAGGCTCTAGAAGCTTCATGAACTCGGATGGCTTCAAAAATCCAAAAATATAGCAACAATATCTTTATCAAAAGTGATCAATAAGGTTGAAATGATCAATTTTGACCAAGTCCTTCATAAAGACAAGCTAAAATCACTCCAAGATGCTCTCCCAAGTTCATAAAAGCCAAAAAAAGCTCCAATTTTGTCTCCAAAGCAAGTAAATATTCCTATTTCTTCTCCAAGTGTTTGCAAATTAAATCCAACCTCCCTAGATGCTCTCTTCATCATAAATCAAAGCAAATCCTTCTTAAAAGGATAACTCCTTGAATAAACCTTCATAAAAGGAGCACGCAACATATTTTTTTGCATGAAAATAAATATATGATTTTAATGATTTATAAAATACCATGTAAATCATATATTTTACATTTTTCCTTCTTCAATGCAAAAATTAAAAGAAATAGTCACATTGTGCGTATATTTGGTAAAGAGAATTTATCTAAGTCATGAGACTTAGTCTTTGTGGTACAACATAAGGGAATGCAGCATTTATTATAAAGGATATTAAAATTCAAAGTTTCATAAACAATATGAAGGCATTAAAAAAACCTAAAGTAAGAACATCTCCTATTGGCATCTTAGGGTTGATAAACTTAAAAACAAAAGTGAACAAAAAGAAAGAAAAGTTATTTCATTTTGTTTGAAGCTTCTTAGAGAAGCTAAAATGTCGCTGACCTAGGGTTTGCACAAAGCTTTTGGAGAAGAATTTTATGGTGTATTTCACAGCCACAAAGATATTTATTTGTATTTTTTGTCACCATTTCCATAAAAAAAAAGGTAAGCATTTTTGCGTTTTCACTTGAAGAAAATGGAGATTGTGTTACTTTTTTGTCTAAATAGGCCTTTCATGGCCGCGGGCTTGCACTGTTTCTCACCCATTTTATTATTTGTTGCTTATTCTTTCTTATTTCTGCTCTACCGCCATGGAGACCTCCAATGTTCTGTCAATATAGAGGCATCTCTATTAGAATTTTTTTTTAAAAGAGGCGCAAGTTGGGAAAGTTCTTACTATTGTTCTATTGTCTTTTCTGTAGATTTGGAATTTTATTTTCATGCATATGAGTAGGGTTTTCAAACCTTCGACCTTTCATTACTCTTTACTACTTTCTTCCATATCTTTACCATGGCCATAGTTCAGCCCTTAAACAACACAAAAAGTATTTATGTTAACATCTATGGAAACTCCTCTATTTGGTACTTAATATATTATTTTTCTAAAATTGAGAAGATTCATTTTACTTTTTATCTGTAACACTTTTCTTTTTAATGGATCTGAAAACTTGATCATTCTTACAAAAAAAACTAGTACTCAAAAGGTCTTCACTTCTTTTCTATGCATGCTTGACTTCTAACCACCTTATTCTCTAGACTTTAGAGTCATTTTTATGGCTGCAACCATACTCATAAACACCTCATTTTCATGGTTGAGGGTTTTCTACTTGTATAGGCTTGAAATTTATGAGATTGAAGGTGTTTGTGATTCTCCTTTATAACTCTGTAGACTGCCATCTTTTGTCATGCCTCTGGATATACATCTTTTTTTTAACCCTGTAGCTTGAAGTTTTGAATCTTGTACCAGATATGCAGTCATTACAAATCATGAATTATGCAAAGACACATCAAACTTTCAAAGTTTTTTACTGTCTCAATCCCTTTTAAACTTCAATATGATCAAAACCACTTAGGAAAGACTACTCCTTTTTGCAATAATATCTTTAAAACAACCACTGCAGTATATCCTTATCATGATGCTCACTAGCCATAAATGACTATACTTGATGAAGATCATAATCTATTTTACTTAGTTCTTATTATTTTACTGATGAACACAGTTATAATAATCTTTCATACAAGAAAACTTGATGAAATTGTCATGAAAAATGCACATATTGTTCTTACTTATTGTTGTTGAATTCATTTTCTTTCATGGATATCAGTAACTCATAAACCTGGTTAACATGCTCAATTATTGTGACTCTCTTGCTCTTGCCACTACTATTGTTATTCATTGTTGATACTTCTTCAACCTACTTCATTGTAGTTTTAGTAGTAAATATAAATGCAGTTGCATAGATATGACCTTTGAAAGATTACTTCAACATAAAATAATGCTTTCTTAGAAAACAATGTTTCTCTTTTACTATTGCCTTAAACTGTGATTTCATAAATGAGCATAGCAATATATTTGCAAGTTGTCCTGTCATAAAAATTACTTCATTCTTTATGATTTTTCCTGCAACAAATAAATGTCACTTATGGTAGTGACAAAAAGACACTGTCACAAAAGATGTACATTTATTTGTATAAATCAAAAGCAATGAACTATCTAATGAATTATCCTTCTAAGTTATGTGATGAACACGTTGGGCTCAACCCTTGTGGGAGCCACATTCATCCCACGTGCTTAAAATTAGATAAAAATATCAATGCTTTTCATGTATCTGCACATGAAGCAAGCGTTAGAAAAAAATATGTATACTTTGATGTGCTATTTCGATGACTTCAATGCTTTCTCTAGTATATAGTATATGGATATTTGTTTAATGCAGCTTAAGATCAATTTATACATGAATGGGTAAATGATCATGTATGGTGTGCAATCTTTCATTGCTTAGAGTGTTGCTCTAACACATTGCTTTAATTTATTGCAGGAAACAGGAGACTTAAGGAGCTAGGAACAAACCAGGACAACTTGGGCAACAACCAGACAAAAAGACTCGTCATAACCAGTCATTCTTAGGCAATGAATGGTTACCCTCCCTAGATGAATATTATTTTTTTTGTTTACTCATTCGTGTACATGTTGATTTTGATTTGCATTGAATAAGCAAGCAGTAGTTAAACTCACAACTTGTGTGAGTTAAATGAATATTTTTATTTAATAAAATAACTTGTCAGAAGAAACTTGCAAAAAATTCTTATGTTTCATGCATCGGTATAAATGCGATGATTTGTGTTTTTGTAATCTCTCAAGTTATTTCATTTGTATATATGAATGCAATGTAAGGGGAATTGCAAATGTACCATTTTCTTTCTTTTTTCTATCAATTGGCTCTACTTGATTGAGCCATGGGTGAAAATTTGGTAACACTAGGAATTGTCTATCCACCAAGTTATAGGCTTTTAGAATGTCTAGTTTGAGGATCATACAGGTTTCTCTTTTTTTTTTGGCTAAGTGCAAGGTCTCATGTGCAATGATAATGCCTTCAACTATTGATCTCCCAGGGGAAAATCCACTTTTTTCTTTTGAGATGACTGAATCTAGCACCCCCTTAAGCCTATTCACAATGATCTTGGTAATGACCTTGTAGACTGTGTTAAACAAAGCAATCAGCATGAAATCACCCATGGTTTGTGGGTCCTTTTTCTTGGGGATAAGGGCCAAGAAGGTATGATTGAGTGATCCCAACATAGTCATCTTCCTTCTCAATTCTTCTACCACCATAAATAGGTCCTTTCCCACAATATCCCAAAATCTTTGAAAGAAACTAGTTGGGAATCCATTCGGGCCTAGGGCCTTGTCTGGGTTGAGTTGAAAAGTGGCAAGCTTCACTTCTTCCAAATTAATTTTTTGGTAAAGGGTCGCATTCTTCTCTTCACTTATTAGCTTGGGGATAGAGTTGAGGAGGTTGTCTCACACATCTCTATGATCTAGTGTTTCTTTGTTTAGTATTGTTTCAAAAAATCTTACTGCTTCATAGTTGACCTCCTCCAATGATTGTGTTACTGCCCCATCTTCCCTTTTTATTTTCATGATTCTATTCCCACTTCTATTTGCCACCACTGTCCTATGGAAGTACTTTGTATTCTTATCACCTTCCTTGAGCCACATTTCTTTGGATTTGTACCTCCAATAGTATTCCTCTCTTTTCAAGAATTTAACAAGTTCCTCCTTTAGATCCTTTTCAACTTCAAATTCTTCACTCCCCATCCCTTGCTCTATTATGTATTCATTTAGTGATGCGATTTCTTTGTCTATCCTTTCTTTTTCTTGGAAAATGTTTTTGAAATTTGCTTTGTTCCACTCCTTTAGTTTGTTTTTCATGTAATTCATTTTTTTGCTTATCTGGTTCCCAATTCTGATCTCATCCCACCAAGTTGCAATCAAATTTGGAAACCTACCATTTCTCAACCACATGTTTTTGAATTTAAATAGATTCCCTCTTGGCAGTTCATCCGGCTGAAGGAATAATTGTACTAGAAAGTGGTCAGACCCCGTGAAAGGTAGAATCATTACCTCATACGGATCATTTTGCACCCCCAATCACCAAAAAGTAGAAATATATCCAATCTCTTTGCTATACTGGTGAAGACTTTCCTTCTGTTGGACCATGTGAAGACCCCATTTTTAGCTTATAAGTACCTTAGTTGGTTGTTGTCAATAAACCCTTGGAAATCTTGCTAAACATTTGTGATTCGGCCAATACCTCCCCTATTTTCTTCATTTTTCAAGGTGGCATTAAAATCCCCTACTATGATCCCTTTTTCCCCTCTAAGGGTGGAGATACTGGTGGAGATCTGTTGCCACAAATTCCTCTTGTCTATTGTTGATATTGGTCCATACACATTTATGATCACCAGCTGCTCATTTCTTTGCAACATTTTGCACCTCATCATTAACCAGTTCCCATGCTCTTCCATGACTTCCCCATTGACTACTAAGGGG
This sequence comes from Sequoia sempervirens, assembly GCA_007258455.2. NCBI lineage: Eukaryota > Viridiplantae > Streptophyta > Pinopsida > Cupressales > Cupressaceae > Sequoia > Sequoia sempervirens. The sequence goes on from VDFB02168118.1 coordinate 44,200,397, forward strand.
TTCCAAATTATGCCTAATACACCAGAGGCTCTTTTTTCTCCCACAAAAAAACTCTCTTCCATTGTCACCAACATCTAAGTCTCCCAACACTTTCCTCCTTTCTTAGTTTTGTTTCTTGCAATAAAAGAATGTATGCCCTAGATTGGTCAATTTGGCACTTGACCAAGTGCCATTTGTTAGGGGAATTAATGCCCCTAACATTCCATTTCATGATACTCATTGCATATGGGGAAGGATGACATCCTTCCCTGACCTTAGTTTCATCCGCCCTATTAGATTTGCCACTATTTCCAACTTGGCCTTATTTGTCTCTGGCCCTCTTTTACCATTCTTCTTGATGTTTGGATTTTTTATTTTTGATTGAGACTGCTCCAACATCCTTTCTTTGACCAATTCACCTTCCTCAACCTCCCCCATGTCTTCCTCTTTTTATTCTAGATCCTCCTCACTCTCTAGACCACCTCTACTATTGGGCCAATTTGCTCAAAGTTTCTTGGGTTCTTCCTCTGAATCAATCCCATCCTTTTCCTTGACTCCTTCACTCATCCCCTCACCATCATCCATGCTTTTTGCATCAATTTTGGCTTCCTCTATCACCGATATGACATTCATGGTCATTGTAACTTCTTAAATGGAGGGGGTGCCTTCCTTTTGTTCACTAGTTGTACCAACTCCACACAACTCATCTGAAGTTAGCACGAAAAATTTTCCCTCTGAATTGTTTATGAAATGCCCTGTATTATTTGCTTGGATCTCCCACCCTTCTGCAACTACCATTGGATCCTCAAACCTCCCCAGAGAGCTTGATGACTCCTCGCTTGATGATTTAGTTGTTGAGTCTTCATGGCTAGGAACCCACTCATACCCATTCGCTCTATTGGCCCTAATCCTCATGGTGCATTCCAAGTTTCCATGGTCCCTAGACTTGCAAATAGGGCTATGAATGCTTAGTCTAGACCTACTCTAACATGAATATACAATCAAACATTAGTCAATAAACAAGTCTAAACAAACATTCCCCATGAGATTCACTGAAACACAATGAACAAGAAAAACAAGATAAAATATCAAATGAAAACTAATAAAATCTTATTCAAAATGCTCAAACCAACATCCCATGGGGGAATCAGTGCTATGTTGATGTGGAAAGTAGCCCTTTCCCAACTCCTTGATAAGCTTGATGATGATTGTGTGCTCCTTGATGCAAAATGTCAATAACCTTCCTAAGATTGATGAAATTCTATGCTAACATGGATGCAATGTAGATGAGAATGGATTCAAAATGACTATGATAACCTTGCATAAATGTATGAATAATTGTGGATTCAAATGAGCATAGTGATCTTACATGGATTTTGGATGCCAAATCAAATAGAGGAGGCCTCTATTTATAATGAAGGGATGAAGAGTGAAGCATAGGAAGAACATGGAACTAACATTTGAACCAATGGCATTGTGCCACTTGTCAACATGCTAATGAAGGAAGATGGAGCACATTTTGAACAATGTGAAAAATCAAATGCATGTAGGTGGATTTGAATTTGAAGACATGACTTGTGCAAGAGGAGATGTAAAAAAGAGTTAATGCCAAGTTGGCTCAAGGAGAGGACATGTAAGAGCCTTAAATGCCAAGTTGGAGGACAAAAGTCCTTTAGGAGGGAAAATTCAAATACATGGAATATTCCAAGAATATGTCATATTTGAATAGAAAAGGAGGAATTAATAAATCAAATAAATTGATTTGTATGTGCAACTAGCAAAAGCTAGAGAAAAGGAGCATTAGTGTTAGGAGTTAATTAGGATTAATTAACTTAGATGGAGTTAGTTTGATTTGACATTTGATTTAGATATTTAGATTTATTTAAATCAAATGAGAGGATATTGGAGGACTAGGATTTTAATTGAATAACTTTGATTTATTCAATTAAAAGAGATGACATTAGGATTAAATAAAGTTGATTTATTTAATCAAAGAGAGAATATTAGGACTTAATTAAACAAAGTTGATTTATTTAATTAAATAAATAACATTAGGACCTGATTAAATAAAATTGATTTATTTAATCAAAGAGGAATTTTGATGAATCAATTAAATAAATTTGTATTCAATTAATTGGTTAGTAAAGAAATAATTAAGGAAGAAATGAAGTTAGTTAATTAGAATCAAGTGCATGATATCAATCAAGATATTTCGAGTGTCTACATTTTGCCCCTCTTTGAAGTAATGTACCTGTTGCATTGGTTCAAATAATAACCTTGCTGAGATCAAAATTCAAAAACTTTATGACTTTTTCAGATGCCCTACTACTGCCCCAGCAAGAAGAATTATGTTAATATACTACCCCCTCGAGAGATCGGGCAAAAAGTTTGATTTTAGGGTCAATCTCGTGACAAAGAAGTTCAAGATGGACATATGGATGGTTATGATCATGATGCAAATGAGATGGTTGATGTGATATGCTATGATTATGAGATGTATGTATGCTAAAATTTTATGAATGCATGTCATGATAGCATGTTAGTGTGAAAGAAGATAGAAGAATGAGAGGGATCCACCCTTGATTTCAAGAAGATGAGGAAGTCCAACAAGTCTATGAGTCATCAAGACTTTATTAGATATGATGATGAATGATGATGATGATGATTTGATTATCAGAGATTGGGAATATAAAGAGCTTACTTACCTTGTTTTTGATAACACATGTAGGTACAATGCATCAAGGTATAGAAACTAGGATGGCATTGTACCTAGTGAGATGGGCTTTGACTCGACAAATAGATAGGAGTATCCTTGTTCACACCTGGCATACAGAATCCTATTTAGAATGCATTTTAGATATTTCAAAAATCTCGAACCAAAACAAAGAAAGGCAAGCCTTCCTATGTGGTCAACAAGACACCTAAAACACCCTCCCTACGAACCAAACAAAACACGCATGACTGACGTTATATTACAAGAATATCCAACAAGCACAATAGACAAAAGATAATGATCATTGCCCCATTCCTTTCTCTCTAAATCATTTTGATTAGACATCATTGAGAGGTCATTAGAATGAGCACAACAAGATAAATCAACAAGACAAAGATCAAGTAAACAAACAAGCTAATGTTCTTCATACCTCTAGCTAAGACTAAACTACAGTGATGCCTGATGTTGATATCTATTGTAGGAAGGATGCATCCTAGGACATGATGTTATCAGATGATTTTGGGATTGATTGGATGATGGGCTATTAATACCAAGAGTTTACCAACTTGTTTACCTATTGACCAAGACTTGAGATCTTGACGTTTGAGTTTTCACTTTCAATTTGTTATACTTGTTTCCAATTGTCATACCAAAGGGTGAAGGTGTTGATTGGTTTATTGTGAGTGGAAGTTTATTGCGGGTGAATGCAAAATGGGATGAATGGATTTTTTCAAATATTTGGATGTTTTTGATGTTTTTGAAATGTTTTGAGGCTATTTTTGGATTTTCAATTTATTTAAATATTTTTGTGTTTTTTGAGTGTTTTTGTGTCTTGGGAGCTGATCAAAGATTAGCCTTTTCTACGTTTAAGCTTAGAGACGATGTAGTTCGAATACCATGTTTTGACCTTTTTTGACTTTTTGACCTGTTTATGGATTTTTTAATATATTTTGGATGTTTTTTGATTTTAAGGAAGACTTCAAGAATATACACGAATTCGATCCAATGTAGGTATAAGAACATGCCCCCAATGTGGTGCGATAGACTACTTTAATATAGGCAAGACAAAGTGACCTTAGGAATGGGCCGAGTAGTACTAGGAGGGATCATGATACGAGCACATGATCAAGCTATGATGTGGATGTGGATGGGTGATGGAAGGATGTGATGGAAGTGTGATGGATCGATGGTGAAGAACAAGTCATAGAGATAATGGTGGATGGAAAGTTCTTATTTACACAAGGCGCCTATTTTCCAAGTTTTCACCAAGGTACTTGCCATAAGTGCCACCAAAGTGGTTTTCACTAGAGGACGATTTTTTTTCTTTACTATTTTCAATCCTTTTTTTGATTTTTTTGGATTTTTATATTTTTGGATTTATACCCTACAAGTTTAGGCATAAAACTTTTTGAGATGGGATCTATTGATAGGCTCCTACAAAGGCTCATCTTTTGGTGTGGATAACTAATATGCCCTTGATTTGTAGCTCGCTGTGACGATGAAAGGTCCCAACCAATTGGGTTCAAACTTTCCTTTGCTATTTAGATTTGGTACATTTTTCTAATTCTCTTTCAATATGAGCTCTCCTACTTGAAAGGTCTGACTCCTGATCTTCTTGTTATAGCTCCTCTTGAGATGATTTTGGTAAACTTGCAAATGGTTTAAGGCATCCATGCACCGCTCATCCAGTAGCTCTAGCTCATTTAATCGTGACACTCGATATTCCTCATCAGTAATGAGATTTTGCAATGATATTCTTAAGGACGAGAGCTCAATCTCAATGGAAATGATGGCCTTTGATCCGTAGACCAAGGAGAATGGGGTTACCCCTGTAGGTGTTCGGATGCTCATTCTATAGGCCCATAAGGCGGGGTTCAACTATAGGTGCCAATCACGACCAACTTCATTGACTATTTTCTTTAGGATTTTCAAGATGGTTTTATTAGTAGCCTCAACTTGGCCATTTCCATGGGGATAGTATGGAGTGGAAAAGCAATGTTGGATATTAAATTTTTGGCATAAGTCTTGAACATCCTAGTTTTTGAAAGGTGTCCCGTTATCTGAGATAATGGTTTGAGGGACACCGTAGTGGAAAATTAGGTAGTTTAGGATGAACTTGGAAATTTGCTTTCCTGTAATATAGGTCATGGGGATGGCCTCTACCCACTTTGTGAAATACTCAGTGGCAGTGATGATGAACTTATGCCCATTGGATGAGGTGGGTGTGATTTTACCAATGAGATCGAGCCCCCATTGTGAAAAGGGCCAAGGTGTAATGATTGGGTGGAGCTCTTGAGTTGGTACATGGATGAGATCCCTATGCTATTGAAATTGCAAGCACCTTCGGACATAGTTGTGAGCTTCTTTTTCCATTGTAGGCCAATAGTACGCAATCCTCAACAATTTCTTAGCCAAGGTCATACTACTTGAATGTGACCCACAAATGCCATTGTGTACCTCAGATAAAGCAGTCAAAGCTTCCTTAATGTTAAGGCATCATAACAAGGTTCCCTCAATACTCCTACGATATAGGGTGTCTCCTAAGATAACAAAGTGGGATGAATTCTTGACAAATGTTCTTTTAAGGTTCAGGGTGATATCAGTGGGGAGGACTCCTATTCTTAAGTAGGTGTATATATCATGATACCAGGGATCACCAGGACCAATGATTTCACACACGAATTCAAAATCCGGTACCTCAAATGCTAGTATGAGAAGCTGCTCTACAAGGAATTCTTGCTTAGGGACATTGAGTGGGATATCCAGTAGTGATCCAATTGTTGCCATGGCATTTGCTACTCTGTTGTTTTCCCTTGGTATTTGTTCAAAAATGATGTCAGTGAAGGATTTTTTGAGGCTTTCCACCAGTTTCTTGTATGGAGTCAATTTATCATCCTTCATTTGGTATTCATCATTGACCTGGTTAATGATTAGTTGTGAATCTCCATAGACCTTAAGTGCCATGATCTGCCATTATACTACAATTCTGAGTTCTATGACAAGAGCCTCATACTCTGCAATATTGTTTGTGCAAGGAAAAGACAACTTATATGACTTGGGTATGCAATCTCCTTGCAGCATAATTAAAAAGACTCTAGCTCCTAACCCATGTTGTGTGTAAGATCCATCAAAATATACTTTCCAGTGATTTTCTACGTTGAGATTGAAGATTAAATCATTGGGAAACTCTGATACCAGTGGGTTTTCTAAACACATTGGTGCTTCTTCTAGCTGATATGCAATTACTTATCCTTTAATGGCCTTCTATTCCACATACTCAATGTCGTGTTCTATCGGGATCATGACCCATTTAGTTGTTCGCCCTATGAGCGTTGCTTTAGAAAGCAAGTACTTGAGAGGATCTATCTTGGCAATGAGTTTTATCTGATGTGCCAACATATAGTGTTTTAATTTTTGTGCGGTGAACACGACTGCTAAGCAAGCCTTCTCAATGGATGTGTAATTCAGCTCGTGTCCCACCATGGTTCTAATGATGTAATAAATAACTCTCTCCTTCCCATTGAGCTAAGAGAGTGCCAAGGGCTGCTGTTGTTGCAGATATATACAGGATCAAGGGATTTCCTGGAATTGATGGCATGAGAACTGGTGGTGTGAGCAACTACTCCTCGATCTTATTGAAAGCCTGGTCACATTTCTCATCCCATTTGTATGCTACCCCCTTGTGGAGTAGATGAGAATATGGGATAGCCTTATCTGCTAACTGTGTTATAAACCAGAAAATGGATTAGAGCCTTCCCTACAAATCCCTCAACTGCTTCAAGGTTCTTGGTGCCTCTATCTCAATAATTTCTTTGACTTTGTCAGGGTTTATCTCGATTCCCCTCATAGATACAATGTATCCTAGGAGCTTGCTCGATTGTACACTGAAGACACACTTCTTTGGATTGAGCCTGACCTTGTATTCTTCTAGTTTGTTAAAGATGGAGCTTAGAGATAGTATGTGATCTCAACACTTTCTTGATTTAGCCAATATTTCATTCATAGTTTTGTGAATCATGTCGTGGAAGATCAACGCCATAGCTCTTTGATAGGTAGCTCTTGCATTTTTCAACCCAAATGGCATCATGTTCTAGCCATAGGTCCCTCACGGATAGGTGAAAGCTATTTTGTGCAGATCATCTTTGGCTATCATGATCTGATTATACCTGGAGAATCCATCCATTAGTGATATCATTTCATGTTCGACTATCATATCCACAATCATATCTATGTTTGGCAAAGGGAAATCATCCTTGAGACATGCTTTGTTCAAATCTCTGAAGTAAGTGCATATGCGGATGCCCCCAGTGGGCTTTGAGATAGGTACAAGATTTGAAATCCACTTTGGATAATCAATTGGTCATATGAAGCCAACATCCAGGGGCTTTTGTAATTCCATTTTGACCAATAATGCTATTTGTGGATGCATTTTTCTTAGTTTTTTTCTTATTGGTTTTGCTCCTGGATAGATAGCTAGATGGTGAACCGCAACTTCTAGATCAAGCCCAAGCATGTCAGCATAGGTCCATGCAAATTTTACCTTTCTTTCCATGAGGAACACAAATAGAAGTTCATGTTCCTCTATCAAAAGTGATTCTACATAAAAGGTGATATGTGGCGTTTCTTTGGTTCCTAGGTTGAATGGATTGTACTTTTTTGCCAAGACTGTTGACTTCTCTTGATGAATAGCACTAAGGGGAAGATTGAATCCCTCATCCTCTGATGCCTCAAAGAGATTTTCACCATTGGATGCATCCTTTGTTTTTACTATTTCTGGTCAGAGAGTGCCATAGTGTGGTTTTCACTCAAAGACCTAGATATTATTCTTAAATTTTCACTTTTGTGATTGAGGGATTCAATTGTTTCCCCATAGTAGGCATATGTGTCCAAGCCAATGTTAGACCCAAATTTGTGATCTCCACATGGTATAATATCCCTCAATCACATGAATTCTGAGAGAGCCTCATCGTTTTCGAACGTGTCCAAAATCGGTGGTCCTCTTTGGTCATAATCAATGAGTTGGGGATAGACAAGTTTTAGCTCAGTAGTTGCGTCATTTGGTTTGAAAGATAAGGTACTAATCATGAGAAGGGAGGAATCCTTGAATAACATAGGTAGGTTAGTGAGGGGGTCTTTGAAAGGATAAGTAATGGATACCAGAACTGAGGGGGAAGCTTTGACTTTTCTAACCGAGGCACTTTTACCAAGTATGGTTAATTTTGGAGGAGTACATCCAAGGCCAAGATTCCTTATACGCTTCTCAGGAATGATAGGTTCTAGAAGACCATTGTCATTTTGTCTGAGTTTCTTGTTTTTGTTGTAGCCCATGCCAAGCATCATTTGTAGTCCTTTGTTGTTATCATCCATGGGAAGATCAGGCACGGGCCTTTCATCTTGGTATATCAAACTTGATATGTCCTTTTCGTCTACCGTTTCTCGGCTTAGGTCTCCCTAGCATCTGAATCTGGCGGGGTTTGCTTTGAAGGTCTAGGTTGATGTGTCAATTGGTTGAGGTTTTCCATGATACCAGGGAGATTGAGGTAACTCTCCTATTACAACACTTTTCTTCATTTTGTAATCCCCACACCCATTGTCTTGGATAATGAATTTGATATTAGAGATGTTAGGAATGATGGGTATCTTTGTCTCAAAAGTGGAGGCTAAGGTAGATGGGTCTACATATGGGGTCGTAGGGTCTTCATCATTCTTTGGGACTTGAGGGATCTTGTAGTACTTAGCTTCCATATTCTTACAATAATAAAATGGCTTAGGATCAACATGGATCTTGACCTTTTGATTTTGATAGGGAAACTTGACACATTGATGGAAGGTAGAGGCAACGACTTGCATTCCATGGATCCATGGGCGCCCTAGGAGGATATTATAAGGTAATTCTAGATCAAGGACTTGATAGGTAGTTTCTATGATAGTTGGCCCTACTTGAATAGGGAGTTGAATAGTGCCTTGAGACACTCTTTCTTGATCATCATATGTCCTGATTGTAATACCTTTACCTTTTTCAATGATGTCCTCAGAGAATCCCAGATTCTTTATTAGCTTGAGAGTACAAATATTCAGACCTGCACCAAAATGTGAATGCTTGGTCTAGACCTGCTCTAACATGAACAAACAATCAAACATTAGTCAATAAACAAGTCAAAACATTCCCCATGAAATTCATTCAAACACAATGAACAAGAAAATATATATAAAATATCAAATGAAAGCTAATGAAATCTTATTCAAAATGCTCAAACCAACATCCCATGGGGGAATTTGTGCTACTTTGATGTGGAAAGTAGCCTTTTTCCCAACTCCTTGACAAGCTTGATGATGATTGTGTGCTCCTTGCTGCAAAATGTCAATAACCTTCCTAAGATTGATGAAATTATATGCTAACATGGATGAAATGTAGATGAGAATGGATTCAAAATAACTATGATAACCTTGCATAAAACATATGAATGATTGTGGATTCAAATGAGCATAGCGATCTTACATGGATTGTGGATGCCAAATCAAATAGAGGAGGCTTCTATTTATAATGAAGGGATGAAGAGTGAAGCATAGGAAGAATGTGGGACTAACATTTGAACCAATGGCATTGTGCCACTTGTCAACATGCTAATGAAGGGAGATGGAGCACATTTTGAACAATGTGCAAAATTAAATGCATGTAGGTGGATTTGAATTTGAAAACAAGACTTGTGCAAGAGGGGATGTAAGAAGAGTTAATGCCAAGTTGGCTCAAGGAGAGGACATGTAAGAGCCTTAAATGCCAAGTTGGAGGACAAAAGTCCTTTAGGAGGGAAAATTCAAATACATGGAATATTCCAAGAATATGCCATGTTTGAATAGAAAAGGAGGAATTAATAATTCAAATAAATTGATTTATATGTGCAACTTGCAAAAGCTAGAGAAAAGGAGGATTAGTGTTAGGAGTTAATTAGGATTAATTAACTTAGATGGAGTTAGTTTAATTTAGATATTTAGATTTATTTAAATCAAATGAGAGGACATTGGAGGACTAGGATTTTAATCGAATAACTTTGATTTATTCAATTAAAAGAGATGACATTAGGATTAAATAAAGTTGATTTATTTAATCAAAGAGATAATATTAGGACTTAATTAAACAAAGTTGATTTATTTAATTAAATAAAGAACATTGGGACCTGATTAAATAAAATTGATTTATTTAACCAAAGAGGAATTTTGATGAATTAATTAAATAAAGATTTATTCAATTAATTGGTTAGTAAAGAAATGATTAAGGAAGAAATGAAGTTAGTTAATCAAAATCGAGTGCACACTATCAATTAGGATATTTCGAGTGTCTACAAGGGAAATTTTTCAATTGATCCTCCCTTTCCACCTTTAGGGTTTGAAACCTACCATCAAAGTTTACTTCAATTTCCTAAGGCAGATTATGTTGCAGGTCATTCCTAGACAAACTCTGACATATGTGCCCCAACACCTATCTTCATTGTCTTTCTCCACCGAGATCAAATTACCTCGGTTTTCCCTAATTTCTACCAAAATTCATCATCCCAAAGCTTCGCAAGGAGGTTGTACAGGCGTATCCATATTGGTCCTTCTTTGACCGTATGCTTCCAAGGATCAAAATTTGGATACCATTCTATCAGGTGCAGTCCAACGCTATCTAGGTAATGCAGGCCACTATGTAGAGCATTCCATTTATCTTCCTTGGATGGGAATTTAAGCAAGAAGAATTCATTAGGCAATGCCCTAACTTGGGTCTAGATTCCCCATTTCTCTTTGCATCATTTGCCTATGCATTCTACATCACACCAATCCCCCATTTGAGAAATATCCATTTTTTCTTCAATCTATTAATTGAATTCTTACTTTGAGCTCAATTCTAAATTAACAGTATGCATTGAACATTGCGGGATGGGTGACTTACTGATAAAATCCGCATATTGGTGCAATGGCCCTTTGTCAACTATCACCTTCTCCTTCCCTTTCCATTGCCTACTTGTACGCTCCATGCTTCCTTTCATTTTATTGTGCCAATTATCAAAAGTGTCTGCTCTTGGCCACCTATTTTTTCGGAGCCACCCATGCCAATTACCATCCATCTGCGTCTGATTCGTAGCACTCCACTTGTTGAAGTTTGGATTACAAGTCGTTCTCCTTGTAGTCATCCTTTCAGTCCTCGAGATCCACCTGCGTGGCCGCATCCATGGGGGAATAAATTGTCCTCTTCAACTCCTCTGATCAATGATCGACCCCCACCCATGGTCTCACATGTTGCGATGTTCCATGCGTCTGTATCTCGGGTGGCATCTATCCACCCATCTCCCTCCTTCAAACACCCATTGCGAGGTATGACTTTTGCCATTTGACCATCTTTTTGCTGCATAATCTCCCTTCAGACATCCATCTGCCGATATTTCTTGCTCTTTTCCACTCCTCTTCACTTGCCATATCCATTATAGAATAGTTTTGAACTCCCTTCTTTCCCTTTACATATAGGCATCATTATTTTTCCTTGACATGCACAATAAATCCTAACAACCATGCAATATTTAAAGAAGGGAATTAAGTCAAGGAAACCTTACATCCCTTGTAAATTTTAGTGTAAAATGTCAATTTTATAAAGATATGATTTTAGTATAGAGCCAAATGATTGTAGCCTGTAAATTTGAGTTGTAGTGTTTTAATAGTTGAATGGAATTATCCCTTATGTTAATGAACGGATGGGATGTTTAGATAACATAAAGCAAAAATTATAGGAGGATACTATCCAATATTGATTAGTTCCTACTTTGAATTAAGGATGACATTCACAATCTCTATTATTAGTTTGGTAGTGCAAATTTACACCATTTGATCAACTGTGCTTGAACCAAAGTTGGCTCACTTTGCCTTGTGTATTCCTTTCCGAGGTGTCCCCATTAGTTCCAAGTTAATTCATGATTTGGGAATTTTAGATCTTCAACATCTCTTTTATAGTCATTAGGAGTTTTTTAAACATCTCTTCTAGTTTTGTCCCTGAGCTCATGATGTTTGGACTTAGATTCATGATTTATTCAAGCCTTTTAGGCCTAAGCCTTTTTCTTGGCATACAGTGTTATGAGGGGAGTGGCCTTGCATTCCTTGTAGATATTGTGTGTGTGTGAAATGTGGAAATTATTAGTAAATCAACACAAACCTTAATGAAACGAATTATATCAAAGATTTGAATCAAGTAAACTACTCTATTTTGCAGCTAAACAAATCTTGTAAGAACATCTCATTGTCCTCTATTCTTAAGGATTTATTAAACCATTTGGCCCTCATATTTCTTTGTGCACTATGGTTGTTAAAATGGCAACTTGAGAAACGAGATAACATTCAACATGCAAGCCAATTAAATTCCTACATGAAACTATATGATGAAAATGATAATGGATACTATGATGAATGGATGATGGTGATAGATTATTCGAGGTAGATATTGTGGTATTGAACTAGGATGATTCTACATATGCTCAAATGCTAACTATGAATATGCTAATCTAAAATGCAACTATGATGCAAAGGATGACATAAAATGCAACTATGAAGCAAAGTGTGATTCTATGATCTAACTATGATGCAAAACATGATACGAAATGTAACTATAAGACTCCAAAATGCTCCAATGCTCAAACGATATTCCTGCATGATAACTCTATTCAAATGTGGATGCCAAATACAATGGAAAAAGGGTTGTATTTATAGGCTTTTTCAAGCATCTTGTGAGGTGGCAACGATCGACAGTCTAGATTCAAACAAGAGGAATGAACGGTGGAGATGGAGAGAATGAAGAAGGTGTCCCTTTGACCAAAGACAACATGCCAAATAGATGGAGGAATCTCTTGACCAAAGGAAACATGCCAAATGGATGGAAGAATAAAGTGTGGGAAGAAAAGACCATGTGTTTGAAAATTGGTTGAAGAATTGTGTGAGGAATAAGCCATGTGTTTGAAAATAATTCTAATTTAAAAATTAGAATTATTTAATTTCATGTGACCTTGGTGAGGTGGCATAAAAAGTTGTAGACATGTGCTTGAATTCCTAATCCAGGATTAGTGAAACTTAATTAAATAAAACAAGCTTATGAAATTTGTTTATTTAATTAAATTAGAAGAATATGATTTTTAAATTTCTAGATTTAGAAAATATGAACAATATAAATAAATTGAGAATTTATTTATACGTAGTTGAATATTAATTAAATAATTAGTATTTAATTAATTAGATGTCATGACCGATTTTAGGTGTATACATATACAATCAAACTTAGCAAGCTTTTATGGTGGAGATTCTTTGTAGCATTTGAAAAGATAAAAATCTTGTTATTTTTTTGTTGTCACAGTGATCACAATTTCTCACTTTACATCAAAGCTATGATTTATTTTAATGTCTTAATGCAGATTTAAGTGTAAGTGAATAAAGTTGCACTCAATGTTGTTCATTTACAAGTTTTTTTGAATCACTAGGGTATTGCCCCTTTTACTATTGCTAGGGTTCCTTCGAATCTCACCTCCTCTCAAGGTTGGTCTTTGCCTTGAGTGTGCCATCAAGGATGTAGCCATTTAGCCCATATTAGTGGAGATGCCCTCTCTCAAGCTTCCCCTCCTCCTGTATGAATAGATTGTGCTTAGTCAAGTTGGTCGCAACTTGTTATTTGCTGCTCTACTTCACAATATAGGCTAGCCTGACTCCAACAAATTTCATCAACTGGCTCTTGATATTTCTCTAGTTTGTGTGGCTAATGAAGATAATTGAGAAATTAATGTTAATGATGATAATGATGGATGGGACCCTCTCGTGGACACTTTGGACCTCATTAATGTATGGGGCAAACTAGATGATTGAGATCTTCCTCCTCCTTTTGCTCTCACTACTTAGTGGTTAATGTTTATTATTTTATGTTTTAATGTTCTAAGTTGTAGTGTTGTTTGATCTGTAAGAGTATTACTGTCTCCACCCACCTTTTTTTGTGAATGTGTAACACTATTTTATAAAGGGTAGTATAGACTTATTACTTCTTTTTTATGAATGCAATTAATGTTTATGTTTTACAAGCTCAACTATTTATTATCATCATCCTTGTCATTTGTAGTAGTTATAAATATATTTCTATTAAGATAGCACGAGTCTTGATTATTAATAAATCACAAGACCTCAAATTATAACAAGTGATAATCAACATTATAACTATTTGTGTATAAGATTATAATTTTACCGTAATATCAAAAATTGGATCCCTCAATGACCTCCGCATCTTTTTTACATTTCCTTCTAGCAATATTGAAAATACTATTTGAAAAAATAAAAATTTGAAAGAATAACAATTTAATGATAAATCATCATCGTCATCAAATATTTTCATAAATCACATTTTAAGGCTAGTATAGACTTATTACTTCTTTTTTATGAATGCAATTAATGTTTATGTTTTACAAGCTCAACTATTTATTATCATCATCCTTGTCATTTGCAGTAGTTATAAATATATTTCTATTAAGATAGCATGAGTCTTGATTATTAATAAATCACAAGACCTAAAATTATAACAAGTGATAATCAACATTATAACTATTTGTGTATAAGATTATAATTTATTGGATCCCTCAATGACCTCCGCATCTTTTTTACATTTCCTTCTAGCAATATTGAAAATACTATTTGAAAGAATAACAATTTAATGATAAATCATCCCTAAAATTATAACAAATGATAATCAACATTATAACTATTTGTGTATAAGATTATAATTTTACCGTAATATCAAAAATTGGATCCCTCAATGACCTCCGCATCTTTTTTACATTTCCTTCTAGCAATATTGAAAATACTATTTGAAAAAATAAAAATTTGAAAGAATAACAATTTAATGATGATGATTCATCATCGTCATCATATATTTTCATAAATCACATTTTACAATCCCCTTTTGGTAAGTCATGGGCTTCCCTTTTTTAACTAGACGGACCTCAAACCATATTCAAATACGGCTGACTATTTTTTTAGGGCTTTGCAATATTATAAACCTAGGGTTTTAAGAGACCCCTTTTATTTAGCCTAGAGTTTTTCTCTTGTGAAATTCTCTTTAGGTGCGTTAGGGTTTCCGGGGCAGGGCAGATAGCTGGTTTAATTCGAAGAGCACAATGGTTGAGAAAGGCAAGAGTCGCAGAGAAGAGGTCGTGACCAGGGAGTACACCATCAATCTACACAAACGGCTTCATGGCTGGTACTTCTTTTTGTCCCCCCCATTAAAATGCCAAATAATCTTACCTGGATCTGGTTAAGAGTAGCAAAATCTTTACAAATCTCTATTGTCGAACTGTAAAATATTGAAAAAATAGTTACGCAATGCTTTTTGTGTTTTTCCTTTTTTTTTCTCGTTTTAGGGTCTTTTTTCCTTGCGTTTATTAGGTCTTTGATTGCAGTACTTTTAAGAAAATGGCCCCAAAGGCCGTAAAGGAAATCAAGAAGTTTGCCCAGAAGGCTATGGGAACAACCGATGTGAGAGTTGATGTGAAGTTAAACAAGGCCGTGTGGAGCAGGGGTATTCGGAGCGTGCCCAGGAGGGTTAGGGTTCGAATCTCCAGGAAGCGCAATCCTGAAGAGGATGCCAAGGAGGAGTTGTACTCACTTGTTACTGTAGCAGAGGTCCCTCCGGAGGGGCTGAGGGGTTTGGGGACTAAAGTTATTGAGGAGGAGGACTGATCTTTTGTATAACACGAGATATTATAACGTTTTGGGAAAGTTTGTTTTTCCAGTACTATAGGAGTATTTAATATTTTGCAATATTGAGTTTTGTAGGACGTTTTTCTCTTAGATGATTTTGCCGGAGCTTAAGTAGCTCTTGCATTGGATTATCTTGATGTGAATGGCTTATTTGTTGAACATTGATGTTATGAGTCTGCATTATAAATGGCATATTGAAATCGTTTTAATCTGTCTGGAAACATTACACTTAACTAGACATTCTTTCTGCGCTTTATATCATACATTTTGATTACTATTGGGCATCAGAGGACCCGTAGTATGAGTAGTAAAATCATTGGTTTGCTCTTTAGACAGCCATAAATATGTTTATTATCTAATGTATCAATCTTTGCTACTTATTTAATGATAGTCTACAATGTACGATTTAGCACAACCATCTCTCAAGATCAGACAGAATAACCTTCCAGGTCATTAAATCCAGAAACTCAAATTGCAGTCAAAATATTGACATCTATTCCTCTTGCCTTTTAAAACAGAACTGAAAAATGCCCATTGATCTAATAGTTGTCTTTTTTGTTATTTTCTGATCAACACAGTTAAAATTTTCATGTCATCTCTAGACACCTACCCACTAGTTAAAGATCCCCATAAAAGATTGTGAATTCATTCTGCTTAGCAAAGCAGCTGACTGCTAGGAACCTTCACTATTATCTACTTAGATTTTCATTTTCATCAATGTAGAGTCCTAGATGATACTGACATTAATACGAGAAAACATGTCATATACACTCTTGACTGTACCAGCCATAAATGTCACTGCCTTTATAAATTGAAATTCTAAAGTAGAAGGTGGTCCACCACCTAAGCTATTGATTGGTTGATATTTTTCAAGCATTTAAATGACCCCTCATGGTCTATCAAAAAGTAATCTTATACTATTAAATGGAAGTCATAAAGGAGAAGAGCTGCCATCTCACATGACTATATCCACTGGGTGATTGTTTATATGCATTTGAAAGATACTTTGACTGGTCAAGACTCAAAAGGTAAAAGCCATCCTAGCCATCTTATTAAGGGAGTTATCATATGGCTAGAACAACCAAAAGCAAATGCCTTTCAGCATCTTATTGATTACCTGGCCTCTCAGTTGGACGAAGTTATGTGGGAATGGTTTCAAATATTATCTAGGAAGTTATCATCTGACATGGCCACTCATTATATCACTTTCCTTATTCCAGTCCCATTTGGTAATTAATTCTAAATTTGCAATGGGGAATGGAGCTATATATGTTTTTATTTCTTAGAGGTTTACCTCCCATGTTACTCACATCTAGGTTGGCAAATATCTTAGCCATTGAGTTTCTCTACTGTAGCATATTTATTCTGGCTTCACAATCTTCAGTAATTTGAGCTATATGTTCTATTGAGTTTGATGTCTTAGAAGTCTCTTGGTAATAAGATAAGATGCCCTTGATGGCTAGGCTAAGGCTCTATTAATGAACAAGTGGTAGCACAGGTATCAAACCTTGATTAATGTCAAATTTGGCTCTCTTCACAGTTACAGCATTTTTCTCTTGTTGAAGTATCGTATGACATGCAATGTGACCAGAGCAGCTAATTTAACAATTTGATAGCAAGAAGGTGCACTTTCGTTAGTGTCATTGAATGCATATATACTAGTAACTGTGAAACATTATATCACTAAAGACTAAACTATTGTAATTGACAATAATTGCCTTTGTACAAGGGTAAAGGTAAGGGGATTTTTAATTTCACAACAAGAGCTCTCTTATGTAATCAAAGGGACCTTCCTTGTTAATCTTATATTTTTCAAATTTGTACGTAGTGTTGGTCTTGATCTCATGAGGTGGGCAGTAAACTGAAAATTTAATGGTACTGGACTGAAAATGTGGGTCCAGGGCAAGGAGATGCAAACCATTATCTTCCTTTTAGCACGACATTTTACTACAGAATATTTAGTTCTTTTGTCAGGCTTTTTGTTGTACAGTTTAGAATGCCTGCAAACATTTTGTGATACTGGCAACAATGATCATATTTCAAGCTATCACTGCCGCTTCTGAAACACAACCATTTGCTTTTTACAAGCAATGTTACTGGTTTGCACAGAAAAACCACTGTATCCGGATTTGCTGTCCAGTTTTGGGCTGTGGAGTTGACTGGGGTGTACCTGTGTGAATCCTGGGTTTGCAAACTGAGCCCAAAATTAGAAAAATATTAAGGCCACAACACACAATTCGCATTTCATGGACAGAACAAATAAGTATGGTAATTTGTTTATTTTATTTGAAAAATCATTATTATGTATTAGAATTTTCCATCTAGTTATTTAAAATAAAATTTTATTTATGAAAATTTATAATTTAATAAAACTATTATCAATACTTAATATATTTAGGTTAGGTTTAAGTTCTAATATTTTTTAAATTTATTCAACTTCCAATATTTTCAATTTTATGGTCCATTTGAGTAACATGAAACAGAGCACGTGGTTGTTTATTATACGTATATCATGTGTTTTTTGGCTAAAATATGTATATGTTTTTAGGTTGGGTACATAATATATTTGTGATTTTTATGTGTGTTCTTCAAGGTTGGGTACCCAAAACATACCCAAGCCCTGGGATAAATGAGTGTTGCTGTCGTAAGGTAATTAGAAGGGCCTAGGTGACTATGCACCATCTGCTGATGGTGTAAGCGTTGCATGTGTCGATAAAAAATTTCCTTTTCTATTGTACCATTTTACATACTGGCAGAGTTTGTATGCTAGCTGTGAAAATAACTTGTAAAAAAATGCATCGTCTTCTGTTGCAACCTTGTAGATATTGGTGGAAATGATCTTTGTTGTCTGGTGTTAGATTGTACCTAGAAGTTGTAGACGTCCTGTATATATTGATAGGCTGATAGCCTGTATTGAAAGTGCACAGGTGTGATATCTCGTTGCGTCTTAGGGTTTGGCAGTGTTGTTTTGTGCAGTGGTTGGAACGATTAATTCAGTTGTATGTGATATAAGGGGTGATCTGTGTTTTGTTGGTGTCATTGTGAGGCCTGTTAAGTAAGGGATATTCCTTATGTTAGGGTTTATTCTTGAGATCGTAAAGCAAGATTTGAGTAGTATGGTGAATGCATGTGTGGATAAAAAAATTCCTTTTCTATTGTACCATTTTTACATACTGGCAGAGTTTGTATGCTAGCTGTGAAAATAATTTGTAAAAAATGCATCGTCTTCTGTTGTAACCTTGTAGATTTTGGTGGAAATGATCTTTGTTGTCTGGTGTTAGATTGTACCTAGAAGTTGTAGACGTCCTGTATATATTGATAGGCTGATAGCCTGTATTGAAAGTGCACAGGTGTGATATCTCGTTGCGTCTTAGGGTTTGGCAGTATTGTTTTGTGCAGTAGTTGGACCGATTAATTCAGTTGTATGTGATATAAGGGGTGATCTGTGTTTTGTTGGTGTCATTGTGAGGCCTGTTAAGGGATATTCCTTATGTTAGGGTTTATTCTTGAGATTGTAAAGCAAGATTTGAGTAGTATGGTGAATGCATTATAATGACGACTCTATTGTTATTTTGAGTACATAAAACGACACGATTGTAATGATGTCTCTTCGTTTTGGAGCACATACGAAGTTAGCAATGGATTTTTTTTTTTTTAACCATAGTTAACAGAAGACATGTACCCTGACCCCACATTCTGAATTGGCAATGGATTCTTTGTTTGTAACCATAGTTACCAGAAGACTTGTACCCTGACCCTTGGTACTTGTCTCCTGCATTGGAAACACACCCCCATCTCGGAGACCTGTATTGAGATGTCTCCAGACATAAGGAGGCTTAAGATGAAGTTTCTTCAAGCCTTCAAGCCTCCTATACGTCTCCTATAAGCATCCCTTGAAAATAAGGAAACTTTCAATAGAGCTTTTTCAAATACATCACATTGGATTTTCTTTTCTAATAACTGTTGTTATTTGGTAAGCAAAAATTAAAGGACTAAATATTCTAATAGACTTTAATTTTCTATTTTTTTAGTAAAAGTGTACACAAGTTTTTTTTTTTTTTTGGAAGGAATTAGGTAAGAATATGAAGCCAAAAATTAATAAGGTTTAAGATGTGTATATGTATTGAGTATTATCTATTGATTGAAAATATAGTCATCTCCATACTTAATCTAGGAATCATCTCCTAGATTCTGTCATCTTCAAAGTGATTATGATTTGAAATATTTTTTTTCAATATATTTTATCTATTTCAATACTTTAATATTTAACATTTCAATACTTTAATATTTAACATTTTTTAAAGATATCCATTGTCTGATGTAACATTTTAATATTTTAATCTATATATGTAGCCGTCTCCAAGTACCAGTCCTCCCTTAAAAAAGTTGTACCAATACTTGTCCTCGATTTCTGTACTAGCACCTGTACCTGTCTCCTCGTAACTATGTAAATAACCATGAGAAAATGTAACTCTCTGTCGCGATTTAAGGAAGGAAAAGTTATAAACTTAGTTTGTTGCCGAGATCAGCGGTTTGATTGCAAATATACAGGGCAGTTTGTTGTTAACTTAGCACCAGTAATACAGTTTGTTGTTAACTTAGCACCAGTAATAATATATCTAATGTCTTTCACAAACCATTTTGTAAAGTCGAAACATTTTGGTTAGGTTGCTGGGTATAAAGTAAGTAGCTACCTTGTGAGATTGCCTACAATTACCGATACGGTATTTCTGGGAAAGTCATAGGTAATCCTTGACGAAATCCATAACGATGACTTGCATTTCAAATGTATATATTTTTTGTGTTGAACTAATGCAGTAAAAGATTACATAGTATTAGGCAAACCAGCAGGCTGCCAGGAAAATAGCAGATGTCATAGTATTAAAATCAGTCCAGTACAACCCCACACAAATCTGAGTTAAAAAAGCTATTCCAAACATTTAATCACAAGATATACTTATTGTTCCTACTACAAGCACATTTTATAATGATTTGTACATTTTGTTCACCCAGGGGTGTCTTGAGTATGGAGCATTGTGAGTTTTGATTAATAGAATATTTCTAAAATCTCTTGGATAAATGAGTAATGTGCATGCCAGGAATTTGATGATCATCTCTATAAGCGTGCTTTAACGTTTTCATGGGAGGGATTACACTTTGAGCATTGTGAGTTATGATTAACATAATATTTTTAAGATCTCTAGCATTAGGTGTATAGATGTTACCACTAATATCTCATTAATTAATCATTGTCAAATGAGTAATCTGCATGCTAGGAATTTGTTGATTGTCTTTATAGATGTACTTATGTGTTCATACCAGGAATCGCATTTTTCTATTCAGCAAAAACTAGTTGTCTAAATGCTGTCATAAAAGTTAAAATTGCCAAAATATGCCTCCTTACTTAGAGCAACTGTCAATCTATTCTCCATAGACTTAGATATATTCAATTTCAAAGGCGCACTTGCTCAAAAATTCGAAACAGCTTAAAGAAATATCTTGTATTTTGAGAGACTTGCACTATTACTGCTAACTCAAGATTGTGAGTAACATAATTTAATTTGCTAGTCTTCAAACTTTTTAAACTCTCATACAAATTATCATCTTGCGTGAGAGCCCCTAAATCTATTGTGGAAACATATGTGATTATCGTGAGGTGAACATTTGATTTAAAACTCGTAGAGATTGGATTTGGAAGTCATTCTCTCTAGAGGAGTAATGGTGTTGTTTGCCAACTCAAAAAGCCTTCTATAAATCTTTTTTATAATAATTTTCTAACTCCACAAAGTTTCTTACCCCTGACATGTTTGTAGGAATTAACAATTTCATTGTGGCTTTAAATCATTTGAAGAAGCATTGCATTTCCTTGAGAAGGTATTGTGTCTCAAATAATGAATTTATTTTGCAAAGAATAATGACTTACCAGATGATTATGCTCCCTTAACTTAATCATGACAAAACTCTAAATGCATTAAATGTTTTTAATTTTTGGAACCAATCAAGATGTAATCTAAAAATATTAATAATTTTTTTATCGAGATAGATTAAATTCATAGAAGGGACAAAAATATCTCCATTTTGTGAGACACTAAAATATTAAGTTTACTATATGATTATGTTCCCTTAATTATATCATGATTAAACTTTAAATGCATTAAATGTTTTTCAATTATAGATCAATATGTCATCCAAAAGTATTAATACAAAACCTATTAAGATAGTCCTTGAAGATGCTATTCATTAAAATTTTAAAAGGGACAAATATATATATATATATATATATATATATATATATATAGAGAGAGAGAGAGAGAGAGATATGTAATATTATACAAACTCATTTGTCATGAGAAGATGCTAATTTAAGATTGTGAGTAGCATAATTTGATTGTTTAATTCTTATACAAACTCTCATCTTGCCTTTAGGATTCCCAAATCTTTCTTGGAAGCATATGTGATTATCATGAGGTGACCATTTGATTTGAAATTCATGAAGATTGGATTTGGAATTCCTTCTTCGTAGAGAAGTAATGGGGTTATTTGCTACCTAAAAAAGCTTTATAAATCTTTTATAATACCTTGCCAACTCTACTAAGTGTCTTAACTTTGGCATGTTTGTAGGATTATGGTATTGCTATTAGGATTCAATTGTCAAGAACCCATCTCTCATGATAATGAATGATCCACTTAGCACTCATTGCATCTAGGTGTTGCTCGCACAGGTGTAGCATCGAGCCTTCTTGGGAGGTCACCCATTCTAATACTACTCCAACTCAAGTGTGCTTAACCATGGCATTTTCCCCAAGGTTAAGCCCACTTAGCTTACAACTGGGAAACATGGGTTCTTGTGAGTTTGATTCGAAAAACTTCACAGTTGTATCTTCATAACAATGTCATAATTTGACACGAAGTGGAAAAATATCTTACTTATGTTTGTAGGAATTAACCATTTTGTTCCCAAAAGGATGACTTACTATATGACTATGCTCCCTTAACTTTATCATGATTAAGTTCTAAATGCATTAAATATTTTTCATTTGTGGAATAGATCAAGATGTAATCCAAAAATATCAATGCAAAAATTACTGACATAGTAAAATGCTATTTATCATGTTCATAAAAGGGACAAAAATGTTAATTAGTCCAAAGGTATTATTGTAAACTTTTGAGAGATGATTTTTGTCCCTAGATGGATTAGAAACAAGTAGATTTCCCATTATCCAAGTTCCTTGCCTATTTGAATTTGAATATTTGAGTAATTTGAAAGATATGTCAATTTGGAGTATTTGAGCTCATAGTTCCAAGTTCTATTTATATTGAAAAACTCCTTTAGTTGCTATTTAGTGAATTTTTTAAAGTTGTTGCATGAATCTAGAGGGGACTTCAACGAGAAAATAAATGTTTGGTCTTGTTGCATAGAGTAGACTTCCAACAATTTGTTTGTACTTAGTTGCATCTACAAACTCAATAGTATCATCTAATTTCAATTTCAACTGTTTCTCAAGGGATACTATGAGGTTTGCAATTTGTCACTCCAATATATTTTTGTTGGGCAATAAAGACTTGAGTTTTTGAATCACTTGAACACCCAAATAGTTACGAAGGTGTCCCAATTCAATAACTTCAAACCCTTTCTCTAGTTTGGTTTTTGCTATTATGGTGTACCTTTACTCGTATCCTCAAATTCTCAGTGCTTTAAATTTACCTTTAGGAAGTGTTTGGTGAGTTTTTTTGTACCATGCTCTTGGGGCTTGGTGTGCTTCAATCCATACAATGATTTTACAAGCTTACACACTCTATTCTCGAACTTTGACTATAAATCCTTTTGGTTGAGCTATATACATTGTTTCCATGAGAACATGATTCAAGAATGCAATATTTATGTCCATTTGATAAAATCTTCACCCATTTTATGCTACAATAGCCAAGGAAACACAAATGATAGTCCGATTCATTATAGGTGCAAGCGTTTCTTCATTACCTGTACGTTCTTTTTTAGAACATCCCTTTGTGACAAACCTTGCATTATGTTTATCAAGTGAGCCATTTGCTTTTTATTTGTTTTGAAAGATCAACTTGCAACCAATAGGATACCATTGAGCAAAGGATCCTTCAAGTTCCAAGATCCGTTCTTTAACAAAGCATCATATTAGTGTTAATTGCTTTCCTGCACAAATCAACCTTTTTGGCTTCATTGATGAAGTTGATTTTGAATCACTGTGATGTTGAATTTTTCATTTGAATACCAAATCAAGGTTAGCTCGTCTAGCTTATCTTTAATCTCTTCAATGAGATTTTCTCGTTGTTTGGTTTTGTATGCACTTGTAGCGTTCGTCTTCCCAACTTCATCAAATCTTACATCTTTGAGTGTTTGTCACCCATTTTGGCCCTTTTTATGTGTTTTATGTGGTACAATTAGTACCTCATCTCCCTAACATGAAACTCCTTCATCCTTCAATTGTTGCTTAAAAGTCTCCGAAAACTTGTTCTCATTTCTTGATGAAGTATGAATTTATAACTAGGAGGGAGTTTCTTCTTTAATTTCTAGAGGCAAAGATTCTAAAATTGGTTCCGTGTGAATTGTCCAACTTGGCTCAATTACCAATCATTGTTAGTTGCATCTTTTGTGGTTTCACAAAATACAACATCCTTAGTAAAGATTTTTTAGTGTGCTCACATACAACCTATACACTTTTGAAGATTCTAAATATCCCAAAAAATGCATTTGTGACTCTTGTGGTCCAACGTGTTCTTATTCTCCTTTGGAGCCATTGCATGACATGTGGATCCACATATTTTGAGATGTTGAATTGATGGGGGATGATCACATGAAAATGTCATATGAACTTTTCATTTGAAGAGTTATTCATGACAATCTATTGAGAATATATATAGGTGTCTTTGTTGCTCTTCCTTAAAAATGTTTTTATTTGTTAAACACCTTAAACCATATTCATCACAATTTTGTATCAATTAAACTACTCCATTTTGTTGAGGAGTGTTAAGGAATTTGAGATGATGTTTGATTACATTTTTTCTCAAGTAGTCTTCAAACACCTTTGATGTGAATTCACCAACAATGCCAAATCTTCAGTGTGCCACTATGAGATTGAGCAGATTTTCAACCATTGTGTGACTTTTGAAAACTTTCAAAGGCTTTATATTTTTGTTTCAAGAAGTAGATCTAGGTCATTTTACTATAATCTTTGAAGAACAACATGAAGTACTTACTATTACTAGTATAAGGGACTAGTAATGAGGTACACAAATTATAATGGATCAATTGTAACATTCTTTCATCTCTCAAGTTTAATTTTGCAAATGGTTCTCTTTGTTGTTTCACAAACACATGCTTCACACTTTCAATTGTTTTAGGCAAGTCTAAAACACAATTTTTGCATTGTTCAAATGTTGTCATAATCAACACACGCAAATCTTACATGCCATAAAAGACATTGAAATACCTCCTTTAGTGAGATGGGCAAAATTTCTCGAGTTTGAAGAACCACTTTTGAGTTTTAACAACTTACCTTCCACAGATTCTATTAAGGTGACTTTATTATTAGTCTTTTCTTTTGATTTTTACCTCCATCATTCTATAAAATGGAGCAGCCTTGTTGCTGACTGAGCACTAGAGACACAAAGTTTCATCATAGTTGGTTTATAATTGTTTTATTTGCCAATATATTGGATCACAATTCTTTCATGAAACACCTAAAAAGTCCTCTTAGTAAGTCACATGCTGTGTGGCTCTATTTTCCAAGACCTAAACTTATTCCAAATTCGATTCATTGAAGCACAGTCAACATCATTTGATATGGAGAGAACACACTCATCCATATCATAGTGATCAAATGCAAATTAAGTTTAATTTCACATTTTATTCTTTCCCTTATTTGCTTTTTATTTTTGATGAGTTTCAATTTTATACCATGAAGTTTTGCATTCATGAGCATCATGACTCCTTTTTCTACCACACCTTTGGCAAAATAGGCATTGTTCATCATTTAGCTTCTCATGGTGTTGACCGTTGTTTCTATCAATTGTACCTCCTCTTCCTCTATTTCCTCCTTGACCTCTTTTTTTGTCTCTGTCACTTCTATGACTCTAAAGGAAGATATCTTATTTGAAGATTTACTTTTTTGAGGAGCAAGACAAATATTTTTTTGTGTTTTTAGTCATTCTTCCAAAAGCCTTTTCCCTGTAAGCTATATTTTCAACAAATTGATCAAAGGTGAGTGATTTTAATTGATTGCTTGCTACAAGGACTCCAAGTAGGTTGATATGTGGGAATAAGTGTTTTTACAAAGGCAACCATACACATAAAAATATCAATATCATGTTTCATGGTCTAAAATTTTCAAAGCTAGACTCATTGTATCTTTGTTTTTCAACAATAATTGTGTGAATTCCAATTTTGAATTAGAACCATACAATTCTTTCAACTTGTGTAGTGCATCCCATGGTGTGTTGCAATGCAGTGTTGAACTTGTTGAAAAACTTCAATTGAGAACCTTATCAAGGCTATTTCCTTATCATTTTTATGCTTGTAGTTTTGTAATTTTACCATTAGTTTTAGTTCTTCAAGTTGTTCATCTCCTTCACAAATATCATACCACAAATAATTAAAGATGAATTCATAATCAACTTTTCTTTACTATCCTTACTAGTCCTAACTAAGATCAAACCAACTACTGTTGCAATGGAGTGTAGTTTTTTTTATGTTGAAAGTGGGATATTGATTAGTCCCTTATCACTCCAATAAGTTGTCATTTTATAAACTAGATGATTTGATATACCAAATCTCTTTATATATCCACTCCTATATGTTCATTAGTACGTGAAAAGGAATTAGAGGAAAACAGTGCAAAGTGGTACGTAGTACATGCAATATGTGAAATGGATCTATGCTATCAATGACAAGCTATCATAGGGTCACTCCATATGTGTAAGTAATACCATCCTC
Source organism: Sequoia sempervirens (assembly GCA_007258455.2). NCBI lineage: Eukaryota > Viridiplantae > Streptophyta > Pinopsida > Cupressales > Cupressaceae > Sequoia > Sequoia sempervirens. Next base: position 44,226,802 of record VDFB02168118.1, read on the forward strand.
TACATTCAATGAATTTCATATTACCCTTAATGCCAAGGATCTACAAGTTCATGAATGTTTTTAGACTTTATTTGGGTTTTGGCCTAAAACAAGCATAGTCGAAGTTAGCCTAAATATACTCGGTGATTTGTCTTTGTTTCATTTGGTCCATATTTTTTTGTGTTCTTAACAAAGGAGGATATGGGGTCTATCAAAAAATTCAATTTATTGGACATTCTTTAATTCTTCTTACATAAAGAATATAATTTTTGATAAATATGTGTGGTTGCATTTTGATTTTTTTGGGTAATGATAGAAAATCAGCCTAAACATGTCATCGAAAGAGTCAACTTATATCTTTCTTTGTAATATGAAGTTGTAATGCCCCGCCACACAACCCTAGAGGAAGTTGCAATTTATTACTCAAACGTACTATTTTTTTTTAAGTACAAATAACATGCAAGATCACTATCCATTGCCAACAACCTCTAAGGTTACAAGACTGCGATTACTTAAAACCCAATCAAGAAACATGAAATAAAAACATAACATTTAATTACTTAACAAATTAAATACTCATACATTCCATACATGAAAAATTACAAGGATAAGAGATACCACATGTTCCAATAACAATTATTTACAATAAGGTTACAACTCTCATTCCCCGAATGAGGTAAATCCAATAAACATGGTTACAAATTACATCTTCCACCTCGATAACATAAGAGGGGAATAAAATACAATAACAACTAAAATGAATAATGCATGAAAAGAAACTGGATCCCATGAGCTCTCCAACTGGAAATCTTGTCCACACGAACAAGAAGAAAACCCAACGGATTAAGGTGCATGTTCCACCAAACCATGTGATACCCGAAGGCTCATCCCCCGTGCTAGGAGATAGTAACAAGGAATTCTAGACAAGACCATCAACCTTTAGACACAAGATAACTCACATTGACACATCCAATCACATGAACCATACAACCATAAGGATAAAACAAGTACAACTCTAACATCACTGACATAAGTCACATTGCTTCCAGAAAATAAAACAGATCGAGTATGATAAGAAGACCATACACATAAACCCAAATACCAACTGTTGTAGAAAGAGTGTCATCACATAGCTCGACATGGGATCTCCTCTAGGAATCTTCCTAGGCTCCGGCCCCCATTATGAGTTGTCCTAGTGGCCTCTATTGAATCTTGGCACCCATACTCACTCATGCAGAATCAAATACCTTTCGTAAGGACAAGATAGATGACCTTGCCATTCCAGGCCTTCCCGTCTCATCCCAAGTCTATACAAGCCCTTGCATCCATGAGCGAGGCTCAATTATCTTAATTAATGTGAAAAACTACCTAACTTCTAAGTACATTAATTTAGTTATCACTTGATTAAACCACTTTTGAAGGTTTCCCAGTTTACCTTTTTGGGCTTTGGCCCCTAACAGAAGCCACTCTTCTACTTGACAACAAACCAACACGAAACCAATCACCAAGAATGCCAAAGGGCATACAAACAAGATAAACAATCACTCCAACTCTAGGAGGAACATAAAATGAAAACCCACTCCAAACACTGGAGGCAACAAAAGTCAAAACCCTCTCTAAACACTGGAGGCAACAAACACATAAACCACTCCTTCTAAAGGAGGCACAAACCATCCCCGTTCGTGAAAACTGGGTAAAACAACCGGATACAACTATACGCCCTACCCAAGGCAATACAACGGTTGACTAACACATTATGACAACCCACACAATTAAATGAATACCCCATCTGGAAGACTTACATAAACAAATCACTCCAAATTGAACAAACAACTCAATCAAAGAGTTCCCTCGCCTCTAGAAGCAAAACTTAGTACTACCAAAGTACACTCATAAATTTACAATCACAACAATATTTCCCATACAATACCAACAATAATTCGCTTAAATCAACAATCATAAAAATACACGTTCTTCAAATAACTAAAGATGTCTTTCAACATAACGATCTTTTCTCATAAAATAGGAACCAAAGTCCATATATACCTCATATACTTAATCTTTTAACTATTCATATAAGTTCTAAACAATATAATTTTTATGAACCTTATCTATTCCTTGCAATCTGGAAAACAAACAACATTCCCCATTCACCATTTAAGGCAATGGATTACAAGAACTTTTAAATAACATTCTACCTATTATAACATCGTAATAAAATAACCCTTTTCTTTACACATTTAATATCATCAATTTTGCTCTAATTATAATCCATATAACTTAACCACGTACATAATCCTGACATTTAACAAATCCTTTACAAGAACTTTAAGATTCTATCAAATCAAACAGGTCGTTGTAAACACATTAACCATATTCATTTCAATTACAACCCTAACCCTTAACAAATATTTAATCATTGCACTAACCTTAATTTCCAAAATACAATAACACTAATTTTAAAATCAAAAACTTACATCTTCCAACTCAAACACAATTATAACTAAACTATTGTTAGGATTTTCTAAATCCAATTCACCCAATAACACCTCGTTTGCAAATACTCAAAAGTAAATAAACTCGTATTGGCAACATTAAGGAATTAACACTAATCATTTAATTCCGTTTTCTCATTCATATAAAATAATCGAATCAACTTGCTAGATAAAATAATTTGATTAAAATAAATCAATCTTTATTTCAACTATGATAATGAATAATCAACTTAAAATCAACTATATTCAAATACTCATATATATTATATATATATAATATATATATATTTAGTGTATATACATATATATATTTAATTATATAACTTTTATTTTAAAAAAAATTTAAACTCCACTAATTAAATTATTTAAAAATATATAATGCATATATATATATATATTATATATATATAAATAATTATTAAAAAAATTGTTTAAATATTAAAATATTATATATATAATATTAAAATAAAATAAATATTTTTTTTTATAAAAATAAAATTTAAAATAATAAAACAAAGGACGTATTGGGCTGCGGCCCTCCCAAAAGGAGAGGTGCCCACGACCTCCCCCATATGGGGTGCATTGTATGGGCATGCTACCTTGGAGGCAGCGATCTGCCTCCAGTGCCTCCCCATGGGGGGCGGCTGTGGGGCAGGGCCCAAGCCTCCCCTTCCCATACAAAAATAAACATTATTTTATTTATAAAAAACTTTTTTATTATTATAAATCATTCAATAAAAAAAACAAGGCAGACCCTTGTAAGGAAGAAAATATTTCCTGTGTAAATTTTGAAACCAAATTTTTTCCCAGAAAAATAAAAAGCACAATATATTTATATAATATACTTGTAGGTATATATATATATATATATATATATATATATAAAGGTATATTTATAAATATATACTTAAGAGTTTCATTTCTAGCCAAACTGTGCAATTGCACAACAAAATTTTGCAACAAGAAATAAATTTGACAACACACAACAGGGTTTAAATTTCAGTTTGAAATGAAAATTTCTTTTGGTTCCCTTTCAATTTTTCCATTGTTTGATTCTTGTTTTGATTTTTTTCCCCTAATTTCAACAGAGGTTTGCAAGTTTTGAAACAAATTTACATGGGTTTTCATTGAACTTCAAACAGAATCTAAAATTTTCCAACAAAAATTCTCTACTAAATTGAATTTTTTTAAAAATATATGAAATTGAAAATTGCTCAAATAGAGTTTTCCCCAAATTTAGTCAAACCCCTAAAATATCCCATCCACCAAATTTATTGCAATTTTGGGGATATTTCTATTTCTTTTAAAATTTTAAAACAAATTTACTTTCCAATTGAAATTTCATGCATTTCAAAATTTCTTTTTAACAAAAGAATTCATTTTTTTTTAAAGAATTTATTTTATCTATAATATCCAAACATGATTTCCATTTTTATTTTCATTTAAATCTTAATATCCAATAATGCCAAAACAACTAACTTTATTTAATTTATCACCATTAATCTAATTAATCAATAAACTAAATCTAATTTTATTAATTAAATCAAATTAATCAATAAAAATAAATAACATTTCAACATCACAACTAGATATATTTAATCATCATTTTAACTACACTCGCCATTTAATAACTTTTATAATATGAAATTAAATAAATAACCAAGGAGGAATAAACCATATTAAAACAACTAAACCCGACGACAACCTGACGACACACTATGACTAGGGTGATGACTTGGCACGGAAAACTTAGCTACTATCTCCCAATCGAATATCATTGGTCAATGGACACGCTCAAACCTGTGAAATCAGGTGGAGTCAATGCCATGTACCTATCAACCTACGAACACATAGTATATCGAACATGCATATATATATGATAAATAAAACACACTGTGAAGAGGAAATCTCAGAATTGTAGGGTGCTCACAAGTGAGTGATACAATCCCATCCCCTTCACCAATACAGACTTTTTAACTAACGAGTCTAACATCAACAATATAATAAAAGCATAAGGCACTTTTAATTAAATAACTACTACGCTAAATCAAAACATGTCATAATGATAACACCAGAGTAAAATTCCATCACACCAAAATATCACGTACGCATCGCTTAACAGTTGCGATCAAATAGAACCAAGTACCATAGTCAAAATGCTAACAGAAATAACGCATACATAGAAGAACACTGTTCGATCGAAAGAGCAAAATGGAGGGGTGCTTCATAAGTAATTAATTAAAAATATAATTTGTTTTCTGTCTTTTTTTTGGGGAGGGAAGGGTGGCTTAGATTTTTTGATGGATGGATATTTATATAGATAAATGAATTTTCTCATTAAAGGCATTAGGTTTCACCTTAAAATATCATATGTTTAAACTAAAGATAATTTCAAGGAATAGTATTTCAAATGTAAAAAACATCAAATTTCTCATCAACAATGCAATACATAAAATATTATGGTATCAAGTATCTATTTAGGAAATTTGAACACACTGAACATAAAAGTTAAAAATTATGCTAATAATTATGAGAAGACTATCATAAGGGTTCAGGCGGACTAGAAAAGAAGAAAATTTATATACCTAAAGGTTTCTTCAATTAGTGTTACAATATGAGGAGTCTATTACTTTGGAAGCCATTTTACTAAATTGGAATTTGATATCTACATAGCCCAACCATATATGAAATTAAACACCCAAAACCAGGTTCTCAACTATTATCCAGGCTATTATATTTGATAAAATAAATTAGTAACAAGGAAAAAGTTATTCAAAAAGAAATTTTTGGATCGAGATGGAACATTATCTTATTTAATGTTCTAAGTTACATGCATAACTAACATTCTAAGGCACATGAAAAACTATTTTTATCAATAACTAGACTTGGAAAACTATCTTTCACTTGAGAAACTAGATTACCAAGAGTTTTTTGAGTTTCACATTAAAGGAATCTTTCACATGTTCCATTTAATGCAATTATGGATATGTGCCTAGCTATTTTTGGTTCATAATTTGTTACTTACAAAGCATATGAAGCCCTCATATCTTAGTGGATGATTAATTGTTGGTAGGATTTTAATAGATAATGCATTGCCTTGTTATTCCAATTGTGTCTTTGTACCTAATTGATAATTCCAACATTGGAGTCTTCTTGATTGTTTTCAAATATGTTTTCAATATTTAGATCTCTATTACATTGTTTCCCTATACACTATGGGAATCACACTATAGTTTAAATTGCCTTGAAAAACTCAAGCAAGGCTAAATGAGAAAAGGTTGAACAAAAAATAAATAGAAACAATTATTGATTTCTATTCTTGTATTTTGCTAGGAACATCTAAATAGGATTTCAACAATAATGTATAATTTAGTTTTTTCGATGGTTTAAATAAAGTATTCAACTCTTTCTATCAATATCTCTTGTTCTAAGGTACAATTATCTATTAGTTGAATAAATATAATAGTTGGTGTCAAAAATTATTTGGAGTGAAGTATTGAAATAAATGAATAAATTCAATGAATACATAATTAAGATATATTAAAATATTATGCATATATGATGTGACAAATGACTAAAGTTTATTGTCAATATGCAAGAAATTAAAGACTAGTCCAATGAATACTTTGGAATTTCTAAACTCATTGTTTGTCTATTTGTGTTACTTTTGTGATTACAAAATGATCTATGTAAATTGTAGATCTGGCCTATCTATAGTCTAAATTTTTGGTGTATTTTCTCTCTAAACTACAATGTATACTTTTGGGTTGAATCCTTGCATGCTTTTGATCATTCTATTTGACTAGTGATGTTTAGAAACATCATAAGGAGTTTAATGGATGGGGATTAATTCTCTTTTGGTCAAACCCCCAAATCAAAGAAAAATAATAGTTATGTAGAGAAATCTACTTGGGATATTTGTGCAACCATATAATGCCAATTATATGAATGAATGTTTAAAATATGTTCCAAATATTTAAGTGCTTCTCTATTTTTAAAAAATAGGACTAGTTTTTAAACACAACTCCAAAGTTGGAAAGTGAAACATTTCACACTTTGTCTATTGCAAGGTGTGTGCCCTTGGTCTCCTTGTGCTGTGTAGCGCAACACTTGGGTTTGTGACATGGCTTAACTGCTCCTCGTGGATTCATTAACTCTGGCGGTTGTATCGAGCATTAATAGGTTGATCTTGTAGTGCAAAGGCAACCGTCTATGCAACAATTGGTATTAGACCTTGGGTCACGGGTTCAAACCCCTCGCTTGCATTGGGGGGATTGTTGCAAGGTGTGTGCCCTTGGTCTCCTTCTGCTGTGCAATGCAACACTTACGTTCATGACATGGATTAACCACATCTCCTGGATTCATTAACTTTGGCGGTTGTATCGGGCATTAATAGGTTGATTTTTTGGTGCAACGACAACCATGTAATGCCCCGTCTTAATAACCTAAGAATGATGCAAAAGTGATATAAAAGTGTAATAAATTTTTTTTTAAAGTATTAATAATATGTTAATTAGTTGCATACATTCTTAGGTTAATCGACGTTACACTACTTTAAGTTGTCCATAAGCGACTTAAGTATTTCGCATTGCTCCCAATTAAAACATATCATAAAGTAAACATTGTAAATTAATAAATTTTCCATTGCAAGATATAATGAAGTACAAACATTTTCCATACACTGCATAATTATGAATACATCACTCATCCATCTGATGAGGTAGTTCAAATAATAATTACAATTTACAAAAGATCACCTCTTATACAATTGAGGGATGTTTTTACATTTCAAGTTTTACAATATACAATAATGAAGAAATAGAAGGAATCCATGAGCGAGCTCTCCATCCTTGAAGCGCTCAATGCATCGAACAAACTGGGGACCCAACGGAGTAAGGTGCACGTTCCACCCAACCATGTGGTACCCGTAGGTCCACCCCCCGTGCTAGGAGATAGTAATAAGGCTACCTAGACCAAATCTACTAACCCTAGACACTAGTACATACACACTATTGGTTACATTGCTTCCAGATTTGACAATTGATTTGAATCACAAACACAAAGTTTAACTGTTATTCTAGGTGGAGTGTCATCACAACGATGCAATGGTTACCCTGGTGTTTCTTCCTAGGTCCCGGCCCCCAATCCTTGGGTTACCCTGGTAACCTCTTACGAAACCCGGCACCTATTGCATGCATTTGCGGAATCGGATGCCTCTTAAGGAAACGAGACACCGATTTTGCCATTCCAGGCCTTCTCGACTTATACTCAAGACTATGGAAGCTCAAGAGTCATAAGTGAGGCATGTACCTCTTGTTACAAGTTTTAAATTTATCTACTGTGTCCTTTAGTTTTCACTGACTTACTTAACTAATTGTAAGTTACCCTGACACCACTTTGTGTGTCGGCCCTTACAACTAGCCACTCCCCTAAATATAACAGGGTTACTAGGTTTTCATGACTAGGGTTTTCCATATGCACAATAACATCTCACAATGATAAACAAATCATAACAGTATCCTACACCTCTTTTAATTCTTGCACATACCCAAGTCAATAGAAATATTTTGAAAATAATACTACCCTTTTTAACCCAATTGATCTGGAAGACTTGATTTTTTTCCCGTTTTGCCCATTTAAATACACAACTGAAATCAAATCATCAAATTATACATCTAAAATTTGGATTTACTAAATCCATGTATCAAACAGTTTGAAAATAAACATAATTGCAAATTGCAAGAAAATAACTACTTTCTTTACTCTATCTTGCTGATTTTCACAATTTTACTAAATATAATTCACTATAGTTTTCTCAACCTTTATTTAATATTTTTCTAAAACATTATTATTTTAAAAGAAATAATGTAAATAAATACATACAATTTAAATTTCTTTTATTTCCTCATAATTTACAACTTTCAAATAAATATATATATAAATAATTATATATATATATATATATATATATTTATATACATATATTATTTAAAATAATATTTATATCAATTAAAAAAAATAACATTTAACACTAACAAATTAAAATTTTCGTTTAATAAAAAAAAAGAGTTTATAACATGTAATTTGGGGAAAACTCCCCGGCGCGGCCAGGCCTGTGAAGGCTGGCGTGCCGTGGGCTGCGCCTCCACCAAGGGGGAGAGGGGAGGGTTCGGCCCTCCCCAAACCCTTAAATTTATTTATTTTTTAAAAAAAATTCTTCGCCATACGGCGACGCGAATACAGTCGCGATTTTTACATTTTCAAAAAAGAAATTAAATTAAATTAAAAGAATTTCGCCTGTGGCGAATTTAATCTTCATAATTTAACAGTTAAATCTTACTGTAATATATATATAAAATCAGGTTTTCACAATAAATTAAAAGAAAGAACTATAAAACTTTCTTGGGGTTTTCATAATGAAATCTGGGGAAATTTTTTTTACAATTTTCTCAGGTTTTGACAGAAAACAAAAACAATATTATTTTTTTTACATTCCAAAACTACTAAACCCAGAAATTTTCTATTTCCCATTCAAATAATTCTTTTCAAGAAAAAAAAAATGTTTTTAACAGAAAATTTTCTTCACACTAAAATTTCTCACAGCAATATGGAGTAAACAATCTTCACAGGTAAAATAAATAAACAAAGATTTTATTTACTCTTTAAATATATATTTAACTTGCTTTCTTTTTCTAAAATAAATAAACAATTTCACCAGAAGATTACCTGTTATCCAACGCTTTGAAAATTTATCTGGTGTAAATTTTGCCTGTGGCTTCTAGATTTCTTCCCACACAGCAAAACCCAAACCAATCACAAGTTTTCCAACTAACTCAATAGATCCTCCCGCCAAGATTCTTTGAAAGATCTTCCACACAAATTCACAATCCCAAATAACAGAGAGAAAACAAATCTTAAGAATTCCAAAATTTTTACACAGAGAGAAATAATTTTGCCAGTGCCCAGAAATTTCCTCGAGGCAATAGAATAACCCCGTGCAATTTTCGAGATCCTCAATATCCTCCGTAAAAATTTTCAACAACCCCAAATGAAATTATGGCACTCACACACATGTCGAGAGGTTGTTGAGAAAATATCTTCTCCACCTCTCGTTTTTGCCATTCAATAATTTGCATAAGATTTAAATTTTATTAAATTTAAAATTTAAAATTCAATTTTCCAATTGCATGCAAATAATCTATTTATCTAATTTAAATACTAAAAACAAATTTACAAATACAATTTAATTTACATGCAAATTATTTTATTTTAATTTCTAATTTAATTTATTTAAATATAATATAATTTATGCACTTACTAATTTAATCTAATTAATTAATTAATTTAATTAAATAGTTAAATCCTTTTAAAGATCAACTATTTAACTAATTAAACTAACTAATGTATTAAATTATTAAGTAAATAAATTTCAATCATATTTAAATATTAATTAATAACAATAAATAAAACACAATGATTAACATTAAAACATAAGCAAATTTACCTTTTCAAAACAATTTAACCAACAGAAACACATTACAAAACAACCTATGACCCAAAACTGAAAACTGACATTGCACTAATACTAAGGTTAAAGATTGAACTAGGATAAACCTAACTACTATCTCCCATTCAACAATTCCGTTGAGTCTTGACACGCTCAGACCTGATTACACAGGTGGAGTCGGTGTCATGTACCTGCAAATCTTGCAACCAAGCCAACAATGTACATACATGTATATATATATATATAAAGCATAAAACAGACACACTGTGCAGAGAAAATCACAGATATCGCAGGGCACTCGCAAGCGAGTGATGCGATTCTATTCTCCACACCAATACACTCATAGAAAACTGACTCAATACATGTTGTTAGTCCATCATAAGCATGTGCATATCCATAAACAACTAAAAATAACCATCTACATTAAATCATATCAAGTCTGAAAGCAATAAGCATCACACAAAGTATCATCATGTCACACAATAATCCATCATCGCTCAAAATCAGCGATCCAAGTATCCAACAAAACAACATAAGTCTAACAGTATGAAAAAGTATCAACAGAAAGCATAGCATAAACGGAGGGGTACTACAAACCATCTATGCAACAAAGTCAACAAACAATAGTTGGAAAGGTTGGGTGGATTCTAAGATTTGAATTCAAAATTAAAATTTATTGATTCATTTTCACAAATCATATAAATGATTTAGATCAATCTTGTAAATTGAAGATATGAACTTGTATGCACCCAAAAATATAGCCAACATGGCATATGGAAAAAATGATGTGCGAACTAACACATGTCTAAAAGATAAAATCCTTTAAATCCTTTTAGGAATCTCTAGTTGCACTTTGTGTTTACCACTTGTTTGAACATTCTTTCATTCTACTTTCAAAACATTTTTTCCCATTGTGGTGAAAATTGATGCTTTTAGAAGGCAACAAACTTGTTACCATGGTAATTATATTTTTGCTAGAATGATTTCTTACTATCAAAATAAAAAATTTGGGTGAGGCTACAATTTCCTTGTTTCAATTATACATGAATTACTTTCAACACTTAACATGTTGGTTCTTATTAATAAATGTGTAAGGATTTTGATAAATATGTGTGCACTAAGAATTTGATTGGTGAATTACTTGTGGTAAACATGATTATCACTTTGTGGTAAATGTGTTATTTCTTTCTTTCTAGGAAGCATTTCTATAAACTTTGCATTTGTCATCTAGATGTATTTGTGTTCAAAATTTATGTTTATTATTTGGATTGACAATAGTGCAATCTAAACTTGGCCAACTTGCAATCTATGACTAGACTTAAACTCCTCAGTTAGTCATGAATTCCAAATGGTTGAATGTATCACAAATATGATGTAGCGAATTCCATCATTTTCATCTAATAAATTCCATATTTTTGAGAAACTAGTGAATAATTACTGTGAGAATATATACATAAAGTGATCAAATTTGATTATCCAAATAGATAAACATGTGATTAACCATCAAATTTTAAATGTAACATGGAGAAATAATTATAACAACGAATAAAAAATAAAAAAACACATTATAAACTCATAACACTATAAATTATGTGGAAAAAACCTTTAGAAAAAATTCACCACCAAAGTGATACTTAGATTGTATTAATCAAGAGAAAATATTTACAACATTACAATCCACTCTATCTTCTTCAATCCAACAAAATTTTAGCAGCACAACATTAATCTCTCATGCAAAGACATAAATACCTCTATCCCATGCCTCCAAATATATCAAGTAATAAAAAACTAGAAACTATGAATTATACAAAACTAGTGGCCAAAATCATGGGCCTAGAACAAGGCATCCCACTTTCACAAGAAAAAATCCAATGCCAAATATTTATCAACATTATCTCTCAGATTAGTAAATAACTCCCATGAACAAGTAAACCTCCACTATAATTCTCAAATAGTCAAATAATAAATCCCAAGCAACCCAATATGTAACTAAGTACAAAGCGACCTTTCATCTTCATTTTCCTCTTTCCATTTCTTCTAACAACAAGAATCCCAAATAATTAAGGAATAATTGAAATTAATATTATTGTTTCCACCGTACATAGGTGTCCAAGTTCACCCATTACATGTACTAAGGTATAAAAACAAAACTATCTATCAACACATTAATTAAAATATATTAGGAATGATTTGCAAAGTAGCTATTACCTAATCCAAAAATTCTCCCATTTAGTATTTAAATTACAAAGACACAATAAAAAAATATAAGAATGAAATCAAGTATAGGATACAAGGCCCAAGAATTCCCCACACCAACAAAACTTATTTGTGTTTATTTCTTTTGTTTAAGTGAATCTACAATATTATCCAAACTGTCAACCTTTTGGATCATGACCTTACCACTCTCCACCATCTCATGAATAGTTATATTGTACATCTATGTGCTTAATATGAGTATGCTACATGAAATTATTGGCCAAACAAATAACACTTTGATTGCCGCATTTTATTTTAACCACCTTGCAATTAAAACCAACCCTTGAACATGCTATTTGTAACTATGTCGCCTCTTTCTAGACATGTGCAATAGCCATATACTCTACTCTGATAGTGGAAAATGTAACTATAGGTTTTCATTTACTCATCCAACATATATCACTACCAAACAAACAAAACACATTATGGTTATCACTTTATGGTAAATGCATCATTTCTTTTCTTCTAGGAAGCATTCATGTAAACTTTTTTGTTTTTCATTTGCAAGAATTTGTGCAAAATTTGTTTTTCTCACTTGGAATAACATTAGTAAAATCTAAAATAAACAAATTTTCAATATATGCCTAGAATTATATTCTCAATCATTGATGGACACCAAATTGTTGAGCATCTTATACACAATGATGCAATAATTCTTCACTCAATCCATAATATATCACGAGGTAATGTATGATTAACACTAGTCACAAGAAATGTAAGATCAATGTGGAGCTTGTGAATAAGTGAGACAAGGGTATCCAAAGGATAAGGACATGAGTAATCATCAAATCTATAAAGGAGGACATATCACAAACATAGTCAAATAATACCTCCATAGACATTATAACCTTATCTATAATATAAAAGGACATGAAAGTATCAAGGATGGAAGGATCAAATAACAAGAAGCAAAGTAACATGTCATATTAGTGGGGCACACATGGAAAAAAGGTAAAGGCAATGGTATTTGAGAGTCCATAAAACATCTTTTAAAGGTATGCTCATAAAGGCAATATGATGTTTATCTCTGGGTTCTTTCTTTTGTGTGAGCATTGCAACACACGCATGTTTGGAAAGATTAAATGTAGAAAGGTAGAATATAATTGAGATTGACTAGCACATGAGCATCAACAATAACCTACTTGATTTCTTCAAAATCTTGTGTTAGGACAATTTTGAATGGACACAGTGAGGGATCCTTCTCGACCTAAGGAGGGAAGGATTCCACATCTCCAGTAGTGAGGGTGGAAGGGGGGGTGCAAGGGAGTGTGTTGGTGCACCTTGTTTATTATTTTGTGGTTTGGTTGTTTCTTCTTATTTTAAATTAAAAATATTTTTTCTTTTCATTATTATAAAATTATGTTTTGTCTATACCTTTGATATTATGTTTGACGTGCATTTGTAGAGGCAAGTAGGAAGGCTGAGTAAGAAAGGGTGCATAGTCCAAGGGTAGGTGGATAGAAATCAGACGGATACTCCCATGACATTAAAACCCTAATCAAAATAGAATTAAAAAATAAGCTTAAGAGAAATGGTGTTGGTGGACAAGAATGATGTTAAGGGAAAATGAATTCAAAAGGAAAATAAGACTATTCTTATGCATTTATGGTTCTCATTGTGCTCATATCACCAAGTCTCTTAAGCCTTTACATCAAAGGCTAGACACTTTGGAGCAAAGAGTCAACAATATACTTAATTTTCAACAATAAGGTGATGCATAGGTCTACTATTGCTTTGCTTTTGCTCTAGAATGATGTGCGAGAATTCTAAAAAAGAAGGCTAGAGGGTGATCTTGATGGTCCGATTTTGAAGAAGGATAGAAAGGACCTTAAAGATGATATTTCTTCTTTCCTTTTTGAAGATTGGAGAACTGTGATCCCCCCAAAGAAATTGTGTAACTTATGGTTTTTTCTTGTTGTTTGTTAGCTATTTATGTCTTGTTCTTATCTTCTCTTCTACTAGATCTTTCTAATTAGCTATTTTTTGGTTTCTCCTTTCTTAGCCTTCAAGCTTTCTATGTAATAGGGTTGGGACCCTATTTTACCATTTTATAATATACAAAATAATGAAAAATAAAAGTAGGGTGGGTGTAAACCTTAATCAAATATGAAATGAATAATAAACAATTAGAAATGTCAAATTTGAAACCCTATTATAGATGAAATCGACCTTAAAGAAAAAACCCTAAGGGGTGTAGGAATATTAGGTTCACAAAAAATGTAAATAGTTACATAACATCTCTACATAAATGTCTTAGGATTGATAGATAAATAACCTTAGGAAACAATGAGATATGGAATTAATTTTTTGAAATAATGTACTAACATAATTATAAAAATTAGATAAATTATTAAGGATAATTAGCTCCTAGTTCAATATTGATTGGACTCTCCAAATGTTCCCAATAGATTTTCTCCTACATCAAAAAATTAGGTTATGCCAAATAATTGTGTATATATTTACGTTGTTTGACTATACAATTCACTTCTATGACTATGGAATTACTATGTAAGATTTGGAAATTGACCACACAAACTATGAAATGGTTCTTTTATGTTTGTGCCATAGAAAAATGGCCCCTTGTCATTTTCATGGCCTTTTAGGTCTTGTGTCATGGTGTTTGATATATTTTGCTCTAATTTCATGTTGTGACATGGCTTGAACATGCATATTTAGGTACTAAAATTCAAATAACGACGTCTTGTGAAGGTGTTGTGAAGTGTTGTAAGACATTTCTACATTCTTCTAGACTTTATTTATTGCAATTCACCTAAAAATCACCTTTTCATCACTAAGCAAGTCCTATTTTGAAGTGTTGTAAAGTCTTGTAACAAGATTTCACGCTTTTCTAGGCATATCTTGACTATTTATCCCTTATGCTTTATTTGACCCCTTTTATGCCCTCATATGTCTTAATTAAGTTTATTTTTGAATATTATCCTGACAAATAACATTAAATACAACATATTTCTTGACACATATTTTTAGGTCCTAGGTGGGACCCATTCGCCATGGGTGGCGAATGAGTCCCCCTTGGCTCCAAATTCAAAAATTTTAAATTTTCCTTTTGAGATTTTATTCAAAATCACTTGATGTCGGCCTGTGATGAGGTATGAATGGTTAACTAAGGCACAAGTGTGTATAAATATGTGATTTTCACCGCATTTTACATCCTCCTACAATCTCCTCATTCATTCAAGCATTTCATCTCACATCTCAAGCATCCAAGCATTTTACAACATCAATTCAAGCAATATTCAAGCACTTTGGAGCATCCATTAACATTACTTTAGATTTGCATTATCAAGAGTTTGGTAAGTTGATAGCTATTGCATGTTATTATTTTATCATTCTCTTTCCTTTTATAGTTTCATTAAGGGTTTGATTACCAAAAGTGGGCTTTGACCAAGGCAAACCCCTATTTGCTAACCCTCAACTATTTTTCCCCTATTGCATATGTGTTTGTAGACCTAGGTATGCAGATTTAACAAGATTTTTGGTGTTGAAGATTGGTTTACAAGTCAATTAGGTGCTTCAAGTCAACTCAAGTCTATTTTAAGCTTGAAGAAGGTTTCTTGTTCATTTCCTACAAAATTGACTTTAGCAACCCGACATTCAGTGATTTCCAAATCTAGTGTTGTAGAGTTGTCTCCTAATTTTTCATAAATTTGGGAGAGGACTAATTTTCCACCAGTGGCGAATGAGTCCCACCTTAGGACTGAAAATCTAAATTTTGTCAGATTTTGGATCTCAATAGACAAAAACTAATTTTTAACACTTTTTCACTAGGAGGACTAATTCGCCACCCTAGGCGAATGAGTCCCACTGTGAAAAATCAGTGATTTCAACCAGGATCCACAACATTCCAGATTCATCAAATATTGTCCAGGTGCACTATGTTTCTGCCTATTTCTTCCTATTTTGCATTATTTCTTCATTTAGTTCATTGTTTGCATATCATAGTGTGTTTTCAAACATAACTTAAATCTCACTTTTGCATTCATATTTAATCATTTAGATCATTCAACTGCATTTAGTTTACTTCATTTAGATTAGACAACATTACATATAACATAATTTGAATGAACTAGTTTGCATTTTTGGCCCTACCTCTCTCCTTTTAGGTGAAAGACCCTAGAAGAGTTAGATAATTCCTAGGGAGCCAAAAATGAACGATTCATTTTGGTGAACCCATGTTTTGAACAAATTGCATTTCTGATTTCATTTACATATTGCATCCTAGATTAATTTTTGCATTAACATTCAATTAGGACATTGTTTTGTTCTTGCATCCTAGGAATTCTCATATTGCATTAGTGAAAACTTCATTTAGATTTCATTTTTGCAAATGTTGCATCTAATTGAAAAAATTGAAAATCTGCATTTTACATCTTTGATTGCATTATGTAGAGCATTAAAATCACATTAAAATTTGTGGAAAACACAAAAAAAATATCATACTGGGACTCATTCGCCACCCTAGGTGAATCAGTCCCTTTGCACTTTTTGAACAACATTTTTGGCAATTTTCTAGCATTTTTCTGCATTACTATTTTCTATAGTTAGCTCTTTGTTATGGTAAGCAGAATTTCTGTTATTAGCATTTTAGAGCTCTTAGATTAGCTTGCATTTGCATTCATCTCTCCTTTGTGGTACTTGTATGAGTGTTTGGTGCCCCATTGATAATACTTAAGTGAGAAGAAGTTCTAGACTCATGGCTTCCCATGATATCACTTTTGTTGTGGACCTTGGGATCTCACGAGCTCCTACTCCTAGTATGAAAAATGGTGTATTAGCCACTAATAATACCACTTCTATGCCTTCATCTTTCCATCCAATGAATGTTGACACCCAAAACAATTCCCTGCAGCAAGAAAAGGTCATTAATATTCATGAGGATTTTGCACATTTACAACAAGATTTGTCACTAGAAAACATATCCTCCACTGCAATACCTGCCATTGACAATCTTCATCATTTGATTGAAAGTGATGATGGCTTGCAAGTGATGAAAAGAATTGACGAGATTTACAATAAACATGCCTCTTCTAATACTCAATCCACAAACATTCCTATAAGCTAAGGAGGACCTCAAGTTCCCCCCCATTCAACCATAGCATCTATACCAACTTATACCAATCCACAAGTCCACACAACTATGCAACAGGTTAATTATGTGGCTACTTCTTTCCCGATTCCACCTAGCATTCCTACTTCTCTTGTGGCATCACAAGTCCCTTCCACCACCTTCACACCTCATAGTATTCCTTTCACTTCACCTAACATCAGTTACACTCCATCACCTTTTTCTCTTCCACCTCAACCCACTTACCCCGATCCTATTCTTACACTACTCCTTAATACCGTTTCAGCTATGCAACATCAAATTTCCACCATTAGCCAAGGTCAATCCGCTCCAACCACATATCATGTTTGTAGTAGCCCCTTATCCTTAGAAATCTTATGAACCCCGATGCCACAAGGGATAGAAATGCCTTGGTTTGAGAAATATGAAGGTAAAGGAGACCCTGTCAACCATGTTAATGCTTATACAACTTTGTGTAGTGACTTTGTCCTTGATGATAAATTGCTAGCCAAACTTTTTCCAAGGACCTTGAAAGATACTGCATTAGAATGATTTTCCAACTTTCCCAATCATTCCATCCATTCATTCAATGAATTGGTGGATGATTTCATTAGTCACTTTCAATTTCACATGACACCTAAAAAGACAATGGCTGACCTCATGTGATGTAGACAAAACACAAATGAAAAAGTAATGGATTTTATCTCACGATACCAATCTGTGTATGCTCAAATTGATGTCAAGATTCCTGATGCACATTTGCAAAAGATGTTTATCGAAAACTTGCACACATACCTTTAGGATAAGCTATCAACGATGAATTCCCTTCGTTTATGCATTTATGCACAACCTTGTGTGAATACCATAACTCAGTTTCAAGTCATGATTCAAAATCCACTTCTAATCGAGCTGAAAACCTTGAACACAACAATCAAAACCAAAATAACACACAAAACTTTTGCAAACAAAATAGAGGTTGTTTACAGTTCAATCTGCCTCCTCCTTCCCAACTACAACCAACCCAACAAGCTCAAACTCAAGTGGTAGTTGTTAAATCAGCGGTGCCTTATAACTATGGGGACTCGAAGAGACAATTTACTCCCTTACCTGATACCCTTCATAACACAATGAACCAAATAATTCAACAATGCATGCTCACTTTGCCACCTGTCCGACCACTTGATCCAAAGTAGCCCTTACCACCCACTTTCAAACCTAATACTTATTGTCATTTTCATTGCCAGAATGGACATGACACTAAACACTGCAAGCATCTAAAACATTTAGTTCAAGACCTCATTGATTCAGTCCATTTGTCCATTGTGGGTGTTAATGATCAAGGCAATAAGTCTATTGCACTAGAACTTACAAATTTTCACCAATCCTATGCCTAAACACACTACTTCATTTGTCAAGGCTAGTGAACCTTCAAATAGTGATGTAATGACTATTGATACCCACAATGAACAACACAATACATCTCCACTTGTTCCTGAAGATGGTCCCATGGATCAACTTGTGGCTATGATAGACGTTATCCCTCATAAGGGCCAAACCACTAAATCTCTTGATATCACTTTTTCTGCTAAAGACATACTACAAAAGCTTCCTGATGGTCCTCTCTACATAATTGGTAGAATCTATGATAAGCCCACTAATGGGATATTAATAGATCCCGCTTGTGGTGAGAATGTGATCTCACAAAGGAGTTTCTAGTATTACATGAGCTCTATCAAGATGATTATAATAAACCAACTACATGGATTAAGACACATACTGGTTTTGCATGCCCTACGATCGAATCGATTTACTCCCCTTACAAGTTGGACCTAAAACTTTGGATGTAACATTTTCAATTATTCCACAATTTGACCAATTTCATTTACGGCTAGGCCACCCTTGGCTTCACTCAATGAAAGCGGTCCCATTGGTTGTTCACAAGTGTTTGAAGTTTCCACATGGAAATGAGATATTTACCATACACAAGAGTGGCTTTAATCCCTTATCGTCTAAAGGTAACTTTTCATTAGAAACCTTTTGGCTTGAACCCATAGAACCCATCACCCCTCGAAAGGAATTCTTTTTCATAGCCTACCAAAAGTCCAAAGCCAAAAAGATAGCCGAATTGTCTCTTCGTAACACATCCCCATCCACTTCCACACCTCCTATCATAGATGAAACCATGCTTCAACCTGAGTCTAACATTGAGAAAACCATACAACCTCCTAAACAACCATCCCTAGATACTTCCCAACCATCATTTAAACGACCAAGGGAAAATGAAACAACTCCTGTCATGCCTCCTCGTATTAAACAAGTGTATAAATTCAAAGAGAAAGTGGTTGATACATCCTCTTTGGTTTCTTCTGTTCTTCCCTCTTCGAAAGTGGAAGAACCTATGATTCCTCAATCCGCTCTTATGCCTCAACAACTCCAAAACACAATTAAACGAAACTGCGGTGCTAGGGAATGTAGACGTCATCATCGTCTCCTTACTCATCAATCTCACATGGAAGAAAATAAAGAAAATCAACCTCTAACTTTGATAGAAGTAATAGATGACCACCCTCCTTCTCCTGACCCACCACAAGATAGTCTAGTACAACAATCAAAACAAAATGAACCCATCCAACAACCACAACTTTTGATACATCCATCTTTAGAAATCACCCTTTGTCCTTCCGTTGTCATTATGATGATAATGATGATGATGTGACGATAGAAAAATAGATGAAGAAGTGCATAACGATTTAAAATCTTTATTTTCATCTACAATGAGCTTAAAAGATACAACCTCTCTACCAAGAGAAGAACCTGGTACGACTCCTGGTTCGACGCTTGCAATTTTCCTTTGGATAGTCAACTGCCCTTGCATTACACTAAACATGATTGGGAGGCAGGATGATTTGTTAGATGGTTGACTTGCGTTCACCTAACTAGCCTTTTTGTTGTTCTCTTTTGTTTTTCTTTTCATGTGCATATCATGTTCCCCCGTATCATGTGTTTGACGTTTCCCTCTCTTCGTACACTTCTATTTTTATCTCTATTCTTCTATTTGTCGTACATTATCTTTTTTTCTTTTGTTTTGTGTTCTCCTTTTGGGGATGATGCAAAGCATAGAGATGCCCTATGTCTCTTCCATGTTGACTCAAAAAATCCTTGTCTTTTTCGCTTTTGTATTGTGGTCTCCTTTTGGGGATGACACAAAGCATAGAGATGCCCTATGTCTCTTCCATGTTGACCCAAAAGGTCCTTGTATTTTTTGATTTTGTTTCGTGGAACTCCTTTTGGGGATGACACAAAGTGTAGAGACACCCTAAGTCTCTTCCATGTTGACCCAATTGGTCCTTTTTCTTTTTACTTTGTCTTTTCTTGTGTTTTTCCTTTTGGGATGACACAAGGCATCAAGACCACAATGTCTCCTTCATGTTGACCCAAAAGCTTTTTCATTTTCTTTCTTTTCACTTGTATTTTCCTTTTGGGGATGATGCAAGGCATTGAGACCACAATGTTTCTTCCACGTTGACCTAAAACAAACTTTATTTTTCTTTTTTTTTCACTCTCTTTATGTCATTCTTCTACTTCTATGTGCTTTGGGGAATGATGACAATTCTGAGCTCTTTCATAAAAACATTGCAACAACGAACATACTGACCCCAAATCCATAGATCCCTTATGTGTTTAATGTGCTTTCTTTTCTGGGGGGCAACTCACTTTTATTTTTCTTTCATTTTCCCTGACATGACACAACCTCACTTCAAAACATATGACTTGGCATAGGGATTTCCAAGCTGGCTCTCATGTCTTGTTTTCTTTTTTCATTTTCTTTCCTTCTCTACTTTAAAGTAATTGCTCATAGAACGATGTGTAGCAATTCATTTAAAGTGGGGGGAATACATTACCATTAATTCATTTGCATTCTTGGTTCCTAGTGTAGCCTTGTCATTTATATGATGTGTTTGTCACTCTGTGGATGACATTGGGTGTGATGTCCTTCATAAGTGTGATCTATCTCAACATATTACATTCCTCTTGGTGGCTTGATGCGACACATTTCATCCCCTAAGTTGTGAATATATTATTCTTTGATTGGTCCTCTCTTGGAGACATTAGACACAATGTCCCCTAAGTGACTAACCTTACATGAATTGAACAAGACTCCTTCAAACATCTTTTTCATTTCACACTTTTACATTTTCACACTTTACATTTTTTTGCATTTTGCATTTTTTCCACCTTGCATAACACAACTTTCATGCTTGTGGTACCTTTCTTTTTGTTCAAGAAATTTTTCTTTGTGGTGCCTTGTTAAAGTTATCAACAGGTGTAACTTTAATATGGTTGAGCAGGAATCCCAACTAGCGTGATGACTTTTCCCCATAGCCACCTTTGTGTTTGTGAGTGCCCAACTAGCGTATGTATCTTACCATTTGGGATTTCTCACCCTGCGGACAATCAGAAGTTACGTGGCCCCAAAGTGAGAAACATTTGGGCCTTCTCACCTGGCAGACTGTTATGAGTTCTGTCACCCCAAAGTGAGTACACATTCTTTTTTTCAAACATTCAGCCTAGATCTAATCCACAACTAGTTGGATTGATGATCGAATCTTCATCCGATTCTTCTCAACACTTGTGTGTTCCTTTGTTCTTATCTATAATTTGCTCTGGGATCTTCATCCTGGGGGCTTGATCATCCCTCTTGATCGTTGTCATTCCATCTTGCTAATGTAAGTGCATTTGAACCCTCCTCTCGATGTTCATGGCTACTTTAGTGTGAGTTTGAAGCAAGTTCATCCTCTCACTAAAGTGGGGGCTAAATATGCCATAGGAAAATGGCCCCTTATTATTTTCATGGCATTTTAGGTCTTGTTTCATGGTGTATGATATATTTTTCTCTGATTTCATGTTGTGACATGGCTTGAACATGCATATTTAGGTACTAAAATTCAAATAACGATGTCTTGTGAAGGTTTTGTGAAGTGTTGTAAGACATTTCTACATTCTTTTAGACTCTATTTATTGCAATTCACCTAAAAATCACCTTTTCATCACTAAACAAGTCCTATTTTGAAGTGTTGTAAAGTCTTGTAACAAGATTTCATGCTTTTCTAGGCATATCTTGACTATTTATCCCTTTCTTATGCTTTTTTTGACCCCTTTATGCCCTTGTATGTCTTAATTAAGTGTATTTTTGAATATTATCTCGACAAATAACATTAAATACAACATATTTCTTGACACATATTTTCAAGTCCTAGGTGGGAGCCATTCGCCATGGGTGGTGAATGAGTCCCCCTTGGATCCAAATTCAAAATTTTTAAATTTTCTTTTTAGGATTTTATTCAAAATCACTTGATGTTGGCCTGTGATGAGGTATGAATGGTTAACTAAGGCACAAGTGTGTATAAATATGTGATTTTCACCTCATTTTACATCCTCCTACAATCTCCTCATTCATTCAAGTATTTCATCTCACATCTCAAGTATCCAAGCATTCTACAACATCAATTCAAGCAATATTCAAGCACTTTGGAGCATCCATTGACATTACTTCATATTTGCATTATCAAGAGTTTGGTAAGTTGATAGCTAGTGCATGTTATTAGTTTATCATTCTCTTTCCTTTTATAGTTTCATTAAGGGTTTGATTACCAAAAGTGGGCTTTGACCAAGGCAAACCCCTATTTGCTAACCCTTAGCCATTTTCCCCCTATTGCATGTGTGTTTGCAGACCTAGGTATGTAGATTTAACTAGCTTTTTGGTGTTGAATATTGGTTTACAAGTCAATCAGGTGCTTCAAGTCAACTCAAGTCTATTTTAAGCTTGGAGAAGGTTTCTTGTCCATTTCTTGCAGAATTGACTTCGACAACCCAACATTTAGTGATTTCTAGATCAAGTGTTGTAGAGTTGTCTCCTAATTTTTCAAAAAATTAGGAGAGGACTGATTCACCACCAATGGCGAATGAGTCCCACCTTAGGACTGTATATCTAAATTTTGTCAGATTTTGGATCCTGACAGACAGAAACCAGTTTTTGACACTTTTTCACCAGGAGGACTAATTCGCCATCCTAGGCGAATGAGTCCCACTGTGAAAAATCAGTGATTTCAACCAGCATCCACAACATTCTAGATTCATCAAATATTGTCCATGTGCACTCTATTTCTACTTCTTGTTTTGCATTATTTCTTCATTTAGTTCATTGTTTGCATATCATAGTGTGTTTTCAAACATAGCTTAAATCTCACTTTTGCATTCATATTTAACCATTTAGATCATTCAATTGCATTTAGTTTACTTCATTTAGATTAGACAACATTACGCATAACATAATTTGAATGAACTAGTTGCATTTTTGGCCCTACCTCTCTCCTCTTAGGTGAAAGACCCTAGAAGAGTTAGAGAAGTCCTAGAGAGCCAAAAATCAACGATTCAATGTTAATATGAACTTTACTTTCAAATATGCACTTTTCAAAGTTTCGAGTCTAAAACCTACTAGCCCTTGTTTATGTAACTTGCATAAAAAAATGGTAGTGTGGATAAAGGAGTTTGTTGGAATGAGAATATTTCTCCCTTTTGTCCAACTCCAAGGATACTAATTTAACATCTTTATACAAAGATCAAAAGCAACATACAATTGTGCAATATGCTCTAAAATTTTGATGCAATGTTGATGCCACATGTGAATATTTTGATACTATTTGATGCATGCAAGAGGCAAATTCCTTTAATGTGTTAGATTCTAAAAGTTCAAATGAATTAATGTTAGTTCTTAAATATAACTCTAAAGGTGGCATGTGAAATATTTTTTGTGTCAAGTTGACACACAATGATTAAATGGAAGTTAAAAATGAGTCCAAATTTTGAATTTAAATTCCAAACAAAATAGTTTCTTTTTCTCAAATCATAAAATTGATGTGGGTCAATCTCATAAATTGTAAATGTGAACCTAGATAAAAAAAAAAATTGAAAATTGAAAAAGTACAATTGATTCTTAAAAATAAATGTAAATAAAATAAAATAAATTTTAAATTATATGTCAATTTTTTTAAAAAGATACCACTTATATATTTATAATTACATAAAATTCAACCAACCAAAATGAAATGAAAAGAATACCATTTCCACTCTTATACCATCATCATTCATCATTAATAGGAAAACTATAAAAAATAACCTTTTTATTGAATATAAAATTCATTTGTCAAAGTGGGCTAGTAAAATACTACCTTGTGCAAGATGCATTGACAATCTTGACTAATTGGAGTTTTTTTTGTAATACATGTGCAAGATCATCAAACGTTATGCATACCTGTACTTAATTGAAAATAAAATAAAAACTACCACCTAAACTCAAAGAACAAGGTTCCATTTTTTTTCATATTAAAAAATTACACCTAACCCACTCTTCTAAGAAGCTTAGAACCATGAGCACTTAATGACTTCTTATTGGGTGGGTAATAAGTGGGTTGGTACAAATTGTATGTTAGTGACTTTTAGAAATCAAAATAAGGAAAAGTGGTTTTTGATTTGTCGAGGTAGGTTAATAATTCAAAATATTTTATTAGGGATTAAGTTATGTTTAGTGTAAGATCAATAATATTTTAAAAAATAAATTGAAATTGTACTTAGATAATATTGACAAAATAGACACATCTTATTTCTTAACTTTTAATAAAAAAATATTATTCAAAAATTAAACCATTGTATTGATAATGAAATACAAGGGACCACACATTAGGTGTTGCCACTCTAACCACATTACACAATTCCTCCAGAGAAAATGCCAAATTTTTCTTACCTTAGTGTCATCCTAAACCTACTCCCATTTATCATTGGTGAGCATCCTTATAAAATTATGAGTTATAATTAGGTTAGGTTGCACAAGTTCTATAAATCAATTTGACTTTGGGTTATTCATGGATGGTTTGAAAGTTAATATATATTTAAATATATATTTTTAGAATTGTATTAAAAATTATTTAAAATAAATAAATTAGTTGTAGGATTGATAGAGTATAATAAAAAAATAAATTATATTTTGTTATATTTATATATTTTATTAAATTTGTAAGTTTGTTATGAGATTTTTTTTAATTTAATATTAAGAAGAAATAATGTGAATGAAAAAAATGTCTTTAAAGCATACAATATTGTGGAAGCAAAGTTTTTGGTCAAGTGTTAGTGAGAATTAAGTGTCTCTTCGAAGAAAAGATCCAAACATCTTTAATTCAAATTGTTGAGTGGTGAGACCCTCAACCTTACCATCAGACAACCCATTCTCTCTATCCTCTATCATGAAAGATTAATTAATAATTGAATATTTTTATAATGACAAATCATAGCCTATAACAACTTAGTTAAGGATGATTCAATTATCACCCTCAACAACTTACTCACCTAAAATCCAAATATCTTATCTCTTGGACCTCTCAACTCCAAAGAACTAAACTACTAAATGGTCGAACCTCAACCCTACCTTTAGATGACAACCCATAATAAAATGAGTGACAAATTCTATTGAAAAATAATATTACTATTAAAATGTAATGGGGTCCTTCCATATTAATTAACCTGAATATTATGATTAGTATATACTTAACGATTTTCAAATCAAAGTTGTGATTATTCAATATACTCATATAAAAAAATGATATATATCATAATGAAATCTACACATCCAATCCTTATAGAGGTATAAAGCATTAACTTCTTAAACATGTTACTCTATTAATATAAACCATTACATTGTAATAATTCATAATCAAAAGATTATCCAGGAGTGTCCTATTAGTAGTTTGTATGTGACATTACCTATGAAGTTAATGTGGACTCCTAATAAAAGAGCACATCCCTTAATTTTTAGGGTAGTTATTTAAAGTTGGGATTAAAATAATAATATGCAAAATTGTTTAATAAGTTAAATAAATCAAATGTGATATTTAGTTTGAATTTTGAATGGTGGAATATGCTAAAAAATGATAATCATTTTTTTTGAATTTTAGAGATTGATTAGACAAATATCTTAGAATTTACAAATTCATTATTATTTGTTTTGGTTTAGATTTGTCCATGTAGAATTAATCTCTACACTTGAGAAAGTGAACTAACACGTGAACCTAAATATATATTTGTAGATTTAACTAGATAAAATCTAATAGCTAGAATTTGCTTGCTCTTGTGTATGTGCTCTAAATATGAAAAAATAGTGTTTACAAGCACTATGTGCAAACTTGCCAAGCTAGGGTCATGTTATCCTAAGTAAAGCCCCTAAGAGGATATGTTCAATGACAAAAATAATGATCAAAGATAATGGAAAAATATTCAATATGCTTAGGATGATGTGTGCTCTAATATATATGATTAGATTCCTCAATTATGCTCTAATGTAAATGTTATTTTTAATTATTCCTCTTTCTTATAGTTTATTTTAAATAAATAAATGAATTCCTTTAAATACAACATAGCTCACAAATAAACACAAATATATACTAGGTTAGCTCACAAAAACTAATAAAAATATTGGCAAGGTTTAATTTTTTTAGATCACGACCATGAAAATGTCCCAAGTCAATTTCACATTTATAGATCTTATCCAAGGTGGTTAATGGGAGATATAGGTATCAAGACCAAATTAGGGAAATGCCTAATGATGTGATCAAGGTAGGATAATATAATGATCCAAATTTATGTAAGAATACACCACTTGTAGACTTGATGTTATATGAATGACACTCTAATTGAAGTGGGATTAGAACATATGAGAAACAAACATGCATATATATAAATTTCACTATTACATTTCCCCCCACTTTAATGTGCATGTGAACTACATTTATTATGCTTATAAAAGTAAAATAAGCATCCAACATGGATGCTAAATATTTTTCAAACACTCAAAAGATATAGATATGATTGATCATTTTTGAATTCTTCTTGCAATGAGTATTCCAATAGAAACTTACAAAGCAAGAAAATATGCAATGATTAGCATTTGTGAGATATTTAAAATAGGTACTAACTATAACTTTATTTAATAAAATATCGTGAAAGAAATAAAAAATAAAGAGAAGGGTGATGAATTTATATAAATAGAAAGTGGTAAAGATTTGACTAATTAAAAAGTGGTAAATCTTTGACTAAGCAAAAAGATGGTAAAAGATATAACTAAACAAAATATTCTAACAATGCAATAAGATTTATAAATCTCCTTTCACTTTTGAATATGATATTTTCACTACAAAAAATAACTTACAAACGGATTGTTAGTGACATATATGTCTCCTCCAATTAATTATTTAGAAATGATGTGAGGAATTAAAGAAAATGATAAAAAGATAATCATAATAATATATAACATGGTAAAACATATTATATGATACACATGTAAGAACATAGCCAAGATGTAATCACACAAGTATATATAGCAAGGGAAAAGTAATATACCACCCAATGCCACTCCCAATAAAGGTAGATAATGATAGAAATAAATGCCACATAAGTACAAATAAGATGTAAATTATACGAAAAGATCAAAAAATGGAACCATAAGCATTATAAGCATCAAGAGGACCATAACATATATTATAAGATATTATCATGATAAGCAGATCACACACATGCAAGAAAAAAATATAATCAAGATAAGGATCACAAGCATGTACATAAGTAATCATAAAATGAACATGTAAGTAAAAACATGATAACATGGGATACATATGGAAACATGTAGATGTCATACATATATTTGATATAGGAAACCTTGAAACATCATGGATCATGTCATATAGTGATATATAAACTAACAAGGAACACAAACACTTAAGTGGTAATCATAGAACATAGGAGGCTATAGGAGTCAAACAAAACATGTCGAAAGTATAGAAACTAACAAGAAGAATAGACCAACATAGTAGACAACCATCACACATAGGAATAATAAGAGCTACACATAAATGGAAAATGAGTTAAAGTAGGCAAAATAAAGTATGAATACTAATATAGAAGGTGAAATGAGAATAGGAAATACAAACGAAACAATGGCATATTCAAAAGGATATAGTGTGAGAACACATAAGAAAGAAAAAATAAATGCTAAAATAAGTAGATATTAAAGTAAAGCATAAGAATTCTCAAGGTCTCAATGAAAAAAAATAGAGAAATCACCATCAAAGAGGGCATTTTCGTCCCAACAAGTAGAATGAAGTTATTCCTCAAGTAAATAATTTTCATCTTGGTATAAAATGGTGTCGTTCTAATTAATAATTGCACCTATTATAATATTAAATTTACTTAGGTAGGATAGGATAATGAGTACTTAACTTTCCCTTCTTTTGTGGAATTATATTTTTTATTATCCTCTTTAGATTTGGAAACTTAGAGGTTATCCCCTTATTTTTGTAGAATTAGATACCTTATCTTCATCATATTTGGAAACTCTAA
Source organism: Sequoia sempervirens (assembly GCA_007258455.2). Classification (NCBI taxonomy): domain Eukaryota; kingdom Viridiplantae; phylum Streptophyta; class Pinopsida; order Cupressales; family Cupressaceae; genus Sequoia; species Sequoia sempervirens. The sequence continues at coordinate 44,255,567 of VDFB02168118.1, forward strand.
GGTTATGTATTTTAAAAATCTCTTTTTATTTATTATCTAATTGAATTTAAATATTAGTATGCTAAAATATTTATCTCTTGATTGCATTTAATTATGTGTCATCATAATGTTATTTTATTCCTAAATATATTTAGATTGCATATCTTTATAAAATCTAGAGTATTATTAGAGGGAAAATTAATTAAAATATAATTTTAAAAATTAGGATAGTATTTTTATTCTTTTTGTTGGGTTTATAGTCTTGTAGTTTGTGGAATTTTTCACCATTCATTTTATGAGGCTTAGAAAAAGAAATGAGTTTTCATTGAGATGAGAAGACTCAAATCAATTAGGGTGGAATTTTGTTTCATCCAAATCAAACAATAATAAGTCTACTAAACAATTTTTCATATAGGTTTTGATCAATGATAACATTAAGAACCCCTTGGAGAAAGATATAAAATTCGAGCAAATCTTTCATTTTTTTGAAAAACTATTGATTTCTATTGGTGAATCTTTCACTTTTTGAAAAATAAAAATTTTATTGATGATTTTTTTTAAATCATTATAAATTTGTAAAAAATATTGGCAAATTATAGTTATATTTGAATTTATTTATTTTTTTTGGAAAATTATACTTGTATTCAAAAAAACAAAAAAATTTCAATGATGAATTATAGATAGATTTGAAAAAAAAAAAAAATTGGTGGAAAATTATATCAATATTCAAACTATAAAATTAATTATTTGGTGAATGTGCTTGTAAGTTTTTGATAAATCATACTATGGGTGGCAAAAATATGAAATGCTAAATGATAATGATTAAGTTATTTGGTGAATTTATAACTTTAAATAGATTTACATATACATCGTCAAATAATTGTAGACCAACGACATAAGTTCTATTCTAGATAAAAGTTTTGACACACCCAAATTCCTACATAAATTCTTTGGAATAGAGAAAAGTGTCAACAAGTATTTAGGAAGTGCTCAATTGATCAACAACTGAACAACTTTATTGGCCCTTGGTTGCAACTTACATGAAATTTTTTAGTTAGAAAATAAATTATATTTTATATTGAAGGATAAAGACTTAAACTAAATTGGCATTTTGTATCATTAATTAATATATCCCCTTCCCAAACATTCACGTATTATGAGGCATTGCTAATTTTTTATTTTATGTATTTTTTTGGTTAAGTGAATTGGCCATAAGGGCCATCTCATAAACTCAAAAAGATTGTTTGGGAAGCTTGTCGGTTGCCCTCTTTTATGATTTTTTTTGCATTGTATCACTATTAAAAATAATAAACTCAAAAAAATGTGGGGAACCATTACAAATCAAAATACTTAAAGGAGTGACAAAATCTATTATTTTTTATAATAAATGCCCACAAAACAAAATTCTGATTATGGGATACATCTATTAACATAGATTTATAATGTTGTTTTCTTTTGGAATTATCATATCTATAAATATTAAATGCTATTACATATGGCTAAGATTAAGAAATCATCTACCCAAAACCAATTGCACCATCCTGAGAAGAAATGAAACACAAGTCCATAGAAGCCTCATTAGATACCCATCCACCACTTTTAGGAATTTGAGGCCCCATGACATTTTTTTCTTCAAGCCTTCACGTCATAGCCAATAGCTTCTACCACAAAGGGGGCCCATGGCCCATTATGTGGGAGCCAAATGATTGGAAAAAAATCATTGCCATTGTGAAACCCTAATCCAATGACCATATTCTCTAAAGCCTCATAGAGACCACCACACCAATTTGGAAAGACCAAAGCTTCCATAACACTTGTGATAATAGATTTTTCCTCTTGGATATCTAACATAATGACCACAAGCATAGAGGTGATGCCCATTTTCACATGATATATGAGTCATCACAATGAAAAATCTCCTAACACCATTCTAATCACATATAAAATAATAGGAGATGCATATTTAAAAATATTCTTAGGCCTAATATTGGTTATTGACCCTCTAAAAGTAAGTTGTAACCTATTTGTAAGAATTCCAACAACACAATCCATTAGAAACAAGTGAAGAAGAAACCCAACCATGCCAACATTTAATGTCTATTTTTTTAATTTGGCATGTATGTGAAATAAATGAGTCGTACAACCCTTTCTGTAGCAATCACTCGCCTCCATCCAAAATTCTTTTAAATATCAAATCTTAATAAATTTTGCTTGTTTCTAATCAAAAGAGGATATTATTATTGTTGTTTAAATATCTCCCACTCATTCGAATTTTGAATTATTAGTATTGAATTAGTCAACATGCATGTTAACAACCACATTTACAATACCATTCACCTTTGTGTTAGACTCACAATAAACAAGATAAATTAGAATTATTATTGTTAGCCTTTGGTTGCAACATACATAAAAAAAATAGTTAGAAAATAAATTATATTTTATATTAATTTACATACATCATCTGATCATAGATCAATTCAACATTGATTCTATTTTGGGTTGAAGTTTTGACACACTCAAATTTTAAATTCCTACATAAAGTGTAACACCCTACCATGGAACCCTAGAGGACGACACAACTAACTATAATTATGGCACAATTTTTTTAAAAGTACAATAACATGGAATGTAAATCATATCTAAACATAACATATAAGTGAAGCTATGTCCTCCAAGGTTCTATGACTGCATGACTAACATTCTATTAACAAGATCTAAACATACATCATGAATTGACTATCAACGAGAGTTCATAACATCAGATAAGCTATTATCAAAGATCATATATATATATAGCTACATGTACATATACAAATTTCCTTACATGAGGGTATATCATTACGTTGTTACAAACTTACATCAATGCTTCCCTAAATACAATGGAAAGAGTACATCAAGATTACATTACATGATACAAATGATATACAGGTTCAATACAAAATATAAGCAACTGTCTCCTTAAACTGGTACAAGATCCAGAATCAGATACAAAAGGTACATCTTCCACACTCACGAACAATAACAAGAGAAACCCAATGGAGGAAAATGCATAATCCACCTGACCATGTGGAACCCAAGGTCCACCCCCTGTGCTAGGAGATAACAATAAGGTCCCACAACATCAAGCAATCAAGAAGACAGAAGCACAACACAAAGGTTAACAAGACTCCCACATACAATATACAACATAACTTCACATAACAGTGACACTGCTTTCAGAGGCACACAAACAACAAAGGGAAACACAGACTAGGGAATGCTAGATTGCAATAGGGAGGAGTTTCATCACATAGCTTGCTATGGGTTACCCTGGTGAATCTTCCTAGGCTACCGATCCCCATCCTGGGTTACCCTAGTAACCTCTATAGATCCTTGGCCCCATACAAACTCATGCATAATCAACATACCTTTCATGAGGACAAAACAATTGATCTTGCCATTCTAGGCCTTCCCATCTCATCTCAAGCCTAAACAAGCACTTGAACAATGAGTGAGGCAAAAAATATTTTGATTAATGTGAAAACTACCCAACCACCTAATTCATTTTAGATTATCACTAATTAAAGAAACTCTCAATGAGTTACCCTGGACACCACTTTGGGTTTTGGTCCCCATTGAAAGCCACTCCCCCTACTTGCAACTAGAAGACCCAATACATCAAATAGGGTAAAGCCATCTCGCACACTAAACAAAACCACAAGAACTCATGTCTAGAGCAAGGCATGGACCACCTTGCTCACAAATCACAATTATAATAAGTAAACAGTGCAAGGCTAAAGACCCTCAATAACACATCTCAAATATAATATCAATCCATTTTTAAAATGAAATAATCAAGAATCCAAAACTCGAGCTATTTCCCCAAGCCTCTGAAAGTCTCTCAAAAACCATTTGGCACAAAAAACTCCCTCCATAAAACAATAACCAAAATCAACTCAATATCAAAATCAACTACAATGATCAATAGTAAATCAACCAACACTGCATCCGAGGGAGACATTATTTGCACATTTTTCTAAACTCATTACATAACCACAAACTTCACTTAGCAGACCATTCACACAATAATTCTTAAATGTTGATAACATCAATTAATCTAATTTTCAATTCAACTATTTAAATAATTGCAACAAATCAACATTCTAAGAAAATCCCAATTTTCCTCTATATAAATTTCTCAATAACTAATGACATGGTAAATTTATAATTCAACTCTAAAATAACTATAAAAGAAATCAAAACCCTTACTTATCTTAGGATTAAATCAACTTTTCTCTTATTCTTTCTATAACTATAATACCCATGTATACTTATACATATATATTATATATTATAACCTGAATTGTTGTTCTATATAATCAAGCAGATAATAAAGTGGTGAGCACACTTAATATACAAAACATTTACACATTCTCACACACACAAACAAATCACCAAACAAAATGCTTAGCAATTGGATTCCAACATGATAACTATCCTTTAAAGTCCAACCATATGGTAAGCACATCGAAGCTTTTTCATAAAATATATTTACCAGCTGGACAAACATCGATTTCCAGTAAAATCAAAATTCAAGTTATTGAATTTTCAAGTGTTAAAGGGAATCAAAATATTCAGCATCAAACCACATACAAAATACAAGGCCATCTAATGAAATTTGAATGCACCAAGCATAAGCCACAATGTACAAGTATCGATTGTAAATCACAATGCATATAAATCGAATCAGTTAGTACTCTTTAAAAATTGCTAAGCATTAAATCACAGTGATAGCATCAAGGAGGGCGCCCATCAACATTACAGAGGTTTTTACAAAAAGAAAGGAAGTCAATTCTAAATACCATATGGGAGGCCAAATGCAAGAAGGCCGGAGAGAATGATCGGCAGATGTAAATGATTCCTCCAGAATACGAGGAATATAGGATATGCATAAAATATATTTTATACTACTATTATAAACAAAAAAAAAAATCAAATTGTTAGACAATCAAAACAAGAGCATTTTCATAAGAAGAGCAAAAACTTATCTGTAAAATTTGTTTTCCTCTAGTTGATTGACACAATGCCATCCTTCGCCTGACCATCTATGTTTCTCCATTCTCAGACTCAACGATGATGAATGAAATCCTTTTTACATAAATTTTCTTCTCAAAACCCTAAATTAATTTTCTTCGCGAATCCCCATTTTCCCCACAGAATCTACTGCGATCAAATTATTTTTGCAGACCAACCAAACCATAATCAGCAATATATGAAACTTCACAGACCAATTTTCCCCAAAATTCACCACTTAAGAAATTATTTTGTAGACCACATTTTCTTCCTCACCGGATACCAAAAATTCTCCAATCCAATTTTGAAAACAATAATCGATCAAAAAAAAAAAAATCATCAAATTATTCTTGCAAACAAAGTTTTTTCTTCGAAAACCCAAAAAAAATTCCTCCTCCTCCATAATCTCTCCAAAAGATAATTATTATTTTTCCCCAAAAGAAGTTGTAAGATTTCAAACACAAAAATCAAATAAAAATCTCACAAAACAAGTTTCTATTCTACAACCAGTTTAAAGCCACACATGTACTCGAAGAAATCTTTTTCTATCTTTTTAATTATTTTACCTGATTGCCCATTATCACATTCCATTTTAATATTTTATTTTATATTGTAATATTTTCCCACATTTCTAATTTATTATAATACCATAATAAATATATTTAATATTTAGTTATAAAAATACTTTTTAACTTAACAATTTAATTTAATGAATTAATTAACCAAGGCAACTCAAATACTCTATATCAATATGGTTTATTTAATACTTTATTTAATTCAACCACTAATCAAACAAGATTATTAAACCAATTTAATTCAAACAACCCAACGCAACATTTATCAAACATCATGAAAGGGGGAATCATGGAGGGGCACTACATAAAGTCTTAAGAATAGAGAAATGTGTCAACATATTTTGATGTTGACTTGTTCGGCCCATGAAATTTTAACTTAAGCAATTTCCCATGTCTTTGGCTATGTTTTACTAAACCCTTGAACTATGTTATCAATTGTGCCTATTTTCTAAGTATTCAAAAAATATTTTTGTTTTCTTGCAATTGTGCGCTTCTTTGGTGGACCTATTTATGTCCACATGGCATTATTTAGTTGGAGCACACTTTCTCTTTGTAGTGTGGTTTTATTTTCACCTTAGATTTTAAGTTGTGTTATCACATTATTGTGCCACATGTATTCCTCTTCGGATCCCTAAAAACATAAAGCCTTTGCATTTGACTTGCGCTTTAATGTTATAATCTATTATTGAACATTTTAGCCTGTAATGCTCCCTTAAGTCATAACATTATGTATCAAGCTTTATTTTTTACTAGCTCCTATAGCCTAGTAAACGATTCAGCCATTTATTTTTATACCTTTTCTATGTGCCTAAGTCGTCTCTTAAATAAGCACTTATATGGTGGTCCTCGCTCTGTTGATGTGGCTACTCCTCGTTCGATCACATCCATCCTTTCTAACACATCTTGATCTACACATACTTCTAAGTTGCACTAGTACACTTTTCTAATGCATGGATTCCACTATTGCCTATCGACCCAATCGTGATATGCACATTGTGGGTCCACCACCGTGCCCTATTATCATATTTTATTAAAGAAAATTCATGCCTCTTAGTGAAATTTTATAAAAAATTGAGTCTTCTGAAGTTGCACTAGTGTGCTACCCTCAAGAGGGAAAAACCTAGCCTCCAAAGGAATCCATACTCCATCTATTATTCAACAATAAAATAATACATGCACTTATAGAGTTACAATTAATACTTTGAAACATCAAGCCTCTCTAATGTATTCTCCATGTATCCAAGCATTAATCTACACATCCCATGCCATGCTTCACATATGTACTCCTTAAAAGACTCAATAATATGACAACCCACTCACCTAAGAAACCTTAACCACTAATCATGCGTTTTCTTTTATAGATACAAGCTCACACAAATACAACCAAGTGGTAAGATAAAGTCACGTGCCATAAAACCATATGAACATAAACCCATTTACCCCTCATTAATATTGGGTACTAAGTTAAAACATTATTAAATACTTTCCCCAATTATTAAATTGTTGTCCTATGTCTCCCACACATAAAATAATTAACCCAATGTTACAATACAACTTTACAAGTGGGCCCAAATAATTATCTAATGTGGCTAAACACACCTCCTAGGTGCACCACACTAAATAATTATTTAATAACAACATTATAATATATCATTTTATGCAATGGTGTATAACACCAAATCCTAATAGTTTTGATATTTCTTTAATTAGATAGTTTAGAATAGCTTTTAAATATTTGAGAACAAGTGAATATTGTAGATCTACTAAATTTGTCATGTGCTTGATGAAATAATCATAGACTTGAGTGGGATAAAGTTTTGAAGGATATGTTCAAGAATAGATCTACGCTTTAAAATATTTATATATGTGTTATTTTTTATTGGATGAGATTATACATTCTAGAATCTAGGTTACTAGTAAAGGCCCCTTGTTAAATTGATCACAAAGGCCACTAAGCTATCCACCATAATCAAGACCTGACTATAAAATAACCTTGGAGTAGGAAAATTTCCTACTTTTCAAGAAAAGTAGTGATTTATCATTACTTAGAGTTGGTTGCACTAAAACCATCATCATCACTTTCCACTACAAAATATAAACCATTTGTCAAATTATTAACATACATAAAACAAATATTAAATGTTAGGAATTAGGAAAATAGTATAAGTTGATCAAACCATTTCCTACATAGCTCCAAGAGAGAAAAAAAAAGCATATAAGCTATAGAATAATCATAATGCAAAGATCAAAGATATTTCACAAGATGACACAAGATATACCTTAGAAAAAACCTAGCCTCCAAAAACATCCACACTCAATGTATTATTTAACAATTAAAACATTACAATACACTTACAAAGACTCTGTGAATACTTATGAAACATCATGTTCCTCCTAGATGTATACTCCATATGTCCAATCATGTATCAACACATCTCATGTCATGCTTCACATATGAACTATTCAAAATAGAGCTCAATACAATGTCAACCAAGCCAAACAAACAAGTAGCCAACTAGTCAACCAACCAAACTTAACCACTAAACATATGTTTTCTTTTATAGAATCAATCTCACACAAAATAAATAAGTGGTAAGGTAAATCCACATGCCTCGAAACCATGAGTACAAAAAACCATTGACCCCACATTTACCTTTTGGAACTAAGTTTCTCAATATTAAATATTTTTCCCATGTGCAACCCACACATAAAATATCTAACCAATGCTACATACAACTTTACAAGTGGACCCAAATAAATATTTAATGCGACTAAACACATCACTTAAATATGCACCACAAATAAATATTTATTTTACATAATTAAAATAATTATTTCTTATGCAAGATGTACAACATCCCATTCCTAGCACTAAATTATATAGTTGAAAAAGATTTAGGTCAAATTTAAAATTTTAAAGTTGCAACTAATTGGAGAATATAGATTTTATGAAATACAATCAATAATGAGCAGTTTTTAGTGGAGATTGTGAGACTTCTTACATCACAAATAAAAAATAATGAAAGTTAAAATTTGTGAAAAAATATGAAATGGTTCTTAAAAAAATTATTTGATATGTAATATTCACACTCACCCATATTACAAGAAATTATTTCACACTCATCTACAATTGATTTATCTAATAGTTATGATTATTACTTGTCTCTCCTCTTTAAATTATTGTTGTTGGGGAATGTAAATATTTCATAGGCTTCCACTATGTTGTTCAAGTCTTCTAGGATAACTTGCTAATGATGTGCACTGTGGCAGACATGATCCCTATTTGCACTACACCATGGTTGCATTTAGGTATTATTGGTCGTAGCTACATTGGAATTTAAAATAAAATAAAATGCCAAAATACTAGATTCTTGGAGATCGCTCAAGAACCTCATAACATATTGTGCATAAGCATGCATTTTCTTGTTAGTTTATGATAGCATGTCCAACAAGGATTTCAAGAAGTCATTTGAGTCGTTAAGAACTTGCATAGATTGGGATATGTAGAACTATTGACCCCATTTGGATGAGTTGTTGAGGTGTGACATCATTCATAGTGTTTAGTTAGATCCCTCCAACCACAAATGTATCATTTATAAAATTGCACATTTATCAATCCCTATAAAAAGTTTAATTTCTTTGGATAAGTTTTGTACTTGAACATGAGAGAAAATCTAAGAAACTAAAATTACTATAGGACTTGAATTTAGTATTGGCATCATCAATCATAAATACATTGAATTTTCAATCATTTAAGGTAGTTTTTTCCTATTCCTTCACCTCTATCAACCACCCATGTTTGTCTTCGACCTTGTTATGTGATGTCACAACATATGAAATAGGAATCCCAACTTATTTCTCATACAAAGGAAGTAAATAGTATAACTGGTATTATAGAAATAACATGTTAAAATAATCATTAATATCTACATAATGTGAGTACATAGGTATAAATACAAAGTATGAAAAAAATCTCTTCAATTTCAAAATTTACCCCATATTTGTTGCTACAAATGTTGAATCTTTTGAGATGGGCAAATAATCCAAGGGGTTTGAATCCATGTAATAAAATGAGTATTTCTTCCATGTGACCATTGAAAATAAAAAAAAGTTCATTTCCTCTATATACCATAAGAGGATATTGGTGGCATCATCTACATGTTTTTGAGAGTGCATAGAACATACCCCTTTCCAAGAATTCATAATATCCTTTATTGTTAAGAATTCGTATCTCTTATTTAACATTCCCACTAAAATAGGATTCATTATGTTTTTATCCAAAATCATGTCCACATACACACTCATTAGAAAAAGGGACTTGATGTAATTTTTATTGTTTGCTGACAAATTTGGAGCATATTGAGCTTAGGGCTCATTTCTCATATCACTTAGTCCATGGTAAATCTCACTATTGAGGAAATCTTACCATTGGGGTCACAATGAAACATCCCATTGTATATGTGGAGTGTCATATTAGGTCTCCCATGTATAACCTTAATAATGATATGACATTGACTAACTCATTTTTTTGAAACCTTTGTACTCTTTTTGTGGGAGGTTTATTCTTATGCCAATAGTTGCAACAACACTATCCTATTGTTAGAATCAAATATGGAAAAACTTAAAAGTGTATAAAAGATATTTATGCCATTGGTTTTAAACTATGAGTACATCTTTATTGTAAGGTCCTTATAATTGGTAGTTTCATTTACTTCATGATTGTTGTAGACAAAACTTAGTTTGTGCATTATCAAGAAAAGTTTCACTCACTAAGAAGGTGCTAAATCTACGAAGAGGGATTATTGCACCAAGGTTAGCTACATTATTATCTTCAAAATGAATCATTATCCATTCTAAATCATAAGATCAAAAATGATGTTCTTTTCATTTCTTATATCTTGGATTTTAAGGTTGATAAGAAATTCTCATATTTTTCTTCTTCCCATCCTATATAGAATGCAATGAATTATTGATTCTTTTACTATTTAGAACTCACGATTTTTTTTTGATAATATAAGCAGGGAAGGGAACTGATCCCATGAAACAATAGCAGATCAAAAAAATATACCAAGGTGGGAAACAACACCACCATCCAAACCAAAAAACAACATGAAGATGGCACATAGGCCCAAATTTAAAACCATCGCTATAGTCCAGCTAATGTTTATAAAAAAAAAGTTACTACCAACAAAATCTAAGCTACGAAGACCATTAATTAAGTCCACAGTATACTAGGTGGTATTCCACCAGGAGAATATATGAATAGCCCCAGATATTGATGTAAATAAAAAAACCCATCAAAAAGAAAGAAAACAACAAACCAAGCCATTAGCTGGACTTCCTTAACAGGTCCCCATACTCCCCTAAGAGAGCCACATACTCACGCCAATCAGGTCCCTCTGTTTCGTCCAACAGTTTGAGGGAGTCAACCTTTCCCTGCTTCTTTAGTTTTCTGCTAATCTTCGCTTCTCCCGAGGCCGCTCCCAACATCGCGTGTCTCATCAGCCTGTTGGATAATCTCATCAGGGTAACTAGAGCCTTTTCCATATCCTCAAATTGGACCTGCATAAAGGGTAATCTACTTTTAAGAAAATCAATACTCAATTTTTTAGAATTATTCTCCCGACTAGAAAGCCCAACAACATGTTTATTCCAAGTTTCATTCTTTTCTCTAGACGGCTCCACTTGCTCCTCCTCTTCCTCATCTTTTTCTTCCTCCTCCAATTAATCTTCCCCCATATCGTAGGCAGTTTCCTCAAAGTCAAAATCTTCATAATCATCATCTTCCTGAGCCTCGAATTCCTCATAACCCAGGATATCCTCCACATCAACATACACTTTTTCTTTCCCCTTTTTCTCTTTTGAGGCCACCTTTTCCAACTGGGCTGACCTCCTTTCACCACTCCCACCACTCCCCTGATCCTATAAATTCTCCTTAACCACCTCCTTTTGATTCACATCCTCAGAAATATGAATAACTTCACTAGGATTAACATATTTTTTAGGTTTCTTGGCTTTAGGGAGTTCAAGCAGCAGTGGAGAGTGTTTTCTCTTTTCAGGGGTAGCTCTAGTAAGCAACAAGTCAACATTTTTTGAGTCCTCACTTTTTTGGGACCGAGGGGTAGAAGGGTTCAACACATTAGCCACTGGAGTGGAACTCTTAGCAAGGATAAGCAAATGTCTCGCCACAACAATAGGAGGGTTGTGGGGAGATTGTTCAACAACCAGAGGTTCATCAACTTCAGGGTTTTCCACCCTTTGAAGCTCAACATTTTCCTCATCAGAATGGTTAGGGTTCTCCACTCTAGCATTAAGAGGATTACCATGGGGATTTTAGGAAGGGGAAAATTTATACACAGTAAGAATTAGGCCCTAGTGGAGCGGCAAGTTAGCACCTTTCTCAATATTCAACTGCATTGAGGACAACATGTAAAATGACAGGTTTATGCGTTCCCCATGTCTAATGTGGTTTAAAATAGGAAAGTGATAAACATGAACAGACATATAGTGACCTTCTAGAGTGAAATATCACATAACAAATAGACTCACAAGGGAAAAAGGAGGAGGAAGTTCGAGTCTGGCATACCCATTTTGAAACCGCTTGAGATTTTCTCCATTATGCAGAAAATTATCCACAAATCGTTGGTAATCAGCTCCATTCTTTTTGGCAACCTTCAGACTAGAATTTTGCAGCCCCGTGGCCTCTGCTATGAAATGAGAATTCGCCTCAAATTTCACAGCACCAATAGAAACACAACCTCTCCTCCAAGAGTTTGTGAACTTCACCGTTTAACTTTCATTATAGCCTTTGAGGGATTGGAAGAAGGAAGACATTCCCGTGTTTTTGAACATTCTCCAAAGGTCGACATTCTGCTTCAACGCCTGACAGTTAGGTGGTTCAATTCTTTTTCTCGGACCTCCCATCTTGCTCATCTGTAAATTCTTTTGCAGAGACTGGCTAGACTTCATACTCCCCCCGACAAACTACTTTCCTCCCGAAAATAAACCGACATTCAAAACCCAAGCTAAACACCGAATCACAAAAGAGTTGCAATTTAGGAAGTTTCTTCTTAGGGACAAAAACCTGACATTTCCCAGAGCCCAAAAGGTATTATGATTTTTGCAAGCATTAACACCCATAATTAAATTCTTGCCATTTCCCTCTATAGAAATACATGACTAACTGATAGAGGGCATATCGACACATATTGAAAAGATAGCCTTTAAGAAAACTATAATTGGCATGTGATTTTTGATCATATTCTTTAACAGGAAATTAATGAGAAAATCTCCCTCAAGGATCCTCCTATGTAAGCACGTACCACTTAAGCCATCATTGTTGCGAAAGCTTGACAGTGCCACAATGTACTCTTCCATCCCGCCAACAACCAACTTCTCAGATACTCATTTGATATGCATTTTCAAACTTTTTATTGAGGATGATATCTCTAAGAGGCTGCGACATATTTCCATTGGTCCACCTTGTCGAACCCCTACACTCTAGCACCACATTGGCCGCACAGTTAGCCATACAATTCCCTTCCTTATACACATGTTGAACCTGATAGATAATAAAAGAATTTTTAATAACTTTACATCTGTCTATAATATTTTTTATTTCCCATGGGGGAGTAGCGACATCATTTAAAATAGCCACAATTAATTTTGAGTCCCCTTCAATGATAACGTTTCTGAAACTCAACTCCTTTAGGAAATTGAAAGCGCCAAAAGCAGCCATAGCTTCTGCTTTATTGTTTGAATAGATCCCTAGGTTCACTCCAAATGCCATTATGCAGTCACCATTCTGGTTTCTCACCAGGCCACTAGGTCCAGCCTGACCTGGGTTGCCTTTTGAGCAACCGTCAAAGTTGCACTTCACCCAATCTTTCAAAGGAGGACACTAGACATTGCCCATCCTATTAAGCATCTTAGACCAGTTCAAATTGGTTAAGTCTCTACTTATACCCCAATTTTGTTTTATTCTCATCTCCTTGTAGTTTGGCCAATAGTTGGAGAAGCTGAGTTTGCTTGCCTCAATATTTTCCTTAATTTGAGTTCTAATTATCTGAAACACCTCCCCATTGCTTCTCTCCACCTCTCTAAATTTTTTGTTGTTTCTCTCCTTCCAAATCCCCCAAGTAACAAAGGGGGGGACTTGATTCCAAAGATCCATAATAACATTGTGAGAGAAAGAATAGTTTGACCATCCTTCAATAAACAACTTCATTGAGTTAGGAAACACCCAATCTGAGGACAAAAACTACAACACATTGGACCACACTTCCCCCACATAATTGCAATGGAAGAACAAAATTAGTTATCGATTCTTCCTCTTGCTTACATAGGGAACACCAATTAACCAGATGGAAACCTCTCTTGACTAGGTTGTCAATGGTGAGGATATTGCCATGGGCCACAGAGCACCAGAAATAGTTAATTTTAGGAATTAGATTCTTAAGCCACACCACTTTCCAGAAGGAACTAGGAACAACATCCTGGGCCCTCTCTAAGTCTTCATAGGTCTTTCTAACTGAGAAATAGCTAGAGGAGCTGCTTTTCCAGAACCATTCATCCTCCCTTCCCCTATCAAACCACTTCACCTCCCCAATCAAATTATGCAAATTGATGAGGAGAGGATCCTAGTTCACCTGTCTTTGACCCCTCAAATTATTTCTCCTTAACAAGGCATCAAAATCCTTCCATTTTGGTTCCTCCCCTTCCTAGTTAATGTAATCACTCACCTTTTTGCCACAAATTCTGAGGAGGTTGTACTTTAGTGGATTCAAATCCTCATTAGCAGACAAGGTGGCATTCTCAATCCAAGGGTCCTTCCAAAAATCCGTGTTAATTCCATTCCCTATTCTCTTCCTTTCCCCCAACTTTAGCACATTCCTTAACCTGATTAGGTGGTTCCATAAGGATGAACCAAAAGGGAGATCCATTTGAGACAAAAAAACAACTAGAGTTCCTGTTTCTCAAGTACTTGGCTTGGAAAATTTTGATCCAGTCTTTTGAGCCTTCTAGAAGATTCCAACCAATTTTGGCAGTTAAGGCTTTATTTAGCATATGAATTCTACACATTCCTAACCCCCCACACCTTTTAGGCCTACATACTTTATCCTAGCTAACAAGAGAAAGTCTATTTTTTTCCTCTGTTCCTGACCATAGAAATTTCCTCTAAATTTGTTCTATCTTCTCCCCTATATGAGCATGAATTTTAAACAAAGAAATGTAATACATAGAGTTGGGCTTTACCAGCTAAGCTCAGCAACATCCCCTTCCATCCAACCATTTTATGTTGAATCCTTTCTAATAGCTAGTTCCAATAATTATTTTCTAATCTCTTGGAAAATAATGGGAGCCCTAGGTAAGTATCAGGAAACTTAGCTTCTTGACATCCTATAATTCTTTTCACTCTATCCCTTATCTGTTGATATGTGTTGAAAAAGTAAACTTTTCTTTTATCATAATTAATGCACTAACCAGAAACATCAGCATAATCGTTAAGAATTTGTTTCCAAACTCCTGCTTCCCCCACCGAAGCATCCCCAAACAACAAGTTATCATCAAAAAATTGTTGATGGGACTCAGGCCTGAGAGAAGAAGCAACCTTAATACTTTTAAGAGCTTGCACATCCAACAACCTTTGAATATTTCTTCCCAGGGCTTTAGCAACAATAATGAACAAGTAGGGAGAAAGGGGATCCCCCTGCCTGAGACCACGACCACAAGAGAAGAAGCCTTGAGGAACACCATTAAACAAAATAGAGTACATAGGAGAAGTAACACAAGTCGAAATCATCTTTAAGAATCTTCCATCTATCCCAAACTTCTTAAGAACAACAAAGAGGAAATGCCAGGAGACCCTATCATATGCCTTTGAGATGTTAATTTTAAAGGCCATTCCAGGCTTTTTTGAATGTTCCATGGAGTGAATTATCTCATGGGTTGAAATAACAACATCAAGAATGTTTCTACCATCAACAAAACCTTTTTGATTAGGAGCTATCATTTTTACCAGCACTAGCTTAAGTCTAAACACCAAAATTTTAGAGAAAATTTTATAGACAGTATTACAAAGGCTAATAGGCCTATAATCTTTCATTGCAGAGGCATCAAAAAATTTAGGGATAAGAGCTATAAAGGTAGCATTCAGATTACTTAACAACCTTCCTGACCTAAAAAAGTCTCTTGCAACATTAAAGAGACTGTCTTTAACAATTTCCCAGTAAGTTTGAAAAAAGACAAGGGGGAATCCATCAGGTCCAGGGGCTTTAAGGACTCCAAAAAAAAAAAAACCTTTTTGACTTCTTCCAGAGAAACAATATTAGTCATCATCTTTAAATCTAACTCAGAGACAACATTAGGAATAACATTAAGAAAATCAACATTAACCTGGGGATCATTAATAGGGTTTAAAAGGTAGGAGGAGAAAAAATTAACAGCTTCCCTGGCAATCTCTCTTTCATTAGTAACAATAGAACCATCCTCTTTAACCAATGATCTAATTTTGTTTTCGATTCTGTGTTTGAGAGTAGATTGGTGGAAAAATTTGGTGTTCCTGTCCCCTTCTGTCAACCATTGAACTCTTGACTTTTGTTTCCAAAATATTTCCTCCTTTTTATTGCATTTGTGCCATTGGGATCTCAGATCTCTTTCCTTTGCACAAGTCTCTTCATCCACCAAACCAGACTCCATTCTATCCTATATTTCTTTTAAAAAATTTCCTAGAGAATTTTTTAACTCAAAAATGTTGCCAAAGGTTATCTTATTCCACCCCTTCACTCTTTGCTTAACACGACAAATTTTTTCAGCCAAACAAAACATAGGAGTTCCAAGGATGGGTTCCTCCCATAATGATTGAACTAAAGCAGAAAAATCCGGATGAGTGCACCACATGGCTTCAAATCTAAAAGGGAAGGGGCCCTTATTATGATCCACATGTTTTTTCTAAACCAAGGCATTATGATCTGAACTAGACCTAGGAAGAGCAAAGAGAGAAAGGAATTGGGAGATATCCCAATTAGCAAGTATCAAGAATCTATCCAATTTAACTTGAATTAAATGGTTTCCATTCCTCCTATTTGACCAGGTGAATTCAGTGCCTTGGAGAGGAATATCAATCAACCCTGTTGAGTTCAAGAATTCAACAAGCTCCATCATACTATCCGAGTACTCATCCAAACCACCTAACTTTTCAGAAGGAAGGAGGGGAGAATTGAAGTCCCCTCCCAACATCCAATGTTCATCACGCCTTTCAGAAATAGCTTCACTAAGTTGTTCCCACAGTGAAACTCTATCTCTGCTAGAATTGGGGGCATAGATATTTACAAGATTCCAAGACTCGTGAGAGCCAAGATCTTCCAGAGTAATCTCAAGGTGATTCTTACTATCGAAACAAAAAAAACCTTGCAATTTAGAGGGGTTCCAGAGGGTAGAAATACCTCCTAACGCTCCTTTTGCTTCACAAACAAAAAAACCAGCTCCAGGCCAAATACTAACAATAGCTTTTTCAAAAGTTTCTTTCTTCATCTTCATTTCTTGTAAAAGGAGGACATCAAATTTGTTATCCATGATACATGTCTTAACCAAAAAATTTTTATAGGGACTATTAAGGCCCCTAATATTCCAAGATACATACTTCATTAAAAAACAAAAGCATCCACACCCCCAACTAGGGAAAACTTTAGTGGCGAATCTTCGCCAATTGGTGAATTTCTCACACCCACAGGGTATCCAAATCACCCAGAATCTACGAAACATAGGTCCAATGCATGTTGATTCGCTAATAATTTTTTTTATGAGGCATATTTAAGCAACAAATTCGCCATTGTCAAACTATTATTATTCTTTGTCCTTCTTAAACAAGAAGACATTTTTTTCAAGTTTTTTATTCGAAGTGAGATGAATATGTCGATCAAATCAGAGATTGATATGTCGAGCGACTCGAGCAACAACAGTAAGTCTCTTGCCACTCCTCAAGGTGGTGAAACTACTCCTGCCGCTCCTCAGGGTGTTGAAAATACTCCTACCGCTCCTCAGGGTGGTGAAACTACTCCTGCCGCCCCTCAGAGTCAGGATGGTGAAAATACTCCTGCCGCTCCTCAAGGTGTTGAAAATAATCCTGCCACCCCTCAGTGTGGTGAAGATCAAGAGACTCAGAGGCCATCAAAACGTCCAAAAATTAGACGTACCATACAGTCTTACTTTAGAATTGCCAAAGCTTCTGATCGATCAAGTCAAGATGGAGCTACATCATCAACTCTTCACCAAATATTGGTAGCATTCACAATACCTCGGCGCCAACAAAAGGACACGTTGAGATTGTCATTGATTTAAATGAAAATTTATCAAATTCAAATGGGGATGGAAATACCGCATAAGATGCTCCAAGGGATACCCTGGTTAGCTAGAATGAGATAATTGAATTGGATGAGGATGATGTTGGTAGCAAGAAAAGGAAAAACAAACCAAAAAGGGGGCGTGAGTGGGAAATGTCAAGGAATTTTCAACTTGGTTGGTTGTCAAAGTACCCATTCATTGTAGCAATGGGGGAATCAGACGATATTGAAAAAGCAACACATGCTAAATGTACGATTTGTACTTGGAAATTGGGAAAACCCAAGACATTGCAACTAAAGATTGACACTATAGAAAAGCATATCAGTAAAGTTTATGAAAAACAAATCATAGATGGAAAGGAACAATCAATCTTATGATGGAAATCAAAGGAAGAATGTCTTCATGTTAGGTATGCCGCGGATTATGAAGAGCATCAACAAAGCATGTCGAAGCTTGCTGCATGTAAAGGTACACTTGAGGCTCAATTTGGAAAAGCAATGGAAGGAGAAAATATGTCAAAAAATGTTCAAATGAGTGTTGTTTTTCATATTTTGTCTAGAGGGTGTCCTATGACAGACTACCCAGAATATTTTGGTTTATTATCTTTTTTGAATTTTCCTCACCATCCCTACACACATTGGTCAATAAATGATGGATGGGAATGGGAAAAGTGTCTTGCTGTAGTGGAAAAGGAAGATTTAAAGGAGAAAGTAAAAGAGTCAAACTTCATTGCATTATCTCTAGATGAAGTTACTGTGGTAGACAATACTTCTTGGGTTTGTATGCATTTGTATACTGTACAACAACATGTTCGCCAAGCTCATCTTCTCTGTGTTCATAAAATGAAGGACAGTTCAACATTGCATAATATATTTGAACTAGTCAAGAAATATTTGAATGAAATTGCAGGTATGGATGAGTTGACAATTGCAAAAAAGTTGGTGTGTGTAGGAGTTGATGGAGCTATAGTGATGCAAGGTCAAAGGACCAGTGTTTGCACAAAGTTACAAACTACTTGTGCACCATACATGCTTGGCATTCACTGCATGGCCCACAGAATAAATTTGGCATTCAAAATTGTAAGCAAGTTTCCTACAGTATCAAAAGTTGAAAATCTAGTCCGTGAGATCCACACATACTTCTGCTGAAGTCCCAAATGTTTCATAGAATTTTAGAATTTTGCTGAGGGAATAACACTAGGAAACAAGCTTCTCAAGGATGTTGATACTAGATGGACCTCTCTGCATGGACCAGTGCAACGAGTTCTTTCAGAATATCAATCCTTAATTGGAGTGATGTACGAAAACCGCAGCACGGTAGACAAAGCTCCCGACCTCTTACATAGGTTAAGCGATATAGAGACACTCTTGACTTTAGCTAGTATTCTCCCCATGCTGGATGAAATGAACAGTCTTGTGAAGAAATCCCAAGACAGAGCTATGTATATTAATGAATATTCCAATCTGTGTAAACACACATGCTTGGCCCTCGATCATCTATATCTAGATTTAACACAAGATGGCATAGATTATAACCTATGGTGAAAAATTATTGATTTGAATGATCTTGATAATTATTTATAGTTTAATGGAAGCAGACACTTATGTATCCATGTACGTGGATATGAGATACAAATGTACCGATGTAAGACTACTAGGCACTCTAGCAGAGAAGTACCTGTTAACGGGGAAGATTTTAAAGACATTGTTAAATTTGTTGGTGATAATTTGAAGGAAATTGCAAAATCTCTTTCCTCAGAGATTCATGAAATATTCCCTCGAGATGAAATACTTGAAGCCATGAGTATTGTGTATACTCAATTTTGGGAAAACTGAGATAACCCAAGATTTTTTCATGCTCAAGTAAAAATCTTGATTGAACAATTTTTGAAAACTGTAATAATCAATGAGCAAAAAATAGAAGGAATTTTAAATGAAGATAAGCTAAGAAAGCAATGTAAGGATTTTGCAGTAGCTATTAAGGACTAGTATAAATCCATGGGAAAGGACAAGGCCTTTGAACTAGGATCAATAAAAAGGGTTTGGACAAACTTAGGTCAGAGTGAAATATTGCATGGTAAGATATTAGAATATTTCAAACTTGCTGATTTATGTCAAACAATGATATTGGAGTCGGTGGAGGATGAGAAAGTTTTCAGTACATTAGGGTTTTTGAAATCAAAGTTAAGAAACAAACTAGACAAGAATTTGGAAAATTGCTTGAGGATGAAAGGAACTGCGTATAATATCAAAAAATTTCATTTTGATAGGGCACTCGCAATCTGGAGGTCCACGTGTGAAATAAGAGGGACCGGTCTATGCAACACTCCAATTCCAAAGGCACCACTGGTGGCACTGCCATGGGTAGTGAGACTAGGATAGATGACATTGACGAAAATGACATACTGAATGTTGAATTTGAGACATAGGCCGAAGAAGGTGAAGAGCATACTCAAAATCAAGAGCTTCAAGATGACTCTTTTACTCTATCTGATGTTGAACGTCAGTTTCGGGACCCTGACTCCATTTGGGAAATGGAAGAGAATTAGCAGCTTTTAGGTATTTATACTACACTACAAGATTCATGAATCAGTTTCCATTGTTCCAAATTGTAGTTGGTGATATTTTATATTATATTGAATGAAAATTGAAATTGTGAATCATTGCACTTCATGATATTTTATTTTATATTGCACTTCATGAATCATATTCCAAAATTTAGTTGATGATATTTTAAATTGTATTCCATGAAATTGTGATATTTTATATTTTATATTGTATTCCATGGTATTGAATTTGATGTGTTTCTGGATCATTTTTAAAGAACAACACTTATCACTCAACTCATAAATTTCTATTGCATTGCCATTCACAAAATCTTTGATAAATAACTCAAAGAATATTAATCCATTCCTTAAACAAAAGTTAACAGTTCAACATCCACAACTTATAAGCTAACAAAAGCTAACAGTTCAACATAAATAACTTATAAAGACATCCACACAACTTAAACAATAAAAGCTTAAACTACCAAATCACCTAAATTATTTAGAGAACTCCTTATGCATCCATCACCATAAAATCTTTATTCACAAATAAACATTCCACAACAATGAAATTAGCCAAAAAATTATCATTCCAATAATCGATAATCCACTGGCAAACTACTCAACAAAAGCACAATAAATCCCGACCTAAGGAGGGAAGGATTCCACATCTTCGGTAGTGAGGGTGGAAGGGGGGGGTGCAGGGGTGCGCCTTGTTGGTTTTTTTGTGGTTTGGTTGTTTCGTCTTATTTTAAATTTTTTTTTTTTCATTATTATAAAATTATGTTTTGTCTATACCTTTGATATTATGTTTGATGTGCATTTGTAGAGGCAAGTAGGAAGGCTAAGTAAGCAAGGGTGCATATTCCAAGGGTAGGTGGATAGAAATTAGATGGATACCCCCATGAAATTAAAACCCTAATCAAAATAGAATTAAAAAATAAACTTAAGTGAAATAGTGTTGGTGGAAAAGAATGATGTCAAGGGAAAAGGAATTCAAAAGGAAAATAATCTGACTATTCTTATGCATTTATGTTCTCATTGTGCTCATACCACCAAGTCTCTTAAGCCTTTGCACCAAAGGATGGACACTTTGGAGGAAAGAGTCAACAATATGCTTAATTTTCAACAATAAGGTGATGCATAGGTTTGCTACTGCTTTGCTTTTTCTCTAGAATGATGTGCGAGAATTCTAAAAAAGAAGGCTAGAGGGTGATCTTGATGGTCCTATTTTGAAGAAGGCTAAAAAGAAGGACCTTAAAGATGATCTTTCTTCTTTCCTTTTTGAAGATTGGAGAAATGTGATCCCCCCAAAGACATTCTATAACTTGTGGTTTTTTCTTGTTGTTTGTTTTGTTTTTATCTTCTCTTCTACTAGATCTTTCTAATTAGCCATTTTTTGGTTTTTCCCTTCTTAACCTTCAAGCTTTCTATGTAATAGGGTTGGGACCCTAGTTTACCATTTTATAATATACAAAATAATGAAAAATAAAAGTAGGGTGGTTGTAAACCTTAATCAAATATGAACTAAATAATAAACAATTAGAGGTGTCAAATTTGAAACCTTATTATAGATGAAATCAACCTTAAAGAAAAAACCCTAAGGGGTGTAGGAATATTAGGTTCACAAAAAATGTAAATAGTTACATAACATCTCTACATAAATGTCTTAGGATAAATCAACTAATTAGCATTGATAGATAAACAACCTTAGGAACATGAGATATGAAATAAATTTTATAAACTAATATACTAATATAATTATAAAAATTAGATAAATTAATAAGGATAATTAGCTCTTGGTTCAATAATGATTGGACTCTCCAAATGTTCTCAATAGATTTGCTCCTACATCAAAAACTTAGGTTATGCCAAACAATTGCATATATATATATATATATATATATATATATATATATGTTGTTTGACTATACAATTCACTTCTATGACTATGGAATTACTATGTATGATTTGGAAATTTACCACACAAACTATGAAATGGTTCTTTTATGTTAATATGAACTTTTGTTGCAAATATAAACTTTTCCAAGTTTCAAGTCTACAACCTACTTGCCTTGGTTTATGTAACTTGCATAAAAAATGGTAGTGTGGATAAAGGAGTTTGCTGGAATGAGAATATTTCTCCCTTTTGTCAAACTTCAGGGATACTAATTTAACATCTTTAGACAAAGATCAAAGGCAACATATAGTCGTGCAATATGCTCTAAAATTTTGATGCAATGTTGATGCCACATGTGAATATTTTGATACTATTTGTTGTGTGCAAGAAGCATTCCTTTAATGCATTAGATTTTAAATGTTCAAATGAATTAGTGTTAGTTCTTAAATATAACTATAAAGGTGGCATGTGAAATATTTTCTGTGTCGACACACAATGATTAAATGGAAGGAAAAATGGGTCCAAATTTTGAATTTAAATTCTAAAAAAATCATATTCATTTTCTCAAATCATAAAATTGACATGGGTCAATCTCACAAATTGTAAATGTGAACCTAAATTAAAAAAAATTGAAAATTGAAAATTACAATTGATTCTTAAAAATAAATGTAGATAAAATCAAGTAAATTTTAAATTATATGCCATTTTTTAAAAAAAGATACCACTTATATATTTATAATTACATAAAAGTCAACCAACCAAAATAAATAAATAAATAAAATATGAAAGGAATAACATTTCCACTCTTATACCATCATCATTCATCATTATTAGGAAAACTGTAAAAATAACCTTTTTATTGAATATAAAACCCATTTGTCAAAGTAGGCTAATAAAATACTACTTATCGAATACTTTGTGCAAGATGCATTGACAATCTTGACTAATTGGAGTTTGTTTTGTAATATGATCAAATTTTATGCATACTTGTACTTAATTGAAAATAAAATAAATACTACCAACTAAACTCAAAGAAACAAGGTTCCATTTTTTTTTCATATTAAAAAATTACACCCAACCCACTCTTCTAAGAAGCTTAGAACCATGAGCACTTAATGACTTCTTATTGGGTGGGTAACAAGTGGGTTGGTACAAATTGTATGTTAGTGACATTTAGAAATTAAAATAAGGGAAAAAAAGTGTTAAGTGGTTTTTGATTTGTCAAGGTAGTTTAATAATTCAAAATATTTTATTAGGGATTAAGTTCTGTTTAGTATAAGATCTATAATATTTTTAAAAAATGAGATTGAGATCGTACTTAGATAATATTGACAAAACAAATACATCTTATTTCTTAATTTTTAATAAAAAACATTATTATAAAATAAAACCATTGTATTGAAAATGAGGTTACAAGGGACCACACATCAGGTGTTGCCACTCTAACCACCTTAAATAATTCTTCTAGAGAAAATGCCAGTTTTTTCTTACCTTAGTGTCATCCTAAACCTACTCCTATTTATCAATGGTGAGGATCCTTATAAAATTATGAGTTATAATTAGGTTTGGTTGGACTAGTTTTATAAATCAATTTGACTTTGGGTTATTCATGGATGGTTTGAAAGTTAATATTTAAATATATATTTAAAAAAAATTTGTATTAAAAGTTATTTAAAAATAAATAAATTAGTTTGTAAGATTGATAGAGTATAATAAAAATAAAGAATACGAAGTGTAAGTATATTTGATAAATTTATAAAATATATTAAAAAGAAAATTTAGAAAAATAAATTATATTTTGTTATATTTATATATTTTATTAAATTTGTAAGTTTGTTATGAGATTTTTTTTTAATTTAATATTAAGAAATAATGTGAATGAAAAAAATGTCTTTAAAGTATACAATATTGTGGAAGCAAAGTTTTTGGTCGAGTGTTAGTGAGAATTAAGTGTCTCTTCCAAGAAAAGATCCAAACATCTTTAATTCAAACTGTTGGTGAGACCCTCAACCTTACCATCAGACAATCCATTCTCTCTATCCTCTATCATGAAAGATTAATTAATAATTAAATATTTTTATAACGACAAATCATAGCCTATAACAACTTAGTTAAGGATGATTCAATTATCACCCTCAACAACTTACTCACCTAACATCCAAATATCTTATTTCTTGGACCTCTCAACTCCAAAGAACGAAACTACTAAATGGTCAAACCTCAACCCTACCTTTAGACAACAACCCATAATGAAATGAGTATGAAAAATTATATTGACATATAATATTACAATTAAAATGTAGTAGGGTCCTTCCATATTAATTAATTTGAATATTATGATTAGTATATACTTAATGATTTTAAAATCAAAGTTGTGGTTATTCAATATACTCATATAAAAAAATGATATATATCATAATGAAGTCTACACATCCAATCCTTATAGAGGTATAAAGCATTAACTTCTTAAACATGTTACTCTATTAATATAAACCATTACATTGTAATAATTCATAATCAAAAGATTATCAAGGAGTGTCCTATTAGTAGTTTGTATGTGACATTACCTATGAAGTTAATGTGGACTCCTAATAAAAGAGCACATCCCTTAATTTTTAGGGTAATTATTTAAAGTTGGGATTAAAATAATAATATGTAAAATTGTTTAATAAGTTAAATAAATCAAATGTGATATTTAGTTTGAATTTTGAATGGTGGAATATGCTAAAAAATATAATCATTTTTTTTGGAATTTTAGAGATTGATTAGACTAATATCTTAGAATTTACAAATTCATTATTATTTGTTTTAGTTTAGATTTTTCCATGTACAATTAATCTCTACACTTGAGAAAGTGAACTAACATCTGAACCTAAATATATATTTGTAGATTTAAACTAGCTAAAATCTAATAGCTAGAATTCGCTTGCTCTTGTGTATGTGCTCTAAATATGAAAAAATAGTGTTTACAAGCACTATGTGCAAACTTGCTAAGCTAGGGTCATGTTATCCTTAGTAAAGCCACTAAGAGGATATGTTCAATGACAAAATTAATGATAAAACATAATGGAAAAACATTCAATATGCTTAGGATGATGTGTACTCTAATATATATGATTAGATTCCTCAATTATGCTCTAATGTAAATGTTATTTTATATTATTCCTTTTTCTTATAGTTTATTTTAAACAAATAAATGAATGCCTTTAAATACAACAACATAGCTCACAAATAAACACAAATATATACTAGGTTAGCTCACAAAACTAATAAAAATATTGGCAATGTTTAAATTTTTTAGATCACGACCATGGAAATTTCCTTGACTTATAGATCTTATCCAAGGTGGTTAATGGGAGATATAGGTATCAAGACCAACTTAGGGAAATGCCTAATGATGTGATCAAGGTAGGTTAATATAATGATCCAAATTTATGTAAGAATACACCACTTGTAGACTTGATGTTATATGAATGACACTCTAATTGAAGTGGGATCAAAACATATGAGAAACGAAAATGCATATATAAATTTCACTATTACATTTCCCCCCACTTTAATGTGCATATGAACTACATTTATTATGCTTATAAAAGTAAAATAAGCATTCAACATGGATGTTAAATATTTTCAAACACTCGAAGGATATAGATATGATTGATCATTATTGATCATTCTTGAATTCTTCTTACAATGTGTGTTCCAATAGAAACTTGCAAAACAAGAAAATATGCAATGATTAACATTTGTGAGATAGTTGATTTTGTAGTGAACGAAGATGGCGAGCGAGAAAGGGAGTCATTCTGCTTTTTAAAAAATTCTTGACGAAGATGGTAATGGCGGTTTTGATTTAGACGAGGATGATGAATCTCTCTGGTTTTGTGAAGGCCTTAGGCTAGGTTTCTTCCTGTTGGGTATTCAGGAGAGGTTTAGGCTCTTCCAACGCTTTGTTGGTGTTCATTTTTTTGTTGTCGTGCCCTTTGCTGTTGTTTCAAGTTTGTTTCTTGTGGGTTTGGGGTCTGCACTGGTTGTTCCAACATCGTTCTCTTTCGCTTCTTGTGTTGGAAGGTAGTCTGGTCGCCTTGGTTAGCTATTGTTGTTGTGTCCTTTTTGGACACTTCCTCTCTTCTCGACTGCCCTTTGCTTTGCCCTGGTTCTCTGTCTTGGGGTGTTGGTTAGGTGTGCTTGTCTTGAGAGGTTTGTTTGATGGTGCGGGGTTGTTTTGTTGTTGCAACACCCTGTGGTGTTGTGTTGGCTTGGGGAGTCTGGTCTTTGGCGTTACCTCTTTTTTTCAATTTTTGTGCTCCTTTTTTTGGTGTTGGAGTGGTCTCTGCAGGACCCTTACTTTGTCTGCTTCTGCTCTTGGTAGAAGAGATATCTCCCTCTGCCATGGCCACTTCTTTGCTCCTTTTTTCCATTCTCATCCTTGTTGGGAGATTGGAGTTGGTTTTATTGATGTCCCCTCACAAGATTGCGCTTGTGCTCGTGGTTTGCAGCCCTCTCAAGCTTCTTTTTCTTTGTGGGGTTTTTGTTTTGCTTTTCAATTCTCTGTTGGTGTTGGGTCATGGATTGTGTGCTTTAGAGCTATTTTCTTATGTGGGTTTAATGGTTGTTGTGAGGAGTTTGGTTTCTTTCCCCTCAGTGCTAAGGCTATGTTGGTGGTGTCTTGTTTTACCTTTTGGTACTAGTTGGATTCCTTTCACTATCTGTGTGGTGAAAGTGGGTTCTCTCTGCATGATTCTTCAAGTGATGGCGAGGGCTTTGCCTTGTTTCAAGATTCTTATTTCAAGCTCTAAAACCTTCAAGCAAGGTTTGCTGGGGGGTTGTCAGTTTTGTAAGGTTTATGATAGTTATGTTCTTCTAGTGTTCGAAGTGGTTGTTTTGGCTCCTGCTACAGTTGTTTCAGAATCCCTTTTGGAAAAATTACGCTTGGTTGGCTTGAACTTGGTGTATGAGGAAGTATTCAATGTCCTCTTTGCTGGAAGGGTGTCCCCCCTTGTTGGTTTGTTGATGAGTTTCAATGGTACTGAGAATACTTTGGATTCACTGCTTTCTCTGTTAAGTTTGATGATGATCTTCAAGGATGTTGGGAACACCCAGATTTTGACCATTTTAGAAGTGGTGGTTTCTGAGATTTTGAATTTTATATTTTTTTGGGCTTTGTTAGCTGAGTCTTTGGTCGTTCTAGCTCTTGTGGGGGTTGGTTTGATAGCTCTTTTGGGAAAGTTGTACTTGATGTTGGAGGATGCCTTTGTGGGTTTCTTTCTTGGAATGCTTACTTTGATAATGCAAGACTTGTTGATGTTCTTCAAAGGTGATGTGTTCTCCTAGGTTTTGTGCTCTATGGTCTTGGCT
Organism: Sequoia sempervirens; assembly: GCA_007258455.2. Lineage (NCBI taxonomy): Eukaryota > Viridiplantae > Streptophyta > Pinopsida > Cupressales > Cupressaceae > Sequoia > Sequoia sempervirens. Next base: position 44,283,315 of record VDFB02168118.1, read on the forward strand.
AGATTGCATTCTTTGCTCTTCCTTAAGGCCCTAGGGTTTTTATTGTCCATTTCAAGTTCTTTGTTGGTGGGGTTGCTCTCAAAGGTCCTGTTGAAGGCCCAGGTGCTCCTGTTTCCCATGGTTACTATGTGTATTATCTCTACGAGGGTGTGTGATACCTTCTTGGCTCTGCAAATGACATCTCCTTTTGAGGTGGAGTCCTCTCCTTTTGAGGTGGAGACCTCTCCTATGGAGGTGGAGAAGGGTTTTGAGGGTGTGGCGGGTTGCTTATGCTTCTTCAACAAGTCTTCTCCCTTGCAGCACCAATTGAGGCGGAGATCGCTTCTATTGCGGTGGAGTTTGGGTATGATGGAGACTCTTTGTTGTTGTGGATAGGGTTCTCATAGTAACTTCTCCTATAGAGGCATAGAGGTAAGTTGGATGACGGGGTGGTGCAGGTGCACCCTTGCATGAATATGCCTCCATGAGGCAAACTTAGGATTTTGATTTAGTATTGTTGATTCCATGTTGAAATAAGGTCTATTGGATCATTTTAAGTTTTTTTAGGGTTTAGATAGTCATTTTAAGGTCATTTGGGTCTAAAATGTAAAGTTGCAAAAGATTGACAAAATGTTGTCAAGACAATTTTGTAAAATGCAAAAAAATGCTAAATAGAGGAAGATGAAGGGACATGCAATTGAAGAATCAGTTTTAGGCATTGGGTTGTTTATTTAATGCATTGGGAAGCCTCACAAACTTTGAGGCTGGATGAGGAAAGATGTAGAAACGAGAAATTTAATGAAAAATCTTAGTTTTCTGTATTTTTGCAACATTTTTATTGGTTGCAGGCCATTGTACGACCATATTTGTGCAAGAAACCTCTCTTCCTCCATTGTAGATGATAGGCCTGTGAATCTTCTTTAATTTTTATTTTGTTTCATTAAAATCCATTCATGTTTGAGAGAGTTATGAGTAAATTTCTCCAGGTGGGTGAAACCCTGTTCTAGGGTAAACAGTAAGCATTTGAAATTGTATTTCTCAAATTTTAACCATGGGAAATCTCTGTAAATTGGTGATAAGGTGGTTTGTTATGTAATTTTAAGGATCCTAATGTTGCAGAGTGTGAGGACAAGGTTTTGGGCTGATTTCACAAAGCCCTAGATCTGAAAAAAAAAACTGTGAAAACCTGGGAAAGACTGTGCACATTGGAAATTTAATGAATTTTGTTAATGGTATGTGAGTCCTTTTGAGTGTTATTGTTTTGAAAGGGTGTAAGGGTATATTTAGAACCCTTGTATGACTGGGTTTGGTGAAAGGTTGAGTTTTAAGTGCTTTGTAGATGACTGTCCCGATAAGACAGTTTGGGGCAGTCTTAATTTTGGGGATCAAAAATAAAGGTTTAGAGTTGGAATTTGTTGAAATACTATGAATAAAGATTGGGGAATGGCCTAACATGGTTGAGTAGGTATTTTTGCATATGTTGATGCCTTTGGAAAAGTGAAATGGGTTTGAGAAGTTGGAGTTGCTTGGTTATGTGATCTTAAAAGGCCTAATTGCTGATTTGAGACAGTCTATTGTGTAAGTTCACATGTTTGAGATGTTTTAGTTGGGGATTGGGATTGAGTCTATCATTTGATATTGTTTACATTGTTTGAGGAATATACAAGAGGTTTTTTTCCTGATTCCCTATTTAGGTGTTTTGAAACAAGGGTTTGTGAAGGAAGATTGAGTCCTAGTTGTAAGGATAGTAAGGATTGATTCAGTTTTTGATTAGTTGAGTTTGGCTGTTGAGTTGTGAATCCTCTGTCATTGTATCACGAGGTTTATTTGCTCCTTCAAAATTTTTGCTGTGTTTGGATTTTTAATTGGTTCTATGAGGGATAAGACTGTTGTGAGATGGTTGTCTCATGATTTGTTGGTTTCAAGATTTATTAAAATCTACAAAAATTGGTTTGAATTTCGGGTTGTTCTGTCCACCCTTGGGGTGGTTATTGTGATTGGGTGTTGTGTTGTTGTGTTGGGGATGGTTTTTTGTCTTGTTCTATTAGCTGTAAGGTGGAATCATCTGGTGTAGGAATTTATGAAGGTCACCAATGGACTCATGCGTCGTGCCATGTTGGTGCAGTCTCAGGCCTTATCTTTTTGCTCTAGTAATATGTCTGCTCTGAAACTATTGGTGCTTAGTTTTATTATTCTGGACTAGTATTTCATGATAGCTATGTTATGGTTTCATACCTGCTGGACTTTGGTTAATCTCATAAATGGCTTGCGTACCATTTTACAGATTAATATGGGGATTCTATTTTTGATTATGTTGATAATGGTTTTGCGGTTGAAATTTTGGGTACTTGGCCTGCGTGCCATTTTGACTATGAGTTGTTTTGTTTGATGTTATTTTCTATTGGTGGCTGGTGCCGTTTTTCCTAGTCTTTTCCTCTATTTGTTGTTCTGGCTTTGTAACCATGGGATCAAGGCCCTTTCCCTGCTTAACTAATCAAAAACATTTGTGAGATATTTAAAATAGGTACTAACTATAATTTTATTTAAGAAAATCTTGTCAAAAATAAAAAATAAAGAGGAGAAGGGTGATGAATTTATATAAATAGAAAGTGGTAAAGATTTGACTAAGTAAAAAGTCATAAATCTTTGACTAAGAAAAAAGATGGTAAAATATATAACTAAACAAAATAGTCTAATAATGCAATAAGATTTATAAATCTCCTTTCACTTTTGAATATGATATTTTCACTACAAAAAATAACTTACAAAAGGATTGTTAGTGACATATATGCCTCCTCCAATTAGTTGTTTAGAAATGATGTAAGGAATTGAAGAGAATGATAAAAAGATAATCATAATAACATATAACATGGTAAAACATAATATATGATACACATGTAAGAACATAGCCAAGATGTAATCACACAAGTATATATAGCAAGGGAAAAGTAATATACCACCCAATACCACTCCCAATAAAGGTAGATAATGATAGAAATAAATGCCATGTAAGCACAAATAAGATGTAAATTATATGAACATGATAAAGATAAAAAAATGGAACCATAAGCATTATAAGCATCAAGAGGACCATAACATATATTATATGATATTATAATGATAAGGAGATCACACACATGCAAAAAAAAAGAATCAAGATAAGGATCACAAGCATGTACATAACCAATCATAAAATGAACATGTAAGTAAAACCATGATAACATGGGATACATATGGAAACATGTAGATGTCATACATATATTTGACATAGGAAACATTGAAACATCATGGATCATGTAATATAGTGATATATAAACTAACAAGAAACACACAAACACTTAAGTGGTAATCATAGAACATAGGACGCTATAGGAGTCAAACAAGACATGTCGGAAGTATATAAACTAACAAGAAGAATAGGCCAACATAGTAGACAACCATGGCACATAGGAATAATAAGATCTAAACATAAATGGAAGATGAGTCAAAGTAGGCAAAATAAAGTATGAAGACTAATATAGAAGGTGAAATGAGAATAGGAAATATAAAAAAAAACAATGACACTCAAAAGGATATAGTGTGAGAACACATAAGAAAGAAAAAGTAAATGTTAAAATAGGTATATATTAAAGTAAAGAATAAGAATTCTCAATGTCTCAATGAAAAAAAATAGAGAAATCACCATCAAAGAGGGCATTTTCGTCCCAACAAGTAGCATGAAGTTATTCCTCAAGTAAATCATTTTCATCTTGGTATAAAATGGTGTTGTTGTAATTAATAATTGCACCTATTATAATATTAAATTTACTTAGGTGATTTTTTATTACTTAGGTAGGAGAGGATAACAAGTACTTAACTTTCCCTTCTTTTGTGGGATTATATTTTTTATTATCCTCTTTAGATTTGGAAACTTAGAGGTTATCCCCTTATTTTTGTAGAATTCTAACTTATCCTAATCATATTTGGAAACTCTAAGGTTATGTATTGTAACAATCCCTTTTTATTTATCACCTAATTGAATTTAAATATTAGTATGCTAAAATATTTATCTCTTGATTGCATTTAATTATGTGTCATCACAATGCTATTTTACTCCTAAATATATTTATATTGCATGTCTTTATAAAATCTAGAGTGTTATTAGAGGGAAAATTAGTTAAGATCTAATTTTAAAAATTGGGATAGTATTTCTATTCTTTTTCTTGGGTTTACAGTCTTGTAGTTTGTGCAATTTTTCATCACTCATTGTATGAGGCTTCGAAAAAGAAATGAGTTTTCATTGAGATGAGAAGACTCAAATCAATTAGGGTGGAATTTTGTTTCATCCAAATCAAACACTAATAAGTCTACTAAACAATTTTTCATATAGGTTTTGATCAATGATAACTTTAAGAACCCCCCTGAAAAAAGATATAAAATCCTAGCAAATCTTCCATTTTTTTGAAAAAATATTAATTTCTATTGGTGAATCTTTCACTTTTTGAAAAATAAAAATTTTATTGACAATTTTTTTTTAAATCACTAGAAATTTGTAAAAAATATTGGCAAATTATAGTTATATTTGAAAAAATAAATAATTTTGTTGGGAAATTATACTTGTATTCAAAAAATTAAAATAAGTTCAATGATGAATTATAGATAGATTTGAAATAAATATAATTTTGGTGGAAAATTATATCAATATTCAAACTATAAAATTAATTATTTGGTGAATGTGCTAGTAAGTTTTTGATAAATGATACTATGGATGGCAAAAATCTGAAATGCTAAATGATAATGATTAAGTTATTTGGCGAATTTATAACTTTAAATAGATTTACATATACATTGTCAAATAATTGTAGATCAACGACATAAGTTCTATTCTAGACTGAAGTTTTGACACACCCAAATTCCTACATAAAGTCTTTGGAATAGAGAAAAGTGTCAACAAGTATTTGGGAAGTGCTCAATTGATCAACAACTGAACAACTTTATTGGCCTTGGTTGCAACTTACATGAATTTTTTTAGCTAGAAAATAAATTATATTTTATATTGAAGGATAAAGACTGAAAATAAAAAGGTATTTTGCATCATTAATTAATATATTCCCTTCCCAAATATCCACGTATTATGAGGCATTGATAATTTTTTATTCTATGTATTTTTTTGGTTAAGTGAATTTGGCCATAAGGGCCATCTCATAAACTCAAAAAGATTGTTTGGGCAGCTTGTTGATTGCCCTCTTTTATGTATTTTTTTGCATTGTATCACTATTAAAAAGAATAAGCTCAAAAAAATGCAAGGAACCATTACAAATCAAAATACTTAAAGGAGTGACAAAATCTATCATTTTTTATAATAAATGCCTATGAAACAAAATTCTGATTATGGGATACATCTATTAACATAGATTTTTAATGTTTTCTTTTGGAATGATCATATCTATAAATATTAAATGCTATTACATATGGCTAAGATTAAGAAATCATCTACCCAAACCCAATTGTGCCATCCTTAGAAGAAATGAAAGACAAGTCCATAGAAGCCTCATTAGATACCCAACCACCACCTTTAGGAATTTGAGGCCCCATGACGTTTTTCTCTTCAAGTCTCCATGTCATAGCCAATAGCTTCCACCACAAAGGGGGCCCATGGCCCATTATGTGGGGGCCAAATGATTGGCAAAAAACCCTTGCCATTGTGAAATCCTAATCCAATGACCATATTCTCTAAAGCCTCATAGAGATCACCACACCACTTTGGAAAGACCAAGTTTCCATAACACTTGTGATAATAGATTTTTCCTCTCATATATCTAACATAATGACCACAAGCATAGAGGTGATGCCCATTTTCACATGATATATGTGATTCGTCACAATGAAAAATATCCCAACACCATTCTAATCACATATAAAATAATAGGAGATGCATATTTAAAAATATTCTTAAGCCTAATATTGGTTATTGACCCTCTAAAAGCAAGTTGTAACCTATTTGTAAGAATTCCAACAACATAATCCATTAGAAACAAGTGAAAAAGAAACCCAACCATGCCAACATTTAATGCCATTTTTTTTAATTTGGCATGTATGTGAAATAAATGAGTCATACAACCCTTCCTATAGCAATCACTCACCTCCATATCCAAAATTCTTTTAAATATCAAATCTTACTAAATTTTGCTTGTTTCTAATCAAAAGTGGAGATTATTATTGTTGTTTAAAGATCTCCCACTCATTCGAATTTTGAATTATTAGTATTGAATTAGTCAACATGCATGCTAACGACCCCATTTACAATACCATTTAGCTTTGTGTTAGACTCACAATAAACAAGATAAATTAGAATTATTATTGTTGCCCTTTGGTTGCAACATACATAAAAAAATTTAAACAAGAATTTTAACTTTTGAAAATGGAGCTGTTGTCGAGTGGAGCTGAAGCTACGAATACGACTGGTGTTTTGGGTAAGGATTTTTCAAATTTTGGTAAGGCAGGAAACCTTGCTCCAGGGGCTAGCGTTAATAGTAGTGGTTAGGCTAACATTAGGAGGGTAGTTGATGGTTGTCTTTTGGATGGGACATCTTGTGGGTCCTTCTCATTGGGTAACTCAAAAGTCCTTCCTCCTTTTGGCGGTCTGGGTCTGGATGGTACTTCCTTAGACAAGGTGGGGTCTCTTTCTGTGGCTCTCGAGGCTTCTATGGTCTCTAAAGCTGCTCAACAAGTTGTTTCCTCGTTGGAGGATAAGACTTGGTCAAATTTGTTTCGTGCAAAGCTTAAGGAGAAGAGTTCCTCGCCTCCGGTGGACTTCTTTGTAGACCCATCAATTGGTGAATATTCTATCTCTATGCCAGATTGTATTATTGACAAGGGTATTCTTTCCATGGAGCAATTGTTGGTTGGGAAGTTTTTGGGACCTCATCCTAATATTGATATGGTTCACAACTTGTCTAAGAATCGGTGGCATCTGAAGGGTCAGGTTGAAGTAGCGGCCCTTGCGAAGGGATTCTTCTCTTTTTCTTTCTCTTGTGAAGAAGATCTGTTGAAGGTTTTGGTGGGGGGACCTTGGATTATTGGGAAATTCACTCTGGTGTTGAATAAATGGGAGGCAGGTTTCTCTCTAAGTTCTTGTTCTTTTGACTCGACTCCTGTGTGGGTTCGCTTGCTTGGGTTTCCTATTGAATTTTGGGACAAGCAAGTCTTCAAAGGAATTGCGTCTACCTTTGGACGGTTGTTATCTATTGATAATATCATTGCTTTGAGGCGTCGACTTGTTTATGCTCAATTGTGTGTGATTTTGGACTAGACTACGGATCTCCCATCTTTGATCAAGATAAACTCTAAGTTGGGAGTGTGGGAGCAGGTGATTGAGTTTGAGTCTATCCCTTTTTCCTATTTTCATTGCAAGAAGGTGGGTCATTGGGCAAAGAAGTGTCCTCTAAAGCCAAAGGTGCCTTCTCAAAAGGTGTTGGCCCCTTCCCAAAAGGATTCGGTGTAGGCCAAAGTTTGGAAGGAGATTGGGAAGCGTCCAGTTTCTGGGGTTGAGCCGAGTTCTATTGAGCCATTGGGGGAGGCGGTGTGTGATGGTCTACCTCTTGGTGCCTCTGTTGTTAAGGAAACTATTGTTGATCTTGTCGATATCTACCCTGATGAGGAAGTTTTTTCTGAGGAGGGTGAGATTAAGGCCCCGTAAGTTGAGGAGCGTGCTGTGGATCTAGTGGAGGAGGCTAGTGCTATTTTTTTGGCTATTTTTGTTGCTAAGCCAAAGGTGACCCCTCTGAATATGGTCTATGAGGTTACGTTTTTAACATCCAATGAGGATTTATCAGGTTTCTTGATGGTGGAACCAGTTGTGGTCAAAGAGGATTTTCCTTTCAAAGAGCCATTGGTGGAGATGGTTGTGTCAGAGAAGTTGGTGCTCACCTCTTATGTCAATGATTGTAACTCTTGTGATCCTCAAGGAGAGGAGGCTTGGGATTCCCATTTCCTCTACTTCCAAATCTCATAATAAGAAGAAATCTACTCCCTTAGTGATGGGAATGGCTACGAGGAATCGATTGAAATTGGATTGTGGTTCAGAGCCAAGGGGTAGAGGAAGGCCTTCTTTGCAAAATTTTGGGAGAGGGAAAGAAAATGTGATATTGCTAATGGTTTGTAGGTTACTCTACTTGAGATGGGCCTAAGTGGTCCCTCACAGAATCTTTTATGAAGATCCTCTCTTGGAACGTACGAGGATTAAATAATCCTCATAAATAGGATCTTCTTGCAAACATTGTGAGAGATCATCATCCTGATATCATTTTGATGAACATGAGACTAAGAGGGGTGCTGAGAAGGTTGAAAGAATTAAGAATAGATTTTTTAAGGACTATGGCTACTAGGCATTTGATTCTAATGGTGCTTCTGGAGGGGTGGCTACTTTTTGGAATCCTAAGGTGGTTTCTGGCTCTGCTTTGTTTGCTTTTGAGAATTATGTTGCTACTTCTTTTTCTTGCCCTAGGGATGAGTTCTCTTAGGTGTTGTCGAATATTTATGCTCGCAATTTGAAAAGTTCTCGAAAGCATTTTTGGGGGAGTTTGAATGCCTTTAAGGCTCAATTCTCTTTTCAGAATTGGTTGGTGATGGGGGATTTTAATAATCCACTCAATGATTCTGATAAGTTTGGGGGCTCCCAGGTTGCAGATCATAGTCGTTTGGATCTCATGAACTTCATCAATGATAATTTATTGTTGGATTTGGATTTGGGTGGGGCGTCCTATACCTAGTCTAATAGGTTTGCGAGGGATGCTCTTATCTAGGTCAAGTTGGATCGAGCTCTTATTTCTCTTGATTGGTTGCAATATTTTGCTTGTTCTCTCTACTCTTAGTAGGATCAAATCAGATCATTTTCCTATATCCTTGAATGTTGAGCTAATTGGTTGAAAAAATTCCTATCTATTCAGATTTGAAAAAATATGGACTAGCCACACAGAGTTGCATTCCAAAATTATTGAGTGGTGGAATATTAATGTTGATGGCTCAACCATGTATAAAGTTGCTAAGAAACTTGCTTCTGTTAAGCAAAACTTGATTCAGTGGAACAAGTCTTCTTTTGGAAATATCTTTAAGGAGAAATTAGAGGTCAAGGATAAATTGGATATTATGTAGGAGAGAATGCAGGCTTCTGGGAATGATGTTTCACTTCTTTAGGAGGAAAGTGTCCTTCTGGCTAGTTTGCATAACATTGTGGCTGGGGAGGAGTTCTGGAAGTAGAGGTCTCGAGCTATTTGTCTTCGGAGTGGGGATAAAAATACCCATTTTTTCCATCTTACAACTTTGAAGCATAGATCCTCTAATAGGATATCTAAAATTGTTGTGATTAATTCTTCTCTTGAAGAGGATGATGAAATAAGATCTGTTGCTCGGTCTTTCTTTGGGTACCTTCTTTTGGAGGATCTTCCTCTTCATCCTATTTGCAAACAAGGCTTCCTTAATGTTATTCCTAACTTGGTGTCGGAGGAGGAGAATTGGGGCTTGGTTGGTATTCCGTTGAATGAGGAATTAGAAAGGTTGTGTTCTCTTTTGAAGGAAACAAATATCTAGGGCCAGATGGGTTTCTGATGTTATTCTTTTAGTCTTATTGGGATATTATTGCTAAGGAAGTGATCAATGCCACTAAAGAATTCTTTTAGAGTAGGCAACTTCTTAAGGAATTGAACTATACATTTATTGTGTTAATTCCTAAAAAGACTGGGGTTGAGCATTTTGGTGATTTCAGGCCCATCAGTTTATGTAATTCTATCTATAATATTTTTCTAAAGTGTTTGCTTCAAGTCTACAAAGGGTTCTTCCTAAGATTATTTCACCCTAGCATAATGGTTTTGTGTTGGGAGGGCAGATTTTGGGCTCTATTCTCACGATGCATGAGAATATTCATTCTCCCAAAGTTAACAAGAAGCATGGGCTCATTTTAAAGCTGGACTTGGTGAGAGCTTATGATTGGGTGAACTGACTTTTCCTTAGCAATATTCTCAAAGTGTTTGGCTTCTTGGACCGGGTCCTACAATTGGTTGGGCAATTAATTTCTCCACCTTTGTTCTTGATGCTTGTCAATGGTTCGCTTTCTACCTTTTCAGAAGTTCTCATGGGATGTGACAAGGGGATCCTATTTCTCCTTTTCTCTTTATCATTATGGTGGAGTCTTTGGGTAGATTTCTTCTTTAGGCAGTGTCTAATGGGGCCTTCAAAGGCCTTTATCCCTCTTCACATCAGCTTTGTTGCTCACATCAACAATTTGTTGATGACACCATTATTCTTGTTAAGGCTTCTATTATTGTGGCTAAATCTATCCATCTTATTCTTCAATAGTATGAGGCAGCTTCTGGTCAGAAGGTGAGTTTTCCTAAGAGCACAAATTTTTTCCTTAATACTCCAAAGCATCGTCAGTTGAGGATTGCTAGTATTTTGGAATATGGTATTAGGGAGCTTCCTTCAACTTATTTGGGGCTTCATCTTTGTTCCAATGGTGTCCCTGATTCCTTTTGGAATGGCAACATTGATAAGTTTCATTCAAAACTTGCTGGTTGGAAATGTGCCCTTCTTAGCCAAGCTGGTAAAATTCAATTAATCAACTCAACTTTGCAAAATTTGTCAGTTTATGCCTTAAGCTTGTTCCAAATTCCTAGAAGGTTTTGGGAGAAGATTGAGGGGATTCAAAAAAGATTCTCGTGGTCTGGGGTGGAGGAGAAGAAAAGTTATTTGTTGTCCTGGGAGGAGGTTTCTAGGTTGAAAGTCTGAGGTGGCTTAGGCCTGCAAAAGCTAAAAGACTAATTCGTCCCTTATGGAGAAACAATTGTGGAATTTTCTTGCGAGTGACAAAGAATGGACTACTATTTACTCCTCAAAATATTTGAGGGGGTGGATAAGTATAGAGATTTTTTGAGGGAGAATTTTCTTCCTCCTTAGGGGTTTGTCCTCTAGAATTTCATGCTTAGAGCTCGTTCTGCTATGGTTGCTGGCCTGCGATGGATTTTTTGGAATGGTAGGAGGATCTTGTTCTGGGATGATTGGTGGATTGGTCATGGTCCTTTGAAGGATGAACCTTGGGCGGCCCCTTTCAAAGCCTTCTGTATAAGGGAATGGGGTGTTTTTGTGTCTGATTATATCCTTCATGGTAAATAGATCAAACTCGATTTGGTTAACAGGGATTTGGAACCTCTCTTTTTGTTTCTCTCTATGATTAACATCCCTATTGATTCCCCTGATGACTATGGTGTGGAGTTTTTCCCCCAATGGTAAGTTTTCTATTTCTTCGGCCTTCTCTTTTTAGACTCGACTAGTTGGCCCCCTCCTTTCTAGGGCCACTTGTGGAATGTGAAGCTTTTTCCTAAAACTAATATGTTCTTTTGGATTTTGTGTCAAGACAAGATCTTGACTCTCAATAATCTTGTGAAAAGGGGAATGTCTTTGTTGAACAAGTGTTTCTTATGTAAAGAAGCTACTGAGGATTGTTACCATCTTGTGGCTGGCTGTAGTTATACTTGGGATGTGTGGGCTCATATTTTTCAACAGTGGGATATCTCTTGGGTGTTTCTTGCTTCTTTCTCTGATTTAAGGTTTCAATGGTGACTCCTACTCTTAATCCGACTTTCTCAATGTTGTGGTATCTTATCTTGCCACATTTGGCTTGGGGAGTTTGGAAGGACCGTAACAATCATGTTTTTCATCAACTAGAACTACCACCTTCTAGGCTGGCCTTCAAAATTTGTGAAGCCATTAACGAAAATTTTCTAGATCTGAATTCTCGGTGCTCCCTTCTTTGGGTCTCAAGGTTTCCGTCTCTGATTATGACTTGTTAGTGGGTAAAAGATGGAATATTTCTTGTGATCTTTCTAATCCAGTGAAGAAGATTAAAGCCACTAGGGAGGGGGTTCATTGGAAAGCTCCCTCTTGTGGTTGGTTCAAAGTTAACTTTGACGGGGCTTCAAAGGGGAATTTGGGACCTGCTGGTTGTGGGGGAGTGTTATGTGATGAAAATGGTAGGTTTGTCTTTGCGGTGGTGCTCCCTTTGGGAACCCAGAAAAAACACTTTGCAAAGGTAGTAACAGCCTATCATGGCCTCTTATTGGCTAAAGATTATGGGGTTTCAAAACTTTGGCTTGAAGGGATTCCCTTAACATTATTAAGTGTCTTATGAAGAGTAGCCCACTATCATGGTCGATAGCCCATCTGATTAATGATATTTTATCCATCATTAACTCTTTTGATGAGGTTAGAATTTCTCACATGTTCAGGGAAGCTAATTCATTGGCTGATGGGTTAGCTAATTTAGGAGTGGTGGTTTGAAATAATTGGAATGATTATGACTCCTTACCACTTAATCTTAAGAACATTTCCAATTATGACCAGTTGTCATGTCATGAAGGCGGTTAAGCTGGGAGAAAGTATTTTAAATTATTTTTTCCTGAGTTGGTTTTTGCATGTTGAGTCATGTGCCTGCTCTTTTAATAATTGCATTTTAGATGTTTGTGAGATTATAGACTGGGAGCTAAGGTATGGTTGTACTTGGTGCGGCAAGATCACACATTTTGTGGGTATCTTTTGCATTGCCTTGTGGTTTGTTCGCCTAATATTACCTTTGCAGAAAATTAAGGAGTAGGTGGAGTGTTGTTCGTTGCATATTGCCATGGGAGGAGCTCGTTGAAATATGGAGCCGAGCTCTTGTGAGGAGTTTAGGAGTAATGAAACTATTTGGGAGCATCTGGAAAAGGGTGGTGTTTGCCCATATATGTTGAAGCTCCATGGTTCGAATCCTAAAGTGACGAAGGATTTTGTTAAAGTGTGGAATAACAAGATTATGTGCTAGAAAGGTGTGGAATTAAACATTAATGGGGATTTCATTGCCAAGGTGATTGGTCTTCCTTCCAATGGAAGGAAATTTACAGAGACAGGGTTGTAGCCAAGAAGGCCCTTGCAAATTTCTTCAAAAATGCTAAGAAGAAGAAGCTCTGGTCGATTGGCAGTGGTGGGTATGCACGTGAATCAATCAAGCTACTTTGGAGGGACATTGCTCTAGCCATTATGCAATATTTCACTTTGGAGGGTAGGTTTTCTATATTTATGGCTATCACTTTATGTTATTGAATCATTTCCTCCATAATTCTCTAGTTTCGTTTCCTTTTTACCTCCTGCTTTCTATGGAAACAAGTATTGAGGATCATAGGAATAACTCTAGGAAGGATATTCTCCATTAACACCTTATGAATCTTATTTTTGAGCACATTAAGCTGAAGATGGTCCCTATTTCTCCTAAGACCCCAACTCATAAAAAGGGTGGAAAAAATACTGGTTATGATATTGGTGATTCAATGGAGGAGTGGGAGGGGGATTCTGAGGATGATGATTCTAATTATTAGGAAATTTCAGAGGAGGTTAGTGATTTTGTAGAGGTTTCTAAGGACTATAAATCTTGGTCTAAGGGTTATGAAATTGATAATGAAATGAAGGAAGTCATGGTGCCTTTGGTGAAGAAGAATGTGAAGGGGAAGGAAAAATGCCCCAGGAATGAGAAGTGTGCTATCAAGCAGAAGGTGGATGATTCTAGAGTTGTGGAGAAGTCTCTTGTTCCTAATGTCAAACATGTCGCGGGTGTTGGCAAGTCTGGTGATATGGAGTTTTCCCTTTGTTCCAGATGATATACATGTCTCGGGTAATGGCCTTCCGGGGTTTGAGCATCCTATGGAGGGTATTGAGTAGGCGAATGAGGGATTGGTGTGTTCCAAGGGGGTTGGACCTAACCAGGCTAATTTAGACTCTCTTATTGGCACTGAGAAGGTTAAGGGGAGTGATGTGAAGGCAAAGCAGTTGGAAATTCTGGAAGACTTGGAAAATTTTCTAAATAACCATTGGGTGAAAGTGGAGATGATTAAAGTGGAGGATTCCCCTATTGAGGAGGATATGGAGGACAAAAAGGGTGCTCAGGAGGATCCTGATGAGAATGTTGGTTCTCAAGTTGTGCCACCGGTCAGTTGAGATGATGTTAAGATGGACCTGTTCTGCACAATGGTAGAGGACGAAACTCGTAACTTGCTCTCATTGGTGAAGTGGCTTTTCTTGGAAGTGAAGGAGCTCAACGTTCAACTTAAAAACTGGCAAGATGTATGTGTTGCGCTTGTGCATAGCAACCAAAAGGAATGGTCGATCAAAGGTAAGGTTAAGACTATGAATGTAATGCTTGATACAATTGTTGTTGATGCTGATTGACTTGGTAAAAGTCATGAGGAGAGGATTACATCCCTGGAAATGGTCATCCAAAAGACTATTGAGGAGAGGTTTGTTAGTATGGAGGAAGAAATTAGTAAGATTTTTGATGATTTGAAGGCTGTTGTTAACATTAGCAACAAATCCTTGAAATATACTACTAAGGGTCTCTCTATTTTAAATGAGAAAGCCATAAAATGGACTGTAAAGTCTCTGGATCTAGGAGAACATGAGAAGGCCATTGAGGATCTTAACCACATGAATCTAGAGGAGAAGACCGAGGAAATTGGCCCTGATGTGGAGAAGAATTTGGATGTTGGCCCGTGTTTGAGAAGGAGGAGCAAGACCAAGAAAAGGGTTGCTATTTCTTTTGAGGAGCTCAAGAATGTGGTTGAGATGCACAAGGGGGTCACTGAGGAAAATATGACATTGACCAATGTTCTTGTAAAAATGTTGTAGCTTTACTATTGCTTTTGTTTGGTTAGCCTTGTTGCTGATGTTTTTTTGTTGGGATACTGACGGGTTACTTGGTTTTATCTTTTGTCAACTTTTTAGTTTTTTTAGGCTGTAGGTTTTATTTTTTTAGTCTTTTTAGCAGCTTCTCTCCGTTGTAAAGGGTTTTGGGGACCCTTCAAAACCCACTTTTCCTTATAAAAAACGTACACAAAAAATAGTTAGAAAATAAATTATATTTATATTAATTTACATACATCATTTAATCACAGATCAATTCAACATTAAGTTCTATTTTGGGCTGAAATTTTGACACACTCAAATTTTAAATTCCTACATAAAGTTTCCAAAATAGAGAAAAGTGTCAACATATTTTGATGTTGACTTGTTCGGCCCATGGAATTTTAATTTAAGCAATTTCCCATGTCTTTGGCTATGTTGTTTTACTGGACCCTTGAACTATGTTATCAATTGAGCCTATTTTCTAAGTATTCCAAAAATATTTTTGTTTTCTTGCAATTGTGCACTTCTTTGGTGGACCTATTTATGTCCACATGGCATTATTTAGTTGGAGCACACTTTCTCTTTGTAGTGTGGTTTTATTTTCACCATAGGTTTTAAGTTGTGTTATCACATTATTGTGCCACATGTATTCCTCTTTGAATCCCTATAAACATAAAGCCTTTGCATTTGGCTTGTGCTTTAATGTTATAATCTATATTGAACATTTTAGCCTTTAACACTCCCTTAAGTCATAACATTATGTATTAAGCTTTATTTTTCACTAGCTCCTATATCCTAGTAAATGGTTTAGCCATTTATTTTTACACCTTTTCTATGTGCCTAAGTCTTCTCTTAAATAAGTACTTATAAGGTGGTCCTCACTCTGTTGATTTTGCTACTCCTCGTTCAATCACATCCATCCTTTATAACACATCTTGATCTACACATACTTCTAAGTTGCACTAGTACACTTTTCTAATGCATGGATTCCACTATTGCCTATCGACCCAATCTTGATATGCATGTGGGTCCACCACCGTGCCCTATTATCATATTTTATTAAAGAAAATTCATCCCTCTTAGTGAAAGTTTATAAAAATTTGAGCCTTATGAAGTTGCACTAGTGTGCTACCCTCAAGAGGGAAAAACCTAGCCTCCAAAGGAATCCATACTCCATCTATTATTCAACAATAAAATAATACATGCACTTATAGAGTTACAATTAATGCTTTTGAAACATCAAGTCTCTCTAATGCATTCTCCATGTGTACAAGCATGAATCTACACATCCCATGCCATGCTTCACATATGTACTCCTTAGAAAGACTCAATAATATGACAACCCACTCACCTAAGAAACCTTAACCACTAATCATGTGTTTTCTTTTATAGATACAAGCTCACACAAATACAACCAAGTGGTAAGATAAAGTCACGTGCCATAAAACCATGTGAACATAAACCCATTTACCCCTCATTAATATTGGGTACTAAGTTTACACATTATTAAATACTTTCCACAAATATTGAATTATTATCCTATGTCTTCCACACATAAAATAATTAACCCAATGTTACCATACAACTTTACAAGTGGGCCCAAATAGTTATCTAATGTGGCTAAACACACCTCTTAGGTGCACCACACTAAATAATTATTTAATTACAACATTATAATATATCATTTTATGTAATGGTGTATAACACCAAATCCTAACAGTTTTGATATTTATTTAATCAGATAGTTTAGAATAGCTTTTAAATATTTGAGAACAAGTGAATATTGTAGATCTACTAAATTTGTCATGTTTTTGATGAAATAATCATAGATTTGAGTGGGATAAAGTTTTGAAGGATATGTTCAAGAATAGATCTACACTTTAAAATATTTAAATATGTGTTATTTTTTATTGGATATGAGATTATACATTCTAGAAATCTAGGTTATTAGTAAGTGCCCCTTGTTAAATTGATCACAAAGACCACTAAGTTATCCACCACAATAAAGACTTGACTATAAAATAACCTTGGAGTAGGAATTCCTACTTTTCAAGAAGAGTAGTGATTTATCATTACTCGGAGTTGGTTGTGCTAAAACCACCATCAACACTTTCCACTACAAAATCTAAACCATTTGTCAAATTATTAACATACATAAAACAAATATTAAATGTTAGGAATTAGGAAAATAGTATAAGTTGATCAAACCATTTCCTACATAGCTCCAAGAGAGAAAAACTTGCATATAAGCTTATAGAATAACCATAATGCAAAGATCAAAGATATTTCACAAGATGACACAAGATATACCTTAGAAAAAACCTAGCCTCCAAAAGCATCCACACTCAATGTATTATTTAACAATTAAAATATTACAATACACTTACAAAGACTTTGTGAATACTTATGAAACATCATGTTCCTCCTAGATGTATGCTCCATATGTCCAGTCATGTATCAACACATCTCATGTCATGCTTCACATATGCACTATTCAAAATAGAGCTCAATACAATGTCAACCAAGCCAAACAAACAAGTAGCCAACTAACCAACCAACCAAACTTAACCACTAAACATGTGTTTTCTTTTATAGAATTAATCTCACACAAAATAAATAAGTGGTAAGGTAAATCCACATATCTCTAAACCATGAGTACACAAAACCATTGACCCCACATTTACCTTTTGGAACTAAGTTTCTCAATATTAAATATTTTTCCCATGTGCAACCCACACATAAAATATCTAACCAATGTTGCATACAACTTTACAAGTGGACCCAAATAAATATTTAATGCGCCTAAACACATCACTTAAATATGCACCACAAATAAATATTTATTTTACCTAATTAAAATAATTATTTCTTATGCAAGATGTACAACATCCTATTCCTAACACTAAATTATATAGTTGAATAAGATTTAGGTCAAATTAAAAATTCTAAAGTTGCAACTAATGCTACAACATTGAAATAAATATTCATAGCTATACCTTTGAAGAATATATATTTTATGAAATACAATCAATGATGAGGATTTTTTAGTGGAGATTGTGATACTTCTTGCATCAAAAATAAAAAATAATGAAAGTTAAAATTTGTGAAAAAATATGAAATGGTTCTTAAAAATATTATCTGATATGTAATATTCACACTCACCCACATTACAAGAAATTATTTCACTCTCATCTACAATTGATTTATCTAACAGTCATGATTATTACTTCTCTCCTCTTTAAATTATTGTTGTTGGGGAATGCAAATATTTCATAGGATTCCACTAAGTTGTTCAAGTCTTCTAGGATAACTTGCTAATGATGTGAACTGTGACGAACATGATCCCTATTTGTACTAAACCATGGTTGCATTTAGGTATTATTGGTCGTAGCTGCATTGTAATTTAAAATAAAATAAAATGTCAAAATACTAGATTCTTGGAGATCCCTCAAGAACCTCATAACATATCGTGCATAAGCATGTATTTTCTTGTCAGTTTATGATAGCATGTCCAAGAAGGATTTCAAGAAGAAGGATTTCAAGAAGTCACTTGAGTCCTTAAGAACTTGCATAGATTGGGATATGTAGAACTATTGACCCCATTTGGATGAGTTGTTGAGGTGTGACATCATTCATAGTGTTTAGTTAGATCCCTCCAACCACAAATGTATCATTTATAATCACACATTTATCAATCCCTATAAAAAGTTTAATTTATTTGGATAAGTTTTGTACTTGAACATGAGAAAGAAAATCCAAGAAACTAAAATTACTATAGGACTTGAATTTAGTATTGGCATCATCAATCATAAATACATTGAATTTTCAATCATTTCAGGCAGTTTTTTCCTATTCCCACACCTCTATCAACCACCCATGTATGTCTTCAACCTTGCTATGTGATGTCACAACACATGAAATAGGCATCCCAACTTATTTCTCATACAAAGGAAGTAAATAGTATAATTGGTATTATAGAAATAACATGTTACAATAATCATTAATATCTACAAAATGTGAGCACATAGGTATAAATACAAAGTATGAAAAAAATCTCTTCAATTTCAAAATTTACCCCATATTTGTTGCTGCAAATGTTGAATCTTTTGAGATGAGCAAAGAATCCAAGGGGTTTGAATCCATGTAATAAAATGAGTATTTCTTCCATGTGACCATTGAAAATAAAAAATTGTTCATTTCCTCTATATACCACAAGAGGATATTGGTGGCATCATCTACATGTTTTTGAGAGTGCATAGAACATACCCCTTTCCAAGAATTCATAATATCCTTTATTGTTAAGAATTCATATCTCTTATTTAACATTCCCACTGAAATAGGATTCATTATGTTTTTATCCAAAATTATGTCCACAGACACACTCATTAGAAAAAGGGAATTGATGTAATTTTTATTGTTTGTTGACAAATTTGGAGCATATTGAGCTTAGGGCTCATTTCTCATATCACTTAGTCCATGGTAAATCTCACTATTGAGGAAATCTCACCATTAGGGTCACAATGAAACATATCATTGTATATGTGGAGTGTCATATTAGGTCTCCCATATATCACCTTAATAATCATATGACATTGACTAACTCATTTTTTTGAAACCTTTGTACTCTTTTTGTGGGAGGTTTGTTCCTATGCCAATAGTTGCAACAACACTATCCTATTGTTAGAATCAAATATGGAAAAACTTAAATGTGTATAAAATATATTTATGCCGTTGGTTTCAAACTATGAGTACATCTTTATTGTAAGGTCCTTATAATTGGTAGTTTCATTTACTTCATGATTGTTGTAGAAAAAACTTAGTTTGTGCACTATCAAGAAAAGTTTCACTCACTAAGAAGGTGTTAAATCTACGAAGAGGGATTATTGCACCAAGGTTAGCCACATTATTATCTTCAAAATGAATCATTATCCATTCTAAATCATAAGATCATAAATGATGTTTTTTTCATTTCTTATATCTTGGATTGTAAGGTTGATAAGAAACTCTCATATTTTTCTTCTTCCCATCCTATATAGAATGTAATGAATTATTGATTCTTTTACTATGTAGAACTCACGATTTGTTATTTTTAATTCATTTGTTATATGTTGTCTTTCTAATGTTAGAATTATTGAAGCTAAATATACGTTGAAAAACATAATATGTATTTCAATATGCATGTGTTGAGTTCATGATTTGTAAGACATCTTTCAAATTTATGACCTTCTTGTTGCAAGGTCTGTGCTCTTAGTCTCCTTGTGTTGTGTAGTGCATTGCTCAAGTTCGTGACATGGATTAACCGCCTCCCGTGGATTCATTAACTCTGGAAGTTGTATCGGGCATTAACAGGTCGATCTTTTGGTGCAACAACCGTCTATGCAACAATTGGTATCAAAGCCTGGCTCACGGGTTCAAACCCCTCGCTTGCGTTGGGGGGATTGTTGCAAGGTGTGTGCCATTGGTATCCTTGTGTTGTGCAACACAATGCTCAAGTTCATGACATGGATTAACTACCTCTCGTGGATTCATTAACTTTGGCGATTGTATCGGGCATTAACATGTTGATATTTTGGTGCAACGACAATCGTTTGTGCAACACTTCTTAGGTGATTTACATTTTTTGTTTTTTAAATATTTTTTTTACTACATAAGAGTATAATTTATTCATATTAAAAAAATATTACATTTTTTGTACATTTGAGAGCTTTTCCTCTTCTCCAATGGCCAGACAAACTGTGTAAAGTCTAGCTTGAGCCAATGTCCTAATTCTCAGCAATCCAAAAAGGAGCCAGTAGTCAAAATGGAGGCTATACAAAACCCACCCGACACTGCCAAAATTCATTACATAAGATTTCACAAAGCCAAAGGCATATGCTATAAGGATATACCTTAATAACTTAAACTTATTCATCACCATTCTCCTGTATATAATATATGAAATCATCAACCCAATCAAAATCCTGAACTGGTTCCAGATGCAACATTTTCCTTAGAAACCTCACCCCCACTGCTTGCGTTCAATGAAGCAACAAGTCGACACCCTTGACATCTAGCATAAAGGGGTAGAGTTTAACCACCACACCTGACACATTGAGTAGTCTAGTTATTTTGGCCTTGGAATGCTAGCTCCCAACTAAGAAAACTCCACAACCTCCTTGAGCCCCCTAAAAGGTCTAGCTTCACCATATTCCTTGCTATTTGTAAAACCTCAGCCTTTGGCAATTGGAGATCCAACAACATCACAAAAAATTAAGAGGATATGTTGGTGTCCACTATGTATCTTTCTTTTGCAGCTAAGAATACACATCCCAACACTAACTTCACATCATCGAGCATTAGGAAATCATTCTCAAGTAGGATCCTCTTCAACCTAAGCTTTGTGACTTCGCTCAGAAAGGCCATCTGTCATTGAGAGTTGACCAGCCTCACATGGGTGTCCATAATGATGTCCTCAAAACACATCATAGCCAAGCAAGCAATAGACTTGGCCTCCAATGCCATCTTTTAAAGACCACCTCCACTTGTGTCAGAGCTTGCCAAGATTACAATCTATTTGTAAGTTACACATCCAGACTACGATATCAACCCTTGACCTTCTCGCATGGGCAGAAGCCTGACATAATAAATATTTTTCCATAACTCCCCAAGCCTTCCCATTTTGTTTTTAAAATATTGATATGTGTACATTGGAAAAGAAAATATTGTGTAGTTTTAATGTTGGTGAAGAAAATTGCAAGTTAGACAAAATAATGTGTATTGCAACCTACACATATTTAGTTCATGATTTGTAAGATGTGTTTGAATTTTTTGGCCTTATTAGTTGATTCATAATTTGATGTGTTTGAAATGTTGGAATTTGTGCATTTAAAAAAATATTATTATGTAAATGAATGTTGGTCAAGAAAATTACAAGTTGAAATATACTACGTATTTCAACCTACACCTGTTTAGTTTATTTCGAAGATTTTTTTCAAATTATAACTTTCTTAGTTCATTAGTAACACAAATCTCTATTTTAGTTGTACAATTATTCATTATAATTGCATGGAGTAAAAGCAATTTTATGGTATCTAAAACTTGCTTGGTCATATTATATTTTTATCTTGTTAAGAGGGTGGTTATCTCTTTGATTAATAAAAAAATTACTCAAGTAAAAATGACTAATTCTCTTGTTTACAACAATGCTTGTTCTATTTCTTTTTATCTTGTCAAGACATTATGGAAGGAGAAAATTGATAAAGATATCAATTGAGTGTAACAAAATGTATCAATAATAATATAACTCAAAACATTATTCAAGTTTAGATAAGATATGTAGAGTCTTGGACCTTAGTGGATCTCATGGGGCCCATTGTGTTTGTTAAATATACTCTTCAATATGCCCATGTAGTTAGAACCAATCGATTCTATATGTTACATCAAGTTTATTATTGTGCTCATATAAGATTTGTGTGCCTAAGTTGTGTTATTTCATTGTATAGCTACCATTCCCACCTTTTTATCTATATTTGTATGTTGCATCATTATAGAATTATAAAGAAAGTAGTATAAAATTTAAATGAGATATATAATAGTTTCATAGAATATGTAGGTTACATAGTATATTAGATATGGACATGCCATTTTAATTTCCTTTATGCTAGTGTAGCACCAATTCAAGTAATCAATTAAGTAGTATGCTAGCTGATACATTTTAGTCTAGATCTATCAAGTTGAATGGATGACAAAAAAATCTCTCCTTTAGAATTATAGTATGATTTAATCATATCTTACTCATTAGTAGTATATATTATGATGTACTATACTCACAAGGGTCATCAATGGAGTTCTTTTTTGCTAATTTTTTGATATTTGATGTTTAATGCTTACAAAGGTTTTTTTTGTTTTTACTTTTCTTGTAGGCATATGTAACTCAAGATGAAAAAATGCCTTGGTTAGAGAAATTTACATTAGTAGAGAGTACACTTGTCGAAACCAGTCTTCAAGAATACACAAACACTCCCATAGGAAACTAACATTTGAGGGAAATAAGAGGTGGAGATGATAGAAGAATGAGAATTTCCTTAGAGATTGCCATGAGGCCAAGGTTGTTGTTTTTGGATGAACCAACAAGTACTTTAGATAGGTAAAATTAGTCACTATAACTTATTAGCTTATAAGTAGTAGATCCTGACTCTATAATAACATCAAAGAAACTATTTAATGAGATTTATTTTTATTCTTCATTTAGTGCAAACTATTATTGGCTAGGCTAAGACTAATTGAGATATTAAATATATTGTTTTGTAATGATTTTTTTTGCTTATGATAAAATGGGAAGGGCCCAAACCCATTGCAAAACAACCATAGAGGCTAACCAAAAGGGTCTCACAAGCAATGAGACAACTTTAAAACTAAAAAACTTAAACAAAAGAGAAGACTGATAGAAAACATAGGAAAAGACACAAGACCAGCCAACAACCAACACACACACATAACCAATTACTAATATCCAAGGAGGAAAAGACTCTTAATAGCCTACCATTCCTTGGAAAGGAATTGAAGCTTTTCTTTAAAGGACAGAGTCTTCTAGTTCTTTTTTCCAATGTCATCCTCAGGGGTGATAGGTGTGTACTCTCCACATTCTTGCCCTTCTTCCTGGAATTGGTCTAGTAATGAATTATTAACAATAACACATCTACATTTTTGTTACTCTTAAACATCAAAAAGTTTGGCCCAAGATGGGTATACTATAACAAATTTTGCACATTAGCCTAACAATAAGGTGTTTGAACTATTTGATAATCTCTACTTGTTTTATGGAAAAAATACTATATACTTTGGAAATGCTTCTTAGGAATGTGAGATAAGGTTGCTTAGATAGATGATAGATTGGTAGATCTAAGACTATTAGAATTACTACTACCAATCTAGAAACAATAGGCATAAGACTTTCAATTATTTAGGAGTTGAAACTAGATTAGTACATAGTAAATATAAGATTCAATGGAAAGTCTTTTTTTAATAGTTGAATTCTTTGATAGTTTCTATTGAATACTTATTTGGGTGTTGAATAGTTTGTCTATTATTGACAATTGAATTCATTAGTAAATATATTGATTTAAGTATTATTAACATAACAATACTCATTGTCCATATGAAATTGAATATGTGAGACATCATATTTTGTAATTGAATGTTGGTGAATACAATTGCAAGTTGAAAAATACAATGTGTTTCAACTTGCACATGTTTAGCAGATGATTTTGAATGTCTTTGAAATTGATGACCTTCTTAGGTGACATGTAGGTTGAAACACATATTGTGTAGTTCAACTTTCACATGTTTAATTGTTTAAAACCTATAGGTTGAAACACACACTATGTGGTTCAACATACACATGTTTAGTTGACAAGTTCAAACACACAATGTGTAGTTCAACCTGAACATGTTTAGTTATTTATTTAATTCAATTATAAAATTAAAGAAAGATAATTTTCTCTATTTGAAATCTTTATCTCTAGTTCATTTTTAGTTTTTTGTGTTTAAAAATTTAAGAAATTTCTTGATGAATAAATGATAGTTTAGTTATTATTAAAAAAATGTAGTGACATGTAAGTTGAGACACACAATGTGTAGTTCAACCTTCATATTTTAAAATTTGCAAGTTGAGACACACACTATGTGGTTCAACTTGCACATATTTAGTTGTTTAAACACGTAAGTTGAAATACACACTATATAGTTCAACTTGGACATATTCAATTATTTATTTTAATCAATCATAAAATTAAAAAAAATTCTTAAGTTTTAAATTATTATCTTTTACCTCTACTTTATTTTTATTTTTTCATGTTTAAAAATTTATGAATTTTGTTGATGTATAATTAAGGATAGTTTTCATTATTGTTTAAACAAAATGTAGGTTGAAGTACACGCCATGTATTTCAACCTTCACATGTTTAGTAGTTTAAAACATGCAAGTGGAAACATACTATATGGTTCAACCTGCACATGTTTAGTTATTTATTTTAATCAATTATTTAGTTATTGTTTATTAAAAACATGTAGGTTGAAAAACACTCAACCTACAAAAGTTTTGTATGAAGGATATTTTAGTTGTCGTTTATTAAAAAAAAATATAGGTTGAAACATGCACTATGTAGTTCAACCTTCACATGTTTGGTTGTTTAAAATATGCAAGTTAAAAAACAAATTATATGGTTCAACTTGCACATAATGGATCATTTAGTTATTATTTACAAAAAAGTGCAAGTTGGAAAACACTCAACTTGCATGCTTTTTTGTTTTTTTCAAATTTCTTGTTTTAAATTGTTTTATAATTTCTTGCCTTAAAAAAAATCTTATTTAAGCTTCATAAAACTATACATAGAACATAGATATCAATCTAGGAGTTAATCAAAAACATATCTGACTCAAATTAAGCTTGCTCAATTCACTCTTGCAAAACTTATTTTCTATGTTTCCTTCTTTTTGTAGCCTTCTCTCTTCCTACCTCTTACATTCATTGGTTTTTTGTTTGGCTTCCATAAATTCATTGTGAGTGGAGAAAAAACATTTGAAGAACTTAGATGCTATAATTTCCAATGGAAGGTTATTATTCCATTACATAATTGCTAAACTAACATAATATTGCAATAAAAAGATGGTTGAAGAAGCCGTTGAATAAAATAACCACTATTCAATTACCACCATTGATTTTAATCCCATCTATTACATGACACATTGTCCATAATCCATAACATCTTGCCCACTTTTCTAATGCATGGTAACTCCATACCAAATATATATTAAACAATATGAATGACCATATATATTACACCATGATAAAACATGATCACAATGCAATTTTATATGAAAAATAGTTATCCCCAACTCAATATTTTTTAATAAAAATATTTATACTAATTTTAAAAAACAATATTTTAACTTATTTTCCAATCGACCAATGAACATATTGTAACCGTAAATACATTGTGTGGAAAATAGCTCATTCCTCCAATGACAACTATTTTCTTCCTGAATACCTAGGGTCAAACAAAAAGCTTTCACATGTTACACATATCCCTAGTTGGAATAGTTTATCCGTACAAATTCCTGTGGAAAAGAACGAGAATAAACAAAGGTGGTCCCCAAAAGAACCATACATCCGTTCAAAATTGTCAGGAAAGATCACTACCCTTTTCGGTGCCGTGCAATCAAATCTCAGAGGATCTGAAACTGTATTGTAGCCTAACTAGACAATCCTAATGAGTTTCATATATCGGCCCTGGGTCCACGGTAAACAGTGTCTCATTTGGCATTATTAAATTGTAACGGATCTTGGATAAATAGGCTCAATTGAACTTATCCATGCCCACAAACCAAAACTTGCACATTGAGCCCAACCCATATAGACACGTGCCAAATTCATAAGAATTCAAAGCCATGGAGTCTGTAATCATTTATCGAAAGAATTGAACTGTACAAATTCTGGATTTGGCTGAGCCCACAAAAATGATTGCACAGTTCTACATCAAAATTACATGGGATTCGTTCCTATACATCTTGAGTGTTACACCTCTTAAAATACCAATCTACTTCAGTGAGTTCCATACGAGGATGGAATTGCTATAGCCCCAAAGTATTCGTGTATACCAGTACATGGGTATTGTGGCTTCGTAGTTTATATAGGGTATATTTTTTATGGTCTAAAGGAATCCATGGAGGATCCATCGCCTCCATCATATACTTCTTCAATAGGGGAATGCAGTTGGGCTTTGGAGGATCAGAATGGAACTGTAGAAGAAGATGGCGAAGAAGTTCAAAGCTCTTTCAGAGGACCTTTGGACAAAATGCGGTCTCTTGAAGACTCGCTTCCTATGAAGTAAGCATTCAGGACACTAAAATGGCCATTTTAGTGAGGTCTGTTTATTGCTAATTATCTGAACTTTGGTATTTTGGGGAATATTAAATGTGCAAAGCACAATCTCTTCTATAAATTAATAGCCTACGATTTGACAATCTGTTGTGTCAGTTTCAGAAAAATTGATATTGGAGTCAACACCGAGAATGTTTGGCATATTTTGTCCTCTGCAATATGTAATTTTTGTATTTGAATTCAAAAAACATGGCAGATCAACAATTGTTTTGAGCGTATCTAGCCCTTATATTATCCTCCATATTTAGTTGTCAAGTTGGTGATAATTCTTTTCACAAATTGAATTTGTGGACTGAAGATTATCCTTGTAAAGTAAATTCATAACATCCAATAAGAACTGAAACATACAACCATTTGGAAGTAAACAAGTGGTATTTACTATTTAGAATTATTTAAGAAAATATCCTCATTTGATTAGGGTTCAACCTATTTCTGTAAGTCATTTGATCCCCCTTTTCCAGGACCTATTCTGCTTCTCAGACCATGGCTCGTGGGTTCAGTCCCAAAATAAAGGTGTTGAATAATTGCTTATCCTTTGACACTTTTCTTGGCTTAAGTTGGTGAAGAAACTTGCTATTTTTCAGTAACTAGTTCTGGGTGTAATAAAGTGATTGATGACGTTCTAGCAGACATTGGGTGGAATAGGGTGAGTCCTCTTTCTGGTTATGCAGAGGCAAGATTACTGTTCTCTTAGTGGTCACTAGACCGGGGTAATTCCTTCTGTTATTAGATTTAATCCCCAGGTCATCATGATCACGTGGTCTCTTGTCACCCGGTTTGCAAAATTTCTCCATGGCTGACCGGTGAACTCAGAGCTCCTAACAAGTCTGGGTTTGTAACCTCACACTGAGACTCCCGAGCTTGGAATCCAAAAGAAAAAGAGGAGAAATCATGTTTTAACTAACTTTTGTTCCTGTAAGTTGTTGTTATACTAGTGATCACAGAAATTACAATCTCATTTACAATGTCCTGAGCAGATCAGTCACTTTCTAGAACATTTTATTTGTTTTCCCCTCTAGCAGTTTCTGAAAATGGCGTGTAATATCTTCCTGGGTCGAATTTAAAAGTTGAGTTTATATCTGTTGGAAGATGCTGATTGTAAAATTTAGCCTATAATTGTAGTCAAGACCCGGAGTCATCCTTCTGCCTAACAGTGCCTCGATGTTGTATACTTCCATGAATACAGTGTTCTGATCTGCCAAAAATTAGCCCATAATTGTAGTCAAGACTCAAACCCGGAATCATCCTTCTGGCTAAAAGTGCCTCCATTTTGTATACTTCCATGAATGCAATGTACCGATCTGCAAAACCATTTATATCCATGTCACCAATTTCTTGAAGAACGAGAATTTGCTTGCTGGTCATTATTTACTGTGAACTTATCTACCATTGATTGTTTTGCTGCCTTTGACTCGTGTGATGTAGAGTTAAACCCATAATCTGCATTGCCTAAAATGCTAATGTTGGGTGTTGCATTTTGTCGAATGTGTCATAAATCATAGCTAGTGAAAAACCATGTTTCTGTTGAATACTTTTGAATGTTGAGTTCCACCTTGCTAATACTTAAATAAGTACAGATTTGTGATCTCTACCATTATTTATGTCAGAGAAATTATCCATTGTACTTCTGGTTGCAAATTTAGGACACAATGGGTTTGTTTGCCTTGCCTGTATGTATCCATGAATTTTTTATTGAATATCTTACAATTACTTATTATGGGTTTCATTTTCGACCTGTCATTGTGTTATAGGATAGTAAACACACTTTGAATAAAAATGTTAATGCTGAATGTAAACTGACCAATCATCTGGAAGCTCTTTCATTAGCTTGCATGAGCGTGAAGTTTGTACTCAGATGTTGATTCATCATCTGCAACACCTGTGTAGAAAGTGATACGTGATCTGAGTAAATTTCATTCCAAATGCATCGAGATGTCTTATTTCTTCAATAGTGATAGAAGTACAAACATTTAGGATGAATCATTTCCTAGGGTTCTTTAATCAATTATCCTTGAAAGGACTTTTATAACTATGATGGAATCTGTGAGAGTGCTTGATATATTAACTCTTGCAAACAATTAAATTATTGACACGGCATGAGATTATACAAATTTTCCTTAACATCAACCATGAAGAATCTAGCCCTCTTGTCGAAATGTCCTGTTCAAGAAAGCAAGAATAATCTATATTTTATTATATTGATAGTTGGAGCATGTGGGTGTGTTAGCTATAGGCACATCCCAAATCAGTATGAGTATTAATTCGTCAGTTATTGTTTGGATAGCGTCATAAGCAGGCACAAGTCCATGCATGACAGGTATGTCATTACCAAGGTTTATGTTGATTCTTGTATTCAAGGAATGACTGTTGGAAGATGATTTTTTTAACATGGGACATAATACGTCTTCCCAATTAGGAGTAACAAATTGTTGATTAAATATGGTTAGTTTTTTTTATCGTAGTAGCCTATTAGGGTCACCACAGTGGAATATAGTTTGCCTCAAGCAATATTTTCTGTGCAATTTTCTTCTGTTGTGGAGGTGATGTGATATGTTCCTTGTGTTTTTTGTTTCAAATAATACCTTTTTCTGTAATATTGTTAATTTTTCTCAAAGTTACACCATACAAAATAGATTGTAAGATATCCTAGATAGTCAGATAATCTTTTGGAAATTTCTCTATATTTTCATGTCTTAAATAGATTTTATGTTGCTAGATAATGTTCTTGTAATCACACTCACAAAAAATGCTGCTCTGGAAACTCTATATGCCCATTACTAGACAGAAATAGCTGCATGTCAAAAGAGCAGATTTGGGACTTAAGTTTTCTCGCACTGTCCCTGAACTTATAGATTTTTGGTTCTCAGGTCATCATGTTCTTGCTGAAAAAGCACAATTGTGACACCTCATAGCTGAGGGCCTTCAGATCCTTATGAGTCTCTCTTCCAGTTTCTTATTTTGATTACATCTTTACCATGCATTGAGATCATAATGGAGGTAAAGAATAGATCAAACTCTATGAATGTTATACTCTTTTGGGATTGCATTTTCCTCCTTGCCCTCCTCAAGTAGCTCAACTTCCTTCGTGATAAAAAATTCTGTAGACCATTCAAGGATCAAGCATAGAATCTAGAATTTGCTAAAGCAAGGTGTTATTAATGAAGTTATATCACCTTCGAACCAGTGATTAGGATGTACAATCTAAAACTAGGAACTGATTGATTTATTTCTTGCTGTAAATGATCTCAAATAGCATACAAAGCAAGCACAAATACACAAGACCCTGTTTTGTAGTACAAGACATGCAGGATTGGTTTGCTTAGAATCTATGGAGCTGCCACTCAAAGGTCTTGGGATGTAGTATTCTGTAAATTCCATGAATAAAGGGAACCATAGAGTGGAGCATCGTACATGCTATTAATATTGAAGAAACATCAAAATAGAAAGTTAACAAAGATAATTTTTAATTTGATAAGTCACAGCCCAAGAGGGATAAGGCCAATGCTAAGTCTCCCAACAAACGGCAGAATAGAGGCCCTTGGTCCCAATCTGAGATATCCAACTAAATACCTAATTAAATGAAAACAATATGAACTTCATCTTTATGTAGATGACATAGAACCTTGTTAAATTTCCTCAGCCTCTTAGGCCTTGTTAACTCCAATTGCATGTTTGTTATGGGTTTCTCTCAAGTAGCAATGCCTTTGAGCCAAGAAACTAAAGGCGGCGTCAAGGAAATTGGTCAAAATTGCAACAGAAGGCATTTAAAGAGTTGAAGATTGTCTCTATTCAATTCCATTCCTTCCTCTAGCAGATTTACAATGAGTGGAAATAGAAATGGATGACTATCAACATTAATACCCCGTTGCCTATCCCAATGAGACAGTCATTGATGAAGTTAGAAAATGTCCGACATATGTCGAAGAATTATATGAAGTGATCCAAGCATGTAAATAGTGGAAGCATTAGATTTTTGGGAAAGGAAACAATTATTCATATTGATCATAAGTATTTGTTGTTCCTCCATGGTATAAGCAACAAAAAATGAGAGCCATAAAAAATGTTGGCCCACCTGCAATAATTCCATCTTAAAATCATGTGTAAGTGTGACACCCAATCTTGTTGTCAATTTCATAGACATAGAATTGACTTTTTAAGTTGGTGAGTGAGTTCCTAAGTTTGGTAAGATAATTCCCTCACCTAGGACACCTTTATGTACAACATGTGAAGAGCACCAAAAATTAACTTGCGAAGTACATAGCATAATTCTTTAAAGTAGAGAAGAAATTGATAGTTCTGGAGAAGTATCTCTACTTATAAATTAGAGGTTTCCACAGTCCATAATTGTTTGTTGGGATTTTCTGGATAAAACTATGATAAATGTTTTTTGAATTGATGTTTCAGATCATACTACATAGGACGGTTTGATAAAAACAAGGAAAGGTTAGAAGGGCTGACTAGCAATGAGGACAAAAAGCCAACAATAAAAATAAAGAAAAGAAATAAAAAGTAAAAGAAAAACCAAAGGAATAAAGTAAAACAAAGAAGACAAGAAGCACAATAAAGGAAGTAAAGTAATATGGAAAAAGTAAAGAGAATAGAAATAACAAAGCAAAGAGCAAACAAAATAAAGGAATAAAAGAAAAATATAAATTGGTGAAAACCTGTGTTACCGGATTCGTACCCACAGGCCTCGAACCCGGTTCGGGTGCGAACCCGGTTCGGGTGCGAACCCGGTTCGGGTGCGAACCCGGTTCGGGTTCGCCTGTGGGTACGCGTTGGGTACGCACAGGGTGTGTGCCCAGCGAGTACCAGGCCCATGGGTACGCAGACCCGGGGGTACCAGCCGCGTACCCGGGCGAACCCCTGAGAACCCACGGCCCAACACTTAAAAAGTGGGCCCAAAAGTGAAAAAAAAACAATTTTTTAATTTCTATTTTGCTTCAAAACCCTAAAACGACCCAATATGAGGCCTTTTAACACTAAAACATTTCATTTTTACCTCTCATTTTGCTCTCTCCATAATTTGTGTCCATCTTAGCATTTTGAAGGGAGGTGATTGCATTTGAAGGAGATCGATTGTGGAGTGGCAAATAGCTTCTACAAAGGAGATTTAAGTGTTCAAGGTATGCATTTAAACCCTATTCTTCAATCTTTTGATGAATTTTTTTAAGTTTCTTAGTTTTTGATGAATTTTTTCAAGTTTGTGAAGAAGTTTTTCAAATATATATATTTTTTTTTCATTTTTTTTATAGATTGCAACAATGGCAAGTAGTCAAAGTTCAGTGGGTGGGGATGGAAGCCAAAAGTTTAAAATTGATAAAGGATCTCCTTTATGGAGACATACCACACGAATTTCACAAATTCCTGGAGGTGGGGGGTTTGTTTGGAAGTGTAATTTTTGCAATGTACAATATAATAGCTCCTACTACCGAGTAAAACTTCATTTTATGGGCCCTGGTGGTAAAGGGATTAACATGTGTGTGGGCCCAGATAAGAAGGGGTTATCTGCTGTACAAATAGCAGCATTTATAAAAGAACAAGAAGATGCCGACAATTCAATTGCAAGAGGAAAACAAACTAGTTATAGTTCCGGAAAGAAAAAACAAACATTACCCACTCATCAGATAGTTAGGCCCTCTAGACATCCCTTCTTGTCTATACCCTCTACGGAAGAAGAAGATGAAGAACCAGAAACCACCACCCGCAAGAGAGGTCCATTAGAGAAAGCATTTAAAATGGAGGCAAGAGATATTGCTGAAGAAAAAATTGCACGTTGCCTCTATGCCAATGGTCTTCCATTCAACTTGGTGAGATCACCATATTGGAAGGACATGGTGTCAGCAATAAATAGTGCACCTCCTGATTTCACAAGTCCTGGGTATGAAAAGGTGCGTACCACCTTATTGCAAAAAGAGAGGAAATATGTAGAGGCCCAACTAAAACCAATTAGAGATTCTTGGGTTGAAACAGGTGTATCTATTGTTTCCGATGGATGGAAAGATTGCAAAAACCGTCCATTGATTAATGTTATTGCAGTGTCCCCCAAGGGGGCAATGTTTTTGAGGGCGGTTGACTGTGAAGGGCAAGTGAAAGATGCAATGTTCATTTCCAGGATTCTCATTGACTCCATAGAGATGGTGGGTAGTGAAAATGTTGTCCAAGTAGTTACGGACAATGCAAAAGTTTGCAGGGCTGCAGGTGCTTTGGTAGAGGCCAGATATGAGCACATCTTTTGGACACCGTGCACTGTACACTCCCTCAATTTGGTGATGCAAGCAATTGGCACCCAAATAGAGTGGGTGAAAGAAATATACCAGGAGTCTGAGGAGATCCAGATGTTTGTGACAAACCACCATATGTCACAAGCAATTTTCAGAACTTTTTCAACATTGGAATTGTTGAAGGTAAATTTTAAAATTTAATATATTTAGTTTCATTTATCATTTATGTCATGTTTTACATAATTGAATAAAATAATTTTTTGCATTATTTACATATTTTAAATGTGTTATTAACTTACTATTAACATGTTCTTAGGTTGCCGAGACCCGGTTTGCATCTCACACAATTGTTCTGAGA
This sequence comes from Sequoia sempervirens, assembly GCA_007258455.2. Classification (NCBI taxonomy): domain Eukaryota; kingdom Viridiplantae; phylum Streptophyta; class Pinopsida; order Cupressales; family Cupressaceae; genus Sequoia; species Sequoia sempervirens. Next base: position 44,316,475 of record VDFB02168118.1, read on the forward strand.
CGACTTGTGAAGGTGAAAGATGCATTGAGTCAAATGGTTATTAGCAACCAATGGAGTATATGGAAGCAATCAAATTCAGAGAGGGCCCAAAAAGTCAAGGCATTGATCTTGAATGACGATTGGTGGGATCGTGTGAATTATGTATTGGAATTCACCGAACCTATCATGTCTATGCTTCGGTTTGCTGATACAGATGAACCATGCTTGGGGGATGTCTATGATAGCATGGACACAATGTTGGAAAAAATAAAAATAGAAATACAAAAAAAAGAGAATGATCCTGAAGACACCTTGTACAAAAGGGTGGAAGCAATTGTTCTTCATCGTTGGAACAAGATGACAACTCCATTGCACCTCCTTGCATATGCCCTATCTCCGAGGTACTATACCACTGAAGTGCTTTCTATCCCAGGGAGAATACCGCCATATAGAGATGCTGAAGTTGCTAATGGGTATAAGACGGCATTTAGTAGAATGTTCAGTGATCCAGAAGTGCATGCAAGTGTCATGAGAGAATTTGGAATGTTTGTCACAGGAAAATCAAAAAATCATACCGCTTCTGTTGCTAGAGACCAATACAAAATGGATGGTCTTACATGGTGGTACCTCCATGGTCAAGATTATATGTACCTCCAACCTCTTGCAATCAAGATCCTGTCACAAGTAAGTTTTTTTTTTTTGCCACTTGTATTGTAAAATTTAACACTTAACATTCTTGAATTTATCTTGCATTTTTTTATTTTATTTTTAATTTTGTTGGTTTTCTCTCCAGGTTGCAAGCTCTTCTGCCGCTGAACGGAATTGGAGTACATACTCCTTTATCCACTCAGTGAAGCGTAACCGGTTGGCTGCAAAAAGAGCTGAAGACTTAGTGTATATTCATTCCAATTTGCGTCTTCTGTCACGTAAGGATCCTCAATACAGGCAGGGGGCAGCGAGGCTTTGGGATGTAGCACCCGAGTCTACTGACTTGGATGCAACCATTCAGGATCTTGTTAGAGCCACTATGGATGATGTGGGTGATATTGATGACATATCACATGGTGTTGGATCCGCTTTGGGTTCAAATGATGATGATTTTGAAGTTGAAACCACTCAAAATCCAAGTCATGATGATTCTGACAATCCTTTTGATGATTGATGAGCACATGAACAATGAACATTGAATCATGTTTCAATGTTTCATGAACTACATTTTGTAATTCAGTAATTTTATTTGAATATTTTTCAACTATCAATTGGCATTTAATATTTATCTTTGGCATTTGGCATTGATCAATGATCAAGTATCATACTATGAAATGATTTAGTTTTACAATTCTCTATGTTTCTCTTATTTTTTTGTATATATAATACATATATATAGATTTATAATATATTAAATTATTAATATATATATATATATACACACGTACCCATACGTACCCAAACCCCTAAAAAAATTTTGCCCGTACCCACGTACCGGGTTCTCGTACCCGAACCCGTCCCCGAACCTGAACCGGTAACTTAGGTGAAAACAAAGAAAACATAAAAAATAGAACAAATTAAAGAAAACCAACAATGAAAAGAGATGAGAAAGAGAGACAAATTAAACCAGCGAGTAAGAAAGAAAAAAGGGGGATAAGAATGAAGACAACTTAATAGACAAAGAAAAAAAAATCTTAAGAAATAAGGAAGAAAAAACACAAATAAGAGAAAATGGGGAAGACTAAAAAATAAGGAAAGAACAAACCTAAGGAAACCTCAAAAAATACATAGGAGGAAAAAGTATTGTATCTTTTTTGTTTGCAATGGCCTGCCACCACAAAAGTCTCAAGGATCAGATAAATGCAATGGAAGTGCAGATCACAAGTAGAGAAATTGCACTCCTAGATACAACAAGTGCAAAATCAAAGGGAGTAGATTAAAGGGCAAGTGAAACAATTGTGGGAGGCAGTAAGCTTAAGGTTAGCATCTCTAACTGGGCTCCTAGCAGAAGCAAAAGGAGTTGAACAAAAGAATCATATGCTATCCTCCTTTGAAGAAGCAAAAGATATTTATGCTCAACTGGTAAGTCAAGTCCAGATCACAACTTCTGCAAAGAAACAATGGGACAGCTCTTTGACTCAGTTGAAGTCAGTTTACAAGAACATTCTTCCATCAGGTTAGAGCTGAATATGTCGTGATAACATAGTTTTTGTAACAATTTTGATGATGTGTAAATATGCGGAGTAGGTAATTGATCAAAACTCTATGTATATATCATCAATGTAAATAAAAGAGCTTGTTTTTGGAGTAAGTCGCTTCTCAAGGGGAGTGAACTGTTAAAGATTGTAGAGATAGGGGGAGCCTATATGTTTTGTAGGCACAGAGTAAGACCACCTTTTCCCTTGATGTCAAAGGGGGAGAGAAAATGGAATACCTGGTAAGTGTTGCCATTAATGACAAAGGGGGAGATTGTTGGCAAATGTGTTGTTAGTGTATTGTCATTGATGTCAACTTATGTTACTACTGCATGCACTTATATTGTTGAAGAATTGTGATTGATGGGCTATAATGTGGACATTGATACACGATTGTACCTTATCTTCTAAAGTTTATGATCGATGTCAAAGTGATTTGAGTGATGTTCTTGATGAGAATCTTCACATGAGATATGAAGAGAAATGCATAAGTCTCCAAACTAAGGCACAAAGATTGGCACCACAGTAGCTTTGTCAAATGCTCTGCATTTTTCCATAGATGAAGATATGGTCTTGTGGTTTGAAGGGTAGCTCTACACAGCTGTGAGGTATGCATGTTCCAAGTTTCTATGCATAAGTTTTACTGCAGTGTTCTGGTGTTATCAAAGTAAGCACATGTTAAGTTCCTATGAATGATTACTAAGGAAAAATTGAATGTCTCCGCACTTCACCACATCATATTGTTTTGCCTTAAAGCTTTGAATTTATACTTCTAAAGGTTGTGTGTTTGCTTAGTCCAAGTTTCACTTGTTTTGGTGCACCACTGGTGTTTCTGTAGATGACAGTGTGTTGTTTATGTTTTGGGAACTTGGTAGGTTGGTCTGTTGGTGTTCAAATGATCTGTGTCAGCAATTACTTGCTAAAATTTGTGTAAAGAGGTTATGGGATGCATGGTGGAGTCTCATTGTGTTCTTTGAATGAACTGCAATCTAGTATGTGATCCTCCCCTGTACAACAGTATGCTGGAGTCAATGTTTTTGGGGATGAAGTGTTTGTGCCAAGAGCAAATGTTCTAAAATGACAAAAGGAGTGCAAAGAAGTGTTGTTACAAGCCATATCATTATGTTTGAGTGATCCGCACAAAGTTTCTTGGTCTCTTTGATACTGCCTTGGTCTGGAGTTGATGCATGACAGTTTTCATGCTTGCCTGGCCGACTTGACAGGTTGTGTTGCTAATGCCAAGTGTTTGGATGTGTGCGCTAATTTTGAAAACGTGTTTTATGGAAAATAGGTCTTGAATATTCTTCAACCTGAATCGCATGAGATTTCCTTCTACTACAAATGTTTTTGAAGTTGACTTGTTGTGACCAATGTATATCTCATATTGCATGTTTTAGCCGACAAGGAGAAACCTTTTGAAGTTTGCAAAGGGTATAAATAGAAGATAAAAGGTTTTGAGAAAGTGTGTGTGTTGCAAATGTTTTGAGCAATGTGCGAATAATAATTCACAGAATCTCTCTTGATAATGAAATGTGGCCAAGATTAGTTTTTGAGAGATTAGCAGTAAGTGTATGTGAAGCTACGAAGAAGAATGTGTGAATGTAAATGAGAAAGTGTGTTGAAGGCAGTGAGTCGTAGGCAATAGAGCTTGTTGAAGCAAATGTATGTGTGAATTTACTAAAGGTAGTAAGTTTTAGGTAACAAAAGTTATGATATATTCCAGTTGTACATTGAGGTTGTAAACCTCTATTGTAAGTGTTGTATTGAGCATGGAGTTGTGAACTTCCTTTGGTTAAAGACCATAAAAACCTGTTGTAAAATCTTATTTGTGAGGCTAGATTTGGATAGTAGATCCAAGTAGTCATCGTGGTTTTTCCCTTGTAGGGTTTTCTAAGTACTGATTCACCTCCCTCTCAGCACTTCTGTGTGTTCAACAAATTGCACTTTATCTTGCTTGTTTTGGAAGTCTCTTGCAAAGTGTCCCCATTTGCTATATTCTCGGCATTGTATGATAGGGTGTCCTTTGGGGTCGTACTATATTTGGTTTCGTCCCCTTTGATTTCAATAATCGCTTGGAGATGCATTCTATGGCATCGATGAAGTGGACTCCTCTCCTTGCATAAAGAGTACTTGTGTACTCATCTTCAAATTGTATGGGCACTCCTTTATTGAATGACCCATAACCTGACAAATCTCACAAAAAATCTTTTTATGACAATTACCTTTTGTGTGCCCCTCAATTTTACACTCAGTACACCATAGTTTGTTAGTTTCTTTCTCCACCTTCAATTCTTTCATCATCCGAAGCATGTCCCTCCGGAGTGCTTGTACCATTCCTAATTCATTGTCACTGTTGTCATTTGAACTTCCATCTTCTGTTTTTCTTTTACTATGCGAGGACATTTTATCTTCACTTTCTATGCCCATTGCTTGATTGTAGGCTTTAGCGTACGACGACGAAGGCACTACTTTCATTTTCTTCCTCAATGAAAGAATCAATCCTTTGATGAACCATCTTTTTTTTAGTCCATCGGTTGGCTTGATTTCATTTTCTTCCTCAATAAAAGAATCAATCCTTTGATGAATCATCTTTTTTTTAGTCCATCGGCTGGCTTGATTTCTAATTTCACTAGTAACTCCTTCAACCTACAATTATAGGCTTGTACGTTTTCATATTTTCCCTACTTTGTGTTGTATATCCCTGCTACAATTTTGTTGTTGTCTCTCAAAAGTTTGAATTCTTCTTGGAATGCTCTTTTTAATGCACCCCATGTGGCTTTGTGCGCTACATCTAATTCTGTATACCAATTGATCACTATGCCTCTAAGAGTTGTTGGAAATGCTTTCAGCCAATATGCTTTATCATCTTGACCACTTGCTACCCAGATTGTCTTGCAAGTTTTACAATGTCGTACAGGGTCCTCTGACTCGTTTCCAGTGAACTTTGAGAGTTTTTGCTGCTCCACATTCAAACTTGTTGAAGGAGTCACCATCTTACCTCTCTGATGCACCTTCTGTGATGATAACCTATTCAAAGAGTTTTGATTCATACATTTCAGTGCGTTCCTTGCACTCTCAAACATGTCACAATCCTCTACTCGTCCCTCTTCAACGTTTGTCACTCTTGGGTTGCCTTCGGGGTTCTTTCAGTGCTCCCTTTATCCTAGTGTTTTCGACTTTGATCTTCTAATGTCCAATTCTTCTGTCAATATCTAGTGGTTCAATCTGGCATATGGTCTCTGTCAGACCGTTGGGAGGTTCTCTCTCACCTTCCCCTTCGACTGACTTTAATGGTACACACGGTTCTCCGTCGACAAGGTTGGTAGTTTCTTCCTCGCCTTCGCTTTCGCCCAACGGTAAACCTTCATCACTTGATGATGCTTCTTCATTTGTCGACGACGATGCTTCTTCGTTTGTCGATGATGGTTTGTACGGTTCTCTAGCAGTGTTCTCTTCTTCACTTTCCTCTTCATCTAACATTGATGGTACATATGTTTCTCTGTTTTGGTCGGTGAGATTGGTGTATGTTTCGTCGGGAAGTGGTAGATGTTTGGCTATCTCTACCCACTCTCCCTTTGTACGTTCTCTTGTCCTAACAGTTCTCTCTCTCCCGACTACAGCCTCTACTTATACTTCGGCTTCTACTTTTAGTTTCCCTTAGAAACACTTCGCCTTCTTCAACTTCACCCCTCAATTGTCTCCTTCATTCTCTTTGTTCGATGATCTTTAAAGATCGCCTAATCTCTTAATCTTGACCACGTTGTGGTCTCTTTCGCCTTTATTGGGGTCTAAGGGCATGAATCTCTCGAATTTGACCCAATTTCTTTAAGGAAACGATGCCAAATGTTTGCGACTCTATCTGATAAGTTAAATACATGAATTAATAATGGCGATGACAGTGCATACCAGGTACATGTATAAAATATATCTTTATTTTCTCATTAAATTATTACAGAAGAAGACCAAAGATGGTCAGCCAAGGATCAGAGTCAATCCGACTAGATTATACCCTTCTCCTTGACGATAGACAATGCATATAAAGGACTCGAAGGTTGCCAAGTGAAACACAACCATTAACTAACCGATGCTTATAACTACTCGAAGCCGACAACAACTAAGACAAATGATTAATACATAGTCGGATAACCAATATTACCAAAGCATAATAATAGACATTGTAGACCAACTATAGTAATGTCTAAACTTCTACACCGAATAGACCATCCTCAATGCCTCTCTCTTTGTCGTGCTATTTTTTTTTTATTCAAGGGGTAAACGCTTTTGACCGGAGCTATGAACCGGATTACAACCATTCAACAATACCACCCCAATGGGGTTTGAACCTTGGTGGCACAAACAATAATGCCACCTTTAAACCATCACACCATGCCAATACCGACACTCTTTGTTGTGCTATAGTTCTTCTCTACCTTTGACAATAATCGGCTGGTGAAGAAGACTGGATGGTCCAATCCTTGGGGTCCTGCCAGTGTTGCTCTAATTGCATAGTTCGATGCATTGACAAATATGTGGAACTCTTTACTCTAGTCTGGGTATGCAAGGATTGGTGAACCTATTAATTGTACCTTTAGTTCACTTAAAGCCTTTTCCTGGTCTTCAGTCCATGTGAATAGTTGGCCCTTCCTTGTTAGTACATTGACTGGGTAAGATATCTGAGCAATTTTTTTAATAAATCTTCTATAATAGCCAACGTGACCCAGGGATGATTTTATTGTTGTGATGTTTTGAGGTGCTTCCATCTGTATGATCACTCTTATTTTGTATGGGTCGGTCTTCAGCCTTGCTTTGTAGGCTATGTGCCCCAATAGTTTTCCTTGTGGCACCATGAATCGACACTTTTTTGGGTTCAGTGCCAATCATGTTGCTCTACATCGTTCCATGCATTCCTTGAGTGCTTTCAAATGGATCCCCTAGTTGTTGTAGATTGACCAATCGTTTAGGAATGCTTTGAAGTTTCCCACTGACATTTTATCAAAGATGAGCAAGATGATCCTTTGAAAAGTTGCCGCAGCACTACACAGATTGAACGACATCTGGCTGTATGCATATACTTCTCGAACACAAACCTAGTCTTCAACTTGTCCTCCTTGACTATGCTTATTTGGTTGTATTTGGAGAATACATCCATGAATGAGAAAATTTCATGACCAACAACCTCTTCCAATATTGAGTCAGTGAACAAGATTGAAAATGAATCTTTTATGGTAACTGCATTCAAACTTTTGAAGTCCACACATATCTGAATTTGTTCAAATTCTCTCTTCAATGATATGACTATTAGAGAAACCCAATCACTAACTTCAACCTTAAAAATGATTTCGACCTCCAACATCTTTTCTATCTCCTGGACGTTTGCAACATAATTCTTATTCATTTTGTAGGGCCGCTTTCGTATGGGTTGTGCTCTTGGTACTAGAGGAATTATGTGTACACTAATTTTGGAGGTATCCCTTTCTAGTCCTTTTATGTCCATGCGAAAGTGTCCTTGTATTCTATAAAAATCTTAAATGTTGCCGCTTTCAATAAGGGGTTCTAGTCATCCCCAACCAGGATCATTTGTCGATTACTCTCCTTTACTAAATTCACCTTTTTCATTCTTGGCTCCTCATACTTGATCACTTTGTCCCGTTCAAAGCTATGGGTTGGCATGTCATCCAACCTGGCTTCTCACTCCTTGTACTCTTCGTACTCCGAAGGAAATGTCCAACTTGTGGCTTTGTCATCTTCTTCAATCTCGTTAGCCTGCAATATGTTGCAATTGTGCTGGAACACTTCGTAATCTTCCATTTTCCAATGAAAAAGACCGTTGAGCGAGCTTGTTTCATCCTCCGAGCAATGTTGGAGGTCAAGGACTCCATCATTTGGTTCCATAAATCTCCTTTCTTCTTTTGTCCTTGATTCTACTCCTGAGTTTGAACTAGAAGATGCCATCTCTTCGTTCACCACTTGATTTCTCAAGTTAATCATGTACTTCCTCCCGTTATTGTCTATGGAAAGGGTGCTTTGTTTCCAATTATAATTTTCCTTTGCTGCAATTAGCCACCCCCTCCCAAGCAATGCGTCATATGCTTTCTTCTACAATGGAATGACCACGAAGTTCAGTAGGAACAGTTTGGTCCCCAATTGTCACCTTCTACGCCATCAACGTTCCCAATGGCTTCATACCATGTTGGTTGACGCCAACTAATTGGAATGTTAGTGGCCAAAGGGTTGGCTTTCCCAAGCACTTCCATGTATCTTCAAGGAGTACATTAACGTCCAATCCTCCATTGACGATAGTGTTTGTCAATTTCTTCCCCATAATCTCCATTTGGACGAAAATCGACTTCTTCCTATGTTCACCATCAACAACATTGGGTCGATGACTTGTTCACCTTTGGGTGGCGGCTCTACTATCATGTCTTCTCTTTGGCCTTCCTATCATTGACTTTGCTCATCATCGACCATGTTTGTGATTGCCACTCTCAGTTGTGGCATGGTTTGAAGTAGGTTTGTCACCTTGATTGGTATGGCCACTTGTAGCACCTACCATACAATGTTCTTTTCTAACTCCAACCGTAATGATGAGGTACTTGCAGTTCCATTGGAGGTTCTTCGTTCTTTTGCCATCACCTATTATACTTCGGATTTGGCTTCTTGAAGTCATCCCTTTTTCGTATGAGGGTCTAGATATACTACCTTATTTGTTTGTGCTTTGGTGATTGCCAGAACTACCTCGTCTTGCTCCTCTACTTCTAGCATGTTAATTTTTTTTGCTTCGAACAATCAGTGTCTTCATGATCACCCAAACCACACCATTTGCACAACATTCCTACTTTATTCTAATTGCTTTGGCATTCCCTAGCGAAGGGACTCCATTCATTGCATTTGTGGCACTGGATCATTGGTCTTCCCTTAGCATCATACTGAATTTTGCTTCTTGGTCCACTATTGTTGAACCGATTAGTATTTCCCCATCTATTATGGTATCCACTAGGAGATGCATTAGTGTTATTGTTTTATGCTTTTGGTGGTGTGGTCGAAGGGGTTGATTGTTCCCCTTGACTGAAGAGCACTTGTATGCTTCTTGTCGTCAAGTTGTATGGGCATTCCTCAATGGAATGTCCCATCACTTGGCAGATGTCATAGAACAATTTTTTTGGGCAGTTTGCTTGGGTGTGACCCTCAACCTTGCACTCGGTGCACTATAACTCCTTGCTTTCCTTTGTACTTTCTTTCTTAGCTTTGAGTTCATCATTCTCATCATGTCTTTTTGTAAAGCTTGAACCATCTTTGATTCACTACCGTTGTTGTCGTTGGTTCTCTCATCGTCTTCCATCCTCTTCCCCCAAGAAGATGCCTTATCTTCACTTTCTATGTCCATCGCTCAATTGTAAGCATCGATGTATAATGATGGAGGCACCACTTTCATTTTTTTCCTCAGCGAAGGAATCAATGCCTCGATGAGCCATCTTTTCTTTAGTCCATCGGCCAATTGGTTTTCTAATTTCACCAGTAACTCTTTGAGCCTACGATTGTAGGCTTGCACATTCTCATGCTTTCCCTATTTTGGTATTATATATCTTAGCCACAATTTCATTGTCGTCACTCTGGAGTTTGAATTCCTCTTGGAATGCTCTTTTCAATGCATCTCATGTATTTTTATGTGTTGCTTCCAACTCTATATACCATCCTATGGCTATCCCTCTAAGAGTTGTTGGAAGTGCTTTCAGCTAAGTTACCGGTTCGGGTTCGGGGACGGGTTCGGGTACGAGAACCCGGTACGTGGGTACGGGCAAAATTTTTTTAGGGGTTTGGGTACGTATGGGTACGTGTGTATATATATATATATTAATAATTTAATATATTATAAATCTATATATATGTATTATTTATACAAAAAAATAAGAGAAACATAGAGAATTGTAAAACTAAATCATTTCATAGTATGATACTTGATCATTGATCAATGCCAAATGCCAAAGATAAATATTAAATGCCAATTGATAGTTGAAAAATATTCAAATAAAATTACTGAATTACAAAATGTAGTTCATGAAACATTGAAACATGATTCAATGTTCATTGTTCATGTGCTCATCAATCATCAAAAGGATTGTCAGAATCATCATGACTTGGATTTTGAGTGGTTTCAACTTCAAAATCATCATCATTTGAACCCAAAGCGGATCCAACACCATGTGATATGTCATCAATATCACCCACATCATCCATAGTGGCTCTAGCAAGATCCTGAATGGTTGCATCCAAGTCAGTAGACTCGGGTGCTACATCCCAAAGCCTCGCTGCCCCCTGCCTGTATTGAGGATCCCTACGTGACAGAAGACGCAAATTGGAATGAATATACACTAAGTCTTCAGCTCTTTTTGCAGCCAACCGGTTACGCTTCACTGAGTGGATAAAGGAGTATGTACTCCAATTCCGTTCAGCGGCAGAAGAGCTTGCAACCTGGAGAGAAAACCAACAAAATTAAAAATAAAATAAAAAAATGCAAGATAAATTCAAGAATGTTAAGTGTTAAATTTTACAATACAAGTGGCAAAAAAAAAAAAAACTTGTGAGAGGATCTTGATTGCAAGAGGTTGGAGGTACATATAATCTTGACCATGGAGGTACCACCATGTAAGACCATCCATTTTGTATTGGTCTCTAGCAACAGAAGCGGTATGATTTTTTGATTTTCCTGTGACAAACATTCCAAATTCTCTCATGACACTTGCATGCACTTCTGGATCACTGAACATTCTACTAAATGCCGTCTTATACCCATTAGCAACTTCAGCATCTCTATATGGCGGTATTCTCCCTGGGATAGAAAGCACTTCAGTGGTATAGTACCTCGGAGATAGGGCATATGCAAGGAGGTGCAATGGAGTTGTCATCTTGTTCCAACGATGAAGAACAATTGCTTCCACCCTTTTGTACAAGGTGTCTTCAGGATCATTCTCTTTTTTTTGTATTTCTATTTTTATTTTTTCCAACATTGTGTCCATGCTATCATAGACATCCCCCAAGCATGGTTCATCTGTATCAGCAAACCGAAGCATAGACATGATAGGTTCGGTGAATTCCAATACATAATTCACACGATCCCACCAATCGTCATTCAAGATCAATGCCTTGACTTTTTGGGCCCTCTCTGAATTTGATTGCTTCCATATACTCCATTGGTTGCTAATAACCATTTGACTCAATGCATCTTTCACCTTCACAAGTCGTCTCAGAACAATTGTGTGAGATGCAAACCGGGTCTCGGCAACCTAAGAACATGTTAATAGTAAGTTAATAACACATTTAAAATATGTAAATAATGCAAAAAATTATTTTATTCAATTATGTAAAACATGACATAAATGATAAATGAAACTAAATAAATTAAATTTTAAAATTTACCTTCAACAATTCCAATGTTGAAAAAGTTCTGAAAATTGCTTGTGACATATGGTGGTTTGTCACAAACATCTGGATCTCCTCAGACTCCTGGTATATTTCTTTCACCCACTCTATTTGGGTGCCAATTGCTTGCATCACCAAATTGAGGGAGTGTACAGTGCACGGTGTCCAAAAGATGTGCTCATATCTGGCCTCTACCAAAGCACCTGCAGCCCTGCAAACTTTTGCATTGTCCGTAACTACTTGGACAACATTTTCACTACCCACCATCTCTATGGAGTCAATGAGAATCCTGGAAATGAACATTGCATCTTTCACTTGCCCTTCACAGTCAACCGCCCTCAAAAACATTGCCCCCTTGGGGGACACTGCAATAACATTAATCAATGGACGGTTTTTGCAATCTTTCCATCCATCGGAAACAATAGATACACCTGTTTCAACCCAAGAATCTCTAATTGGTTTTAGTTGGGCCTCTACATATTTCCTCTCTTTTTGCAATAAGGTGGTACGCACCTTTTCATACCCAGGACTTGTGAAATCAGGAGGTGCACTATTTATTGCTGACACCATGTCCTTCCAATATGGTGATCTCACCAAGTTGAATGGAAGACCATTGGCATAGAGGCAACGTGCAATTTTTTCTTCAGCAATATCTCTTGCCTCCATTTTAAATGCTTTCTCTAATGGACCTCTCTTGCGGGTGGTGGTTTCTGGTTCTTCATCTTCTTCTTCCGTAGAGGGTATAGACAAGAAGGGATGTCTAGAGGGCCTAACTATCTGATGAGTGGGTAATGTTTGTTTTTTCTTTCCGGAACTATAACTAGTTTGTTTTCCTCTTGCAATTGAATTGTCGGCATCTTCTTGTTCTTTTATAAATGCTGCTATTTGTACAGTAGATAACCCCTTCTTATCTGGGCCCACACACATGTTAATCCCTTTACCACCAGGGCCCATAAAATGAAGTTTTACTCGGTAGTAGGAGCTATTATATTGTACATTGCAAAAATTACACTTCCAAACAAACCCCCCACCTCCAGGAATTTGTGAAATTCGTGTGGTATGTCTCCATAAAGGAGATCCTTTATCAATTTTAAACTTTTGGCTTCCATCCCCACCCACTGAACTTTGACTACTGGCCATTGTTGCAATCTATAAAAAAAATGAAAAAAAAAAAATATATTTGAAAAACTTCTTCACAAACTTGAAAAAATTCATCAAAAACTAAGAAACTTAAAAAAATTCATCAAAAGATTGAAGAATAGGGTTTAAATGCATACCTTGAACACTTAAATCTCCTTTGTAGAAGCTATTTGCCACTCCACAATCGATCTCCTTCAAATGCAATCACCTCCCTTCAAAATGCTAAGATGGACACAAATTATGGAGAGAGCAAAATGAGAGGTAAAAATGAAATGTTTTAGTGTTAAAAGGCCTCATATTGGGTCGTTTTAGGGTTTTGAAGCAAAATAGAAATTAAAAAATTGTTTTTTTTTCACTTTTGGGCCCACTTTTTAAGTGCTGGGCCGCCACGAGTCTGGCTGGGCACGCACTGTGCGTACCCAGCGCGTACCCACAGGCGAACCCGTACCGGGTTCGCACCCGAACCGGGTTCGAGGCCTGTGGGTACGAATCCGGTAACACAGGCTTTCAGCCAATATGCTCTATCATTTTCACCGTTTGCTACCCAAATTGTCTCACATGTCTTATAATGCCTTATAGGGTCCTCCCACCCGTTTCCAATGAACTTTGAAAGTTTTTGCCACTCTACATTCAAACTTGTTGGGGAAGTCACCATCTTGCCTCCCTGTTGCACCTTCTATGATGGTAACTTGTTTGGAGAGTTTTGATTTGTACATTCCGGTGCTTTCCCTGCACTCTCGGACATGTCACAATCCTTCACTCATCCCTCTTTAGCATTGTCACTCTCGAGTTGCCTTCGGGATCCTTTCAATGCTCCCTTCGTCCTAGCATTATCGGCTTCAATCTTCCAATGTTTGATTCTTCTGTTAGAATCAAGTCTTCAATCTGGCATATGGTCTTTGTCAAACCGTTAGTAGGTTCTCTCTTGCCTTCCCCTTCAACCAGTTTTATTGATACGAACGATTCTTTGATAGTCAGGTTGGCAGGTTCTTCCTTGCCTTCCCTTTTGTCCAACAGTGAACCTTCTTTGTTGCCCGACGATGACCCTTCTTTGTTCAATAGTGATGGTCCGCACAGTTCTTTGGCAGTGTTAGAGTTTTCTTCACTTTCCCCTTCACTTGATGTTGATGGTACAAACAACTCTCTGGATTGGTTGGCAAGGTCAGTGTATGTCTCATGGTCAGTGTATGTCTCATCGAGAAGGGGTAAGTGTCAAGCTATTTCTACCCACTCTCCCTTCTACGGATTTTGCTTATGCTTTAGCTTCTTCTCTTGGGTGGACTCAAGCTTTCCCTTAGAAACACTTCGCCTTCTTCAACTTCACCCCTCAATCATCATCAATGTTCTCTTTGTTCTTTTATTCTTAAGGATCTTTTGATTTTTTGGTCTATTGATTCGTGACCACTTTGTTTTAATTTCTCGTTTTCATTCGAAGTTAAGGTCATTAATTCTTTGGGGTACATGAGGGTTAGTATTACGTTCTTCCCTTTTGTTCCTTTCTTTGTACTGCTGTAGTATTGGTTTCCTACGTTGTTCTTGGTCTCTCTCAACTCAAAGATCTTGCATAATGATGAAATGGCATGCAATAAGTCTTGGCAGTCTGTTGAGAAAATGATCAACCTCTTCGTTGATGGTTAGGTTATCCTAGATGGTGGCCTGAGGGACCTCTCTTCTGAGGGCTTCTCTTTGTATGTGTTCTTTTATTGAAATATCCCACAAGTTTACCAAATCTTGTGTCAACCCGTCTTCCCTTTCTTCATTTGCTTGCACAAGTTCTTTGGTTGACTGTTCCATTACATCGCCATGATTCCCGTCTGTGAGTTATACTTTGCCAAGGTTCATATCGGCAATGGTGCCAAATGTTTACTTAGTAACTCTACTTGAATGATTAATAGAGTAAGTAAAAATAACAAAATGTAACAAATACTCAGAACAATGTTCAAAAAGATGTTATTGTATTCATTCAATTATCAAATGTTCAATAGTTACATGATACATGCACGTGATCCCCAACTAAGAGCACAATTAAGAAATATATAGTTGTAATGTCTCATTTAATTCCTAAATGTCCACAGCCTATGTTTCAAAAGAAATCAATAAAGATAATTAATATTACATCAAACTGACATTAAATAAAAGTTAAGTTGTTAAGAATGGTCAACCCGCATATGAAAGGTTGTCCCTTGAGGAAGATATGGTATATAAGGAAGGAAGATCTAGAAGGAAAGAAAAGGGGGAGGAATTATTAGGACTGATTACAAGTAATAAACATCAGCACTAACAAATTAACTTACTTAAAATTAAATTACTATTCTCCAAATGCAGCGATGAAGAGTTGTAACTATTGAGGTGAAGAGATGTGACTCCCTCAAACTTGAGATATAAAAGGGAGAGCATTTCATTTGAGAAAGACATCCATAACAGAACCTTATGTGACTTTGCAAGTAAATTAAACGTGTTCTCAAGAGTAGTGATGATGTGAGAAAGGATGGGACTCTTAATGTGAAAGGTTGTGACTCCCTCAATAATAGGATATAAAAGGGGGAGAGCATTTCATTTGAGAAAGACATCCATAACAGAACCTTATGTGACTTTGCAAGTAAATTAAATCATGTTCTCAAGAGTAGTGATGATGTGAGAGAGGATGGGACTCCTAATGTGAAAGGTTGTGACTCTTCAAATGTGAAAGGTTGTGACTCCCTCAATAATAGGATATAAAAGGGGGATCATTTCCTTGTGAAGAAGTCATCTATGGAGAAAAAATCTATCAATCAATTTGGAAATAAAGGATTATTCTCAAAAGGCAGCCATGAAGGGGGGTGACTCATTTATTGTGAAGGGTGGTGACTCCTCCAAGAAATGGATATAAAGGGTAAATCAGCTCATTGACATTCAATCAGCAATCACCACTCATCTATCCATCAAAAAATCAAGCAATCAAAATATCAAAAGATCAATCAATTCATAATTCAATCATCAAATCATTCAAGCATCAAATCTTTCAATCATTAAATCATTCAATAATCAATTCATTCAAGTATAAAGTCATTCAAAGCATCATTCAAACATTAACTTGTCAATCCATAAATACCAATCAACTCATAATCATTCAGCATATCATATCCAATTGGAAAAAGGAAAATAAGAATAAGAAATATAAGGCAATCACTTTGGAATAGAGATTGAGAACAGCCATTGGTAATATTCTGAAAATATATCGGTGGCAGCCATTTAAGAGTAAATTTATCGTTTCATTTTCTAACAGATTCCTTTAGCAATCTATTTTGAATTTATAGAAGAGCCTTGCAAATAGGGGGGGTGACCAACCTTCTAAGTCACAAGATGTTGAAGGGTTAGGAATTCTTAATATCAAGCACACCACCCCAAGATGGATGAATTGGAGGTTCTGCCATACTCGTGGGCCAGGAGGCCTAAATGGTGCTCTTGGGCTTGGTTGAAGAGGACAACCTTCATGCATCTTATCAAGCACGCCACCCCGAGATGGATGAATTGGAGGTTCTGCCATACTTGTGGGCCGAGAGGCCTAAATGGTGCTCTTGGGATTGATCGAGGAGGACGGCCAGCCTCCAAGGCAGACTGAGGGATGGAATGGATCTAGAATCATTCCATGCTCTCGCAATACAAGGGCCACCACCCTTGAGATTGCGGTTTGCAAGCATTTCTAGTGAATTCCTAATATGATTGGCTATAGGAATATGCCTTGGAAGAATCATTAATGATGTTAAGATGTTTTGAATTCAAATATTAATGATGGTATGAACTGTAGTTCTAAATATTATGATGTTTTAGCTATGATGTATTGCTCTCAATATTATAATATTTTATGTATTAATTTGAATATAATTGTAAAGTTGATATTTGTTATTACTAATATCAGTTTTTAGTGATTATTATTGTTTTGCAGACCTAAAATTAGGAATTTCCCAAAAGGGGGCATTCAAGCCAACGTTGGTTAAGAATGCCAACCATTGGTAACTACCAACTGACAACCAATTGTCGGGCACTAATTACAAAACAA
The DNA here is from genome assembly GCA_007258455.2 of Sequoia sempervirens. NCBI lineage: Eukaryota > Viridiplantae > Streptophyta > Pinopsida > Cupressales > Cupressaceae > Sequoia > Sequoia sempervirens. The sequence continues at coordinate 44,333,233 of VDFB02168118.1, forward strand.
CTTATTTATTTGTTTATTGACAACTACAAACTTTGCCATCCATGGAAGAAAATTTTCCTTCTTCCTTCGAATATTTTTCTCTATTTTGAAAACCAACCTTTGCCTACCTTGGACTCATTTCAACATACAATTTGGCACAGATTGAGCATGACTCAATGACTCAAGTGACACTTGACATCATTTGATATGTTCATATGAGGACTTGAAGTTTTGAAATGGTTTGCTAAAATTTAGGGACAACAACATGGAGTTATGATTTGTGGTTAGAAACATAGGTCCTGAATAGGATGAGTCTATCTGATGAAACTGCAAAGACTGCCAACCAACACCCAAGATTTGTGGTATGATCTATTGATCCTGATTCTCCTGGTTCAAGTGTGGTGCCAAGATTTAGTACTGATGGAATATGGATCCTTCCTGTATTCCCAACTTTTCATCCTCTTTCCCCATCAAAAGTCTATAACAACAGCACATATGATCACATAGGGATTCAGTCTATTGTTCCAAGAACTTCATGGTGCATTCACTGTTTGCTTTTACATATAGGTTTGTAGATTGTTGCAGAGAATTTTAGATGTTAAAATCCTTAATTTAAGGTTTATGATTTTAGTCTATCTTTGTTGTTCATTTTGCAACTATTTTTATGGAATTGGATTAAGTGATTTTCTTTTGTTCTATGCAATTTGATCACTTATCATTGTTACTGTAAATATCTTGTATCAAGTTGTATAATCTTAACTTGGGTCATTCTCCAAGTTAAGGTCACTTTGGCCGTGTTTTCTTATTTTCTCTTTTGTGACCCAAGATCAATTGTAATGAATTGAGCTTATCCATTCCCGAATCAAGGGTCACAATTAGTCATCCAAGTGAAGTCATTTTATTGACTAATTGCCCACCCAAGTCTTTATCTATTTCCTATAAAGAGAGGGTGGGTATGCACATCTTGTAATGAGGTCGTATGAGGCATTTTTTGCATGCTAAAGTTTGTTATTGTGTCCATCTCTATTGTGAGAATCTGAGTGTGGAAGGTTGCTTGGAAAGGGCAATTTTGGGATAACAACAGATCTCTGTTGATTTCCATATGGTTCATAGCACACCTGATTGCCAACTTGCCATTTGTTCTTTAGTTTTTCAGTTATGTTACCAAGTTATTGGCACATAAGGAAAGGTCATTTTCAGATTTTGTTTCTTTAGAAGCTCTTCAGGTGAAATCCAACCTCACCACTATTGGAAGGTTTCGAATCCTAAACAGTTTTCAATTGCCTTAAAATAGACTCCAGATGTAGAAATTATTACAGCTAAGTAATTTATTTGGATTCATAACTTTGTTTTAAATGTTTTTGTTTATTTTTTAAAAATTATATTTTAGGGCCTATGGTTTTTTTCTATCTTTAAAAACAGTATTGGGTGATTTATTTTTACTCTTTTAGGATCTAAACTGTGCACTTGGAGACCCTCATCTTTGGCCATCATGACTGCACATAGCCTTGCAGCTGACAATTCTGATTGCAACTCATTCAATGTGCTCCCCACAACCCGAAAACATATTTGTAACTTGATCCTGGCCCTTGTTTCATCCCACAGACCGACAACTCTTCCCTTGCCATCCTTAATCCAACCCTGCCAGTCAGTCTCCTAATCTTAGCTACCTAAATTCTGTCCCTCAGAACCTGTGCCTGCCTTGTTAGCACCTTTACCAATGGCTCAAGCCATCCCTACTATCCCCATCTCAGCAACTGGATTCATTCCATAGACATTTGACACTTAGTCCTCCTTCATTGACAGCCATTTGAGACCAGTTTTGTTTCACTTCCTGATAGTCTGTATTTTGTACAATTCCTGTCCTGTGCCCTTTGATGAACCATCACTCTCTGGGTACTGTTTGTAACTCATCCCAGAAACTCTGCTCCTTAGGTTTCTGTCCCTTGTGCAACCCCAATCTGGTTAACTCCTAACCTAGGTTTCCTTCAACAACCAGACATGCATATTGACCTTGTGTTTGAGTGTCCTTCCTTGGTTGCATAAACATATATGTAATGCAAAAGTCAAGTTTCCGAAGCGTTTGATTATTGGAGATCTTGAGTTCAAGTACCCAGAGTTCAAAATCTTCTCGTTTTTTGGCAAAGCAATTGTGTCTAGATGAAGATCAGAAGCTGGAGCCCAATCTGATGGGAGGTTAGCCCCTATACTCAATTTTTTACAAAGTATTACCATTGGCTTCTGGGGCATGTTTTGATTTTTGAAAGCCCCTTTACTGTTGAGCACCATTTCTTGTACTTGTTAACATCTTGATTGATATTGGGAGTTTTGAGGAGATTCTTTTTGTTGCGTGTACCTGGCTTTCAGACATCTGCAGCAATGTCTTTAGATTTCTGATATTCATCTTGTAGTTTGGACCTTTTCAGGTTTCTAGAGTCCTTCCAAGCAGCTGTCAATCTGCAAATTTCTATAATCCATCATAACTCTTGTGTATGGAAGTGTAAGAAGGTGACTCTTTTTTTGATGTACTTAGAATTTTGTGCTCTCTGGTTATAAGAAGAAAAACCAACCAAATTGTATCATTTTGTCATTGTCATCGATTTTCATACATTCAATCTCTGGCAAAATTTTAAACCGAAAAAGGAAAAGTGCATTGGGAGTTCAAACAGACTATTCAGTGTCTGATACAAGATTTGGGGAGCTGTAAGGTAACAATTTTCATGCTAAGCATTCTTTGTTTCATGTGAATTGTCTTGTGCACACTTGTGTTTTTTAACTTTTGGTTATTTCCATGTCTTTGTTCCTTAACTGCAAGTGCTTTACATTTAACAATTTGATTCCACACAATCATGATTCACGGGAGAATTCCAAATTTAATTTTCTTTTCAGCAAGGGACTTTACAGAGCGACTTTGAGAACAGAGACAAAACCAGCAAAGGAGACAAAGAAGACTAGATGACTTAACATATGTGGTGAAGCACAAGGTCTCATTAGCATTATTTCAGAAGAACTTAAGCTCCACGTTCAGTGCTTGAACACACCTCATGAACTTGGGATAAACATGGAAATCTCTTTGGGAAGACCATCAATAGAGCGCATTAGTTAGTAATGAGCTTGCTGCACTAGATCTTAGGAATTTTCAGTGTCAAGGATTACTTGTCAAAGTTAAATTCTTATTATCAATAGAGTGCATCAGTTAGAAAGAAGACTAGTATTATTTTGTCTATTTGAGACAAGCTAAAGGGTCCTCTTCAAGTCTTTTTTCTCTGTCATGGATGTCAAATATTGATGATTTTTGTGAGCATCTTTTCTTGGAGCAAGATAAATTCACCCATTGTGACCAATGAACGTAGTATAGGTTAACTACAGTTGATCCATGAGGATTCGAAGCGTATTTAAGCCACTATGCATCAGTCCCAATAAGATCATTCAATTTAAACAAAGACGAAGAAGCCATTAAAAATTTAAAACTAACATTCAAAACATGAAAGCTCAATAAATATCTAATCTAAGACATTGAAACTTATCCTATTGGGGGAGTTGTGTTGCATTGATGTGGAATGGCGACCCTTTCCCAATCCCTTGGATAATGAGTGAAATATTCCGAGCCAATTTTTTCAATTTTGAAATTACAATCAGAAATGCAACACACCCGTTAGGGTTAGATAAATCAAACCAGCAATTACAATATAACTCTTTGCCAAGAATGCGCACTCAATCTCAAAAAGAGAGAGGCTGTCATATGGCAAGAGGATCGTCAGTACATTAATCAGAACTGCAACTGGAAGTAACTCTAACCAAGAATGGCGCCAAGTGATGGCGAGCATATGGTTAGAGGGTCTTAATTGAAATGCTTATACAAAAACTCTAACCAAGAATGCGCCGGCGAACGACGAGCATGTGGTCAGAGGATCCCTACCATCTAATATACTGAAAACAAACTCAACACCAAGTATGTGCTACCCAATTCCAGAATGGAAATGAGGCGACCATATGGCGGAGCAATTACATGAAATACAATACTGGAAATGGAGCTCAACACCAAGTATGTGCACTCCTATCCAAGATGAATAGGCGCTATCATATGACGGAGCAACTAAAAAGTAAATACAATAGACTAAGCAAGGATCAGTCTCTTCCACAAAATGTGGGAAATATAATAAAGAGCTTACAAATGTGAATATTGGCTGGTTAGTACTACTAACAACCTTACAATATAATATATCTCCTGCAAGCACGATGGATTATAGTGATAATCAAACTGTTGAAATGTAGAGCTACTCCAGAATGATTAATATGACTAAAACGAACAATCCCAGCCCTATTAATAATTTTACTAAGTCTGATATGACAAATCTGCAGTTAAAATGGTGAAATCAGCAACTCCAGAACTCACATAAATGCTCATATCTCTCTCAATACTCACTCATTTAACTTGAAATCAGTTGCAAAACATTCTAATGATGATGACAATGAAGATGGATCACAAAAACTTCTCACAAAGACCCCTATTTATTTTGCACGACTTCCAAAGCACTTACAAAGTGAAATTGCCTGCAAGCAAGGGCGATTTACTTTAGATAATTCATAGACTTCAAATAAAATTCTGGAAACTTGCACATATGGTCGCCCTACATAGGAAAATAGATTGGAACAGTACCCAGAACAATATTATTTCTGTTTCTTGAGTTGTGAGTAAAAACAACCTACAGCCATACAAATCAGCAACTCTAAAATTGACAGAAAATACAATAACTCAACTACAGAATGTGAGAAGAACCAACTACAATGAAAGGAAACCAACTACAACTAAACCTCTCAACTAGTTGCTGTCTTTCAAGCAAGAAGTCGAGCTAAGGCTAGGAGGCATTCATTCCTCGAAGCAATCCCAAAGCCAATCCGGCAGCATAACTTTGCAAATTCATCAGATAAACAAAATGAGGACCCCGAGCTCCAATTTATAACTTCCGAAGAGCTTTCTAGAAGGTGCGCCCTAATCCCAAGCTGCTTTTAGGTTTAAACTTTGACCCAAACACTTTCTTCCCAATGGCGTACTTTCCTTGTGAAATATTAATCACTTCTCTTTTTTAAATAAAATATAATCTCCTTCAAAAAGGTGTCCATTTTCCCTTTGAGCAATTATAAACTTTAGAAATATTAAAATATTTCCTTCATGAGAAAATACCCCTCAAAGTCCCCTTCTTTAAAACAACTGTTAAGTTATAACACTAGGCCAAGGGGTATTTTAAAAATAAAACATTTTGACTTAAAATAACTTATATCTTCGAAATGAACCCCTTAAGCCAAAAATGAGAATTACCCAATGAACTGCCAGAAGAGGAAAGTTGACTGAATTGATGCCGACTGAACCACTGCTAAAATTAGAATTTACTAAAAATAGTAAATTCCTGAAGATGCTCAGAATGCCAAGAAAAACATACCACTGCGAAGCCCTCTGAAAACCCAGAAGGAATCCAGAATCCAAACACCCAAACTCCAACAAGCAAAACCCTGAATCTTCAAGAGAACCCATCAAACAGCCGGAAACCCTAATTCTGCCACTGACTAGCCGACAACACACTGGGAAAAGGCCACCAATCACTGAAAAGTGAAGAGCTAAAAACGGGGACATTACAATGAGCTTGTTTCGATCAATTCTATTGAAAAGAATCGACGAAACCGGTGAAGATGCGTTGTAGAACATGATGAAAGTTATTTTAACATGATAAGTGGTATGATGATTGATGTGAGTGTATGCAAAGCTATTCTAAATGTATGCAAGATTTGAAAGATTAAAACCCTAGTTTCAAGATATACTAAATGGATGCAACTAAGCTACCATTGAAGCCATTAATGGATGCTCTAAGCTAATGATGCATGTAAAATAACCTAAAATGCTTTTTAAAACATGAAATATGGCTGCAAGATTTTAACAGCATAAGTTTACTATTAAAAGATGGATCCCTATTCAATAGATGCAAGCTCTATTTATAGAATAGGCAAGATGGAACTGATGGCCAAGATCAAAAGGATCAATCAACGGTCAGAATGGAAGGAAGATGAAGGCATGGATCATGGATTCCCATCAAGGGTTAAGAATGCAAGTTGATACCTAATCAAGGGCTTACATTCATCCAAACAAACACACTTTCAAAACTTGCACAAGAAGTTTGTTGAAAGTTTGTTTAAAAAAGGAATATTCCCTTTTTCAAATGAGTGAAGAAAGAGAATATTCTCATGGGTGAGGAAAATTAGTCATTTAGTTAATTAAAACCAAATTTTAATGTGCAAAGGAGAATATTCCTTTTGGAGGAATGTGCAAAGGAGTAATATTCCCAAGGAATATTCTGTTGCAAGTGGGAGGATTAGTAATTTGACAATTTAAAACAAAGTTTCAATTATGCAAATTAGGGGAATTATATGATATTCATTAAATAAAATGATTTAATGAAAAGGGGGATGTGATAAGATATTTAATTAAATAGCTTAGGGTTATTTAATTAAATAAGAGGACTTAGGGATTTAAATTAGATAAGTTGATTTATCCAATTTAATAGGATGAAATGTTAGTGCAAGAGGGGGTGAATTAACCTAATTAGATTAATTAGGTTAATAGATGAAAATGACATAATTAATTAAATAGCTAGGCTAATTTAATCAATTAAGCGAAACGATGTTAGTATATCAGATTTGAGTGCATGATATCATTTAGGACATTTTTAGGTGTCTACACCCATACTGGTGCAATTTCGTCCAAGGCCTCTTAGAGTCAAAGATAATTGCTAACCATCTGATGCATTCCTAAATGAGTCACATGAATGAAATGTAGAAAAATGATGAACAAACAAGTATGCAAAGATGGGAATAACCTGCTTACTTAAGGTGGACTACACCTGCAAATCTGACTATAATACGAGAGTACTCACATAATGGCTTCTCTTTGTGTTGCATTAAAAAAAAATGATAAATTATTACTTAAATAATAACCCTAACTCATGACTTAACTCTTCATTAATCCTAGATAGACAAAAGTTTACTTAAATAATAACACTGACCCATGACTTAGCTCTTCATTAGTCCTAGGTAGAGAAAACATTACTTAAATAATGACACTAAGACAAGGCATTGAGAGTACATGCTAAAAACTTAAGTATAATGAATATGTTTTCCCAAATACACAACATTATCTTAAGAAGACAAAGATGAGAACACCTTTTCCTGAAGGTTTGGAAGGACCCAAAAGTGCAAGCCAAATCAAGATTCTCTCATGAAAGGAATCAAGTAAGAAGAAGTTTACAAAAGCATTGTTCAGTCTGTGGAAACAATGGTTACCCAGAATAGCATTGGTTGGAGACGATAGCAATTTTGGAAGAAGCAATGAAGAATTACAAGATGGATCAGCAGTCTTCCTCCTCATCTCTATATACTTATTCTTCTCCAAAATTCAAAGGCAAAGCTCTTTTGACAACTGTATATGCCTTAATTTCAGCAACTCTTGAAAGGATGCATGGATTCTAATCTCTGTAGCTTCCCATTATATGACAAAGGCAAAAGATGCATTCATCTTCCATTGCTGAATGTGAAACTTCACAATCTTTTGTGGGTCATTTTCTTGTTTTCAATCCTAGGATCTGACATTGTTGACAAGAATGAGAGGATGTGTGAGTGACGTTTTGTTTGTATCCGATGCTTCAGTTAAACTTTTCTCCATCTATTAAATATGTCATTTTGGAGGAGGCAGAACAGTGGAATTTTCACTGCTTGAAATGTAGTTAGAGAATTGCAATAGCCTGAAGTGGTTATTGTTTTTGAAAGAGTTAGATTGTGCTGCTTAGTTGTTCAATTCTGATATTTTAACTGCTTACTCTTCCCCAATATACTTATTGCTCATGTTGACGAATTGAGAAAATTATGGCATGAGCAGTTTGGACATCTCAACTTTTGCTACTCGCAGCAATTGAGCACTTAGAACACAGCCACCGGTCTTCCTAAAGTTTCTTACAAAGGAGGAGTTTGTCAAGTCTGTGTTATCGGTAAGGCATCACAGAGACAAGTTTGAGAAAAGTAAGGCTTTGAAAGCCAAGGATCCACTTGAACTAATAGAAGTTCATATCAACCTGATGTCTTTTCTTACAGTAGCATTTTCAAGATTTCAGCATGTGATCACTTTTGTTGATGAATTCTTGAGGCAAATTTAGGTATATTGTTTAAAGTACAAAAGTGAAATCTTTGTTGACTTTGTCAACTTCAAGGCCTTTGTTGTGAACCAATCAGAAATTCTGATTTAATGCTCAGGATAGATAGTTGAGGTGAGTATATGGACAATTAATTCACCAAATTTTGCATTTGGGGATGTAGATGCAACATCATACAATTCCTTCGATGGTTCAATAGAATTGTGTTATAAAAGAATAATCATATTGATAGAAATGGTAAATTGCATGATTTATGCAAAGAAGATGACTCTACACTTTTGAGTTGAGGCCATAAATTGTGTGATTGTATCTAGCACCACACTCCCCAATGAGCAGTGCAAAACATGAAATTAGAAGCATGGAGGAAGAAAATCATGATGTGTCCTAGTTTTGAGTGTTTGGTAATCAAGATGAAAAATGCAAGGGCAATGGAGAAGAAGAACCAATCATACATTTTTGTCAACTATTGCGAGGATGTTAAAGCCTATTGTCTTTTTGAACTGAGTACCCATGAAATACTTAACAGGAAAGATATTCTAGATGGGGAACACTCAACCTGCAAGCTGGCATCTTTTTCTTTCCCTCCGTCTCCTATGTCATCTTTTTCTTATACTTGTTTGTACACAAAGAGAATTGATTATGAACTCCTTATACGTGCTTGTTATGTCAATAATTTGATCATCATTGGGAGCTCATCATTGATTAACGATGAGAAGTCAAGACTCATAAACGAATTCGAGATTACAGAATTGGGTTTTTCATTATTTTCTTGGTATTCAAGTTGTCAATGTAAGACTTGAATGAGTATCAATCACCTAAGTATGCCTTGGACCTTCTTAAACACATTTAGATGCATAACAGCAAGCCATCTTTAACTCTCTTTCAGTTTGGAGTCACATTGTCTACCAAGTGTTCCACACCTTCACCTGGTGCTACTTCGAACAGCTAGTTGGCAGACAACTTTCTCTAGTTAATTCACAATTTGAATTAACCTTACTTGTCTTTTGTTGTTGGACTAGTCTCTTGATTCATGTAGGATCCATTGGCGAGCAGCAAATTGTATACTAAGGTATTTCTAGGGCACAATTTTCAATGGCAGTGAGCATTACTTCAGGGAACTCGACACAGTTAATGGGTTATACAGACTCTTATTGGGCAGATGGTTACGGTTGCTAGCTCACTCTTGGCTCTACTTCTCTCACTTGGTCAAGTGAGAAGCAACATTCTATTGCACTATCTACCCCCTAGGAATTATACCAGGAGGCATCCAGTGCATGCTAGATACATCAAATTTTGACTGCGTTCAGCATTCTGGAACAGCCCATGAATTGTGGAGTGACAACTTGAGTGCCATTCACATTGCAGATCTAGTGGAGTTCCAGTTTACCAAACTGATTTGAGCTGCTTATGCACTCATTAGAAAATTAATTGAGGATTGTGTGATCTCTTCAGTATTGTTGCATAGAGGATCAAGTTGCAGACATCTTCAAGAAGCCACTTTCAAAAACCAAGTATGCTCATCTTGGATCTGTGGTAGTGGTGAAGGAAGTTGTCATGGAAAGAGGATGGCCTTTAGTTCTTTCTCCTTCCTCCATTTCCCAAGTTAATCTTAAGAGAGTGTTAATAATAACTTAATATTCCATACCAAGTTGTGTATGATTAACTTGGGCCATTCGCCAATTTAAGGTAGCTTGGGTTTGTTGTGTTTTTTTATCGTCTTCTATGATCCTAAGTTTGATGTCATGGATTGTCCTTATCCACTTTATGTCATGGATTGTCCTCATTCATTCCCTAAGGTTACAATTATCCATCAATGTGAAACTCGTTTGATTGGCTAATTGCCTACCTGAGCCTTCATTTATTTCCTATAAATAGAGGGTGGGCAGGGACAGCTTGCAATGAGGTTGGATTAATACTCCGTTCTTATATTAATCCTTGTGAGAATCTGAGTGAACATGGGAAATTGTTTGCTAAGGACGATCTTGGGATATCAATGAAGCTATGTCAATTTCCATGTTCACTGTACAAACTGTTTTTGTTCTACAAAACATTAGGTTCCCTCAATTTGGAGTATTATCTTCCAGTTTGCACTTTGTCAATGGACCTTCTTACATGAATATACTTGGGAGAATATTATTGTAAGCATCTTTTTGATGCATTCAAAAACATTATGATAATAAGTATCAAGGAAATTTATACGCAGGGAAAAGACTCACAACAACTAATTTTGTTTACACTTAATGACACAAAAACTGTTGAAGAAAAGCAAGATTATGTCAATGCTCAAAATCTAATCTCATTTAATATGTGAAGGAAAACTGGAGATAAAAAAATGCTCTCTAGATTTGAAATCTTGTCTTTTAGGAAAATTGATTGTAATTCCAGATCTGGCTTATTGAAGTAGACAATATTGATTCGTTTCAATGTAAAATAAACAAGAACAAGTTCAAAGTAATCAAAGCCTCAAGAAAATGAGCTATCCCTTATGCACATATTCTATAGAAGCAAGTCTGTTCTGGGAAATCAGTTAATAAAATGGGGTTTCTTTGATACAACAGTCAATCTTCTCAAAAAATGAGCAGGAGCTGGAGGATTTTTGAAGCAAGAAGAAAAGGAATGCTGCAGGAAGATTCAGGTGATGGCGACGATGATTCAGACAGTGATGAAGAAGAGGACTGGTTGGCTCTGAGGTTGGGACTTAGAAGATAAGGATGAAAGCTTGTGGGATTTAAGGCTAGAGGCTTAGTGATTCATGGAGGTGCGTTAGGAAGCCATCACTCCATCTAGAATTGTTCTGGACAAGGTCTCCGAGTTTGATGCTTCTAAGGAGGCTCTTAGTAAGAGTGCTTCAAAGGGCAGTTCTGCTTTGGGGTTGCATAGGGGCATTCTTTCCCTCGCGACTATTTCTCCTTCTATGACCCAAATTCTTTCTGGGGTTGATTTTTCTTGTGAGAATCTCACAATTATTGGGAATGAGTTTGGGAGTCATGGCATGTTAGGAAGCTCTATTGGGGCTTTGGCTGGGAAAGATTTGCCCTGCTGCCAAGCTCAAGTTTGCATTTGGGAGGCTTTGCTTCCTATTGGGTGGTGTCTCCCTCTCCTGGCAATGGTGAGCTTGGGACTTTAGGCTCCCCTTTAGTTTCTTCTTTGCAAGCTTTTGGGCCTGATGAGCTTGTGCAGACAGCTTACAACTGTGAGGTGGCTTTTGGTAGTGTTGGCGAGGGTGAACACCCTAGGGTTTTCCATTCTACTGAGGGTTGTGTGCCTATTGTTACTATTATTAAGGAGACCCACTCTTCCACTTTGGGTGAGGAGTTCCTTTCTGATGGTGGTTCAAATGTTGTTGTCCTTGCCCAGGTCGAAGTGGAGGGGTAGATACAAATTGCTATCCATGACTCTCTTACTATTTCGACTACTAGGTTTAAGAATTCACTTGTTGGGAGATTCTATGGCAATTGTCCCAACTTTGATGCTGTCAAAAGATGGATGCTTCAAAAGTGGAAACTAAGCGGTAAGGTTGAGGTAGTTGCTATGTTGAATAATTTTTTCTTATTTTCATTTTCCGATTTGGATGATTGTTCAAGGACTCTTCTAGATGATCATTGGTTTCTAGGGCAGAATGACCTTTCTCTTAAAAATTGGTCTTCAGGCTTTAACCCAATGAATGATGACTCCATCAAGCTTCCTATTTGGGTTAGACTGTTGGGATTGCCGTTGGAGTACTAGGACAAAGATGTTTTTATGCTTATTGCTAATACTTTTGGGCAGCACTTTGCTACTGATACGGTCACAAAATTGAAGAAACATTTGTTGTTTGCTAGATTTTGTGTGCTTGTGGAGAAAAACAAGTTGCTTCCTACATAGATTACCTTATCTTCCAAATTTGGTAATTGGATGCAACAGATTGAATTCAATGACTCTTCAGTAATTTTCCATTCTTGTTGTGAACTAGGCCATTTTATTGCTAGTTGCCCAAACAACAAGAAATATCACTTCATTTGGAGGAAAAAGGAACAAATGCCTATTGCTGCTAAGGAGTGCATTACCACCATTTGAGGATGCAGAAGGAAGAAAATAAAGGGAAAGCTCCTGTAGAAAGTATGGTGTTGGATACCTCTTTCAAAGTTTTGGGGTTGGATGATAGATCTGCTTGCGGTCTTATGAATCTTCCTTGTTCCAAAAAATAAAAAGTTTAGGGCAAAAGGATCCTTGCTCTATGGTTAAGCAAAAATCACTGGAACAATTTGGGTTCAAACCACCTGACTTTGGGTTGGTAATTTATAAGGATTTGTAGTATCCTACTTTTTGTTGTGTCGTCGCTGTTCCTCTTGGTTGTCCTTTGCTGTCTTGTTGTGCTTAATGCTTAATCTTTCTTTTGTACAAAGGTATGGGCCATTTCAAAATCCCTGCTTACCTTAATAAAAAACAGTCAATCTTCTTAAAGCAACCTTAAAATTTATCCGTCACATTTCCTCACCTCTAAATTTTAACAGCTATTTGTGTGGAGATTGATATTATGACATTGTTACCAGACTTTTGGCTATAACAAAAATAGTTAAAAGTCAGAAAAGATGTCTAATATTGGACTTTTTACTCACTACACCAAGGTTTTTCTTGTATCTCACCATGTTGTCATATTTTTTTAACTCTGAGCTGCCTTTTACCTCAATAACTACTTGAAAAACAAGTATGCAAATTGAAGCTATTTACTGATCACAATATTTCTTCTCCTTTGGGGAACTGATAAAATAGTTATAATTTCCTTAAAATCACTTTTTCTTCCCTCCCAATTCATCTAATATTTTGTCTTATTTGGGTGGTTTCTCTTCTTAAGCTTTCTTCCATTTTAGATTCTTGATACATCTGCTCAGATATGGTCAGAAAGTTGTTTATCTCATTGGAAGTGAGAATTACTTTTCGTTGCTGGAATTTACTTTTCTTCTTTAATTTCTGTTCATATTGGAAATAAATCTCTCTTGGATGGATGTTCTTTGTCCCTTTTCAATTTATTTTAACATCTTTGACACAGATTAAATTTGATTGAACCTTACGTTTCTTGTAGTTTGAATGACATTCATTCGATAATGGTTTTTTCAGGAGGGGACTTTCTGAATTCTATAATGGTAAATCACGCTCATTTACAAGCTTGTCAGATGCAATTTATGCTAAAGATATCATTAAGCCTGAGGACACATATGCTCGAAAATTGAAGATTGTAAGGGCACATAGTATCAGCAGCTTGGATAGACACCATTCTTGTTATCTGCGTAATTCATCTGGCGGCGTTTGCAAAAGGAACAACTACTCTAATCCAGGCTATTTAACATCTGTTGCTGAAACAAATGCAGAATCAGACACTCAAGATGCAGCCTTCAGGCCATCTGCTCCAAAAAATGTTATGTCAATGATGGATATACAAATAGCTGGGTCCCATGAAAGTGACACAGACTATGCTAAATACAAAAAATAATCAACACAAGCAGGATATTGTTGAAACAAGCAGTGCTAGTTGAAGGCAACTTGTATTAGGCAAGGCCATTTTAGGGATAGGTTTTCGTGTGGAAATGAAGTATAGTAAAACAATGATTTTAGTTATTTTTTCAAAAGTTGTTTGAGATGTTGCATATCCACTCTTAATTGGAGAATGTTTTATGTTATCAGGAAATTTGGCCTGATGTACATGCTGAACTTTTATGTTCTTGGCGTTACGTAAATTTATCTTTGGTTCTCAAGCAAGATACTGTAGCCATACATGCGAGATAGCCTGATAGATTGTTTCTTTTCCAGAAGAAATACATCTTTCATTACATTAATGATCAAGATAATTATTCTATTGGAACAACATGACAAAAAGGAAGATTTCTCCCCATTAAAGAAAAAGCTGTCATTTGAGCAGGGACTTCAATAAGCAAGGCATCAACATGTGTATTGAAAGCAAAATTCTTACCTTTGACTTCAATAGCCAAATTGTGCTTCAAGAACCTTGATTTCCCTAAGACGATTGGGGGAGTGTCATCTTGAAATGTTGCCTTACATCTTACATCATGCCTTCCATGAGATGCTAATGGTGGACAACTGTATTGTATGTCATAAAGTTTGGCAGATATTCTTAATCATCTGAGTGTCGTTTAAAAGAAAAACATTTTCAAAAGAAAAGGCAACAACTAATTACTTCAATTTAACACACCCCAAAAGCCCTGGCAGCAGTTCATCTTCAAAAGGTACCACACTCTCCTCTTTCCCACATTGAATGCAAGAATAATTTCATATGCCAACCATGCAAATCCTTGTTTTGATTGCCAGTTGTAAGCAAAACACGAGCAAACCATGAATTTGTAAATAAAAAAGAACCTTGATTTCAAAAGATCATGGCAATGCCTTCGCACTAATTATCCGTCTTTATAAAATGAGTCTAAAATTTATCTAGATCATTCACTCTTTATTATTGTTCCAACATGGAACAATAAATGTCTTTGTATGATATTAGATCTAAAACCATAAGCAAGAGATTTAAAGCCATATTAAACTCTTATTCTAAATCACACAAAATACCTTTGCTTTGAAATGGAAATAGATTTATTTGAATAATTTAATTAATGGGGCCAAAATGAACTTAATTAATGGAGTGAATTATGAATGGTACTAATTAGATGACATGAATCTACAATCATACTGTCGGTGGTTAAAATTGTTGCTCCACTTTTCTAGAGCAAGCACTCAATACCAAGACAAGGGGAACAATATCAATCTAGACAATAGACAAAACTCATCCTTAGAGAGTGGACAGTTATGCACATATAAATTAAATGATTGCTCATTAGGCAAGAGGACCGGTGCCTATCTTACTGGGAAACAAAGTTACACCCTTTTGGATGAATTCCCTTTAACTCTGCATATAGATGTGCAACTTGCAGACCATAAGCATGATTCTCTGAATGTGTTTCAGCTTGATTTTGCTTTGGATTAAGGGAATGTATAATGCTGAATCATGTCAATGGAAGAAACCTAATCTAATCTAAACTAAGGAGTGAGGGAGAGATATTTAAATTAAAAGATTGCTCATTTAGCTAAGAGAACTAGTCCCTAGCTTATTGGGAAACATAGTCGCAACTAGGAGAAAAGATGGATACTCCTATGAAATTAGACTTGAATACATGTGCAAATGGTAGACACATCACATGGTGAAACCTCCTTTAAAGATCCATTTCCAAGCAAGAACATCCCACTTGCTTTACAGAAAGACTATTACAATTTTTATTTTTTTTTAAATTATTGTGATGCTAACTATTCTTGCAAGCAATCAAACTAAGAAATGCGGTTAGAGAGACATTGTGACACACTGACATGACCCCCTGGGCATATTCTAGTCAGCCATGGGTACACTCCCCTGTGAAGAGGTTTCATCATTACAATATGAATATATTCTTAGAAATTTACAATCGTACAAAGCAACTCGCACCCCTACAAACTAGAACAAAATTAGGACTACTTTATGCCAAATAATTCAACAACTACCTTGTTCTGTATGAGAAAAATATATTTATAACTAGATTCACAACTGCCCAGATTTCATAAGATTATGACATTTGTAACACATTCAAGCCACCCAGATATTTCTCTGTTCAACATTAAATTCACGAATAATCAAATGACGCACAGTCATCAAATTTTCACGTATGAGTAGAGAAAAATCCCAATTGGATCTAAACTCTTGCAAAAACAGGGGAGAGACACACCTGCCTAAACACAAAATCCTACAAATCAACTGATACTTACATCGGGATTAGGCCTGCATTAAATTTTGGGGCACTGCCCATGCCTTAAGATTTGATCTCTGATTAACTTCTGGCAAATAGCACAAACTTGGTCATCATCTCATTAAATTCCTAGCAATCACCTCCAGACTTGTCCACTCATGAATCTCTAGGTCAGAGACTTGTTTACATGTGAACACTTGCCTGGAGAGCCATTGTCGTCATCTTGATCTTTATATTCACTGTTGCATAGAATTCTTGGTCTACTTGTGGCCTACATGTCTGCATTTATCACTATCTACTTATAGTGTCAAAAACCTCAAGAATCCACATGTAATCACACTGGATCCATGCTATGAAGCACGACACCAAAGATATGACTGCAAACCACACTCATGTCCATCAAATTGCAGCCACCTGGACATACATGACGCCTCTCATGTACATATGGACATTGGGAACATTGACTCCAAAAGCAATATGCCAATTGTATAATTTCCTCAGGCCCCACAGAGACAGTATAAAACAAGAGAATTGGGTGTGTAAAACATTAGCAAGCGGGCGAGAAATCGCTGCTCAACCTGGACAAAGGTCTTTTTGCTGGCGAAGCCTTGTGTTAACCACTTGATCACACCCAAATGTATCGAGGATTACATTTTTTAATTGAACTCTATCAATTTTTATTGTAGGTGACAAATTTTCATTATTTTGTTGAGCAAATACCATGCTCCAGTCAATCTCATTTGCACCTATAACTAAGACTAATAAGTTCATTGTTATGAAATTGCCTTGTACATGGATTATAACGTGAATCAATTCTATTAACTGAACAAAATATTATCATGTTATTACATCAGATGTTCAATTACAGAGATTTAAGCAAATAAAATTAAGAATCTTTCATCCTTTTGATGCAATTTGAAAATGAGAAAGGATAGGTGGATATAATTATTTAATTAAGGGAAGTATTAAACTAGCATATATATATTAAATATTAATATATATAAAATACTTCGAGAGTTATGAGGGATTATTTTTATCAATTTATTCAAAACGACAGTAAACTGTCTATATGTTATCACCATTTCAATCAATCAAATAATATATGAGCAAAATAAAACAGGTGGAAAGACTCAATAGTGAAATAAACCCAGAAAAGATTCAATAGTACATTAGAGGTTAAACCCAAAGATGTTTAGTTGTCTTATGAGTTCCCATGAAATTTGAATCGACTAATTTTAATTATAATTTGATTTTCAATATATATGTCCAATTTCTTTAAACAAATGTCATATTGTTGTCAATTAAGATAAGATCAAATATTAAAGAAATAAATGTTCACTCTAAAAACTTAAAAAATTATTACACGACACTAGGTATTTAGTTTTAAAACAACTTTAAAAACAAAGCAAAAATACTAAAAACTATTGAAAAATAAACAAAAAATAAATTAAAAAAATTACAAATAAATACATTGAAATTTATAATTATAAAAAATATATTTATGTTACTACTATAAATAAATGTTCACCCTAAAAACTTAAAATTTATTAAATGACACTAAGTATTTAGTTTTAATTTATTTTTTTAATTAAATTGATTTTAACTCTTAAAAAACAACATTACGGCCACTTGGTAATATGACATAACTCTTGATGTAATTATTTTTATTTTACTTTAATTTATCTTTTTAACATTCAAAATAAAAATAATATATAAATATATATTATAAAATAAAAAAAATCTTTATAATTATATGAAAATACTATTGCAACGAGAAAAAATTATGAAAATAAGTGTCTCAAGGAGGATGTGAATAAGATATCAAATCAACTTAAAACCGTTTTTAAATATGCTTTAAATCTACTTTAAATCTGCTTGAAAAACTGTCTACATACAATGAATGTAGTTATGCTAGTTGCATGTCATTTGAATGTCAAATTCAAACTAAAGAGTTTTTCCTTACATTGATTTTTTCACTCAACTCTATCAATTTTTATTGTGGGTGACAAATTTTCATTATTTTGTTGAGAAAATACCATGCTCTAGTCAATCTTATTTGCACCAATAACTAAGACTAATCAAGTTTATAGTTATGAAATTGCCTATGGATTATAATGTGAATAAATTCTATCAATTGAACAAGATATTATCATTGATAAGTAGCAGGTATTTTATCATGAGAGATGGGTTCTTGTTGAACCACTACTCATGAAACATGGGTCAATGAGTTTGACTCGAAACTACACGGTTGAATCCTGATAGCAATAAAGATATTATCATGTTATTAGATCAGATGTTCAATTACAAAGATTTAAACAAATAAAATTAAGAATCTTTCATGCTTTTGCTACTCAATAATTTGAAAATGAGAAAGGATAGGTGGATATAATTATTTAATTAAGGGAAGTATTAAATAATGCTTAGATTAAATCAAACGTTTCAATATTTGTTATAATAAACATATAATTGTAAACAGTTAAACCTAGTAAGCATTGAACTCAAATGAACTTTTTAAATTGTAAAGAACATAAAATAGTGATTATGTTGAGAACCTATGACATTTTCTTATTGAGGAAAATTGTGGAATTGAAGAGATAATGATATCCTTTTAAAATTTTGTTGAACTCTAAATAATTTTGTAGGTTTTTGGGAAATGTGGATTTTTGAAATCATAGAAAAGGTTGTTGTTGAAGTTGAGTTTGGAATCATATTGCCAACTTTTTGCTAAAGTTAAAAAAAAAAATCTATGTAAATGGTCCTTTTGAAATTAAAAGGGGACTTATGTTTCTTTTGTGAAAAGGGATAGTAAAATGAAAAGATCATTTGATTAAAAGAGAGATTAAAGTAAAATTATTTTGTTAATACTCTTTTAAAAGGGTTGAATGATCATATTTAATAAATAAATGAAAATCAACTATTTATTGAATGGGCCTCTTGGTCAAGACTACTTGGAAAAAATATTTAAATTGTGTGAGAGGATTGGAAATGGAATGTGAAAATTTTGAGAAGCTAGTGGGAGGCAAGTGGTGGGCATTGGAGAAGGGTCACACACAGTTTGTCCAACTTGGGATAAAGAATACAATTGGGATGGCTCTTGGTTAGAGCACTAAGATGATTTTATTTGATTATTGATTCCTTTTGAATCGTGGACATAGTTTAACGGGGCTTGCCGTTGGTCTTCTAGAGGGAATGGAGCCATTTCTAGGGTTTGCTTAGATAAGTAGTATTCAAAATTTGATCTCAAAAGTTTTGTTTGACAATTGATTATATGTGTAATCTTAAAATTTGATCATGGATATGATAATTGATAATCAATATAAATTTATGTTGTTTAATGATGAATTTTATATTTAAATTATTAATAATATATTCAATTAAATATTATTTTTTAAATAAAGTAAATACCTAAAATTAGTATAATGTTTGGCATTATTTCTCATTTTGAGATCTTTGGAAGACTAGCAAGTTTCAAATAAGTTTTTCTTTGATATAAAACTATTCAAATTTCCTATTTGAAAATGAATATTTTCTTATTTTCTAATTGTAAAATGACCTTTGCACACAAATTACATATTGTTAAAAAGGGCATCTCAATTTTGCATCCTAATGTTTGTACTTATTAATTATTTTTTACCTCATATGGAAATAGGGTGTCCCACTTTGGGGTGGCATTATTTTCCATGTGTCATACGCTTTGGGAAGTGTAAGAGTTTGTAAGAGCATCTAATGTCATTATGGCATTGCAAGATGAGAGTTACTTAAAACTTAACCTTATGATATGTAAGAGCATTATATGATATTTCCATTAAAATCTTGATTAGCATGATTTCAAGTCAAAAGACATCTTTGAATGGGTTTGAGTATGCTAAAATGGGGCACCCAAGTTGTGGAGTTGCATATGATATAATTTATGACAAGTAATGACAATTATAGGAGCATATTTGAAAAATAGCCTAGAAGACCACAGCCAACTTGGCCTTTGGAATTTGGGCCAAATATTAAACCATTGTTGGGTCATTATTTTGATTCATGATTTTGGAAAACCACTCTTGATTTGTGGTTTAATATTTTCCTATTTATTCCTCCTTGAGGATGGAGTATGCATGGTTGACTTGCAGGTATTGTTATGCTATCAAAATTGCTCTAAAATATGAATGTTGGTGATATTATTGTAAAGGAATAGTCTAAGACTTGTATTGTAACATCATAGTTGTTGAATTATACAATTGATTTTTCTTTGAAGTATTGGATTTATCTCCTGAAAGGGGTTTCTATATACAAATCTTATTGTTATGGTATAATGTTTTGTATAATATTTTTTATAATTGTAAGATTAATTATTTTTCCACATACCTCCCCTCGAAGTTTAGTGTAGGTAGCATATTTTGAATCAATGCTTTTCATTTGGTATAAGAGCCTAATCAACTTGGATTTTAAGTTTTAGTGACAAGTTTTTGGCATTGATATTGGATTGAGTGAGAGATTGCATATTAGGAGATCTTAATTGTAGTAAAAATGGAAAGCACATCAAGGATAAATATGGGCAAGTCTATTGGCACTAACTTTGAATTGTGTAAGCTCAAAATGGAGGATATGCTTATATAAAAAACATTGTGATTTGTGATATCTAGATCCAAATCCATTTCAATGCATCAAGTTGATTGAGACATATTGGATAGAAAATTGAAGGGCCTCATTAGGATCAACTTGGTGATTTCCTATTAAATGTGCATAAAGAAGTCACCACTCAAGCCCTTTGGAGAATTTTGGAGAAATTTATTAGGCTAAACTCCTAATAAATGAGATTTCCTGAGAAAGAATTTGTATACCATCAAGATAAAGCATGGTGGTTTTGTAGGCAAGCACATAAATACACACAATATGGTCATGACTTAGTTGCACTCTATTGGAGTGAAGATGGAGGAGAAGGACCATTGTATGAGACTTCTTTTTTCTTTGCTAGACTCATAAATTTTATTTTGTGAACATAGCGTAAATGGTAAACAAAGTTGCATTCAATTTTACTCAAGTTCTCATAAATCTTGTGAGGTGTTGGATTTAATTCATTTTAATGTACTTGGTGTTGTAAATGTTCCTTCTATTTTAATTTTTTTAACTATTTATCTTTTATACATGATTATTCTAAGAGGACATTAGTGTATTTCCTTATAATTTTTAATGAGGATTGATGAGTTAAAAGTTTGTCGAAATCTATTACTAATTTTATGAAATTTAAGATGATTAATATCAATTAGAAGAATAAAATATTCCTTAGAAAGTGATCATTTATAAGTACTAATTGATGTATTTCAGCCTTTGAACTATAAAACCACAAACATATAATTTTAGATATTTTTTTTTTGCATTAAAGCTATCTTATGTAATACAGAAATCTAAGAAAGTAATACATATTAATATTTTCATCAGGAGAAGTATTGTCATTCAGGTTGCTCTCAAGAATTCTTGAAGTGCTTCCTTCAATCAATCAACTGGGAGGCAGGGCCCACTCTTTAGCCACCATTTGAAGACAGTTCTTTTCTGTTATTTTTTGTGAGGTATGTTTTTGTGTGCTGTGAATGATTTCAACAATTGATTAAGTGTTATATTGATTTGGTTTGGTAGAAATTCAAAGTGATTTTGGTGTTTCAAAATTGGTTGTCATAATTTATGTAGTTGATAATAATTTACATAGTTCTTGTCGCCTTAGTAGTGAATAAAAGCTCCTATTTCCAAAATTGTTTTATCATGTGGTTTTTGTAGTATGTAGATTATTTTAATTTCTTGATTTGTAATAACATTAAAAGTATAGATAAAATTGTTTTTTATAGTTAATTCTCATCTTTGAGATAAATTGCATTCATTTAAAGCTCATCTTACTACCTATAGCCCTTGAGCAAATTGCCACTATGTCTTTCATAATTTTACGTCCTAGATTGACACAAGTATGAACTGAATCATAAAACACAACAAAAAACCACAAATCTAAACAAAGCATTAAGATCTACAATTTTGTCCCAACATTTTGGTACTATTGTCAGGGAAAGGCATTAAAGGTTTATTAGTCTAGTAAGTTAAGTTAGGACCAATTCGTCAAGGAGAAAGTCCACACAATTGTCAACCTTGATGAGGCAATTACCCTTGGTTTGCACTGTATTAATTCATATAGATGCATGAGTCATGTTAGAGATGAAAATGTAGTTTTTCAAACAAATTGTAGGAAGTAGTTTAGTAAAACAAGAAAATTCAAAACAACAAAAAAGACCACAATTTGGGAACAAAATATTGAAAAATAAACTAGTAAAATCGAATCTCGAAAAGTGTGATTTGTTGAAAAATGAGGTGTTTTCTTAGCTTAATACTCTGTAAAACTTTAATATTGCTGATCTAAGTAAGCTTTTTCTTTGTTACATATATTCTTTGTGGGCGATTATCTTGATTAATCTAGACAGATGTTGATGGAAGAACTAGACAAGATATTAGAAAGATTACACAAGATATAACGTGGAGAAATCCTTTCAGGAAAAAACTCCCCTAAGAATTATTCTATTATTCAATCTCCGAAATACAATAGCTCCAATTCTTGCTTGAGAATGATTCTTCTATCTTTACCAATCTTCTTCACACCTGCAAATAACAATTATGAAAACTCTCTTCAACCTGAATGAGATATAGAGACAATATGCAACCTTGTAATCTCCAAATGGTGATAATTACAATGCACAAGCTCAAGCCCTTGAAAAGGTACACCATATTGCTTCAAGTTGAGTTATTATGTGAATACTAAAGCTTACAACATGTGCTTCATGCATTTGGGCATCCCAAACTGAAGCTACAACTTATCCTTCACTTTGGTGATAATTCCAAAGCTCTTCCTCAAAGTTGGCACCCATAAGTAATCCTACTTAACCGAGCCTTCAAAAATATCTTATCATGCAAGAGAGGTAAATCTAAAAAAGCATCTTGGGTGCTCAAGTTGGTTCCAAGTGATTTCTAGTTAACTGAAACATTTACTCAACACCATTCATGCAAGAATGGTCATCCCCTATTAACTAGAGGTAGTCCTTGTTATCTGTCATACAACTCAATGTTATTAGCCATGCATTCCAAGCTAACTGAAGTTAACTAACATACAACTGAAACTAACTGAAGACAACTGAACCATAATTGAACTGAACTAAACTAAACTAAACTGATTCTAAACTGAACTAAACTGATCTGAACTGAACTTCAAGCATGTAAACATCAAACCCTAACTCCTAGGATCTTTACATGCATTCAAAAGTGTTAACTGTTACTCCGTATAGTTAAGTAAACACAAGGTGAGTGTCACCTTACCATGTGGGTGTCCCATGTGCCCCTATTATTTAGGAACTCACTATGGATGCCCTCACATGCTCCTTACATTTATAATTAATTACAAATGTCAATAATCATGATTATTTCACCAAATATTAATCTCATCCTAATCTTAGTGTTGTTGAACACATTCCAAGAATCTAGGAGATACATGAAATAATTAATGTTTAGGATTTACAATTAAATGGCATCCTATTTCCAACATTCTCCCACTTGACATTATACATTACAATTATTCTAAACAAGGAATAGTAAATTTAAATCAAGTACATGACTTAAGGCCAATGGCCTTCCTGCACCATGAGAACTTATCTGTAGGAACTGGATTCATAAGATAATTTGTAGCATTAATCAAACTGTCAACTTTTTCAATTAATACTTTCCCACACTCAACCATTTCTCACACAAATTGATACTGAACATCTACATGTTTAGTACGAGCATGATACATATAATTTTTGGCTAAACAAATAGCACTCTGACTATCACATTCAAGCCTAACTTGCTTGCAATTAAAACCAATACCTGACCCAAGTCTCTGTAACCAAATTGACTCTTTAGAGGCATGTGTGGCAGCCATGTATTTTGCTTCTATGGTGGACAAAGCAACCGTGAGCTGCCTCTTACTCATCCAACTAACTGCAGCTCCAAACAAAGTGTACACATAACCACTTGTTGACCTCCGACTGTCCAAATATCCTACCGAATCTGAATCAACAAACCCATGTATGTCCAATGATCTATTCATAATATCAATATTATTAGAACCATAATAAACTAAACAATAATCTGAAGTCCCTCGTAAATATCTAAACACCCTCTTAACATAAGTTCAATGTTCTTTACCAGGGTTAGACATAAACCTACTAAGAACTCCCACTGCTTGTGCTATATTTGGTCTCATATAGACCATTGCATACATTAAACTACTAATTGCACTAGCATACGAAATTTTAGACATTTCCTCAAAATCAAAAATCAAATTTAGGACTCATATCTAAACTTAACTTCGTGCCAACTGGTAAAAGAATATTAATTGGTTTACTGTCCTGCATGTTAAATATTTTCAAAATAGTATCAACATAATTACTCTGACTTCATCAAAGCTTTCTATTACCTCTATCTCTATTGATCTCCATACTGGGGATATATTTTGCAGCCCCTAGATATTTCATCTCAAATGTGCTTGAGAGTTGTGCTTTCAATTCTTTGATCATTACCTTGTTGTTACCAATAAACATGTCATCAACATACAAGATAATAATTAAAAGCTGATCATCAATAATTTTTATATAAACACAATGATCTTCCTCACTCCTAACAGAACCAATTTTTAATGCGAAAGCATCAAACTTCTAGTACCACATTCTGGGTGACTGTTTCAATCCATATAAAGATCTCTTTAACCTGCAAACCAATTCTTCTTTTCCTTTTACAACAAAACCTTCAAGTTGCTTCATATAAATCTCCTCATCAAGATTCCCATGCAAAAAAAGAAGGTTTCACATCCATTTTCTCAATTTCAAAATCATAAGTAGCAGGAATGGATAAAAAGAATCTAATAGAAGTTAATTTAGCAATAGGAGAGAAGATTTCATTAAATTCAACTCCCTCTCTCTAGGAGTAGCCCCTGGCTACTAATCTAGCCTTGTACCTTTCAAGATTACCATCTGCACCAATCTTCTTTTTAAAGATCCATTTACAACCAATGGCCTTTCTATCTTTGGGAAAACTCTCAAGATCCCAAGTGTCACAAGTATCCAAGGATTCCATTTCCTCATGCATAGCTTGTGACCAAAGCTTGTTCTCATATGAGGACAAAGCTTCCCTGAAAGAACTGGGTTCATCATTAGTACTCATTAAATCAAAATACAACATAAATTAGGTGGGCTATACCTATCAATGGTATTTCGTAGTCTTGTGGATCTCCTTAAAGGAGTTTCTTCTTGTTCCTCAATATGCTCATCTTGAGCCTCTATTTTAGAAGAACTCTCTGAACTCTCTTCTTCCAATTCATCCACTTGTTCTTCAACATGTTCATCTTGTTTCTTCTCAGTATTTGTCTCAAAATACACTGTTCAAGAAGTATCCTTCTCCTTTGGTTGTTCTTCTCTTGAATAAGCTCTAAATTCCCTAAAAATAACATCTCTAGATAAAGAAACTTTTCTTGTTAGTGGATTCCAAAGCTTGTAACCTTTTACATTTTCACCATAACCTATGAATATGCATTTCTATACTTTAGGATCCAATTTATATCACTTTTCTTGAGGCACGTGAACAAAAAAAGCCTCACAACCAAAGATCCTTAAATGTGCAACACTAGGTTTCTTACTTAACCACATCTCATAAGGAGTTTTATCTTCAATAGATGAACTAGGGGATCTATTGATTAAATAACAAGAAGTACATACCTCTTCAACCCATAAGGACCGTTCAAGCTTAGCACTACTTAACATACTCCTAGCTCTTTCCATTAAGGTTTGGTTCATCCTTTCTGCTACTCCATTTTGTTGAGGTGTATATGGAGTAGTTTTTTGTCTCACTATTCCTGCATGCTTACAATAATCATCAAATTCCTTAGAACAATACTCACCACCATTATTTGATCTCAACACTTTTATCTTATGATCTGATTGTTTCTCAATCAAAGCCTTAAATTCCTTAAAATTATTAAACACATTAGATTTGTTATGCATAAAATATATCCAAGTGTATCTTGAGACATCATCAATAAATGTGACATAGTATCTAGATTTTCCAATAGAGTCAATATCCACAAGACCCATTACATATGAGTGAATAATCTCTAATAATCTTTTAGCTCTATTTGTACCACTAGGAAATTTAGATCTAGATTGCTTTCCAAACACACAATGCTCACAAAAGTCATTTTTTCCAATATTATAATTAGGAATACCATCAACCAAATTTTTATTAAGAATGGTCCTAAGAACTTTTTCACCTATATGGCCCAATGTATGGTGCCATAGCATACATGTATTTTCAGCTTCAATTACATTTGATAAAATATTTACATTGGAGGTATTCAACTTAACCAAAGTCCCAATCCGAGATCCTTTAGCAACCACCATATTCCCTTTCACCAATCTGCAACCACCTTTGTCAAATGTCACATGCATTCTAGAATCATTAAACTTAGAGACAAAAAGTAGATTCCTTGCAAGTCTTGGAATATGTAAAACATCATTAAGGGTCTTAACACTACCATCACTAAAACACAATTTTACCTCTCCTTTGCCAACAAATTTTTTTGTGTTGTTGTCTCGAAAGAAGACATCTCCTCCATCATATGTAGTATACTTAGAGAACCACTCCTTTCTAGGATTCATATGATAGGAGCAACCTAAATCAAGAAGCCAATAGTTATCAACAACAGTATTAGAAGAAATGACTAATGCATCATTACTATCATTGGATTTTTCTATAGAAGCATTAGTACTCTTTTTCTTACTCTTACAATCCTTTTTAATATGTCTAGGTTTTCCACAATTCCAACACTTTACCTTACTCTTACCAGGGGTTTTTGACCGTCCTTTAGACTTACCCTTTCCTTTCTTGTCTGCTTTAGATTCCTTCTCTTCAGGCCTACCTCTTACAAACAAGGCATCTTGGGAGCTAGTTTTAGATTTCCTCATCTCCTCTGATAGGAGAGTAGGAATGATGTTGTCCATCTTTGGATCTGCACCATTACCACTAATTGCAACTATTAGATTTTCCCAAGAATCTGGTAAAGAGCAAAGCAATAAAATGCACTTATCCTCATCCTCAAGCTTTACATCTACAAATGCTAACTGACTAAGAATTAAATTGAAAGCATTTAAATGTTGTGCTACTGAATCACCATCTTTCATTTTCAATGAATATAATTTCCTTTTCAGATACAACTTATTTGTTAGACTCTTTGTTTGATAAATGTCTCCTATTCTTTTCCACAATTTATATGCACTGGTTTCCATTGAAACATTTAAAAGAACAACATCAACAAGACACAATCTAATTGTTCCTCTTTCCTTTTTATCTAACTTAGCCCAATCTTCATCTGACATAGTTGTAGGTGTCTTTGTCTCATTATTAACTGCTAACCACTTATCTCTTTCTTCAAGAAGATCTTCCATTTTTAATTTCCACATTTCATAGTTAGAACCATTGAACCTTTCAATATCTAACCTTGAATTCATTGTAACAAAAAACTTAATTCCAAAATCAGCAAATTACTAAAATAATAAGAGCTCCCACTAAGCCAATAAATCCTTCAAACTTTAAGAGAAAGGCATCCCAATACTCTTCCCAACCTTAGCTCTGATACCAAATGTTTAAAAAGAGGTATTTTCTTAGCTTAATACTCTATAAAACTTTAATATTGCTGATGTAAGTAAGCTTTTTCTTTGTTACATATATTCTTTGTGAGTGATTATCTTGATTAATCCATTTTACTGTTGTAGAATGTAGATAGAAGTTGATAAAAGAACTAGACAACATATTAGAAATATTACACAAGATATAACGTGGAGAAACCCTTTCAGGAAAAAACTCCACCAAGAATTATTCTATTATTCAATCTCTGAAATACAATAGCTCCAATTCTTGCTTGAGAATGCTTCTTCTGTCTTTACCAATCTTCTTCACACCTGCAAATAACAATTATGAAAACTCTATTCCAACTTGAATGAGATATAGAGACAATATGCAACCTTGTAATCTCCAAATGGTGATAATTACAATGCACAAGCTCAAGCCCTTGAAAAGGTATGCCATATTGCTTCAAGTTGAGTTATTCTCATGAAGACTAAAGCTTACAACATGTGCTTCATGCATTTGGGAATCCCAAACTGAAGCTACAACTTATCCTTCACTTTGGTGATAATTCCAAAGCTCATTCAAAGTGTTTAAATGTTACTCCGTATAGTTAACTGAACACAAGGTGAGTGTCACCTTACCATGTGGGTGTCCCATGTGCCCCTATTATTTAGGAACTCACTATGGATGCCCTCACATGCTCCTTACATTTAGAATTAATTACAAATGTCAATAATCATGATTATTTCATCAAATATTAATCTCATCCTAATCTTAGTGTTGTTGAACACATTCCAAGAATCTAGGAGATACATGAAATAATTAATGTTTAGGATTTGCAATTAAATAGCATCCTATTTCTAACATGATTGAATCAACCACTATTGAATTTGACCTTGAATCACCACTTAGTACTCCCTTAGTACAATTTGAAGGACCCAAGTCTTCAAAATAATCCTTTAAGGGTATTTCTCTTAAATTTATAAACAATTTGTAGACTCATATGAATTATGAAGTGGTAAACCTTTAAAAAAGAAATCATTTACATCTTATTAGACATCTTGTGCATTTGACACAATGGTTGATGAAAATAGAGACAATAATAACAATGAATGATCCTTGGCTAATAATGATCCCATTATATTTGAATTCCCTATGTCAACTCAGAAGAAGAAGCACCCATGAAAAACATACCTTATTCAACTCTTCCAATCTTTCAAGGTCTCTCTATTGAGGATCTTGGTATGTTCTTGTTTGAATTTGATGTCTTGCGTTGCAGATGATTACCAGAGCGATGCTCAAAAGCTTAATATTTTTCTAGCTACATTGAAGGATGTTACATTATGTTGGTTCATAGGACTTGGATGACATTCTATTCATATGTGGGATACTATGAAAGAACAAATCTTGACAAAGTACCAGGACTATTGTAAGACAAAAGAAGTTTGAGATGAAATTTTTTGAATGACACAATGTGAAGAAGAACAATTGAAGATTTCCTTGAATGATTCTCCTTTAGCCTTCAAAAAACATGATAAACAAGAAAAACTAATGAGGCTATCAAAATGTTTTTCCTAAGAGGAATTCATGATGAATGTATGGATGCTTTGAATCATTTTAGAGATGGAGATATTTCTAAATTAAAATTTGATGAAAATTGTCAAATTTGCAAGAATTATTAGAGGTCACAATGATTCATACAAAGTTATCCTAGGAAGAACAATCTCCAAGGTGGTGCATCAGGTATTATGAAGCGAGAACTGGGTACATTACTTGACGACTTGAAAACTAATATTTTAAGTCACACGGGGAAACAAATTGATACCTTATATACTCGTAAGAAACAAGACGAAGCTAAAAAAGTAGTTAATATTTTTTGTCCTATCTATCGTAACAAACATTCAACTGATGAATTCCCTCATAATAAAAAAAATTTCTTTCCTAGAGGATGCTATTAAAAACACTATCTTATGACCTCTACCAATAGATATGGTAGACTTGGAATATACATAGGAACCTATCTATTATATGGCTCAATGGAGGCCTTGGCCACCACGAGCTATACCCCAAAGCATGAAAAGTGATTTTCACACACCTTATAACATGGGGTCTAATAATCAATATAGCTCTTTCCCTATTCTATGGAGGTTGGCAACAAACTCCATTCTATTCACAGTGGCCAAACCAATATGAACATGCTCCACAAC
This sequence comes from Sequoia sempervirens, assembly GCA_007258455.2. NCBI lineage: Eukaryota > Viridiplantae > Streptophyta > Pinopsida > Cupressales > Cupressaceae > Sequoia > Sequoia sempervirens. The sequence goes on from VDFB02168118.1 coordinate 44,363,044, forward strand.
CATGGCAACAAACATGGAGGGCATCATGTAATGAGCCTTGCTCCAACTGATCACAATTTCCCCCAATTTGCAGCTTTGTAATTTCGTCAAACACTTTATATGCAATGTTCTATGATGGCTGATATGTTGTTTTCAGATTGTTGTTTGATGCAAGAATGAATGCTAATTGTTTTGGTAAGCTTAAATGATCTTCCACAACTACTATGCAAGTTTCTAAATGAATTATAATGCTCCTATGAAATTTTAAAAAACATTCCAATGAAGAACTAAGTGCATTAGTGCACCTACAACCAAGAGGTAATTTGTCAAACACTTGGCATGTAAAATTATAAAGCTGATTAAAATGCATAAAATCAACTAATAATCTGAACAACTTCTAATTACTCTTTCAATGCAATTGTCTTTCCATCACAATGATGAATTTGAAACAACCAAGACTCTTGGAAAAATACAAATTATTCGAATGTTGTCATGAATGCCTACTTACAGCTGATTACAAACTATTATCTTATGCAATGCTATCAAGTCTAAAGACAAAAGAACCTGATTGGAATGAAGTGTCCATGAGGAGAGATGAAGACGCAAGCAATTTCCAAATGAAATGATGATCTACCAAGCCAAATTGAACTTCCAAGCCTTCCGCCCCTATTGGTGATTTCAAACTTCAAAGGTAAATTACTAGTAGCTGCAACCTCAGATTTCAATCACCAAACATCATTGTCCATCCTCTAGAAATTGATTGCTCCAATACCCATAAGCCAAAGACAACTGTATGATTTTTTATGAATTTATTTGTGCTTTCCAGCTCAAGTCGCCCTTGTTTAATACCAGATTTCTTGAATTAATTCACAGTCAGCTACAAACTTAGAATTTCCTTCCTAAATATTATTGCCAAACTCCCTTAATCTGAGCGCCCCTTATTTCTATAAACAACAATGCAAATTGTCTTTTATGAGCAAAGTCGTCCTTCAAATAAAGTGTTGCCCCTATCTCAGCCCACCTATTCAATTACAAATAATTCTCCATCTTTGTGAGTCTTCCTAACTATTGATTCTCATCTACATGCTACTGGAAGTGAAGCGCCCCAAGTAGAGGAAGAAATCGATGCACAATGAGACCTTGGTAAGCAAAAAAAATGGTTCAAGTATGCAGACCTATGATGCTGGAGATATAAAATTTGATTATAAAAAATGCTAATGTTGTAATCAACCTCCTCTATGCTAATACATGAAGACCCCAAACTTCAAAATGTCTCCAAATTTGCAATAGCCTTCCTCAAATCGATACTACCCCAAAATTTGGTTAAAGGCCATGAAATTTTTCTTTCAAGAACAAGTAGAAAGTCTGAAGCAACCTTCTCCACTTTGCAATAATTCAAGTGATATTTCACACCCTCAAAATTGCTATCAATATGAAGTTTTTGTTTCCTATGACAAAGAAGCAATCTGCAGAAACCCTAGGCTCCACAAGATGAATTGACAACCAACAACAACAACATCGAATCTGCTTGATGAGAATGAAGCCCAAGATGTCTATTTATTCTTTTTCCTCAATTTCTCCATAAGCTTCTAGAACATTATTTTATTTTTTAATTTAGCGACTTTATAAGATATTTTATAATTCAAGTCACTTTATTAAATTAATTAAATATAAGGTCACCTTATAATTTTAATTTATTTGATAACCTTATAAATAATTAACTTAACACTTAATTTAATTTAATTAAAATAACTAATTAGTCATCCTCATGAAAAATCATTATTTTGGACAACTTAATTACCTCCAAAATGGGGACATTACAATCCACCCCTCCTAAAATTGCTTTTCCTCAAGCAATTCACCACCTGGATCCCACAAATAGAACTACATAATGTCCATGTCATCACCAATCAACTCCCACAACACTTCCTCAACCTGGATCTGTTGTACCAACCCAATATCATCACCAAGTGTTGCATAAGTATAAGCCTCAAGAGGAGGCAAGCCAAGAGACTGACTATCCTTGCCTCCAAACTTCACGCAAGATAAAATATCATCCAAACTACCCATCACATGTGCACTTGAATTGTGCATCCTATATAAGTCATGAACATGAGAATAAAAAATGAAGCTGTAAGCACTCCTCACCATGTACACCTTTGAAATCTCCTCTGTGAGTCCTGTTTGCAATCTTGATGCACTAGAAGGATCACAAATACTATCATCAATGCTCATCTCAAGACTGGAATCAAGTGAATGATCATCATCCAAGCCATAGAGTGGATTATCATATGACCAAGTAGCTTCCACCTCGAACAATGGATTGAAAATCATCTCATGTTTCTCCTGAATCACCTTCTCCTTTCTCTTACTATCCAACCCTCTGATAGAATGTAAACCACCACCCGTAATACCCCTCAATACATGCCTCCTACCATCAACCTCAAAAGACATTTCCATCTTAGGTACATCGAGGGTAAATACTCCCAAGTCCTGGATCCACTTCATTCCCAAAACTATATCCATCTCTCCCATGTTGAGCACATAAAAATCTAAATGTAACTCATAGCTATTCAATCTCAAGGTGAGATTAGCAATCTTCCTAGTGCATGCGAGAGTATATCCATCAACAACTCAAACTCTGAATCCATCAAAATCCTCAGCCTAAATTTTGCACCGAGCTACAAAATCTCCATTAATAAAGTTATGTGTTGCACCAGTATCAAGCATAGCGATGCAACGTTGTCCATCAACTGTCCCTCTAAACCTGAATGTAGTCTCATCCTGAACATTGACAAGAAAAGCCATGGGAGTAGATGTCTTCTCATCCTGATCAACTCCTGAAGCAACCTGCTAGTCCTCATCATTAGAATCGGAGTCCTCAAAGTAAGCCCACATGAAATGATTTTCCTTGCCCTTAGGTCTCAAAGGGCAATCATGATCCTTGTTGTAAGGCTCCTTGCACCAATAGAATAATTTTTTCTTCCTCAATTCTTCTTGTGTCTCCTCATCCATCATAGGTTCTTACTTCTTTTTCTTGTCCAATTATTGAGGAGTCTCATTGCTTGTTGAAGGGACATCCTTATGTGAGCGCTTGCTTTTTGGTGCTGCAAAATCCATGCTCCTAGCATTTTTCATAGCCTCCTGAAGAGTAGGAGGATCAAAGGATTTTATCCATCCTCTCATAGGTTCCAATAAACCCTCCATGAACAATACCACCAATCGCCTCTCTGAGATGTTAGGAACCATTACTGACAGCCTTTGGAAGTCTCCAATGTAACTGTCCAAACTCCCAACTTGCTTGAGCTGGGCCAAATCTCTGAAGTATGATTATGAATCCTTCCTGTCAATGCGTTCCACCAATCTATCCGCAAACTCCTCATAAGATGTGATTTGACTATGCTACAATGTAACTAACCCATGATACAACCATTCGTGTGTTGCACCCTCCAAATGCAAAGTGGCATACTTGATGGCTTCCTCTTCTGTCATGGGTTGAAGAGCCAAGAAAGTATCCAACTTGTGAATCCATGATTGTGTTGTAGATTTGCCACTACCATCAAACATAGGTAATGTAAGCTTATTGGTAGCTTGCTTGAGTTCCTTATTCTAGTTCTGAGGTCTTCTCTCTTGTCGAGACCTATAATAGTCCATCCTTTCTTGTACAAATCAGTCAAAATGCATGAGCTCTCATGCCTTTGGTGTCAATAGGCACCATTCATCATGGGCAACCATATATGCATCAACAAAGGTGGGCTCCTCAACTTCTTCAACATTCTCTTCCATTGCTTGATCTTCTCTCAAGAAAGTAGGGCATGTTGGTCTATCAGTAGTACGGGAAGTTTCTCCTTGTACTCACCTTGATCCTACTATACTTCTATCATCATCTTGATCCCTGTTATTCCTTGTTCTGTTTTCTATAATTGCTCTGTTATGCTGAATTTGTTGCTGCAAGGAGGCTGAAAACCCTTCAAATTCTTGGGCCATTCTTTCAAATAATTCTTCACCTCTATCCACATTCCTCCTTTCATTTCTAGGAGGGCTACCTTCTCTTCTTTCCTCCATGGTGCCACCAATCTCTTGGTGTCTTGCTGCAACAACTGTTGATAATGTGTCTTGTTCAGGGTTTCAGGGCCATTGTGCTTGTTTCCTTTCTTCTCTAGTTGTGTACCTATTGGTTTTGTCACTTTGTTGCATAAATGAAGTAAAATTCTAACTCAAAGGATGGCAGGGAACTTCTTTGATACCACTGTAATGAGCCTTGCTCTAATTGATCACAATTTCCCCCAATTTACAACCTTGTAATTTCGTCAAACACTTTATATGCAATGTTCTATGATGGTTGATATGTTGTTTTCAGTTTGTTGTTTGATGCAAGAATGAATGCTAATTGATTTGGTAAGCTTAAATGATCTTCCACAACTACTATGCAAGTTTCTAAATGAATTATAATGATCCTATGAAATTTTAAAAAACATTCCAATGAAGAACTAAGTGCATAAGTGCACCTACAACCAAGAGGTAATTTGTCAAACACTTGGCATGTAAAATTCTAAAGCTGATTACAATGCATAAAATCAACTAATAATCTGAACAACTTCTAATTACTCCTTCAATGCAATTGTCTTTCCATCACAATGATGAATTTGAAACAACCAAGACTCCTGGAAAAATAAAAATTATTCGAACATTGTCATGAATGCCTACTTACAGCTGATTACAAACTATTATCTTATGCAATGCTATCAAGTCTAAAGACAAAAGAACCTGATTGGAATGAAGCGTCCATGAGGAGAGATGAAGAAGCAAGCAATTTCCAAATGAAATGATGATCTACCAAGCCAAATTGAACTTCCAAGCCTTCCGCCCCTGTTGGTGATTTCAGACTTCAAAGGTAAATTACTAGCAGTTGCAACCTCAGATTTCAATCACCAAACATCATTGTCCATCCTCTAGAAATTGATTGCTCCAATACCCATAAGCCAAAGACAACTGTATGATTTTTTATGAATTTATTTGTGCTTTCTAGCTCAAGTCACCCCTGTTTAATATCAGACTTCTTGAATTAATTCACAGTCAGCTACAAACTCAAAATTTCCTTCCTAAATATTATTGCCAAACTCCCTTAAGCTGAGCGCACCTGATTTCTATAAACACTAATGCAAATTGTGTCTTTTATGAGCAAAGTCATCCTTCAAATAAAGTGTCGCCCCTATCTCAGCCCAACTATTCAATTACAAATAATTCTCCATCTTTGTGGGTCTTCCTAACCACTGATTCTCATCTACATGCTGCTGGAAGTGAAGCGCCCCAAGTAGAGGAAGAAATCGATGCACAATGAGACCTTGGTAAGCAAAAAACATGGTTCAAGTATGCAGACCTGTGATGCTGGAGATATAAAATTTGATTATAAAAAATGCTAATGTTGTAATCAACCTCCTCTATGCTAATACATGAAGACCCCAAACTTCAAAATGTCTCCAAATCTGCAATAGCCTTCCTCAAATTGATACTACCCCAAAATTTGGCCAAAGGCCATGAAATTTTGCTTTTAAGAACAAGTAGAAAGTCTGAAGCAACCTTCTCCACTTTGCAATAATTCAAGTGATATTTCACACCCTCAAAATTGCTATCAATAGGAAGTTTTCATTTCATATGAGAAAGAAGCAATCTACAGAAACCCTAGGCTCCACAAGATGAATTGACAACCAACAACAACAACATCAAATCTTCCTGATGAGAATGAAGCCCAAGATGTTTATTTATTCTTTTTCCTTAATTTCTCCATAAGCTTCTAGAACATTATTTTATTTTTTAATTAAGTGACTTTATAAGATATTTTATAATTCAAGTCACTTTATTAAATTAATTAAATATAAGGTCACCTTATAATTTTAATTTATTTGATAACCTTATAAATAATTAACTTAACACTTAATTTAATTTAATTAAAATAGCTAATTAGCCATCCTCATGAAAATTCATTATTTTGGATAACTTAATTAATTAAATTAATTAAATCAAATTACCTCAAAAACGGGGACATTATACATCACCACCTCAATTGCCACAATACCCATCATATTGAGAACCACTTATTATTAACCCATACCAACAATCACAACAACAATTTCTACCACCAATACCACCAACGACCAATAATCATCCATACAATTTAAAAACTAGTTTTCTAGTGAATTGTAACTAAATAAATTTCTTAGAGGTGAAAATTGAGTTTTCATCACTCCTGGGTAGTACATGATTGAAATCAGGTTCCCAATGGCCATGTATGAAGAAAAAAAATAGAAAAAATAGAAATCTCTTCTATGAGGATGAGAGCGATAGTGCTATTGGAGTCTCATGTCACCACCCATTCTCTGGTGTGACAGGTGACTCATCCTAGAAGTTCTTGTTGCTATCTATTCTATGGGGTGATAGGATATTTTTTGTAGCTAGCCATTTTCTTATGCTACAAATTCCCTCTCATTGGAGGTCCTACAACTACTATACTATAGCTACTGGGATAGCTTGTTGTTGGTGCACCTACGATATTCACTTTAACACTACAATGTACTCCTATATCTCTAAAGACACTTCAACATTAGATGAGACACCTCAACACATAGAGGGGACACCTTACCATCAGACAAGACACTTCAACATTAGAATAGACACCTCAACATGGAAAAGTCACAATACCACCAACGAGGACACCTCAACTTCCAATCATACTCCCCTAGATTTCCTCTCCTTGCCACTAGATCTAAAGTATAATGATGGTAACTTTTTAATGGTATATTTATTCTTTTTAATTCATGAAAATATATTTACTTTTATAAAATCTATTATAGCATCACTGAGGATGGCATTGTACACTAAGCTAACGAGCCAACTATCATTCCAATCATATTAAACCTATACAAATCTAATCCATCATTATGGTAAGGTCTTTCACTTCATACAAATTTAACCAAGATTAATCACTATTTGTTATGGTGCTAAGATTTACACCGATATGATAGCCAAGCCTAATCATTACTTTCCATGTCGACACCAAGCCTAATCATTATTACCATGTCGATAACTTAGCTTACTTACTATCGTTTTTCCTTCCTATCCTCATTTCTTGATTTCTTCGACCACCATGTTCTTCCTCTAACTATTGTATTTCACCATTTCTGCTTACCTTTCTGGCTGCTTTCTCACAATCAACAAGAGCCCACCACTATGACATCCTAAAAAGCTGACAAGAAGGCTTATAAATCTTTAAAAGGGAAAAATGACATGTCTTTTACAAGAATTGTGGATATGATGATCAAGTTACTCATGAATTCACCATGGCATTTGGTGAAGGTCTAGTGATAATGTGGGGCCTTTCCTTTCTAGTTACTATCCAAACCATTGCAAATGTCACAGGGTTTCCTCAAATAGGTGAGGCATACTTTCCTATAGTTGCAACTAGAATGGTTAACGTGCAACATCTCAAGCAACAATTTTTGAAAAAAATGAGAAATTAAAGATGGTTCGGAGACAATGCACCTTATGGAGCTCACTTCCATACCCATGGGATGATGTTTCAAAGATCATTATTCAGTACATCACATGCGAGGGAAGGTATGCATATGTTTTCGCCCAACCCTTTAGATTGTTATGCCATTTATGCTACAAGGATTTGGTGAATTTTTTGCATTATCTATTTCATTCAATAAAAAAATTGTGTCAAGAATTTTGGAAAGGGCATCATTGTTCCTTAGCACATCATGGTTTGATCAAGTTAATTGTCATTGAGGGTTTAAAATAGGTCACTCCAACAATTTGTTGGTCATTTTTGTGGGTGAAGAAAACTCTTGTAGTATCTCAGCTTCAGAAGTTGAGCCAAAGGCTCATGAAGCCGAGAACAAGGATAGTGAAGTTATGGCTCATGGAGCTGAAGATAAGGATATTGTTCTAGAAGCTCATGACACAGATATTGAAGACATTGGAATCGTAGTTCATAAAACTGACAACAGAGATACTAAGTCTAAAAAATCCCCAATTAATAAAGTTGAGAAAGACAAACATACATAAGTTAACATTGAAAGAATTGGTACTGGACATAGGGCTAAGCTAGGAAGTCATGTTACTAAAAAGAGTAAAACCAAGAATTCTATAGAGAACACTAACCCTCAAAATGAAATAGGACCTTCTTGTAATACTAGACAAAAAAGGAAACATAATGTGGAAGAACCCCCAATATCTAAATTATAAAAATTAGCCAATTTTTCTAGCACTGTGTAAAGAACAAATAAAATTAGGCATAGAAATATTAGCCACTTGCCTCTTGAGGAGTGAACATGGGCATAGCCATGAGTAGAGAAGACAAAAATGACGGAAGGTAAAATAACAACAGAGGAGGGAGAAAATGGAAGATGAAATGGGAATTGAGCTCCTTAATGAGGAAAATGAACAAGGAACTAATGATGACACTTAGGAAATAGAACGGTCTATTTCCAATGAGCTATAGGAAGGAGACATGCCTAGTCAATATAATGTTTCCCTTGTTTCTCATGAGAAAATGAAGAAAGTCAATACAATGTTTCCCCTAATACTCATGAACAAGATGATGAAGTGAATGTATCTAAAAGACATACTGCAATTGTTTCCCTTGTCTTACAAGAGGAAGAACAAGACCCATTTCAACAAAATAATTGTGTTCTACATGCCTTTTCTAAATTTAATAAGCAACCATGTGGTGAAGAGGGCATAAATGACAGAACCAGTATACATATTTTCTCCACTTCTAAACAATATGCAAATATTCCCATGGATAATATTATAGAACAAGCATCCCCTAGAGACTCACTTTTAACAAAGAAATTTTTGTAGACACCTAAAAATGGTCTGGAGAATCTACCTAAATTCATCTACTTGGTAAATAAATAGAAATATTTATTTATATTAAGTTCACTATTAATTCTTCTATTTTATCACATTATTTCCTCTTAATTAAATAAACAAAATTAAATTATTATCATTATTATTTCTTCTATACTTTATTCATCAATTATATCCTAAATTAAAAATACAACTTCAATAGTTGGTATTATTTAATTATCTCATCACATTTCTTCTTAATTAAATAAAGATATGCTAAAATCTTTAATTTAATTATCATATTCCTTCTATTTTAATTTAATAAACAACTTCTATAGTTTGTTTTATTAAATTATTTATCTCTCTTTTTGCTAATTTAAATAAACCAAAATATTTAAATAAAAGCATAAATCAAATCCCTCTATTCACTCACCAATAAAATTAGATTTTTCAAATCTAATTAATGCAACTGACATTCACGGGAAAAGCCTCGGGGACAAACTTGTAGGAAATCCTCTCAACATTCTTCCTCTCATCTTGCCTGGTGTTTTCATGGGGAGGAACAATCCCCCATGATCAGCTCCACCTTCTCATCTCTTACCATTCAAATCTCCAAATTTAATCTCAACCTCTGTTGTGTTACCCCTGTGCAAAACTGTTGCCAAAAATCTATATATACAGCCTTTTGAAGCATGAAAATGATATGAGAAATCCTAATTTATGCAAACTTACTCTGCAGGAATACAACTAAGGAATCATAAGCATTAGCATTAGCATTTTAGTATCATCATAGTGTCATGGCATTAGTAGATTTCATATCACGACAACATCATTAGTTTTTATTGTAGCTTCCTTTTATTAGTTTTCATCAGGATAGTTTACAGTAGCATCGTATCATTTAGAAATCATTAGCAATCATCACATCATTTCATTTAGCACCCATTCCATTCTCTAGATAGGAATTTTAAATAGTTACGGTGCTTACAACTATGAGAGCCTTTGTAACTTAATAAATCTTTGGAGATAGAGACAATGAGACGCTTTCAGACTTTTCTCTGCTTTAAATTAGTTTAATTCATGTTTCATCTTGATACAATGTTTCATTAAGAGGTGTATTTAATTGTATTTAGTTTACTTTATTCACACTTACATTATGGCGCCCACTGTGGGGTTGCACCCCATGTTTTTAACAAGTTTTTCTAGAAAATTTTATACAGGAATCTGGCGTAATTTGTTTTAGCATGATTAGAAGATTCTATAGCACTTCTGAGACAAACTATAGCACATCAGAACTCTGTTCTAGTGCTTCCAAGGAAAAGTATAGCGCTTTGAAGGACTATTTTAGTGCTTCAATCCTACAATCTAGTACAGGCTAACAGTAACATCCGGTATCTGTTTTAGTACGTTTCTAAAATCCTATAGCGCTTTGTGCTATTTCTATAGCGCTTAGAGCTATTTCTATAACGCTTCTAGATATTTCTATAGAGCTTTTGAGCACTGTCATAATGCTTCTGTGTAATTCATTTTTTGGATCCAATGCATCCACGACCAGTAAATTTCATTTCTTCAGTTGGATTAAAAAGAATCAATCTAGGATAGATACTTTTTCAATTGGTTTAAAAATGAATCAATCCTAGGATAGTCACATTTTCATTTGTATTAAAAATTTACCAATCTAGGGTAGTCACCAAAATTTTCAATTTGGGATTTAAAAATGAACACCATGTCTTTTTGTGAAGCAACATCTTCACTATGAAGCAACATAGTCACATAGATTAGAAATTTTTCGTTTGGGCTCTAAAATTGAACAAGTGATTTCTGTGTTTGTATGGTTGATAGGCATATGCTCTCCCCTTAACTGGGTGATCCAAAAAGATAGACTCATCCTTTTTATGCATTCTTCAAGTTTTATTCATCCTTTAGAAGGCCCGCCATATGGGAAAAAGTAATCACCCTACAGGAACAACCTAAGTGGGTTTGAACCAAAGCTAGGTTTTTCCACCCCACTATAAAATTTAAAGCAAATCTGGGGAAACCCACTTTTTTTAGAAGTGTGCAAGATAACCATCCTTAAAAAATTTGTTCTAAAGGTTGGGAGGTCTCCTGAGGGAGTATATTATTGTCGCTCCGAATGGAAACCCTTTCTAAGAACCTAGTGTAGTATCCAGCCGAGTCAGTAACTAGACATTGTAATACTCGTAGTGCAAGGGGAGGGAAGAATCTTCCCCCAAGACACTCACCATATAATTTCCAAGGACCGTTTGCTCAGTGGATCAAGAAATCTAACCTTGTGTACATGCTTGGAAAAGACAAAAACACGGGCGCCCTCTAGGGGGTGACACGACTGTGTGAGTTGAAACAATTTTAAGATGTGGGTTGTTGAGTATAACGATGACCTTTTGACTATTAAGAGTGAGTCTGTCTGAAGTGATTTATTGTTATCAAACCAATGAAAATAGGACCATGCACGGTTTTTTTGAACATAAACTATCTGTTTAGATTACAAACTCTTAAAAACAATTGTCTTCATTTGAGTGTTGTGTATTCCAAAATCATTAAAATTCAGATAAAAGATCATCCTAAAAAATTCAAACAAAATCAAAACTAAGAACATATGATTAGAGATTGGAAAAACACTAAGTTTGTCAAAAAATCTCTTGCCAAGAGAATTAGAAAACCCAAGACACCACTTAGTTACAAACATCTTTTGCAAAGACGACATTTCTTGTATCAGAATAGGAAGACTTTGCTTCATCGTAGAACTTTCCTCCATAGGTTTCATGATTTTGATAGGGGTTACACTGATGATTATGCTGTAGAACCTTTGAATTCACAAGCCTATATTTAGAGAAGCACTCTTTCATAGGAATCTAACCATAGTCAATGTATTCGTCAATCCTCCATTCCACAACCTGCCATAGAATACTCCACCAGACCTGATCAATTTTTACGATAGATAAATCTTTGGAAACCTTAGGTTGACATCCAAAATCAAGGAATTACCACCTTATGACCATTTAGCGACCTACAACTCCCATTCAGAAACCAGGCCTTATACCACCTATCATACAACCTAGCCTTATACATCTTGAAAATGACCAAACCAACATTATTAGTAGCTTGAGGGCATTTATTTTTGAGGAAAACAAAACACCCCATCAGTTTCTTACAACATCCATCATTCTAAATGAAGAAGAAGAAAAGACAAACATAGCAGTAGGAAGACCCATGCTACTACCTCCTGCCTAGGAATAGGTAATGAATAACATTACAGTAAGGTATTGAAACCATCATACATCATACCTTATGACCATTTGGTGAGCTAAAACTCTCATTCAACAACTAGGGCTAACCACACCAATATTTCAGGCTGGTAACGTGCACATTGAAGGCACTCAAACTGAATTTATTAGTAGCTTGAGAACATTTATTTTTTAAAAGAACGAAACACCCCATCAATTTCTCACAACTTCCATAGTCTTGGATGATGAAGAAGAGAAAGCATACATAACAGCTGAGAGACCCATATTGCCACCCCCTGCTTGGCATTAAATAGAAACTATAGCTCTTTTGAAACAAGCTATAGTGCATCTGAACTCTATTTTAGCACTTCAACCCTCTGTTTTAATGCTTCTGAACAATCTTACAACACTTCTGCCACAACAAACCAAACTATCAAAATTTTAGTCACATTGTTCTAGCACTTTTGAGCCAGATTATAGCGCTTCCAAATTCAAACATAACACTTCTCGTGTTTGTTCTAGCACTTCTGATTAATGTTATAGTGCTTTGTCCTTATCAAATATATCAGTGTCAATTATCAGCCGATCTTTTAGCACTTTTGCGCTCTGTCTTAGTGCTTCTGCACTACTTTACAATGCTTTTATTAGAAATTCTAGCACTTCTACATTCTGTTATAGTGCTTCTGCTCTCTGTATTAGTGCTTCCACCAAAATAAATAAATAATAGTCTTCTAAAACAACTGTTAGACATTTTGACATCAAAAACATAGGATTTTTACCAGTTAGAAAGATTTTACAAATTGGACAGTGTCCTAAAAACCTGAAACAAATTAGGTTCTTACAAGTTAAAATTGTTTCAAACAAAACACCAGATCTGACAAAATACAAAGTGTCCAATTATCAAAACAAAACCTAGATTATTGAGCCAAATTTCCTCATTATGATTTTGGCATCCTACCATCATGAATCAAAAACTTGGTAATTAAGAATTGTAACTTAGCCTTATCAAATAGAATACATCATTCTATTGGGATTCTTTAAAAATTAAATTAACACTAACATCACATAGAAGTTCTAGGTTTAGGGGAAAACAAACAAAACTTGTTTGCAAATCTTAACAAGGTTGCAAAAACAAAAACTCAGAGAGAAAGAAACTGAAAAATCTAAACATGACTAAAGAAAACTCTTTTTTCCGATACCAAAAAAATGAGAATAATGAATTAACACATGAAGATATACAACATGCCCAACAAGACCCAAATTTTCATACATTTATGGAAAAGGTCTTAGAACAAGACATGGAGAAATACCTCTTGATGTTAGCAGAATTAGGTACCAAACTTTCGAAAGATTTTTACATCAATTGGTTGAATCAAACACCTAGAACCAATGAGACGAAACTGAACCACACCCAAGATACAGATCAAGTGGTTGCTTTGATAGTTCAAATGAAAACCCTACAACAACAGATTCAAAACATGCAAACATGAACCAAAAAACCATATTTATTAAAGGACATTTGTCCTTACCCTTTTCATCCATGTGTGGATATGATACCCTTTCCAAGGCATTGTGAGTTTCCTAAATATGACAAATACAATGGAAAATCAGACCCAATTGACTATGTATGGGAATTCAAAACAATGAGCCTCGAATTTGCACGGGAGGATACATACCTCATGAGATTATTTACTAAGATTTTGGGGGCCCATTGTATGGAATGGTTCTCAAAATTACAACCAAGGATTAGATCCTTCGAAGAATTGGTCAACAAATTCATTTCTCAATTCTGCTTCAACATAACACATGGCGTAACCATAAAGGATCTCTATAATTTGAAACAGAAAAATGGTGAGACATTCTTATCATTCTTACAACGATGGAGAAATTTGTTCGCTAGATATCCTCAATCTATACCTAAAGAGGAGAAGATTGAATTATTTATAGACAACTTTAATGATCAGATGAGTTATAGACTTGAATTGCAATGTCCCCCAACATTCAAAAAATTAATTGAGAATGGGCTCAAAATCGAAGAAGCCCTAGTCAAACGAGGAGTGATTAAGCACTATAGTGAAACATCCAACAACACAAATCACTATGGAAACAACGACAAGCCATAATTTTGGCAGAAAAATAGAAATACTGGAAGCAATGAACCTACAACTGACAATGTAAAACTAATATTCAATTTGACAACATCAATTTCCAAAGCAAATCAAAATGAGAACCAAAACAATAGTCAGGGCACTATTCAAAACAATAACACCAACAATGGAGAATCACGACCGTCATACCAAAGACAATCCAATCAACAAAAATTCACCCCATTAGGACAAACATTGGAATCAACAATGAGAGAACTTATTGCAAACATACTTATTACTTTACCAGAAGCTTGAAATTGGGAGCCAAAGGTAAAATCATCATGGTGAATGATGCAGATTATTGTAATTTCCATAAGAATAAAGGACATAAAACAAATAATTGTATGCAACTAAAACACCTAATACAAGACTTGATCTAAGCCAAGAAGGTGTTTTTTGAAGGGAATTAGACAAACAATGATCACACTGCATTTACCAATCCTTTACCAAACTATGAAAAAGGAGAGTCTTCTTCTAGTGGTAAGGGAAAAAGTATAAACTATGTCTATGACACCACCATTCTTTTCCTTTCTGAGGTAGAGAAAAATGACATTGATGCTCAAAAAGATGACACAAACATCAATGACATTGAATCCCTGAACATAATGCCAAGCACAAACACATTTGATAATCAAATCAATGTCCTAAAGATCAGGGAAACACAAGACCATCCACAAGTCAATATAATGACAAGGTGGTAGTCCAGAGTAATATTGAAAGGAATTTCTTCCAAAAACAATCCTCCCCCATCACATCAATACAATATCATAGACCAATTACAAAAGATACCCGCGCAAATATCCATTCTAAAACTTCTCAAAATTTCACCATCACACAAAGAAGTTTTAGAACAAGCTCTAGTAGCTACAACGGTCCCTAATAATTTGGATGTTTGTCAATTCCAAGCCATGGTGGGACATCTCACCACACCTCATTGTCTGTCATTCTCTGAACAAGATGATGTATCTTTAAATCACCCACACAATGCAACCTTGCATATAGAAGTTTTGATCCATAAACACCGTGTTAAATGTGTTCTAATAGATGGAGGAGTTGGTTTAAATATTTGTGCCTTAAAACTAATTCATGCACTAGGCTATTCTGACAATGCCATTGATGCCAGAAGAAAAATAACAATAAAGGCATATGATGAAGAGGAAAGGTCTTCTAAAGGGCTTATCATACTTCCAATTCAAGTAGGGTCGATTTTCAAAAACATTGTTTGTCAAGTGTTAGACAAAGATCTAACATACAACATACTATTGGGTCGTCCATGGATCCATGACATGCAAGCGGTACCTTCAACATACCATCAATGTCTGAAATTTCCAGTAAACAGACAGGAGGTCGCCATATCAGCTGAAAACAACAATCCACAGACTTGCAACATGTTAAAAGCAACTCAAGACACTCTAGTACCTCATAATAGAGAAGTCAATACTTCTACTTCATCGACTATTGACAACTAACCCAATTTCATATCTAAATGGGTTTAGAAGAAGAATCTCAAGAAAGAAACAACTGTCGTGGACATATCAAACACGGAAGGTCCTATAAATGACTTAACACAACAACTTTCAGAAAAGGTTTAGATAAAGGAAAAGGGTTTAGGAGAATATTCTCTTGAGCAATCTTTGTGCCTATCATAGTTGCTACCATCACCAAAAACATATGGACAACCCATATTAAAAACTTCAAGTTCATCGCAACCCATCATAGCTCTAAATGAAAGGTTTATAAAAGTAGGTACACTCAAAGATGAGTCAGAAGACAAATCCATTATCAATTGGCTATACAAAGACAAGGAAGCGTCGACATCAGCGAATGCCAACATCAAAATAGATTAGTATGGAAAAGGGAAGGCCATTTTAGAGAAAATGGGTTAGAAAGGTCAAGGACCAATTGGTAAGAGAAAGGATGGTATTATTGAACCCATTCAACCTCTAACATTACAACCTCAAGACAAAATAGGATTAGGCTACATAACTGAACAAAAAGAGGAAGAAACCAAAAAAGCAGTGGAAAGGATACTACAAATGAGAGATAGCTCTGACATAGACTCCAACGAATATGAATGGGATCATCTATCTGCTACATCTTATACTGACAAAGAGGTTGATGTTATCCAAGTATATACACCCATACGAGAGGAGGGGCAAGGTTCAGGAAATAGAACATTTGTTATGGGATCAACAAATATTGATGAATTAAGCGAGGATGATCAGACATCGAGTGAGTCAGAAAACTTGGAGTTAAGTACTGTCATAGACCTCAAACTTCCTACCAATAACTTTGACCACCTAGTTATCATGACGTTTACAATAGTTGACCTTATTCAAACTGATGACTTGTTACCTTTAATGCACCCTGAACTTATTGACTGGGAACCCACCGAACCTATTCTTATACCAGTCTTTTCAAATGATGATGCCATCATAAATTATCTTTGTAGTGACGAAATGGATACAAGTACTATCCATAACACTCATATCAATGCTTTACAATAGGAGGGTTCCAAATCTTTCAGCTGCAAAAATAATAATAGGAAAAATAAATCTAATGATGAAAACCTCTCTGAGTTAGCATTTGACTTTGAAAAGATAAAAATAAAGAATGTATCCAACAGTGAAAACCTTTCTGAGGCACTGAAGGATGGAAGATTTAACACCCTCCCAGAACATTACCATGACAAATCATCAGTGCTGGTAGATCTGACACAGTCTATAAATCTGGGAACAACTGAACAGGAAAAGATCTTACATCTAGTAGCATCCATGACATAATAGGAGAAGTCGACATGCACCAAATTATTTGAGCAGTGACACAAATTTTTTATGGTCTTATTCTGACATGCCAAGATTGGATCCACAACTCCTAATGCATCATCTATCACTACCAAAGGGAATCAAACCAATCAAACAGAAATTGAGAAAGATGCATCCCCACATCGCCCTTATGGTTAAAGCTGAACTGAAGAAATTATTGGATGCAAGTTTTATCAGGTCCATAGATTATGCAGAATGGATCTCAAACATTGTGCCAGTATCCAAACCTAATAATAGCATTAGAATATGTATAGATTTTAGGGATTTAAACAAGGCATGCCCAAAGGATGATTTTATTTTGCCTAGCATAGACATAATTATTGATCTCATAGCAGGACATGCCATGTTATCTATAATGGATGGCTTCTCAGGATATAATCAAATAAAAATAACACCTGAAGATCAAGAAAAGATGACATTCACTTTCCCATGGGGTACATTTTGCTGGAATGTCATGCCCTTCAGATTGAAAAATGCAGGTGCGACATATCAACGGGCAATGACCACAATTTTCCATGACATGATGCATACTTTCATGGAAGATTATGTGGATGACATCTTAGAAAAATCACACACTAGGGAAGGACATCTGGAAATACTTGATAAAATCTTCACTAGACTGGAAAAATTCAATGTAAGGTTAAACCCAAAGAAATGTGTCTTCAAGGTGACATCAGCAAAACTTCTTGGTTATATAGTGTCAGAAAAATGTATTGAGGTGGATCCAACTAAGGTTAAAGAAATAATGGAGATGTCACCGCCTAAAAATATTAGTCAATTACGGTCCCTACAAGGCAAGTTACAATCCATCAGGAGATTTATATCACAATTGATAGATAAGAGTCACCCATTTAATCATCTACTTCATAAAAATGTTTCATTCAAAATGGGATCATAACTGTGAAATAATTTTTAGTTAGATAAAGCAGTATTTGGTGTCACCTCCAATACTCATGCCACCTGTAGCAGAAAGGCACCTATTATTGTATATTGCAACAACTAACATATCTTTAGGAGCTCTATTAGCACAGGAGGATTCTGAAGGAAAAGAACAAGCAGTTTACTACATTAGCAGGACTCTCAACAAATATGAAATAAACTATACATTCTTAGAAAAGGTTTGTTTGGAAGTAGTATTTGCAACCCAACAGTTGTGACACTTCATGTTGACTCATACAGTCCTTGGCTCATAGAAAAAATAGACCCATTGAAACACCTAATCGGTAAAGCTACTCTAACAGGAAGACTTGCAAAATAGGTCATGATCTTAAGCGAGTTTGACATCCAATATGTCGACAGGGGAGCCATCAAAGGACAGGTAATAGCAGATCAACTAGCTGAAGCTCCAAATTACAGGATCATCATCCAGTGAACATTGAATTTCTAGATGTCGACATCATGAATGTTACAACACAACAATGGAGGCTTTATTTTGATGGATCATATACACAAAGAGGAGCTGGTGCAGGAATTCTATTTGTCACACCTCAAGGACACACCATTCCAAGATCCTATAGGTTAATGTTTCCATGTACAAACAATATAGCTAAGTACAAAGCATTGATTATTGGCATCAAAATAGCTATTGAATGGAAAATCACAGAAACACGAGTGTATGGGGACTCACAACTTGTCATTTATCAAGTAAATGACGAGTATCAAAAAAAGGATGAGAAGCTCATGCCTTATAAGAAAATGATAGATGATCTAAAAAATTACTTCATGGATATCAAGTTTGAGCAAATAGTAAGAGTAAAAAACAAAGCTGCAGATGCCATGGCAACAATTGGCTCCCTTTTGCAATTATCAAAAAAGAAAGGTCGATATGAGTTTATGGTTGAACAAGTATCTAATCCTGCATACGATAACCCTGATTCACAGAACATATGCCACATAACCAACACTCAACCCTCACAATATGGAGAGATCTATACTTACCTCAAAGATAACATTCTTCCTCTTGATCTCTCTAGAAACTAAAAATGTAACTTTATCCGTCAATCGGTGTGACATACATTAATCACTGGCATCCTTTACCGTCAAGGTCTAGATGGTACTCTTCTTTGGTGTCTAGAGCATCATGAATCTGAAACATCCTTACGAGAGGTCCATGAAGGTATTTGTGGGACTCATTCAAGTGGGCTAACCCTAACTAAGAAACTCCTTCGTTTAGGGTATTATTGGTCGAACATGGAGAGGGAGGCATATCAATATGTTAAAAAGTGTCAGAAATGTTAGATTCATGGTAATCTAATTCATGCACCATTGCAAGAATTACAACATTTCACATCCACATGGCCCTTTTGTCAATGTTGACTAGACCTGATAGGGAAAATAAATCCTTCTTCATCTAATGGACACAAGTTCATCATCACAACAATAGAGTATTTCACAAAATGGATATAAGCAGTTCCTTTAACAAATATCACTGGAAAATAGATTTCATTTTTCATACTCAACTACCTCATTTGTCAGTACGGGGTACCTCAATCCATTATCACAAACAATGGTAGGCCTTTTAAAAATTAGGACATCCAGGAATTATGTGAACAATTCCATATTCAACATCATTTTTCAACACTGTACTATCCACAAGGAAATGTCCAAGCAAAAGCCTCAAATAAAAAAATCCTAAAAATATTGAAGAAGATGGTAAATGATGTTGGACATGATTGGCATGTTCAGTTAAATCCTGCACTATGGGCCTACAAAACCAGCATCAAAACACCAACAAGAGCTACACCATACGCCTTGGTATATGGATCAGAGGCCTTTCTACCAATTGAGGTAGAAATACCATCACTCTGTGTATCACTGAAGGGTATCATAATAGATGAGGATTACAGAGTTTCAAGGCTACAGGAACTAGAATTAATGGATGAATGTCGTCAGCAAGCAGTCAATCATTTGAAGGCCTACCAACAAAAATGGCAAGGAGTTACAATCATAGGGTAAAACCTAGAGTCTTTCAAATTGGAGACTTGGTCCTAAAGGAAAACCATAGGAATCAACAGGATAGAGAAAAGAAAGCGAAATTTGAACCTAATTGGTTAGGTCTCTTTGTAATCATATCACTGTATGGATCAGGAGCATATCAATTGTCTACACCAGAAGGGGATCTATTTGATGAACCTATCAACAATATCCATCTCAGAAAATTCTATACCTGAATCACTTAGTGCATGAATTAGTTTATGAAAAGGGTTACCTTGATGAAAATCTAGCAAACAGGCATCTTGGTGACAGAAAAATACAAAAATACAAAAATACAAAAAAATTAAAAAAAGAATGAAAAGATGCAATAAAAACATATAGTGAAAACCTGGAAACAAGAACTATTTGTGATTCGAATCAGCTCTCCCATTTATTTGGACACATGTCATGGTCGTTACATCCACCATCATTTTACATCTATTATCATATCAAATCACATGGTCATGTCTCACCCTGACTTGGGGGCAACATCTGAAGATCATTGGAGGCAACATAAATCTTCAGCTTAACAAAAGGGACAAACAACAAGAAGACAAACAAAAAAAAACAATGTTCAAAGCACAACCCAACATGGAATATCAATCACCATCGAAAACGCATCAAACATCCATATCACATCAAAAAATCCAAAAATAAGTCAAACAGGTCAATATCAAAAATCCAAAAAACATGAGTCTGTGTCAGTCGAACTACATGGTCTCTGCGTGTATAACGTAGGCAAGGCTAACCTTTGATCAGCCCCCGAGGCCCCTAGGATAGGTCTTTAGGTTAGGTTTGATCTGAAATCTCAAAAACACAAAACATCATAAAATAAAGATGGATGATCTAATCTGAATAACTGATTGAATACTATAAGAAAATGTAAGATATGTTGTAATTTTGATCATTGTTATCATTTCTTTGGAGCAACTCAATGATGTATTGAACTAGAGAAGCCAGGAAGAAGAAATGGTATTTTTTTCTCTGCTGTTTGTGAATTTATCATAATTACTATGTGAATCGTCGCAAGAAATGCTATGCAAAGTATCATGGATGACATTCCAATTCACATAGGAAAGTCATTAATTCTTGTTTGTTTATGCAAGAAATGCTCAAGTCATCTCAGTTTAATTATACCTCGATGCTTGTGTTCACTTGCAGTATCAAAAATCATGAAGGTAGTACTCAAGTCATCATCGGTTTACATTATACCTTTGATGCTTGTACTCACTTTCAACATTTTAAAAGCTCAATGATGATACAAAGCACAAAAGTACTATTAAAATGCCTATGTTTACATGTTTATTTGCATGGTAAAAGTAGATTGCATCCATAATAGTGTTACATTTGTAGAGTATTTGTTACAAAATTGGTGAATCATTCATTAAATAATTATCTTTTATCATAATAGACTGAGTATACTTGGCATTAACAAAAACATCCTCATGATCATATAGTTGCATCATCATATTTATTTAGATACATTAAAAAGCATTTACATCATCATTTCATCATTCATACATTTTAATCAAATCATTTTTTCATTCTCATCATATCATAACAAAAATCTCAACATACATATATCTCTATCATTCCATTTTCACAAACATACATCATCATCATAACTCATTACATTCATCCATTTATTATATCACATATCCATATATAATCCATCCATTTGATCATAAAGTCCATCAATTTATTACATCATGCATCATTCAACATTTTCATCCATATATTTGCATTTACATCACATATAGTATAGCATTTAAACACATAAATCCATAATCATGAATCCATATACATCATGTATCCATATAACATGCATCCATACATTACCATTATGTGCATCATAGATAGAACAACATCATATCAAAGCATACCATCATAATAATAAAACTATCACATAGCATATAGAACATCGAAGAAAATGCATCCATTGGAGAATCATATAGAACACATAATAGACCGTAGAATCCACTGCATCTCATATATATCAAAATCATAATGTCAAGTATACAATGATGTCTGAAATGAAGATAGATATAACATCAAAAATGGATGTATATCAAAATAATCAAAGTGTACATCACATATCAAATGTAACACAAACAACAATCATGTGTTGCTGGCTCTAGATGGTGTAGGCATCGCAGGATCAGGACCCCTACAACTAGAAGAACCAAGATCCCTAGGATCTCTAGGTAGAGGCTGGGTAACACCTGCACTGACAATCCTGGATCGTGACCTGGCAAAACAAGACCTCACATAGCTAACTCTCTGCTCAGAAGGAACTGCATCATAATAACTCACTCTATAAAAATCAATCTCCTCTCCAATACGAGCAACCTATCACATGTAATCTTCCAGGAAGGTACCATCTGCCAGTCTCTGTAATCTATCGACAGAAGCTTGAGCACCCTCTACTGCAAACCTGGTCGCATCCCTCTTGGCCGTCAACGAAGTAATATGAGCCTGGGCTGCCCCGACTGTCTGTCTAGCTACATCCCTCTCAACTGTCAATGTTATAATCTATGACTGAGCTGTGACTAACTGAGCCTGCACTGATGATAGAGTCTCTACATGCAACTCAGCCTGTGCCTGCATCTGAGCTTGGGTTTGCTCTAGTAAACCCCAAGCCTAAAGAAGCTGCTCCTAAACGGTCTCACTAACTCATTTGAATGCAAAATACGATGAATTTTTTTTTACGAAATATGTATAATTTGGTGTATCGTCGGGTGCTTGTAAAATTTGATGTGTAATTTTCAATTTTTTGAAAGTTTATCCCCAATGTTCGTCAAAATTTTGACAAACATGAAAAATAAGAAAAAAATAAAATTGTGGCTGACATAAAGAAAAGTGAGTTCGTTGATTTATTGTGAAAGTGTTTTTCTCTACTTGAGACAGTTTGTGGAGAACTAAGGACTATTTTCTTGGGAAAAATCATAAAAAATTCAAGAAGATATCGCCAGGTTGAGGGTAGTCATTGTATTTTTGTAGAATTCAATTGTGAAGTTAGATTTGTAGTTCCAGGTTTGAAAATCATATTTTAAAGCAACATATCATCAGATTTCATTTTTAGAGGTTTAGGGTTTTGAGAATTTCATGTCCAAATTTTGTTGTGTGGAATCACCATAAGATCACAACCAAGGAACATATTCTTGTGACTGTATTATGTGATCCGTAACTCTATTGGTCATGTGGCACAGTTGTGCTATAACAAATACATGATGCATTCATGTGTGACCTAAGTTTAATGTGGCTATGTTGTGATAGAAATGGAGGCACTCATATAATGTAGTTAATTCAGGTTGTATAATGTAGGTGTCAATCATCATTGGGTGTGTTCAGGTTTTCTCGAGTTTAACAAGTTACAATGTAATTATAGCATGATCCAAGAGTGATTACCTCTTGTTGCAATAAAGAGCCTATAACTCTAGTTGATATGTAGAGTGGTTGTGTTATATCAATTATGTAGTGCATTCAAGCACAACCCATGTTTAATGGGCTATTCTAGAGAGTGATCAAGATTTTCTAAACCTTATGAATGTTACTTAAAAGTGTATAGCTTAAACTACAAACCAAGTTTGTTACATACTTCAATGCAATCTTGGGTTACTGCAAACTATAATAATGTGATATGCTAATAACCATTATGGAAAGTATTAAAGCAAGACCCATGTTATATAGGATACATTTCCCTGATCAGGTTTACATACCTTAATGATCAAACACAAGCTTCCCACACACTCTAGGATACAATCCAAGATCATACCACAACTTTGTCAAGACAACTAATGTTTTAACCCAAGATTTAAGGTTATTTTTTAATACCAACAGAAGCATTGGTAAGAGCATGATTAGGTTACAAACCCTAGGCCTCCGTAGAAACATAAACAATAACTCTAGCGGATTAGTGAGGTTGCAATACCAGAAAGATTGAGACATTGTAGCTAATAAAAAAATTCTTTCAATCTAAAGATTGTAGCCAATAACAAGCACATTATGTAGCTTAGTGACATTTGTAAATGAGATCTATGGTAAGAATGGCACTCACTTGAGATGTGACAGTCAAAAAGAGGCTGAGTAGTGACAAGATAATAAAGCTCAAACCTTGCATAGTAAAGTGGAGATTTTAACAGTGAGTTTCCTTACCCCCTTGCTGACCTTAAGGGTTTTTCAAATGCTTTTGGTAGTGTTAGACAAGGCAAATGCAATCATGGAATTATTGTCCAAATGAAGTAACAATGGTAATCATAGGTTCAATGTTTCTTCTTAGCCATTAATGTATAATGGAGGTAGTGGATTGCATGTTTGAGCAGTGTTTTGAGACTCATCAAAGATGGGAGAATAGTGAATAATATCTTGTGGACTGTGAAGTAGTGTAATTAAGGTTGAAGGATTTTAAGATCTACAATACCATGAAATAATGAGTCCCCTATAGTAAGTAGGCAGTCTATAGGGCATAGTTTGATTTTATAGAAGGATGCTGATGAAAGGAATCTTCAAGTGATAGTGAGTGAGCTGTTTGAGGTTGCAACTGAGGGTGCAATACCCAGTCTTAAAGGAAGTTAGCAAAGTAGTAAATGTGCAAGAAAATCAAATCGTACACAACAAACAATTCACAATGTTATCTTGCATAATGTCTTGAGTTTGAAGACAAAAATCTCATTGTATCTTGATGAAAGTGGTGACCTTAATGGTCAATCACTGGAAACCATGATTTTAAAACATGCTATTGTGCTTATGGAGGCAACATTTTACAAGGTAGTGAGTGGTGGTTTGGAACAATGGCAGGTATGAAGGACTTGCTTTATATGCATACTATGCAGTCTAGCTTAAGACAACATTCTTAGAAGAGATTGAAGGTGGATTATGGAACTCAAGGGTTACCATGAAAAGGATTAAAGCAAAGACTTAGATCTATTTAAAAGCCATAGTCATGAAGATATTAAAGATGTCACATGAAAAACCCTAGTAGCTAAAGTAATGAATACAGTGCCAAAGAGGATAGTGTGCTGGGGCAGATTTCGATCTGCACATTATCTAATTATAGGGAAATACATCATTTATTTATTTTTGTAATTAAAATAAATCATTCTAAACCCTATATAGGATACATTGATACTTCAAAAGCGTCTGAAGGAATTTGAGATTATGCAAATATATGCCAAGTAAATACCTAGATTACAAATAGTAGCAGAACAATGTAAGATTTGTTGACCAGAGTAGGAATGAGATAAGCAACAATGAATCCTATGCCTCCTTTCACGCACATCTCCTCACCGTTCTCTGTCATTCTTTACTGAAACACTTCTCCATTTTGGCGGTCTATGCTTGAAAATAATGTTTTCACAAAGTTTTTAGAATATGTTTATTAAAATGAAAACTCCATTTTGGTGGGCAACACCTGAAAATAAGATTTTGACAAAAGTTTTAGGGTATGTTTATTAAAGTTTGAGTATTTTGGTGGGCTATATTCTTGATTCCTTAAATGATTTATTCAAATGGATTGTGACTAAATAAATGACTAACTATTTAGTCATTTTTATTTGTGTGACTAAATAATTTTTAATCAACGACCAAACTAGTAATTT